>CM046882.1:190673538-191297467 GCA_025667525.1 Glebionis coronaria | reverse complement strand
ATATATGAAATTAAAACCGATCTATTTTTCCATCAAATATTCAAAACCCTAAATCTTAAAGAAAACATACGTAACAAAAGGTTCTCCTTAAACCCCTAATCTCACCAAACTGTGTTTTTTCTGTTTTACAAGTTAATATGTTTTGTTTCACTACCTGTACTATGTTTTAACTTTTTTAGTAACATGATGACTATCTGTTTTTTTTTATCAAATATTCAAAACCCTAAATCTTAAAGAAAACACACAAACAAAAGGTACGGTTTCTTCTCCTTAAACCCTAATTAATCTCAAATTTTCTTCTGGTCGCATCGAATTTATAAGGGTTACTTTTGTATGCAATGATTATTTGTATGTTGTTTTCTTGATTTTTGGAACAGTGTAAAAGGTACGCCTCATACTAATGAGTTATCTTCTTAGTTTTTTTTCTTCTGGTCGCATCGAATTTATAAGGATTATTTTTGTATGCAATGATTATTTATTATGTTGTTTTCTTGATTTTTCTTTCCTGTATCATGTTGTATGTTGAAGAGGGAATTCACCTGTTGGATTGACTTCTTATGTGGTAAAAGATCTTGAAATTGGTGAAATGGTACGTGTAAATATGCCCTCTTACTTAACTCTATTATGCTAATAAAACTATTGTGGTTTGACCAATACAATTGATTATCAGGTTTTGGAGAATGGGGCTTCTACTCTTAGTGACAGATTGATATCTCATGCATTCATGAATTTAATAAAATGTTTGAAAATGGTTGGAGTATTTATTATTTTTTACATTCTCTAATAGTACTGGAAGCATATTGTGTTGCTAATGGAATCATGGAACAATAAACAGTGTCAATAGAATTCAAAAAAATTTGCTTCCCAGCCAAGTGATCTCAAGGTACAATGTTTTTCCATTACACTAATCGATTTTATCTAAAGAATCCGCTTTTTTGTCTATATTGTATATTATGTATGGTAGCATAATAAATTTGTTGGTTCTACATTCTTAATTAGAACAATGTAAAAAAGAGCCTGTCATTGTAGGTGTGATTTAGGTATCATATACTACATACAGTCTGTTTTTTTCTATGTATATGTTTTTCTTTTCTACAAGTCCTATCTATATATGATACAAATATATGTTTAAAGGGGTGTTTGGATTTGTGATTCAGAACTAATTGTCCAAATTCACAATAACTACACATTTTAATTATGTTGTGTTTGTGTTATACCCGTTAATTTAAATCTGTTGTAGATAATGAGACCTGACAACAAAATTGTTTTTCTTAGGGGGGATTTTAGTGACCTATTTACCCTATATAATTATAATCTGAGAGGCTTTTACTATTAGTATAAATAAGGCCTTACTTTCTTCACAATAATGTGTGTTTTGTTCATTTTCTATGAAGTTTTTCTATATACGTCTTTAAACACTAACATTTTTGAACTAAATAGTATTATCATGAAAGTGATTTCTAGAATTTAGTTGTTTCTAATTTATATTTTATAATGTGTAGTTTCCGTTAATGAAAGAACATATAAACATCGCGCTACATCTCAAGATGTAGATGATTGACGAACTATCAAGTTGAAGGAAAAATATATCTTTTCTTAACAAAAAATTATGTGTTTCAGTGAAATTAATGTAGCAAATTTGTATCAGTGGGTTTTTCTCATCGTGCAAAAAATCAAGAACGAGCCCAATGTTAGTGAATGTAAGATCAGTTGTTTAAATATTTAACAAGCTTCTCGATTTTTAACCTTAATCACACAAATTTATATTTTTCTTATTGCAGATCAATCAGAACTGGTGAAAAAGCCAATGGATAAAGAAAATAGTATGAGTTCGTTGCTAATATTTAGCCCCCTTACATGTGACTAATATTTTGTGTTTATGTTATTTTTAATCAATTTTAACAATCCTAATGAAGTATGCTTATATGTATAGCAAGTTTGTTTTAATAGGACAGTCCTCCATTCATGTTTCATGGTTTTAGCCTCGTGTGTGTTGATTTTTTTTATGGTAAATGAGTTTTTGAAAAAATGTATATGGTAGCCACCCAAGTACTCGATTGTTGCAAAATTATTAGAGCACTGTTTCATGGTTTTAGCCTCGTGAGTGGCTTATCAACACTTCTCGACACTGTTGAAAATGGACATGGGGTGACTGCAGGAAGTACGAAGGAGACCATCGTGTATATAGACAAGATTATCACAATTCGAGAAGTAACATCTGTCACCGGTGAAAATGCTACTGAAAATACTCAGGTAACATTATGTAGTCCACACTGTTTTAGCTGTATGATTATTTGAAAGAATACTAATTATCAGCAGTCTTTTACAACACGACCTTGGGATTTTATGGGTTTTCAGTAGATTTTATAAATGTCTAGAGCATCATATTATCATATAGATGCATGCGTACCTGAATATATTAACACATACTTGGCGATGCCTTTGGATTTATTGTCCCTTTTCCTAATAATCATGGGAGTTTGATGATTCTAATGTAATTTTGTTCTATTAATCCAGGGCTAAATATTAGCAAAACTCTTTGTTTGAATGATCCTCATTCTCATTTTCGTTGAAGCTCTGGATCTTTACGGTCTTATTGTTGTCATCATCCTTTCTTCACGAACACCATCATTAGGTAAGTTTATGATATGTATAGTAAACACCGGCATTATGTAAGTTTTACAATCCAATTCGTATTTTTCATTTGTACCTTATGTAAGAATTTGAATAAGCCATGTATGCTTATGCATAATCATCGGCAGAATCTGTGCGTGGATGGTTAATCACTATTTGTTTACTCGGCTGACTAGCATAGTGTTAACTTCTTCTTTCATAGTGAATGTGTGAAAAGGGAGCGAGGAAGTATAAATCTTTCCTTCGTTGTTAATAGAAGTTTGTATGATGATCAAGTTTAGAAAAGTTTGTTCGTTCCAGACTGATTATATAATATATGAAATACTTAATATAACTATTAGTAGTCTTCCACTGACTAAAAGTTTATTTGTTTTTTACTGCTCTTACAGTTCAAATATCCAAACAGTGATTAAAAAAAGAATGGGTAAATTCGATAGTACTCATGGATTTTATTCATGGTCGTTAGGCGTGCTGGAGCTTGCTCTTTATATGAGCATCAAGCGAAAAGATATGGACTAGGAACATGGTTTCAACTGGTATAATTACAAGGAGACGAAATCATCATATAGGTAATCTTTCAAGTGTTTAGATTTCTCTTTATTCACTTTGTATACTTGAAATTTCAAACGCTCGATAAGAAATTAAATAAAGTGGAAGTGATTGTTTGTCTTGGGTCTTGGCCAACAAAAGAAAGAATGGTATTCAAGTGTTTTCATTGTATTAGACAAATTCGTTCGCCCCACTTAATATCACATATTTTGAGCCTTTTGCCAACTATCCTGTTCATTTGGCTACATCCAGACTTATATGGATGTTTGGTTACATGTATATATTATAGCTTGTCGGTGCACTTGGACACTCTTTTGTGTTACATATAAATCCTACAATTTGTCTGTGCATTTGAAGAATTTTTTTGTGTTTAATGATTATCTTCCTATAAAGTACGCTATTCAAACATACATGTTATAGAAAATGGCTAATTGGTGATATGTTTCATATATATGACAGGCTTTTAATAAGGACATGGACGCGTCCAAGGGAGACGGTAAATTAGTTGACACAACAAAGATATAGGAATCTGAAAAAAAGAAGCAGGAAGCTTTAGAAAGTATATTACCAATTCATTTCATGCCATTACCTAAAGATATACAGTTTCTTTTCATCCTGAGAACATACAACAAAGATACACTAAATCTATGTGATTTTTGTGTTTCAAAATGTAGGACTATCAATCTTTAGGTTAAAAAACAATCTTGGTGTTGTATTACAGAAACCATTCACTCCCATATGACGCATTCAGAATTGAACAACTATAATTATGAGGATTTTACTAAAATTGTTGATCTTCTAAAGTTTTACTTTTAGTTTTGACTATTTACTTCAAGCTATAAAAGCACGTGCTACGATCGACATCAGCTCTGTTGTGGTTGGCGATCATACTAGGTTGATTTTAGAGATACGGGGAGCGGGAATATCAAGAACAAGATGTAATCTTGATGAATGCTAAAAGTCTCGAGCTTTTGGAGTCAATATGTAAACCAAAACGGGTTTCAATGACCATTAACGGTGAAGGTTATGTTGGTTTAGTTGACACTCATGATCCGAAAAAAACCACAAGCTATCGATCTAGAACTCGAAAAAGTTATTGTTGACATGCCTCAGAATACATTCGGATTTCATCGTGTGGAAGACACACAAGATTCCGTGAAAATAGGCATGGGATCCGAATAATGGATCCTTTGAAAAAGGTGTTAATACTACCAATAGGCTCTAAGAGGTACGTGTATATGAATTGTATGATCAGTAATTGAGTATAGTGTATGAATAGTCAAATAGTGTATGTATGTCTAAAGGACACATGTATGGTTATATTATATTTTAACTATATTAGATTTAGAAAAAATTATGATACACAATGAAGATGTCTTTTGTTCACATGGATAAAGACCCAAAATGACAATTGCTACTAATAAACTTGTGTTATTTCAGAATAGGAAAATAACATAACACTATTTTTGTGAAAATTAGTATTCTTTTTAAGGTTCACCCGAGTGTAAAGGTTTTTGTTTTCATTCATACGTGTTTGTGAGGTTTAGACATGGAATTATTTTATTAATTTTCAAAATATATAATTTTTTTTAAATTCGTGTTGAATTTTAAATCTTTAAAAATATCTATTTTAACATAAATTTAAGAATCATATTATAGCAATATATCAGGTTAAGGTTTCACCATCGGGTCAACCCGGTAATGTCACCAGGTAATGAGATCGATCATTGGGTCAACCCGATCGAGTCACCGGGTCGCGGGGTCATCATCAATGGTTCGCTCATATTAAGAAAAAAAAAATCCCGCCTGTTGACCATAAATAAAGTTACTTAAGCGTAAAATATAACTAAAATATACCAAAGGTTATATCAAAAATTCAAGAAACTAAAAATGCACAACAATAAACCCTCCGAAACAAGAAAAAAAGCGATCCCGCCCGTTGGGCGGGTTACGACGCTAGTATATATATATATATATATATATATATATATATATATATATATATATATATATATATATATATATATATATATATAGGTATAGTTATGATTTTAAACCACACCCTTAATCCCACTCATATGTGACATGGCACCTCTAAACCAATAGTATTTCAGAAATCCCTAAAAATTCTCCATTTTCCACGTTTTTCATGACCTGAAATCGCGGACTTTTGAAAATCGCGTTTTCAAAACGTTGTTTTGAAAATCGCGTTTTGAAAACTAGTTATGGTAAGGATTTTTGGATATTAGTTAAAAAAGTGTCAAATGCAAGATTTGACCTCACAACCTATGGTTAACACATAACCAGGTTTACCACTATGCCACACTGCTTTTGATGTTTTTGTATCCAAAACAATGTTAATAAATTCTAAAACAAATCAATGATATTCATATACATCAGGATATAGTCTAAAATTAGAATACCATCTTTTTATCAATAAAATCATCCTACTAAAAACTCTAAAAACCTTAGGGGGCGTTTAGTTACGTTTCACTATTTGTGTGTGTTTTTGTTTTGCAGCTTATTAAAGCACATAAATAAATGTACCTCCTCTTTTTCAAACACTAATATCAAACCCTAATATTTAAGGTTAGGTTTCTGCTCTTCTTTTTTTCTCGAAGCAAATATTTATTTTTATTTGATGATATCATGTTTCTATATGTAGTCTTTGCAACTGTGTAACAACTAACAAGAAATCCCGAAATCAAGTGGAGGAATAACTTTTATTTGTATTACATCTTAATAACTGAATGTATTTGAATGGGCTGTTGTGGAGACACTTAAAACAATGTCAAGATTGATCCACAAACTGCACTAGAATTGGATATGGTATTGGTCTCCATCATTACTTATCCCCTTGCTTAACGTCGTCTTCCAAAGTATGTTGATCCACTAAATCTATTATGATCAGAGATGCATTTTTGACAGGTATATACCATACCTTTTATGATATTTTGAACCATTTTTTCTCAGTGTTCTTAATCTATGTTGGATTTAGTTTTTATGACAATTAGTACTTAAATAAGATCATGCCTTGTGAAGTAATTTCTTATCATTTATTAGATTCAGGATGTAATTTCTTATACATTATTAGATTCAGGAATCAAGATGAGTTTGTGACAACGGAAGATGGACACGATTGTACAATTCTTTACTCGGAATAACTTTTAAGGTTAGTTCTTTTGGGATTGCCTATTTACACAACTTAGTCATCTAATATTATTGAGTGAAATAAGCTGTTTTGGATAAACCATCTGTATTCGCTTATTCTTGCTTAGTTAATCGATGTGCAATAAGCAATAAAAAACATAAAGAAAAATAAAGTCATTCATCGATGCATAGAAGACAAAACGTAAGGTAAGTAACTTCGAGCATTATGATTTAAATAGCGGTTTTGTGCTAAAAACTAGAAAGTAAGCAAGTTTGTATTGCAAATAACGGCTTTCTGCCGTTTCGGGATTGCAACTATGGTTTGATACAGGGCACTCTCATTCCTTTTGAATTATTTGCGGCAGGCGGGTGAAAGGAATAAAAAATATTTCTACTAAGTGTTGCCTGTAGTGGCGAAAACATACTGAACTTAATTCCTGAAAAAACACATTGACCTCATACTAATTTTGGATGTGGGGTAGCGGAATATATAGGTGAAATTATACCACCTCTCTACCCGTTTTGGGTTTCTAGACTGTATCATCGATTCTAACAACTTTGCAAACAATGTGGTTTGTTAAGAATATATTTACGAAGTTGTGCAAATAGGCCAAACATCCATAATACGGTTTCATTATCTGTAGGGATTCAACGTAGTTTCATATTGATATAGCTGCTATTTTTCACTTGTGTGTATTAAGGTATATTTTTTATTTACACCAGATGGATGGGAAATCCGGTGGGTTAAGTCAGATTTAAAAAAAGAAGATAACATGGCTGGGGAATGGATTTGCACATCTGGTAAACAGAATGGAGATACAAACGATAAAAGTAACACATTATACATTTGTTGAGAGTTGCATAATGTGTGGATATAGGTGTTAGCTAAGTTCGTTTTGCTGGAACAATAGGTATTAAGACAAGTGAAGACTACAATTCTTACGCATGAGAAGAAGCTTGATTTATGAGAAGATAACTACAGAAAGACTTCTTTAGATTTCGTTGGCTGATGCAAAAAGTATCAAGTTCATATTCAGAGTTGTATGAGAAGGTAATGTTTATAGATGTATAATCTTATGCATATAATTTCAGGCACCTTTCTCGGCCTGTTTAGAGTATTCAATTTCAACCTTCTGAAACCTGTACTTTAGTTTATGCTTATAATCATTCACTCATACTTCTATTGAAGGTATGCCTATTTATATGTTAATTTTTTTCTTTGAGCATCCAGTTTATCTTTTGTTAACCATGAGAAAGGTTTGCCTCTTCTAATTTATCGTAATTATAAATCATAGTAGCAACTTAGCAAATGACACATCCCATTAATACTAAATATATATTTCATCATATATTTCCATTCTAATAATAGAGTATTGGGAGAACCTTAGACATTCTGGGAGTTTGCTTTTACCTTTTGGGTTGTACAGGTATGTGGTGCGCCTTTTTCTGTTTCACTTTTTAAAATAGTTGTGCATAGGCGTCGTCAAATAATATGTACGTTGGAAACTCCAAAACAAACTACTTGCTATTGATGTTACAGAAAATTTCATTGTAAAGATGAAATAGTCCTTTGATGATTGAGTAATGGATCCATTTATTTAGTGAAAGATGGTGAACAATTTGACGCAGCTTAAGATCTGTTGTGTGCTTTATTGGTGTGAAAAAAAATCCTTTTGATGTATGCATTTGTATTTTACCTTTAAATTCATGATTATTTCTCTATTATATGTGTGCAAGCTTATTAAAGTGTAATCTCATGTAGGTTGCAGCTGCTGCACCAAAGTAGGCTGTTAAGGCATCGGATTCGGTATCATATGTCTCTGGTGATGAGTTGCATAGTCTGCCACGCGGGGATATTAGTGGATAAGATACCCACTACGCCTGTGACCCCTCGCCAATGAATATAACTTTCCTTGACTGTTCGCTACGCACACTCTGAAAAAGGTATCAACAAAATTTATCCATGCCCTTTTTCAATTACATTGTTATTGAGATCATGTTTTACTGTCACAAGGTCCACCTGGCTTCACCAGACGAAGAAATACTTGCAGGCAATCTTTATTATGTTTTCAATTAGATATTACATGCATCCAACTTTGTACGAAGTATAGAATCTGTCAAGAAATATTGATGCATATATTAATTGCTAAACATATTTCCTTCTTTAGACAATACAGGTTATATATCATGTCCCAATGGCATTTTGTAAATAAGTTGTTCTTTTTGTTAAACGGGTCAAAAGTGAACCTGTAAAACTGTTATATGTTTGAAAGTGTGCTTATGAATGAAATTTATATATAATGACCTCCCATCATGATTAGTCTATATAATATAATTTTAATTTTTAATATTAGTAAATGGTTTTTGTTATGTCGGTCTGTGTGTAGGGCGATAGGAACCTCAAATATGAATTAGTCATTCGAGGTCTATTATATGTTATTATTATCTTCTGTTTTAGTTTCCAACTGATCCAATGTACGAAGCGTAAATTCTGCAAGTATCTTGGTTCCGGATGGAATATTTTCAGGATCAATAAGTGCCAATATAATAGATATAAGATTTTAACTATGTGCAGGCCTATCCTACTGCCAGCTGCTACTGTATATGAGGAGGAGGCTTTATTATCTGATAGGATTCCATCTGCTCAAGAACTTCTACATGCTCAACTACCGCTTCCTCATTGTAAATTTAAATGTAACTTTGGCTGTGATTCAGGTTAGTATAATCAGTAAGAGGAAACTATATCGTCCCTTGACCTTGACTTTGACTTGTCTACAAATTTGCATCAGAACTCAAGTATTAACAGTAGGAATGAGTATTGACATGTGTTTCAGTATTGGCCGTTATCTCATAATTAAAGACCGAGAAGTTCAAGCCAAGCCAAGCCTGATTGGATTAGTAGGCAAAATATCTGACTCGGCAATAGTAGTGTAATCCTGAAATAAGATAAATAAGACAACTAATTAAAATGACTGAAAATAAAAAAAATCTTTAAAAAAATCTAAAATAGAAATAACCTTTGTTTCAAAAAATAAAAATAAAATAGAAATAACCTCATAAGCTTTTAGTGACTGAGGTGTAGTCTATTCTTGACGTTGGTTTGAATTCAGCCAAGTAGTGATAGTAATCACACTTCATGTTTTGTGTCCAAGCTCAAGACATGATACGATTTCTTGGTTTTCATTTCAACACAAGCATTTGAAACAGTCCTTACAGGTTATTTTTCTTACTTGCCAGACATATTTAAAAAGTCTAGGATTAAATTGCCTCTATGTTGCTTACCACTACACGTCTGGGAATAACCTGAAACAAGAATCTCCTGCTAGTTTGAGAATAAGGCAGACTCTTTATATATATTACTCCCCATAAAAAACTAATGTTGAAGAGTTGATATTTGTTACCACTAGAAAGTATTTACGAGATTAAAGGCCGAACAACAACGCTATTTCAGACATAATGTTATATGATTAGGTAACTTTTAAAGTGTTAGCAAGATTTACAAGTTAATCCTAAGAATGACGTTTTGAAAAAATGTGTTTGCACTTGAGTTGCAGAAATAGGGGTGTGCGTCTAATTGTTATGATTTGAATCTATTTTGTTATATGAAATATGAAATTTTCTAAATGTATTAGGTAGTTGTTTTTGGCGATATAAGTCATACAACATCAAGTTAATTTTGTTGTTTCAATTTGCAGGGGCTGTTAGGTGGAGTGCCTGACAAGAAATTGCAATTAATTTATACAAAGAAGGGTGAAGCTATACTCAAAATTGAATGTATGGTCTAAACCTGACTATGTATTGTCATATGTTATCCATTCAGGTAGTCCGTGGTATAAACACGTTGGATAGGTAAAAATTATCTGTTCATTAAATCTATGTTATTTCAAGAGGCGTATAAGAAGCTGAGACTACGCTAAACTCTCACAGATAAAAATTTAAAACAAGGCAGATGTTGATCTGGTTAAACCACAACCACTGATGAGGAAGAAAAGAAAACAACAAAGACCTTTGTATTGGAAGAAGAATCTAAGGCTCGATAAGTATCCAGACGCTTTCTCTATGGTGCACTTCTTTTGGTATTTTACACTTGAATTTCAGTATATGTTTATTTATATATACATTTTGATTCCTATTTTACTTTATCTATGCATGAAGTTAGTGTCAGGGCTGTTTCTTCATGTAAGTCTTTGATTGTTCTTTTTATACAAAAAAATGGACACTTAAAAAGCGACGGGGAGATTATTAGTTATAAGCAGTCTTGACTAAAAAGAATAGATGTGACGGATATTTTCGTCATCAGCTAACGGATTCAAGAGGACTATATTCTTGTAGAAAATCAGCACCAGACAATATAAGATCACAGCTTTAAAAATAATGGTTTGGATAACGTTTGGTGTTAAGACTACACATTCTGATCGTTATGTCACCTCAAAATAATCCTTCTGATTTTGTATGCCTTGGAAATCTGACATATTCAGAATGTTTTAGTTTACTGTTAGCGTCAGTCCAACGTAATTTTAACATATATTACCATCGTATCGACTAAATTTTATTAACATATATACATAATTGTTGCTTTATCTTACTGGCTTAATGAGGTATTTCGTTTACCCAAACCAAATATAGTGTTTGTAGTTTTAATTTGTTTTTTCCCCAAGAATCCAAAGAATCTTTTCTTAATGAGGTAATTTTATTGACTTTGTGTTTTACTTGAAGTTGCAATACTCAGATTATAATGTTTTAATCCGATAGTTTTTTGATTATCTATTTTTTATGGGTTTATGGATCAAGTTACATGTTTGGATTCAAACCTTTTTCTACAGCCCTCACTTGTCTATAAATTAAGCTTTATAGGCTTATTTGGAACCTGTTTTTGTTTTTTGTCTAAATTGCTGCTTTGTATGCAGGATTCTACCTATGGGTATTTTGAGGCAATCTTGGTGGTTCTAGGAACCATACCATGATGCTATTAGTAATGACCCGGAGATCATCAAGATCCGTAACCCAGTGCACAAGCGGAGAACTCAATGGACATTTGCTTGAAAGAAGTACATAGGTCTATGTTGAAAGGGGCATAGCAACCTCCTTCACGGGGGGCTTCCTGGAAGAGGAACAACATCTTTTCTCTCTGTCATGTTGGGAATTAATTTGATGAGACAAATCAAGAATAATGAAACAAGAAGGACTTATATGCAATTATCAAGATTTACAAGAATATGGAGCTCTTTCATACAACAAGAAGGACTTATTAGAAAAAGATGGAGGGACTCCTAGTGTAATTAGATTTCTTGTAAAGAGGGTTGTGTGTAGTATATAAACACACACCATGCATAGGTTTATTCATTCAGTTATTCACGATGTAAACCTAAAGTGTCTTCGTGTTCTAGGCATGGGATTAAATGTATACACGCCTAGAGGTTACTTGTAATCGTTTAGTGAATGTAATCGTTTGGAATAAAGTAAACGTTGGAGAGAATTCGTTTGTTGATTAAACACCTTGTTTATGTGTCTTGTTCAATTCCGCTATGTTTATCATATGAACGAGATGCATATCCTAGTAAGCTTAATCGATCCGTGAATAATGGTTTCCACAATTGGTATCAGAGCGGGTGGCTCTCGATGCTAGGATCAACAAGGTGTTTGAGTCGAAGAATGGTGAAAAAGAAGAAAAACCCGTCTAGGGTTTATGATCGAATTTTTTTGCGCAGCCGTTTTCAGACAGCAATAACTCGTTCGTTAACCGTTGGATCGTCGAGAAATTTGCGTTGTAGGTTCACGACGCATGTGTCTAGAATCTCACCGGAGCGATCGTTGATTTGATCGGTTATGAGTGAGTTATTGATTGTCGAAGTTGGCTGCACAGGAAGGTACATAATTTTCTATTTTGTTTTAAATAAGATTTAGGGTTTCTTCCCCTAAACCCTAGATCGATCTTTAAACAGAAAAGGACGAAGGTTGTGGCTGTAATAAAATGAAGGATGCAATGGTAATGATGAATCGATCCGTGTTTACAATTTTATGGTTTCATTGTCATTATGTAAAACCCTAATCAAAGTTTTTTTTTAAAAGGATCGAGTTCATTTTTTCAAAAATCACCTTGATACAAAACTCTAAAACTGATGCAGATCTTGTGTTGGGTTACACTATATGTCTGTAATATGTATGGTGGTGATGTTCTTGCTGCTTGGGATGAAAAGAACACAAAGTAAATATGTTGTTGAAAAGAAGTAGCAGCAGTTGTTAATCAGAGATCATAAGCTGAAGACAAAAGATCTTGGTTGTTCATTATTCTATGAGGAACGCAGCAGGTTTATGGTATTTGGTTAATAGCAGCAGATCATGTATATGCTACTGTTGGTGTGTCGTGAATTGACAAAGGAGCAGCGATTTGATTTGTCTAGAGTGAACGCAGCAAGGAAAAAGGTATGTACTATCAATACAAGAAAGAATTAGCGCATGTGATATTGTTAATATAGTGAAAAAGGAGATAGGGACATATACGCTTATTGGATGTGTGTTGTAAGTGATGTGGTCCCAGAAAGTTATATCACGTGGGATTGAGAGTGTTCATTGGTTCAATATAGTACTACTAATATGGACGTGAGGTATTGCTAGATAGTTTAAAGACAACAAAGATTTATTTATCACATGATGGTAAATTAGAAGTAAAAGACGTGAGTTATGGTACTGATTAAGTTTGTTCAAATTGCATAAAGTTTTTTTGTTCTTCATTCGTTTGAGCAAGGAGAAAAGACATGTCCAGATCGAATAAAAAGGAGAACAGGAAAGTCAAGAACTGTGCTTTGTGGTTCAAGAAAAGGCCTACACGTCTTCAAGAACTCTTTACTCACATGATGCCAATGAACTTCAGAATATCACGTGGGCATTGTTTTGAAAAGAGTTAAAATAGTATATGGCTATATGGTATATGCTGTTTGATATTATGTGCACAAGAAAAAGGTTGTGGTCCCACCAAGGATGAATGTTTGTGTTATTCACGTGAAGCCAAACTAAGGATGTGGGGTACCATTGTTTTTATAGCAGAAGTAGCAACGATTGTATCAAGAAAGAGCAAATCATGTGACATTGCTATTTTATATTCGTATAGTCTACATAACAGATAGGGACCTAAGGTCAAGAGTTATTTAGCCACAGATGGTTTCAGTGGCTGATTCGAGCCACTGACAGGAATAAAACAAACGCTGACAAAGAAGACGCTGACACGTTATAATTTATACGCTGACAGCGTGTTGTCTGATATATGGTTTTTAAGCGCTGACATGTATCGTCCAATATCGGACCGTACATACAGAAGATATATTGGATGACTAAAGATCTCAGACAGAACTGTCTATTTAAAATTTTATGGCTCGTTTTTGAAGATTGTATTTGATACAATAAAGTTTTATTTGATTATGTGACAAGGCTAACCTTGCGGTTACGTACCGACTTGGATTAGAAGCAGAACGCCGACAGAGGCAGCGGTTTCAAAAAAGAAGAGGATGATATTGTACTTAGATGATTTTCATTGTAAATTGTAGGTTTCGATGAAGACGATTGATTATTGCTTCTTTGGTGTTGGAGTTGTTTATCGCGAGTTTGTGTTTT
Source organism: Glebionis coronaria (assembly GCA_025667525.1). Taxonomy (NCBI): domain Eukaryota; kingdom Viridiplantae; phylum Streptophyta; class Magnoliopsida; order Asterales; family Asteraceae; genus Glebionis; species Glebionis coronaria. The sequence goes on along the minus strand of CM046882.1, from coordinate 191,283,526 downwards.
ATCATATCTTTAAATCATGTGGATAGCACCCCATTGGTTTGAAGGTAACTTGTTCGTGCTTTAATGGTTAGTGATGAAGACTTGTCAAATCTAGCAACTAGATACCTTGCTATCACTTGAAGGAGTTACATTATCGTGCTTAGTGTCTCACAAAGGATGAGGATTTTGATAAAGAGATCGAGTTCTACTTATATTTTATGTGTCATATAAGTTCGACGTCACATGAATAGTGCAAGATATAAGGTATAAGCTTGGGAGATTCCACTTCTTCAACAAATAGGTTATATTCGTTTTTCTTCATTAGTAATCTACAATTAGAGTCTACATAGTTTGTGATTCATTTACATTCACCACTCAAGGGGAAGCGTTTATTAGTTGTTTATCTTTAGAAGACCCCTATTGGATGAGACAAAAAGGGGAAGATGATTCAAAGATCAATGTATACAACTTAATTTTATGTGGTGATATGTTTTACAAGAAATCTTACTTTAAGGGGAAGCTTGTTTCATTCGTGAAAGATCAAGATTTGAAGATTGGTTTTGTCATCATCAAATAGGGGAAGATTGTTGGGAATTAATTTGATGAGACAAATCAAGAATAATGAAACAAGAAGGACTTATATGCAATTATCAAGATTTACAAGAATATGGAGCCCTTTCATACAACAAGAAGGACTTATTAGAATAAGATGGAGGAACTCCTAGTGTAATCAGATTTCTTGTAAAGAGGGTTATGTGTAGTATATAAACACACACCCTGCATAGGTTTATTCATTCAATTATTCACAATGTAAACCTAAAGTGTCTTCGTGTTCTAGGCATGGGATTAAATGTATACACGCCTAGAGGTTACTTGTAATCGTTTAGTGCAAGTAATCGTCTGGAATAAAGTAAACGTTGGAGAGAATTCGTTTGTTGTTTAAACACCTTGTTTATGTGTCTTGTTCAATTCCGCTATGTTTATCATATGAACGAGATGTATATCCTAGTAAGCTTAATCGATCCGTGAATAATGGTTTCCACATGTCATTATCATTAAGAATTTCAAAGTTATAAATATTTTCTTAATGAAACAGTAGTTATCTGATTGTATTACTTTGTGATTACAGGCTGCAAATGATCCCTCATGGCCCTTATTGGAGGAATTCCTTATGAAGCAATTGAGGTACTAACAAACTTTTTAAATTTTAGACGATTCAAGACCTCATTTATGTTTGACATAAACACCTATCTCTTTATAATACAAATAAGGCAGGAATTGACATTTGCGTATATGCATTTACAAACAGGTTACTTACTATAGTTTCACTAAATTATCACTATAACCAGACTAATCTATTACTGTACCATATTTGGAACTACCAGTTTTTGTTCAAGTTATGATGTAACTGTAATTACTTATGGGCGGTATTTGGTTTTCAGTATCTTAGCACTTTGTCCTTAAGTGGAACCATTAATCTTTTGGTATATACTAAATCAGTTCATGCGCTTTCTACCATCTAATTCTCACTGAAACTTTCATGATACACTTTTTCTCAATAAGACATGTTATATGTAGGACACGGTCAAGAACTCAAATGAGATATTATGTCTAATTACATAACTTCCACTTTTATTCTTTAGGTGGAAGTGGAAAAAAGGCGTTTAGAGCCACGGAAGAAGAAGAAAAGGCGTAGAAGTAGCTATCACGACTGTTTAGGTGGAAGTGAAAGTGTCCAACTCTCCAGAGTGTTTGGCTACATCTGTTCCAAAACTCTTTTGCAAGTCTCTGATAGCATGGACATGAGAAGGAGGTCTGAGATAACACGGGGAAGCCATCGCAATCACATGACTCTAATCTTAACTATACTTATTAAAGACATAATAGGACGAGTTGGGAAGGAAAACCTAAGGAGGGTATTAAAGTTAAGATTTTACCACCAAAGTCATCTGAAATTTTCAAGAAAAACATCAAAGAAGCTACACCTATTGTTCATATGAATGGAGAAGTTACACCAGCAAAGAAAACGGTGGTAGTAAATGGGGTTGCTGATGGTTGTTAGATTCAGCCATGTGCACGGGCGGCACTCCAAAGGAACGACAATTATCATGGTGTTTATGATACTACTTTGCCTCCTTTTGGAAAAGTGTTTCCTGAACAGGATCCATCATTTGGGCGAATGTACACAAAAGGAAGAGGTTACAATGGCCATAGTCGTTGTCTCTTTCAAGGCCATGTGTTGGTTATTCATAGAACAAACAATATAAAGCGCAATGTTCTTGAGAACTTGAAGAAAATATAGTTTGCTATAGACTAGACGACTGAGTGGCTTCATGACAACCAACTTGCACCTTTTGATCCTCGCTAGCAAAGACCTTACCATCATAATTGAATTTTTTAAAGGCGTAATGATTTATGAAACCTTGTAATTTTGACCCATTACTTGTGGACGATGCCAATATGGGTTGTAATCTATTTAAATGAGTCAATAAAAGAATTCGGCATTAAAGTTCAAATGGGTGACAAATTCATAAGTGATTTAAAATATATTTTCAGTCCATAAAAACTTGCTAAATCATTATATTTAAAATTTTAAATTCACGTCTTATCATAATTGTACCTATCATGCAACGCTATTGTACCTATCATCTTATCATAATTGTATGCAAAAGAAAGTGTCATCTACTACCATGAAGGTCTTGATTCTCAGTGTATCTCTTGCCTCCAAATTATAAATGGTAAATCTTGCCTATTTTTATACATATGAGCATTTTTTTTTATACTTTTAAAAAAAAGACGCTACTTTTTGCCTATTATTTATTATTAATGGGTTAAACGAGCGCATATATAATAAATTAAATGGGATTAATAGGCGCACATGTAAAATACTAATTAGGCTACTCACGGATATTTTATATTTAATTTTTTATCCACGGCTTCCAAACAAGTATTTTTATATTTTATTTTTACGTTTTTATATGTTTTTTTCCTGTTATAACTTGAGTCTGTTTCGCTCGTGCCCATTTAACCTGCACGCCCGTCTATTTTTTCACCTCTACTCCAAACCTATGAGACTAACCGGAGTCAATCATGCATATGAACTGGTGAACGTGATTGAGATGGCACCATCCCTACCATCAAAGTCTTAACAACAACTAATTGACAAATAATAATTCACAACAACTTATTTAGATATTTGTGATATCAGGAAAAGTTTAATGTATATTTCTTTGTAGCATAAACCTAATCAACCAATTACAATCATTTATTTTAGAAATTTAACAAAAAAATATTATTTTTTAAAAGTATCTCACAAACCGTGAATCGTTACGCAAACGAAACATACCATCATGACGAGACTTAAGTCATCTTTCTATCGAGGGACAATATGTATATACTTTTGACGAACTTTTTTCTAAGAAAATCATATATGATTCGTATCACTTAACGATTTACATAATGTAATGGTGTATTTTTTTGTCACTTAACGATTTACTATTTGTGAAATATTTAATTTAAAAAAATAATAAAAAGTTGGTTTGGATGAATGTAATCGATTGATGTGATCTATGCAAAAAAGGAGTCTATATTAATCTCATCTCTTGTGTTGTAGTCGCTACTTTCCTTATTACATTTTACTACTTTACTAAATGCATGCCTTTCTAAATTTTGTAACAAACTAGAGGGTGGCATTTTGACTCATTTACGTATAAATGAGTCGAATTGAGCTGTGTATTACTTTTAAGGTCTCTCATTTTGCATTGTAAGGTATGAATGCATAATTAAAGAAATATGAGAAGCAATCCACATACTTTGTAAAAAAATGATTGTTTTTGTTGTAACAGAAAACTGACACATGTTTTTAAGTATCGAAAGAATCCTAAGAGTTAGGCATGTCAGAATCATTAAACGGAAAAAAATGAATTCGGTCTGGTTTGGTCTTATTAAGTATTGTAGGAATGATGCACACGACTATATAGGATATAGAAATGAAGAACAAGATTAAACTAAAAAAGAAAGATTAGATTAGATGAAGGAAAAGAGAAAAACAAAGGTTGTGAATTCCTAGTGAGAGAAACACATATGTTTCTCTCTCTACAAACTATGGAATGGAAAACACACACACAAATGAGGCTTAGGAGGCCTTTTATACTAAGTACCAAATGATTAGGAGGCCTTCCTCATTTGTGTGTTCGGGACTAAATCCCGTTACAAAAACAGTAATAACTAAAAAATATCGACATCATTAAATGACATTTTTCACGAGCTTCGCAACGATATATTATATGACCATCACTTTAATTACTTCTAACAATCTCCCCCTAAGGGGTGGTCATGTAATATGTGACTTCACTTCTTTGTTGTTGCAGACTTTGAAGCTTGATGTCTTGAGAGTTTCTTCATAGTTCCTTTCATGACTTGTGATCTTGGATATTTGATCTTTGCCTTGACTTGATCTTGTAACTTTGCCAGCTTGTGTTCTTGTGTCTTTACCTACATACTCATGTTTTGTGTTGACATGAAAGCTTGTTAACAATCTCCCTTGATCCTCAGAGTAGCGGAAGTCTTTGTTTGAGATGTTCTTGAGCTTTCTTCATTTACAAGAGCATGTGGTCTTGGATTACGACCCTTGAGGTCACGCCACCGTTTGCATTCCTCCGGTTTCCCGTTATACAGTACGAATATTGTACCTGTGATTAGGTAAGTTCAAAGAACTTCCTTGACAGGGTTTCCGGCTGTGGTAGCCGTTCTTAATACTTGAATATATCGAAAGATAATTCATAGTAAGAAGTGAATCATACAGTTCCATTCTGCTGATTAAGTCGTCATTTCAATTTACTGGAACAAGTTTGAATCAATTAAGAATCAAACCATCGTTGCTTTCCAGTTGACACAAGTTTGATTCATATAGAATCGCAGAAGTTACCTACCGCAGTGTTGTTTGATGATGACACTGGAAGGATTTCCATTTGTCACTGTAAATACTGAAAAGTATTACTCTGAATGTTCTGGCAAGATCATAAAAGATATTGCGTCGAGACCTGGAACGAGTTTGAATCAATTAAGAATCAAACCATTGTTGCTTTCCAGTTAGCATATGTTTAATTCAAAATAAATCGTACATATGACCTACCGAAGTGCTGTTTGATGTTAACACTGGAAGGATTTCCATTCATCACTATGATAACAAGTGAGTATCACTCTGAATGTTCTAGCAATACCACAAGGATAGAGCGTAGGATTTCCATTCATCACTGTGATCGCTTGTGTTCTAATGATGAACAACAATTGATATATGGAATAAGTGTCCTAATGAGATTTTTGATGAATCTCGTTGGCTCTAGACTTTATAAGTGCACGTTTATTTGGTGATCGGAGGCTGGAGCAGACTGCCACCTATTCAATATCTACTATCTCGGAGTGAGAAAGTCGATAGAAATGAGTTGAACTCCGTGACAATAAAACAAACTTCTTTTGAGAGAAGCTTGAGTAGGCTGGGATGGGTTGTGCATTACATCACTGGGTCCATGATGCTTTGTCTTCAGTATCAGAAATCATCAAAGTGATTCTGATAATAGATGTATTGACCCGGTTTCTGCCTAAGTTGTATGGAGGGCTTCTTTCTTTACACCCTTTATCCTTACATTTCTTTTTCATTCTTCAATCCCTTCAATGCTTACCAAGACGTCATAACTAGCACCTTGTTGTGATTGTTCCAGTGCTAGCTTAAGTCATTAGTCTTCATTTTTCCGTACACTCAACTACTCCATCTTTCCTAAGGACATCTAAATTCTAATAGATTGTCCCTAGGAAGATCCCTCCGGATCTGGTTGGATCATAGGACGAATAACTAACCACCTTTTGACACCAATACCGTCGTGAATTAATGTGTTGAAGGGTATAGATATCGTAACCAGAAAAACTTGTTCAAAAAGCAATCAAGGTGTTGATGAAATCAGTGTTTACACCTTGAAGGTTTTTTTGTATCACCAAAACGCTCCCCTACATATGTGCATCATAAAAGGAAAGGTTTTTGCACATATTAGGAAGAGAAAGCACTTATATCAAAGATCTTATCCAAGATAACACATTTTAATCACTATTCTCCCCCTCAAAAATTGCATGACATTGAAATTTTTATGAAATTAGTGATGAAACATGGAGAGAATAATGTTGCATGAAAGTTTATACTCCCCCTTGAAAAGAAATTATAATTAAAATTAGGGGAGTATATGAGCACACAGTTTTGAAATACTTTTGAAAAATTGTGCTCAAAAACCCGAGAAAACTTACTTTCCCGTTGTTAAGGAATAATGTACATAAATGAACATTTTCCTTGTGTTCATGAGCTTAAAACTTTGAATGTTTTGATATAAGCCCATGACCGAGAAAAATTAATTTCTTGTTGTTGAGGATAAGTCAAAGACTTTCCTGTCTTTGGGGACCGGGTTATAGTCTCACATGTGACTATAAGCCATTATGAGAAGAAAAGTAGAAAAGACATGTTTTGAAAACATTTGAACTCTCATTCGAACTTTATGTACGTACCCGTGTCGTTATTGAGCGACATTTCTAAGTACATCCATATTATCGATGCTGAGAGACATGTCGAAGAAGAATATTTTTGGTATTTTTGAAAGATTTTCTCATTTTTTATTTTGTTTTTATAGGTTTTATGTTTTGTATTTTGGTTTTCTGATAGATATATACAAGATTACTACGAATGTGCAAGACGTTCAAGTTCATATGGAGTGAAACTACGCATACCAAGTCGACGAACCAAGAATTCAAATTTGTCTTGAGAAAGAGATTTGGTGAAGATGTCGGCTAGTTGGTAGTCCGTCTTGACAAAATACAGTTTGATCGTTCCTCTTTCCACATGCTCCTTTATGAAATGGAATCGGACAGCAATATGCTTGGTCTTGGAGTGTTGGACCGGGTTGCAAGATATGGCTATGGCTGATTGTGAGTCACAATAGATAGGTACTTTGTTAAAGTGAAAGCCATAATCCGTGAGTTGTGTTCTCATCCAAAGGACTTGAGCACTACACACGGATAGAGACACATATTCTGCTTCCGCGATGGACAACGCCGTACAGTCTTGTTTTCTTGATGACCAGCTCACTAGCTTCTCACCTAAGAAGTGTGCTCCACCGAAAGTGCTCCTGAATGAATCATGACATCCTGCATGGTCGGCATCTGAAAAACCAGTGAGATTAAAACCAGAATCCTTCGTATACCAGAGACCCATGTGAATGGTTCCCCGGAGATAACGAAATATCCTTTTAACCTCCTTGAGGTGCTTCTCGATTGGCTTAGCCCGGTACCGAGCACATAAACAAGTAGCATGCACAATGTCCGGTCTACTTGAGGTTAAGTACATAAGGGACCTGATCATACTTTGGTATTTTGTAGCGTCTACAAATGTCCCTTTCTTATTCAAATCAAGCTTGTGTTTAGTGTCCATTGGAGTACCAATAGGATCACAGTTTTCCATGCCAAATTTCGTTAGAATCTCAAGCATATACTTGGACTGATTTATGAAAATACCACGGGGGGATTGGTGAACTTGGAGACCAAGAAAGAACGTTATTTCCCCCATCATGGACATTTCGAATCAAATTTTCATAAGGTCGGAAAATAATATGGAATATTTTTGGTTAGTAGAACCAAATATAATATCATCTACATAGACCTGAGCCACCAAGATGTCGTTGCCGTAGTGCTTGATGAACAACGTTGGATCAGTGGTTCCTTTGCTGAAGTGATTTTGGAGAAGAAACGATGATAATCCGTCGTACCATGCCCTTGGTGCTTGTTTCAAACCATAAATTGGCTTTTTCAACTTGTAGACATGGCTTGGATGATCGGTGTTAATGAAACCTTCAGGTTGACATACGTACACATCTTCTTTTAACGACCCATGCAAGAAAGCCGTCTTCACGTCCATTTGATACACAGTGAGCGATTTGTGTGCTGCGTATGCCAAGAAAATCCTAATAGCTTCCATTCGAGCAACCGGGGCGAAGGATTCTGCAAAATCAATTCCCTCCTTTTGTTTATAACCTCTCACGACTAACCGAGTCTTGTTCCTAATGACCGTTTGCTCCTCATCCATCTTGTTTTTGAATAACCATTTCAGAGTAAGGGGATCGATATTGTCCGGTCGAGGTACTAACTCCCATACATCAAGCCGGATGAACTGATTGAGTTCTTCTTGCATAGACTCAATCCATGATGCATCGGTCATTGCTTCTTTCACACTTGCTGGTTCCATTGTGCTGACTGATAGTGCATAGATACACATATCTCCTTCGGTACGCAACTGATTTCGTGTTGAGACTGGTCGTGAGAGATTGCCAATCACTTGAACCAAAGGATGATTCTTAGTCCATTTGTGTTCATGTGGAAGTGTATGAGAAACTTGATGCGAGCTCGACGGATCCACATATGGTGTTGAAGGGTGAGTAGAACTTGTGGAAGCCGCAAATGGATTAACAAACTCGTCTGACCTTGAAGCTCGGGATGTGAACTTCTATGTTGAGAGGCCATACCCGAGAGTTCATCAAAGGTAACATTCATAATCTCCATTACCTTTCTTGTCCTTCGATTATAAACCCTGTAAGCACAAGCAGTTGAAGAATAACCAATGAAAAAACCAATATCACCTTTAGGTTTAAGTTTACCGATATCTTCACGATCATTCTTCGGATAACATAATGCACCGAATACATGTAAAAAATATCCGGTTTCCTTCCATTATTGATCTCATAAGGTGTTTTGTTGAATCGGTGTGAATAATGGAGCGGTTTTGAGTATAACATACAGTTGCTATAGCGTCGGCCCGAAGGAATAACGGTGCACTGGAGGAGAGAAGCATCATCCGAGCAGCTTCAACTAACGTACGATTCCTCCGTTCCACAAATCCATTCTACTCTGGAGTTCTTACAGCCGAATTTTGATGAGAAATCCCAACTTCGTCAAAAAAAGCTTTCAATTTCTGATTGGTGAATTATGTTCCGTTATCCGTTCTCGAAATAATGACAGGGGCTTGCAGTAGTACTGATGTTTTCTTCAAGAAGTTAATAATTACATCAGGGGCTTCATCTTTTGATGCAAGAAAATGAACCCATGTGTAACGAGAATAATCATCCATAAATACTAGGACATACCGCATTCCATTAGTGCTTTGATTCTCATTGGGCCACATAAATCCATATGAAGGAGATGCAACCTATTCGTTGAATTTGGAATAGGTTTGGGTTTGTGGGTCTTCTTCTTACTTTTTCCTTGCTCACAAGAAGGAAAAAGATGGTCTTTTGTATATTTAAACTTTGGAAGACCGGTAACGAGATCATCTTTCGCGAGTTAGGTGATGGCATCGAAATTGAGATGAGATAACCTTTGATGCCATAACCATGACTTTGTTGATGTGGCTCGAGCCATGAGACAAATTGGAGAAGCAGCAGACATTTAAAAAAGATCAATGGTGTAAAGGTTGGTGGTACGATTTCCTTTCAACAAATCAATTCCTTCAAGATCTCTTACAAAACATGTATGACTTCTGAAAGCGACCTCCAAGTCTGAATCACAAAATTGCCCAATCAAGAACAAATTATGTCCCAAGCCATCAACAAAAGAGACTCTGGTGATGATTATATTTCCCCAATGAAGATCACCATAGCCTAGAATTGCCGCAACATGATCATTTCCAAATCTAACAGTTCCCATGAAACGCCATACAAAGTTTTTGAGAAGGCTTCGATTCCCAGTCATATGTTTGGAACAGCCCGAGTCCACGCACCAGAGACAAATTTCAACAGCCTGCCAATGATAAGAGAAGAAAATATTTTGGCAACCGATGAAATAGGTTCCTGTAGGGTTAGATGATAATTAAGCCATATCACATACCGAAGTTTCACTGTCAGTATGAGATCTACTAGTGTCGATAATTTTGCCACTACAGTCAAAACTTCTACCAGTAGGCAACCATTTAGAGGTGAATCTAGGGCTACTAGGCTTAGCAAGACTTTCTGTGGACCCTACATGCATACTTTTTGGAACATACACCTTAGCCTTAGGAGTGCGTTGTTGTTCACTGACTGACAGCTTTTCAATTCGAGTGTAACCACCATAATTCAAACCATTCATAGTCAAACCACAAGCATCATGACTAAAAGTAAAGAAACATTTATTACATTTAGATCAAATAACTTCAGATTTTTCATTATTGAGCTTGGGGCGACTACTTCTAGAGGCAAAAGGGACCCTATCATTCCTTGTATTGCTCATAGGCTGTGGCCTTCTACTCTTAGTGTAGTTGTTTATTCATGTAGAAGAAGACACGCGTCTATTAGAATTAGAACTTTTTAAATCAATAACTTGTGGTTGATTTATAGTGATCTGTTGTGTCCTAACGCATGCTTTACGTTGTTTGCTAGGCACAGAGTGAGAACTAACACGAAACATTCCTGGGAAATCACGGTAGTTTTCGTTCCAGCAACCTTGGGAAAAAGGTGTCACAGCAACACGAGTGGGTCCCGAGGTTGCTGGTTTCTGGATCATCGTATCCACAATCGAGCTAGGTTCAGAAGTCTTATCTTTTAACAAGGCCTTTAACTTATAGTTCTCACAGATTTTATCAATAAGTTTATGATAGACAGACTTACTTTGTTTGACAGCCCGCTTATATGAAACAACAACAGATTCTAAATATGCAATCTTAGCCTTAAGCTTCTGAACATTACCATCACTAGCACTCTCTAACTCTGAAGAGGCCAAATTCGTTTCTGTGACCCCTCCTAACTGAGCCTGCAACCGTGCGATAGTTTGTTGCATTTCATTGTAAGCTTTTTCATACAAAATCTTGTCATATTTGCAATCATCACATTTTTTGACAAATTTATTCCAAATATCGGTGAATTATTTATCCTTTTTAATGACATAAGATTCCATTTTCTCTTTCATAAGATCAAGCTCAGTTTGAAGGTTTTCATTATTCAGCACAGAGGTACCTAACTCAACTGGGCTACTATCAACACAATCACTTGCTTTAGAGAGGCGGTCAAGATTGTTTTCCAAAACTTTGATTTTATCAAGAGATTCATCAGCTTCCTTCGCCAAAGATTTAAAGTCTTGAACAAAGTTGGCAAATTCTTTTAGAAAAGCTTTTTCCAAATTTCCTAACCGTGTATCAACTTGATTAATAATCGGATTAATATCGTTTTGAAGAATTTTCTGAACCTCAATCTGAACAGGTGATGTAAAATTTCCTCCGGTAATTTTGGAATTAACAACACGTTTAAAAATGACAAAGTTATCTTTAAGCTCATTTAGAAATCGGCGTGTCATACACGGTTTAGGAGGGTCATCAGTCAATTCCTCACTTGGGAGCAAAAGCATTTCAGTACTCGTTTTAGACCGAACAAAAACAGTTGGAGGATTAATTTTCGGGTAATAAACGGGTGTCACTTCTTTATCAAGCTTTTTCATTCTTAAGCGAGTCTCTACTAAAAGATCAGTCGTTTCCACAGAATCAGGCACACTAGGAGGATCATGCTCATCAGACAAGAGCACACTACCATTATATAAAGTTTCATTAGTGGCCTGAACTTGCTTAAGATATCCGGGATTTGGAGGAAGAGGATAACCTAAAGACAATTTGTATCTAGTGTAATTTATCTCATTCACTTTTGGTGCGAGCATATTTATCGTCTGCATAGTTTGGCTACGTTTTACTAAAAGGTTGTCTAATTCTCTAATCCTATCCTGCGCTTTGCAAAAATCCTCAAGAAGCCCATCTTCCCGAATTTTGAAATCATGTTTCAGCTTTTTCCGTTCTTCTTTTAAATCCAAAATAATAGATTTTTTAGTTGAAAGCTGTTTATTAAGAGAGGTGCTTTCATCATTTAATTCGCTTATCTTTTTAGCACTACTTAAGTGTAAGGCATTTAATTTCTTAGTTGTGCATTTTTCTTGATAAACCGATGTAGCATGAGCTTGTTCAAGCTCCTTGATTTTTGCATGATGAATCTCAAAACTTTTCTCCCGTTCCTTATATCCAGCAAGCTTAGTGGTCAATTTGGCATTAGTTTCTATAAACTTATTATTAACCACCATAGCATGATCTACATCCTTAGCAAGCTTATCAAATAGAGATTTATTATACGCATGTGTCTCATCAGGAAGGGTTGTAGGCTAGGCAACTTGATCCACACTAAGGTCCACACTGAAATAATATTACTATTATTCGTTTGGTCCCCGTGTGTCTCAATGTAGGGCTCAAGCATATCAGTATACTCTTCCTCCTGATTAGACATACTATATATATCATTATCATCAAAACTTGGGTGTACCTCAGAGGGGCCGTCTGAATCATAGACGGGAGATCTGTCATCATGCATTCCTGAGGTTGATGCTTGCTGTAAGTTTGCCATCAAGATGTAGTTGGCATTCACCTCTTCTTCCTCGTCATATTCTGCAGCAGAAGCCATCAGATCAAATTCCTCAGATTGAAGTGGAATCCCTGCCTCTTCTTTTTGTGTTGTGCAATCTCGAGCATAAGACCAAATCCCTTGCAGTTGTAGCACTGAATCTGACGATTGTTGTTTCCATTTCCCGTACCAGTATTCTTAGACCTTGCAGCCACAATGTTTCCCATCTGATTACCAACCGCTGGTACAACTATTAACCCATTCTGATTACCCCCATTTGGAACATTCAGATTCTGACCACGGATTTGTCCATACTGATTTGTTGCATTCCCAACATTCTGACCATATTGTAACCCCGTGTTTCCAGCAGCTACCAATTGGCGATCTTGATTCGCATTCATGAAAGGTTGAGAAATCTGCCTATTTCTAGTGTTCGAGGAGATTCTCTAATTGTTGTTGGTGGGGTTAATGGTAAATTTGAATGCCTTTGCGAGAAGTGCAAGACCAGTATTAAGCGCATGAGTAGGATCGGTGATGTCATCAAAATAGGCAATGGGTTGTTGTAAGTAGTTTACAGCAGTAGGAGGTTGATATCCATAAGAGGTGAGTTGTTGTTGTTGTTGTTGTTATGGCAGGAAGTTACTTGATGAGGGTTGATGGTAGGGTACCATGGGATATGACATAGATGATGGAGAGTTTGCCATAAAAGCCAATGGATCTTGTGTCTTGGTACGTCTTTCTACCCTAACTTCATTAGCTTCATCTTGATTCATTTTCAAATAGTCATATACTTGCGTGTAGTCTACGACATGAAGATCCTTGGTTTGGTTGACAAGAGTGACATATCGTGACCATTCAGAAGGAAGATTATCAAGAAATTTGATGTTGGCAGCAATCTGTGCAGGTTCATGTTTGTTTCTTCTAAGATGATTCATGAGGGTTGAAAACCGATGATAATAAGGTTCAATTTGTTCCCCTTCAGTAGACGTAAATTTCTCCCATTCACGAAGCAACTTAGTTTCCTTTTCTTGTAAACCGATTTCACTACCCTTCATCATTTTCTGAATCCTAAGCCACATCTCGTGTGCGATTTCACAACTATCGACAGCAGCATAAACATCTTCAGGAAGTCCCATAAGAATGACTTGAATTGCTTGATCATCAGCGTCGAGTTGTTTGGATTCAGCTTCAGTTAATTCTTCATCCGTTTGCTCATGACTAGAGTCAGCCAGTGGGTTAGCATTCGTAGGGTCCCCAGGCACAATAATTGTTCTTCTAACATACGGACCCTTTTGAATCGAGTTGACAATCAACTTTCCTAAAGGTTTACATTTTGCATAACGAAGGAGACGACTAGCCCATGTAGTGTAGTTCTCCTTGGTAAGCATGGGTGGACGATTCTCAGTACCCGCAGCATAAATATCTTGTTGAGACGTTGTAGAAACTAGAAGGGGGGTTGAATAGTTTCTAGATCATTTTCAAAACATTTCATTTATTCCACTGGCCGCGGTTCTTTATATATCACCGCGGTTCCTTATCAATAAAGAACCTCCGGCTCAATAAAGAACCGCCTACAGTGGATGCCAAATATTGATACGTTGTAAACCTTGACAATCGTTTGTATCAAATTCTCGATTACGCTTGACTAGATATGAGATGTGTTTGTAATAGATAATAACTATAAGTAAGGAAACACACAAACACATCAAATCAAGTGTACATCAAGCAATAGTCTAAACACTAAGCACACACGTACTAAGCCTTAGCTTTTCCGCAACTAAGATGTTTAGACTAAAGGATGCACACTTGACCATAATCTAAACACGAAGCACACACGTACTAAGCCTTAGCTTTTCTGCAACTTAGATGTTTAGATTATGAGATGCACACAACACACAACATATAAATACATCTATAATAGTAAAGACATAAATGTAAAGGAAAGTACCGACACGATGATTTATAGTGGTTCGGTCATGAAGCTCCTCTTCGCCCTACTCCACTCCTCGAGTACACCTTACTCGAGAGTTACTTCACTAGTCAACAAAACTCCTTTCAAGGCGGAGAAAACCATACACGTCGCTTACACAATTTCCGACACTAAGCTAGATGTCGAGTCCTAATCTTAGGTAGGACCAATCTACACAACGTTTCCCACTTCACCATTTAACGACACAAGGCTAGATGCCGAGTTCTAATCGAAAGGTAGAACCAATCTTCACAACGTTGCCTACTTCACCATTTTACGACACAAGGCTATATGTTGAGTTCTAATCGAAAGGTAGAACCAATCTTCACGACTCTTCACTTTGAAGCTAAGTGAGAACTTCACTAGACACAACTACATCACTTTATAGTTTAGTGAGAACTCACTAGACACAACCACATCACTTTATAGTTTAGTGAGAACTCACTACTCTTACCTATTACAACTCAATAAAACACATATCCAAGTGTACACATGTAACTTGGATCTACACATCATAAATCCAAGTATACACATATACAATGGATTTACACAAGACTTAATCCAAGTATTCACAAGTACTATGGATTAACACAAATAATCCAAGTATTCACAAATACATTGGATCTACACAATATTGATCCAAGTATACCCATATACATTGGATCTACACAAGATTGATCAAAGTATACACATATACCTTGGATCAACACAAGACACAAATAAAAATGATGAACATGATGATCTTCATCAAAACTTCATCTTTAATCACATCACAAGTGTGTGAGTGATCTTCTCTTTGCACTTAAGAAGAGGAGGAGATTAAAGGAGAGAATCACATCTTAAACAAGATTAATCTAAACTAACTAATCAAGGGTTTAAAGATGTATTTGAAGAAACTGTGTAAAAAGGGTTGAAAGAAAACATGGAAATGATCCACTATTTATAGGACAACATTGCAACGGTCAAAAACACCCGCGGTTCCTTATCTCTACCCGCAGTACCTAATCAATAAGGAACCGCGGGTTCCTTTAAGGAACCTCCGCGTTGGAGTCCGTGCAAATTTGTCCTTAAGTGGGGATATGCCATCTAGGGTAGTTTATACCCTCAAAGGATATTCCTTTGGCATATGGAATATGCCAAATTCAAATTAAAGAATATTCTTTGGAATATACCTTAGGGAATATTCTTTGGAATATTCCAAATTTAAATTTCAATTTTTCTTTTTAATAAAACATTTTATTAAAAATAAAGTTAATTAAAAATTACTTTGTCACTTTGTATAAAAGTGAGTTTTAAGAAAATATTAATCCTTTATCACTTAGTTAGGTTAATGACATGTTTGTACATACCTTGAGTGATTCATGCCGAATGCTATCGTGGAGGTGTCGAGAGAAGTATACAAATGTATTCTTGAGTGATTACGAGTACCTTAACATTTTACATAATGTATTGCGAATTATACGTTTGTCATCAACAAAACATAAAGAGATTATATCGACAAAGCATCGTAATGTTTGCAGTAACAATCTCCCCCTTTTTGATGATGACAAACAAGTAAACCAAGTAAACCGCAACACATATTAAAATGCATAAGTTACTCGTTTACACTTACTTCTCCCCCTTTTGTCGAATCAAAAAGGTAGTCTTCATTTGTAGAAGAAGAGGGTTGACTTTGAAAGAACATGCATCCAAAAATCTAATCATCTATAGTGGTTGTCGTTTGAGATGCGAGAATCCAAAGCATAAACCCATCATACAAAAATATTGAGCTTGCGCCATCCTAGTGAAGTCTTCAATCACCATAGGTTAACCAACTCCAAGCATAATAATATGCTTATCTACGAGTTTCCAAAATGCATTACTTGCAAGATGTTTGATGAATGCAATTTGAGTGAGTCAACGATCGTAAATGTAATTACTTGAACTCTTGCAAATGCTCCCCCTTGATATGAGCTCCCCCTTGCTTGAGGCACCAACAAAGCAAGAATAGTGACGAGCTACAAAAATGGGTTAGAAGTGTCCTACAAAACAAGGTTAGTAGACAAGAGCATATATAAAAAGAGATGTCACCCAAACGGGGATGATAAACAAGTCGTTTGCACAAAAATGACAATCAAAGAAGTGTGCATGCGATGCTATCAATCCAAAACCAAATCAAAGGAGAGGATTTTGAGGAAATTAATTCAAAATTGTTGGAGTAGAGGTAGAAAAGAAACGTCCAAGAATTTGAAGATATCATCTCTAGGGGTTAAAAACTTAGAATTGATGGAATCACCCATACCAATTGTAAATTTTAACCGCAATTGATATGAGTGATTTTACTCATATCAATTGTATCTAAAAACAATAAATAAATGCATAAAATGTATCAAATATGCCTTGTATATGCTTGTTTGTTGTTTGATGTGTGTAGGTACCAAAGTTTGCGAAAACCGACAAAAATGGCACGAGTTTGAAGAAAAGATCGACAAAGCCAATATCAAGCTCGATTTTAGCGGATTTCATCATTTATGGAGTTTAAAAGGCTTGTGGGTCCCATAATTTCTTATTGGGCCCAAAAAGCCCAATAGAGAAAATTAGTTTTCATTTTTGAGCAAAAGGCCCATTATGGCCCAAACCGGATATAACTATGGACGGATTGAGATAAACTTGAGTTACAAGCCCAAATCATTTGACATTGTGTTATGAAACGGTGATTCATGGGCTTTAAACCCATTTGGTTAAATAAGGATAAATAAACGTGCAAGTTACATAGTTAAAAACGTCTTGTTTATTTATTCAATCAAACCTTTTATTCACACATACATCACATAAACTTTCGTTAAAACCTATGTTGCATCTCTCTCACCTCACCTCACCCAAATAACCAGTCATCACCCCAATCCCAAACCCTAGCCTAAAATAAATAATTGGGCCTTTTTGATTCTATCACTCGTGTGATTCACACGCATAGAGAATTAAATCCCCACTATTTTCGGACCTTGAAGATGGAGGTACTAGCAGTAAAGTGGCAATTTATCCTCTCCTGATTGGTTGTAACAACTCACTCTCACAAATCCACCAATAAGGAATGGACAACTCAGCTTGGAGAAAGCACAAGAAACACAATAGATCGCCACGTTGGCGATCTGTGTGATCAAGGTCCATTTACAACCGTTGGATGCTTAACTGACAAGAAAGAGAAAGAGTAAAGAAGATCCAAGGGCTACAAATTGTTCTTCATCAACAACCCAACACCTCTCTTCAGCTATAAATACCCCCCATTTATTCAGTAATTGGATCCCTTTCTTTTTCTTACTGTTATAATGTTATTTTTAGATTAAGTAATTGTATTTTTTCTCTCTATTAAAGTTGTAATGTTTTGAATTAATTGAATAAAAGTTTCAGCTTTATAATATTGATCTCGTGTCTTTTTATTTTTATTAAAATATTTGCAAGTTTAATCTCTAAGCTAAAAATTATAAAAGTGAATGTTTATATAAGCTGATGTTAATAGCTTATATGAATATTGGAATGAGATTGGGAAAAAGAATATTTAACCCCACTGGTTAAATATAAACAATATTGATGGTTTGAGGATTGTTGGTTCGAGTTATAGCTCGATGGTGATGTTTTTGGTGCACGGTGGTTTCATTTAAGTTCTTAAGTCAGCTCAGCGCTGCACTTCGTCCCAAAGGATTTCGTCGAATAGGTTTTAAGTTCTTTTCATTTCCTGTTTATTTTACTTGTTTTGGTAACTCTGATATTTGATTAAGCATTATTTGTGATAGTTTAATTTGAGAATGAGTTAATCTGTTCCAGCTTAAGTAGTTAATGAATCTGTTTTATATAGGAGTTTTGTTTAAATCTGATAAGCTAATAGGGTTAAGAACACATATTACTGTTGAACTGAATCGTTTGGATGTGCTTGGATGATTAGCTGATATGGATGTTACTGTTTTGTTTTGAGTACAATTTTTTTTGCATCAGTTAAATAGATGTTTAATAATTGGATTGATATTCTGATCTGAGCATTTGGGTATTTGATCTTTGTTCTGCGATTTTGATATCTGTTCATGAAATTGGATCTGGCATATAGCTTATCTGTTTAAGAGTTTTTCAGTTAACTGGATATGTGAGTTGATGGTTGTTTAAGTGTTACGAGGGAGTATTCGTTATATCTGTTAATCTGATTTTCGCTGATTTCTCATCTTATTATTGTTGATTGTTAGCTTTGTAACTGCTGAACTCTTGTTGTTACTCTTAGCTTCCTGTAACTTAATTTCTTGGTCATTAATGGTTATAGCTGATTTGGTATAATCTGTTTTATGTTTATTAGTTGCCTGATTCGATTTAAATTGTTGTTTCTAGTTGCTATATAACTGATCTCTGAGATGCTATTCGTTTTGAGTGTTTGGTTATAGCTTTTGTCTTGGCTTATAATATTGGATTGTCTTATATACTTATAAGCTATCAGATTCCACTGATTTGATAGCTCAAAGCTGATAAACTTATCAGTTTGTTCACTGATTCAGTGTATATAGTCACTCCTGTGACTTTGGTGTTTGATTTTCACAGTCCAACAAATTATCCAAAAATATTGTCCTCAATGGACTTGAACTCGTGACCTCACGGTTCACAGCCAACACTCCTACCATCTGTGCTAGTTCAATGTTTTTGTTATAAGATGGTTTTAATAATTAATATAGCATTTATTTAGCTGGCATATTTAGTTTTATTTAAATACTCTCTTTTACTTTAATTTACTTTTATTTAAATCATTTTAATTTTCTTATTTTAGTTTTCAAATAACAAATTAAAATAGATAAAACAAATTAAAAAATATATTTTACTATTTTTTTAGAAATTTAAATTGATTTTAAAATTAGCTTTTAGTTACATTAGTTTAAATAAATTTAGTTTTTAATAAATTTAGTTTTAAAAATAGATTTAGTTAGTTAAAAAGTAATAGTTAATTTTAATGGATTAATTAGTTTAGATTCTTAAATAAGTATTTAAATTTGTGATTTTAATTAAATAGATTAATTTTTAAATAGTTTAATTTTTATATTGATTTTTGAAGAATTGTTTTTAGATTAAATGGGTAACGACTCATGCACTTTAGGATAAAATTAAATAGTTTTAAATTTGTTGAATTTAATTTTATTTTAAAAGCCGAAACCAATTCGAATCAGTTGTCCAAATCAAAGCAAAACGTCTCAAATTCATAAGATCTTCGTGTACAACGAACTTGGTTCATCCACGTGTTTAATTGAATTCGTCTTTGGTAATTTTAGTCTATTACTTTTCCTAAAGGTAATTTTCTATTTTACCCTATAACGTATCTAATTATCAACCTAGAGACATTTTTGACCAAAAATAAATAAAGGAAAACCAAAAGCGGATAAATCGACGCTTTAAGAAAAATTCGGGATATAGGACATTATAGGCAAAAATGCGTATGAATGTCGACACCAAATGGTGTTTAGCATACGATAAACTACATGCTCAAAGTTTCGTAGCTCTTCTCAATCATTATGGATGTTCAAAGAACAATTACATGATCAGGAAAGGGTAAGGCTCGACTCAACTTAGTTTAGAAATACTAGAAGAAAGAGACACGACTTAGAAAGGCATGATTAAAATAAACCAAGAGAAACTCAATCAAAGAAGTTAAGGATAACTTCATAAATTGATTCATGAATACTATACCTTAGAAGGAGATAGTGAAATCTCGAAAGAAAATGAGAGAAGAAACTCAAAAGAAGCTCAAGAAGACATGAAGAGTTAGTACAAAATCTAACACATAATCAAGTAAGCACATAGGATAATTCATGCAATGCCTAATGAAGTCTACAATAAACCAATGTAGAGAAGGTGCGCAATTAACATATATGGCATGCAAGAAACATGATTACTTAAAAAGAGAAGACTAAGTAAAACATGTTGGCACGTAGCATTTAAGGACATGCATGAGTTAGACACATCTAAGAGATATTATATCAGAATTGCTTGACAAAGACAAAACCTTTATAATAAGCATGCATTCATTAACTAATCAATTAAGCATATAGCGTACGGATAAGCAAGAAGATATATAAGCAAGTAGCATACAAGCAAGTCATCTATCTAGATATCACAAATCAAGCTACATGTAATGTAAATCTCCAAGAAGATTCCTAATTCTTATTAGTTTGAGAAAAGGACTCAAAATAAGAGAAAAAAAAAGAAACATAATAACAAGAAGATCCAAGACTCAAAGAAAAATCATGTTGAAAAAACATGAAAGGAAATACAAGAGAATAAAGATCATACACAGATGTATAAAAAAACAAGCCTAAAACTTAAGCATAATTTTAATCTTAGTTACACTAGAATCCTAAAATTTGCTTAACTTAGATGTCTTAGCAATAAGCAATCCACATGCTTAAATGAAAGACAAGGGTGGTGGCGGAATTTGGTGGGGTGAAAGGTGAAGTTACCAAGGGTTCAACAAAGTCATTCACAATGAGAATGCTTTGGATGGGTTGAGGTTGGGTAGTCACATCCAAGAGAGTAGTTAGAGTGAAGGGTGAGGTTAGCTCATTCATTCTAGATTGGAATGAAGAGGAGGTAGAACCATGAAAATGGTTGGTACCATGGGTTGAGGTAGTCTTGCATGGAGAAAGAGGTGGTAAGGGTGATGAAGAGATGAGAATTGGAACAATCTCATTCTTGGGTGTGTGAAAGGGTGAAGAGTTAAGTTTGGGTAACTTAATCTTAATTTTGAGGTGCCTCTTTGAAGAGGAGGTTTTGGATGAATTGGAGGTTCTTGTAGA
Source organism: Glebionis coronaria (assembly GCA_025667525.1). Lineage (NCBI taxonomy): Eukaryota > Viridiplantae > Streptophyta > Magnoliopsida > Asterales > Asteraceae > Glebionis > Glebionis coronaria. The sequence goes on along the minus strand of CM046882.1, from coordinate 191,262,347 downwards.
AACCATGGTAGTAAGGGTGGTTTAAGGGGTAAGGATGAATGGTTTGAGGTGTGAAGAACAAGGCTAACAAGGAGGGTTTAAAAGGGTGAGGGGATGATCCAAACTAGTAAAGGGTTAAAAAGGGAAATCCAAAGATATTTTGGGAGTGATCAAAGGTTTGAAACAAAGATTCCAAAGGGTGTTGGAACAATTGGGAAGTTTCAGAAAACCCGAATTTGAGAGCTTCTGCCCGCGGTTCTTTATCTCCACCGGCGGTTCCATATTGATATGGAGCCGCGGTCTATTTAAAGAACCGCCTACAGAGGCTTGGTTTAGGTGGTGAAGGAGGATTTTCTAATTCAGCAAATCCTAATGTTCTAGTCTAACTTATCATAAATTCATGCTTAAGAGCAATAAAAACTAGAACACACACAAAGGAAAGACACATAGGTTCAATTAGCACGTAAGAAGAAAGCTAAGAAAAACCTAATGGCTACAAAAGAAAAAGACTCCTAATGACATACAAATTTCATCAAAGTAAACTATCATTAGTCATATATAGGAAGAGCCATTTAGCCAATTTAGAGAATGAGTATGAGACTATCACTAGAGGTGCTCAATTAAGGCTAAACACGACCATTTTTACGAGTTATACACCAACTCAACTTCCCACATGGAAGTAATTCAACCGTTAGGTCAAATTAAAATTCTAGTGCATAAATTCTCTAGTAGTCATTCTCAAGTTAGACAAAATGTAATTCCAACATTTGCCTAATAAAGTTTAGCAAGGATGAAACTTGCATGGCGACACAATGCATGACCTAATGAGGGTTAAGAATGCACCATTGCATATCTTGTCAAACAAGTCTAGTTAAGGTTATTTACCTTAATAGAACTTGAGGCCAATAACTTTGAAGTGTATAAACAAAGTTTACACAAACCAAAGGAACACTCTTGATTCGTCTTTCGGAAATGACACATTTATAAATTGCATAGCAATGTAAATTACTTGAGTATTTCGGATGAAACATTCAAGTTATCAAACCGAATCTATTGTGCATTATAAGTAATTATTAAACAAAATATGTCTAAAACTTTGAACAAGTATATTCAATATAACACCATCAACACAAGTGTGAGTTATGATCCGATGTATATTATTAATAAACCACATTCATGTCTACACTAAAAAACATCTCAATTAGATTCGGTAGTGATACCAATCATAGTTTGAATAATGCATTGATATTTAATCGAAATCTTTCTTGATTCCCACAAACACTCTTTTAAGAGAAAATAGCTAAGATTTTCAAAGGGTGTTTCATGTTTTATAGTGAGACATTAATCTACTTGAACTAATAAGACAATGATCGAGTAAGACGACCCATATCAAAAGATTTGACAAGCTCCCAAAGCTTTCAAACCTAAAAGTGTTAAAGAACATGCCAAGGTGTACAAAATGTTTATGTAACATTTGTAAACCAAGAGATGTCAATCCTATATGCAATGCACACATAATATTGCAACTAAAATGCAAGAAATCTAGCATACATCCTAATTAGGAAAAACTAGATACTAACAAATACCAAGCAAGGCACAAGAGACTAGACATATAAGCAATACTACTACAAATAGCAAGGAACACTTAATAATGTCTACATATAACAATAACACACAAGGAAACACACACAAATAATTAGCTTAACACATAAAAGTATTCGTCCATGTTTTGAGTGTTAGATACAACAAAGTATTCATAGCTTGATTTTATTTAAAAATAGTCTTTGACCCATTTAAAATTTAATTAAGTTTAACACTTTGTAAATATATCAATTTTTAAAGATATATCACCAAGAGATGTCCAACTAAATAGAAAAGAGTAAAACACAAGTTTTACGACAAACCGACGCTCAATACTTTGGACAAAGTATGGAACTTAGAAACCATCCAAATTTTAAAGTTTGAATGAAGGTTTGGAAGCATTTTTAATTGAAAGAAAATTCAATTACGTTCGAAATGACGGGTGGCACGACTTCTACGGACTTACGGTTGATTTTATATGATTTTTCAAAGTTTTCAAAAATCTGTGTCGGACTGACCGCGGTTCCTTATTGATAAGGAACCGTGGGGAATAGATAAAGAACCGCGTCCAGAGGGAAAAAATGGGGGTTTTGGCCAAAATCATTTGGTAACTTTTTAGAAGGACTTAGGACTCTAAAAAATCATTTTAGACACATAGAACTCGTATTTTAGAGTTAATTATGACACAAAAGATTTTTATACTTCCAAACATGAAAAGATTTAATTCAAGCTATTATACAAAGTTTATTTAACACCAAAACTTGTATGAATGAAACAACAAAACACCTTTCATAAGTAATCACTCTTCATGAACAATTTGATACAAAGATCGTCTCTATTTTTAAAAACCGTTTTCATTTTTAAAAACCATTTGTTTTGAAAAGAGAGCAAAGATCGATCCAAGCTTTAAAGTACAATATACTTCATAGATCTTGAATAACCTCGCTCTGATACCAATTGTAGAAACTAGAAGGGGGGGGGGTTGAATAGTTTCTAGATCATTTTCAAAACATTTCGTTTATTCCACTGGTCGCGGTTCTTTATATATCACCGCGGTTCCTTATCAATAAAGAATCGTCGGCTCAATAAAGAACCGCCTACAGTGGATGCCAAATATTGATACGTTGTAAACCTTGACAATCGTTTGTATCAAATTCTCGATTAAGCTTGACTAGATATGAGATGTGTTTGTAATAGATAATAACTATAAGTAAGGAAACACACAAACACATCAAATCAAGTGTACATCAAGCAATAGTCTAAACACTAAGCACACACGTACTAAGCCTTAGCTTTTACGCAACTAAGATGTTTAGACTAAAGGATGCACACTTGACCATAATCTAAACACGAAGCACACGCGTACTAAGCCTTAGCTTTTCCGCAACTTAGATGTTTAGATTATGAGATGCACACAACACACAACATATAAATACATCTATAATAGTAAAGACATAAATGTAAAGGAAAGTACCGACACGATGATTTATAGTGGTTCGGTCACGAAGCTCCTCTTCGCCCTACTCCACTCCTCGATTACACCTTACTCGAGAGTTACTTCACTAGTCAACAAAACTCCTTTCAAGGCGGAGAAAACCATACACGTCGCTTACACAATTTCCGACACTAGGCTAGATGTCGAGTCCTAATCTTAGGTAGGACCAATCTACACAACGTTGCCCACTTCACCATTTAACGACACAAGGCTAGATGTCGAGTTCTAATCGAAAGGTAGAACCAATCTTCACAACGTTGCCTACTTCACCATTTTACGACACAAGGCTAGATGTCGAGTTCTAATCGAAAGGTAGAACCAATCTTCACGACTCTTCACTTTGAAGCTAAGTGAGAACTTCACTAGACACAACTACATCAATTTATAGTTTAGTGAGAACTCACAAAACACAACCATATCACTTTATAGTTTAGTGAGAACTCACAACTCTTACCTATTACAACTCAAAAAAACACATATCCAAGTGTACACATGTAACTTGGATCTACACAACATAAATCCAAGTATACACATATACAATGGATTTACACAAGACTTAATCCAAGTATTCACAAATACAACGGATTAACATAACTAATCCAAGTATTCACAAATACATTGGATCTACACAATATTGATCCAAGTATACCCATATACATCGGATCTACACAAGATTGATCCAAGTATACACATATACATTGGATCTACACAAGACATAAATAAAAATGATGAACATGATGATCTTCATCAAAACTTCATCTTTAATCACATCACAAGTGTGTGAGTGATATTCTCTTTGCACTTAAGAAGAGGAGGAGATTGAAGGAGAGAATCACATCTTAAACAAGATTAATCTAAACTAACTAATCAAGGGTTTAAAGATGTATTTGAAGAAACTGTGCAAAAAGGGTTGAAAGAAAACCTGGAAATGATCCATTATTTATAGGACAACATTGCAACGGTCAAAAACACCCGTGGTTCCTTATCTCTACCCGTGGTACCTTATCCATAAGGAACCGCGGGTTCCTTTAAGGAACCTCCGCGTTGGAGTCCGTGCAAATTTGTCCTTAAGTTGGGATATGCCATCTGGGGTAGTTTATACCCTCAAAGGATATTCCTTTGGCATATGGAATATGCCAAATTCAAATTAAAGAATATTCTTTGGAATATACCTTAGGGAATATTCTTTGGAATATTCCAAATTCAAATTTCCATTTTTCTTTTCAATAAAACATTTTCTTAAAAATAAAGTTAATTAAAAATTACTTTGTCACTTTGTAGAAAAGTGAGTTTTAAGAAAATATTAATCCTTGATCACTTAGTTAGGTTAATGTCATGTTTGTACATACCTTGAGTGATTCATGCCGAATGCGATCTTGGAGGTGTGGAGAGAAGTATACAAATGTATTCTTGAGTGATTACGAGTACCTTAACATTTTACATAATGTAATTCGAATTATACGTTTGTCATCAACAAAATATAAAGAGATTATATCGACAAAGCATCGTAATGTTTGCACTAACAGACGTCATCATAGAAGTCGTGTGAAAAACAGGATCTCAATTCGTAGAAAGCGTGTGATGTTGTTGAAATTCCGAAACTTCCGATTTTTTTCTCAGTCCGACAATAAATTCCTCAGTCCGACAAAACGGTACGCTGAAAAATTGAGTATCGCCAAATTTTGAAATTGAGTTCGAGATAGCCAAAAACTAATAGGGAAAAAATTTGATTTTACTAGACCTAAAAATTTTAACTTTTTTTTTAATCTTCGTGTAACTATGCTCCGAGACGAGTCTAGATGGCGGCTAAGTCTAAAAAATACTCGAATAAGATTTAACAAAACAGATCGTAGTCCCTGATCGTACTCAAGTGATCGCACTCTGTTATCGTATCCTGTGATCGTACTCAAGTGATCGTACTCCTATCGTACTCACTGATCGTACTCCTATCGTAACCACTGATCGTACTCACCTATCGTACTCCCCCGATCGTACTCCCTATCGTATCCTAGATCGGACTCCCTGATCATACTCAGGTATCGTACCCTATCGATCGTACTCCCTATCGTACTCAACGATCGTATCCAACGATCGTACTACTTGATCGTATTGATGATCGTAAGTAGTGATCGCAGTCTAGATCGTACCTGTGATCGTGACTATGGATCGCAAGTAGAAACCCCCAGGGTTTATGCAATCACAACAATCAGATCGTACTAAGGAAACAAAGTTACCACTTTTCTCGAATAAAACAAGAACACAACAAGTTCGTGATTCGAAGCCTAAAAATGGATCAAACACCCAAAAATTTTGGGTTTTTAACCAAATCCATGAACTCAAATCGCTACTACCACTACTTAGGATAAATATGAATCACGAATCACAAGAAAGACACGGACAACATCCAATAGCAATCCACGAATCCTTTGGCGAATGATACCACTTGTAGGAATGATGCACACGACTATATAGGATATAGAAATGAAGAACAAGATTAAATCAAAAAAGAAAGATTAGATTAGATGAAGGAAAAGAGAAAAACAAAGGTTGTGAATTCCTAGTGAGAGAAACATATATGTTTCTCTCTCTACAAACTATGGAATGGGAAACACACACACAAATGAGGCTTAGGAGGCCTTTTATACTAAGTACCAAATGTTTAGGAGGCCTTCCTCATTTGTGTGTTCGGGACTAAATCCCGTTACAAAAGCAGTAATAACTAAAAACTCTCGACATCATTAAATGACATTTTTCACGAGCTTCGCAACGATATATTATATGACCATCACTTTAATTACTTCTAACAAGTATAATTGACGAGATTTTTAATAAGATCGAACCAGACCGACGACTGAAATCGTCCAAAACCCCGGACCTAGGACCAGAACGAAATTGTCTAATCCGGTTCGAGGTGACGTGTACGATGATGTCATCCTAAAAATAAAAATTAGGGGTTTTACACCTTCATTACATTTAACTGACATGAAACCCAACACCTCTTTAACCATTGGGGACGAGCCTTTTAGCACTAATACGATTACGGATTCGGATGAATTAATCACCTCTAATGTTGAGAGCCTTGTCCTAATACCAAGAGAGAGCTGGCGGGTATTTCTGACGAACCATTTGACGAGTCTTCTAGTGATACCTCTTCTCCTCACGATCACATTGAGAGTTTATCACATGTTCACATTGATGCCGTTACTAGTAATGTTGGTGATCTACATCTTGATGAGTTTTTAAAAGAAAGTCACAATGAGATTGAGGAAGAGTTTGTGCAAGACTTACTCCATGAGGAGGATGATGATTGTAATTCTAGTGAAGCGTCTTATGAGATATTATCTGGTAACCTTTATTATCAAGATGACACTCCCCATTCGGATGATGAGAGTTTTATCCATGAACCACCACCCCTTTACCCATTTCCTTCAGAAAATGAGGTTAATGACGAATTTTCTTTTACGGTTCTCGAGAAGTTCACTTTTGCACTTGATTTATCACCGATCAATGAGATTCATGATGATTTATATACCACGGTTCTTGAGACGTTTACCGAATATTTTGCTCCTATAGACGAAATGAAAGACGTTCATATTTGATAGGTTTTATCGAACATTTATCTTCTTATCTCCGCCATTGAAGCATTGAGTGAAAAACCTAATAATAAATCCATAGAAGAAGATCCCTTAATTGCTCATTCTTCACTTGTTTGTGAGGATGCACCTATTCAGGATCATATCCTTCCTATGAGTGATTCTCTCATTGATATACCTACTTTTGAGCCTTCTATTTCCACCCTTCCACCTTTAGAGTTGGTTATTGATGAAGAAGATCCTATGCTCTTAGATATTGATATCATTATTATGAGTGTTTTAATTCCTACACCTTCATTATCTCCTCAAGCTTTAATATCTAAGGGAGGATCTTTTATGGTTGATACGAGCTCATCTACTTATTTTCCCATGAAGGGAAAGGTTTTTTTTTATCTCGGGATCCATAAGTTTGAGACATTTTGGTTTTCATCTACTACACTTAATAGAGTGATTTCTACTCATATGGGATTTTCTTATGAGCTTAATATGATGTCACCCACTTTGGAGTTGTTCAAGAGTAGAGATGAAAATTATGTCTTTGATCCTGGTGTGCTTCCTATATGAGAGCTTTCGTATGTTGGACAAACTTGAGACACGTTGGACTGGGGTATTCTTTTTACTCACACATAGATGAACTGTTTTCAATTATATATTTTCTATGTGGAAACTGGGAAAAATGAGGGCTGGGGCAAAAACAACCTCCTACATAGAATTAAGTTTTAGTTGTATCATAAGAATGTAGTTCGTGCCATCACAGTGAAAAACTTCGCATACTAAATAAAAATAACTTACGATTACTATACAAATAGGTACAAATTGGAGTCTGATGGGAGATCTTTTGAGAGACGTGGTAAATAAATCCATAGAAGGATCAATAGCTGTGAACTGCTGATTCACACTCAAAGTTTATGCTATAGAAGCTGAAGATGTAGCTGATAAGTCAAATAAAATTCAAGTACATGTGGAGTTAGCAAAAGCTGTCAAACGCAATGACACGTTCTCACCTTCAAAAAATATAGTAAGGACTTACATTAATCGCAGAAAGCCTATCTTGGACAAACCGGCCCACACCCATATGACATTTTACGGGTCTGATATTCCCATTTTTTTCCGCCTGAATGAAGCCTACCCTGGACAAACTGAGATGCACCAGTTTGACAGTTTATGGGTCTGATCTACCAATTTCCTACCACCAAACAAAAACCAACCCTGGAAAAAACTCGTCAAACATTGAATTATTAAATTGGAAAAACTTGGTGTTTGGAAAGTTTACTAAAGGCACAAAAAAATAGCACAAATTTAACACATGGTCTCTATCTCCATTGTAACTGGGAACATCGATCCCTGCATGTGTGCGGACGCTGTACTGACCCAATTACTATCGTAAGCTCACATAACAATAACGTCTTCATCAAAAAACTGAATACAACACAAAATCATATACAAAAATTCGAATATTAGGAATAAGCAACACTCTTTGAATTCAAACTCACCGGTCGAGTAATCAATCGTGAATCTATTTCCACAATACCAATTCCTATTTATAGGGCATTTATAAATAATACACCCATAAAAATGATGCTTATAAGGAATTTATAAATAATATATTCATCTAAAAAATGAGTAATCATTTACAAAAATATATAAAATTATACACATTCAACAGAAAACAAAATTTTAAATAAACCACAGATCTGGCCTTATTTTTATTATCACGATTTTTTTCTAAAACAGTTAGATGTAATCATCTTAATCAAACCCAAGAATCAACAGAGTGTTAAAGATTAAAGATTTACATTGATTTACAAACAGAACAGGATGAAGAGGTCGGCGAGAAGGAGGTTGGGGAGGGTACCTTTGAGATCAATTTACATAGATTTTATTACCATTCGCATATCATGGATTTGAAATCATTGAATGATAATATTCACTAATTCAATGATTCAATGATTTGTGAATGAATTGAGGTGACGACTGTTTTTTGTTTTAGTTAGGGTTTTTTTGTGTCTTTTTAAGCTAGTGTATGTGTTTTCGCTGTCTGTGGGTTGGTAGGAAAATAAATAAAAAATGAAAAAAATTGGTTTTAACCTATTATATATAGGTGCGGTATGAAAACACAACTTTTGGTAAATTGTGGCCCAGTTTTTACAAACTGCGTTTTCGTAGTCTAATTTTGGTAGGTTTTTGAGTTTTTTTAGCTAACAAACAAATTCTATTGGTTTAGAGGTGCCATGTCACATATGACATGGATTAGTAGTGTGGTATCAAGTCATAATTATACCTATATAATATATATATATATATATATATATAGAGAGAGAGAGAGAGAGAGAGAGATGGGATCAATAGAAAACTTGATCTCAAAAGAAAACTTAGAAAACCTAATCTCAACCGTTGGATCAAATTTCTTTTCCTTTCTTTTTTTTACCAAACTACAGGGACCTCTTTGTCACTTCCTTATTTTTCGAAGGGTCATTTGTGTCAACCAGTTAATTCTGACCGTATAAATAGCATGTATTTTCTATTTTTTTGTCATTCTTTTTCTCGGAAAACGATGATCCAGTGTTTCATTCATTTTTATCATCTCTTAATAATTTCTAGCATCGAATATCAAAAGTAGGTTATGTTACTTTTTCGATTATATATGTGACTTTTAATGATTTACATGTATGAATCTTTGTTCATACTAAGTTTGTTTTTTTTCAACTTAGCTTCGTTAATCATCATATTTGTTCTATGGATGAATCGGTTTTGATAGTCTTTTGCCTGATGTAGTGTACAGATTAGTTATTTTAAAATGAGTTTGAGAAAAAAATAACTGTAAAACGTGTTTACAAAAACCTGTACATAATGTGTTTGATAAAATGTCTCAATGATATTTTATAAAAGACATGCACTAATTTTATAATTTACCGGTAATTCCTCAACATGGTAACATTTTAAGTGAAACTAATGATGCAAGACTCGATACACGTGGTGCAGTCGTGAGAATGATATCCACGGAACTGAAACCAAATCCCAATACTTAACTTGGTTTCGAAACAGGTAATGCATCTTATGTGAAAACCATCTATGATTTCGCCACAATAGGCATTTCTAATAACACTCCACAACTTCTCAGAGTCGTACACGAGTCGGAGGATAGGGAATTAGATCAGACAATGGGAGTCTCGAGTTCTCTAACAGGTGTTATAGGTGATGACAGCTCACATCCTACTGAAACATCATGGTTACCATCTTTTGCTGGCGCTCAAGTAATTCCTCATTCAGGATGGAGGCCACGTGGTGTATTGGTTGCGCATCTGCAGGAGCACCATTCTGCTGTCAATGACATATCCGTGTCAAATGATCACAGCTTCTTCGTTACTGCATCTGATGATTCAACTGTTAAAGTATGTGATTCTAGAAAGTTGGAAAAAGATATCTCATTTAGATCTAGACTAACTTAAGGTCTAAATGGCAGCAGAGCGCTCCGTGTGACAATGCTTCATGGCTCTGCTAAAGTTGTTGTTGGAGCTTTTGATGGTACAACTCACTTGTTTTCAGTTGATTATATCTCCAGAGGACATTGAAATGTTGTAGATAAATATTCAGGAATTGCTGATGTTAGAAAGAATAACATCGGAGAAGGTGCTATTCTTACCCTCTTAAACTACTCTTCAGGCAGTGATGATGGTAAAGCGATTCTCTATAGCACAAGAATTGCGGCATCCACTTACGTGATACAAGAGAAAACTCGAAACCATGTGATACAAAAGTGGCTCCTAAAGAGGGCTATGAATCTTCTCTTGTGGCAAGTCCTTGTGGGAATTGATTTGTTTCTGGATCTTCTAGAGGCGTTCTTACATTGTGGGATCTGAGATTTGGTATAGTTGTTAATTCATGGCAGTATTCTGATGCATGCCCTATTGTGGATTTGGTATACCTGGATCTTCTAGAGTCTTTTTTTCCTTCTCAAAGTACCTTATTATCTTCAATAGTGAGGCCTCTGGTATATGTTGCAGCAGGCTGTTATGAAGTCTATGGAATGCATAAAATGGAAGTTGTTACCAGGTACAGTATTATCATTAGGCCTTCAGTGGATAACTTACTAATTACCGCAAGTTGATTAAATGTTGTATTATAAGCTTTACCATGTGAAATTTATTTTTAAATTCAGCAGAAGTCAAACTTTACGTTCATTTTTTTTATTTTCATTATTTCTTCTCATATGTTTAAGTTTCTTTACTTCTGTTAGGCCTAATCATTATACTGCTTGGTTGCTCCCTCTGCAGGTACTGAGGGTTGCGAACAATGACAATGAACCCGAGACATTTGACCAACCTTGGGCGTTGACCAGACCCGGCAAAACAAATTATAAAACAGATTCCAGAAGGAGCGTACATTATAAATATAGAGTTGATGAGCTAAATGAACCTCCTCCTCGGTCTCCTGGAATACGTTCATTGCTCCCATTACCTGGTGGAGATATGCTAACTGGCGGCACTGACTTGAAAATTCACAGATGGGATCATTGCAGGTTTATGTTATCATGTTTTCTTATTTTCTTCGTCTCAGCACACATTTTTATTACAACTGATATTTGTTTCTATAATAATACAGCCCAGAGAGAACTTATTACATCAGTTGTCTGTTTGTTAAGGGAGATGGAAATGACGAGTTTTATGAAACAAAATCCAGTTTTGGGGTGCAAGTTGTGCAGGTTTGTAAAATTTATTTGAGTGGAAACTCTCTTCCCTTTCATTATTCCTGTTGATTCACCATATGTAGAGTTGTTTCAACAAATCAACCAGTCCATTATTGGGCTGCTTTGATCGTTAAAATATTTTCTTTATGGTATTAAATGCATAATATGGATAGTCTGACATGAAACTCACTTCTTAATAGGAGTCAAAGAGACGACCTTTGGCAACTAGACCTACTGGAAAAGCAGTTCTTGCAGCTGCTGCCGCTGACTCAGGTGGCTTTCACCGTGACTCTATCCTCTCTCTTGCTTCTGTCAAATTGAACCAGAGATAACTGTTATCAAGCAGCAGAGATGGCACCGTCAAGGTTTTGAAGTAGAGGATGTACTTGTAATGGTGATTAGTTGTATATATTTAGCAATAGGGCTGCCTAAAATTGTATTTATACGTTTATAAAATGTAAATCCTTTTTTGCTACATGGCTAATGATATGCACTTGTTCACTAGTTGTGATCTCATACACAATACATAATCTCATACACAATACATATATTATTATATTGTAATTATAAATTTCTCAAATCTCTGGAGTTGAAGAAATGGAAAATTTCTGGGAGGTAATATTGTTAGCCGCTTGAAACGCGATAAATAATGTTTTTAACAAGTTATGTTAGTTCACCACGTAGAACTAATGAGGCCTAGGTAACTACCCTGGAGACTCTCCAAACTTCATGTTGCACCGAAAGCCATGAATCTTTAGTATCAAGTCTTTTTGCATTTTCAAGGGCATCATCAATTCCGGGGAAGCATTTAGATCCATCATCATTGTGCTTTGACGAGCATAAATTTGACGCAGACAAAAGTATTGTTAGATATCGTGTTGCATTTGTTTGGTATACAACAGGGAAAGAATGTATGGATGACCGAGGTGATAACCTAGGTAATGTCTTTTTCTTTCTAGATTGTACTTTTTTTCAAGTAATTTTTCTTATAGTTACTTTGATGTGTCACAATACTAATTATTTCAATATTTTACACTACTTCTGACAGGTAATACAATTTATCAAAATTTATATGATATTACTAATATGATGCACTTTTTGTTTATAAACTGATGCACTTTTTTATCAATAAAATTCATGGTTATAACTCTATGGTGAGACCTTACAGATGAAATCTGAAGGCGCTAAGACAAGATAAATGCCCCTCACCGAGTTGGAAGCAAGAATGACATAAACTCGAGTACCTGTCCATAGATAGATACTGGCAAGCAGATAGAAAGCGCCCACTTCGGATACAATAAGCTTTGTTAAGTTTTGCAGCTGGTTGTTCGTTGGTTGTGACTTTGCTCAGGATTTATATCAGGCTCACTGGCTTTTATGTGACGTTGTTGTGTTTCCTGCACCTTTGTGTTTTCTTCGGGTCTGCTGCGAGAGATAACTTTAGCTATTCCCTGATCTAGTTTTTTGTTGTAACTTTCGTGCAAATGGTCACAATATCATAGTTTTTTTAGTAGTGTTTGGTAATGTGGGACTGCTCCTGTGTGGGCACTAGGTTCCTAGAAGACTTTTTTCTTTTATGGGCATGGTTCTCATGTGTTAATATTGGTCCCATTATTGTCCTATGGTATTCATTGTTCTATTTCTTTTTGTTTCATTATGCTTCAGCAGGTTTATGGGTAAGTTTGTATTGTATTTTTGTACTCTTGTATCGGTTCTATATAAATGATGCCTTTCTAAAAAAAAAGCGCCCAAATACGAGTAAACACAAATCAAATAAATAACAACTTGTACTTGAGCATAAGTAAAAAATACAAGAGTTGGAAAACAATCAAACTTCATTATAATAGTAGCAAATCACATGTTTGTATGCCGTAGTCATTGCACGACTCGACCCACTAACAAACATTTGTTGTTCTAAAAACAAATACATGTGTGTACATAACTGGTCATTAGCCTACTAGCAAACTAACTAGAAGAGACTATCACACGGTTGCGACTCACTACCAGCTTTTAAAAGATAAGCATATGCATTACCACAGTAACATCCATCGAATTTTCTAGTGAAAGCACAAGCTAACAGAAGTACACCCAGGAACCAAATGATTCTGAAAAAGCCCCATCATCATCAAAAGTTGTAAGTATAACTGATTAGTTTTTTCCAGCAGGCTAAATGGTAAGAGTCTTGTTGACTAGACCTGCAAATAAGAACACAACCTAACATATTAATACCATACAAAAAAGTACAGATAATAATACTTAAAAATCAATAAAAAACAATCCTTTCAAAATCAACAAGCAACAACCCACAACAAAGTTTAAAGCCTGCTACCCCAAAATGTAAAAACGTGTAACTTTTCTGCCTGGTAATACTGAAATAAGTAGTTTATATTGTAAACAGTCGCTAAACAATCCTAATCTCAAATTCTACGTACAATACACAAACAGATGCTTTAAAATATACAAACGGATGCACCAAAATATACAACATGATGGCACTAAACAAGTTCTCCAATAAGAGACTATATAATTACATTCGAAATTAATAACCTTTTCAACACAACACCTTCCAAACTGACACAGGACAAAATTCTTTGATACATACATACTTAATAGCAACAACTGTAAAACAAATACTAAACGGCGCCTTGTTTATGATCCGAATTGGAACCAAACAGATTGCGTTTTACATTTCACACCAAACCCTAGTAAAAATAGAACATATTTCTTCCTATCAAGTGTTTCATCATCTAAACATACAATTATAATCCCACGAAAATTCTGCTTATTTATGGTGGACAACTAGTATGGAAAGTTTTCAAATATTAATTTTAATAAAGCTGCATTACCTTCATTAAAAAAACAGATGCATTAAACCAAAAATCAAACAGATGCATTAAACCAAGAAACAAACAAATGCATTAAACAAAAAAACAAATAGATGCATTAAACCAAAAAACAAACGGATGCTGTAATACTATATTAAAACAGATGCGCTTTTATATAAACAGCTCATAGAACTTACGGATGCACTCAATCACTCATGGCATCAACTTTCTTGCAACTTTCTTGTGATGCATTCGTGGATGATCCATGGTATTATTTCCGGACCCTGATATACTATATTGCATAATCCATCCTTTGAGAAAATTTTCAGCTTTAGTAATGAGCCATTACACAAATATTGAACTCTTCATGTTATCTCTGTAACAAACATAACAAAGCATTAATTTACTTGGATACAGAGTTTAACAAAAAAACATATATTTCAACGCTTAAGGTACATGCAACAATAATAATATGGCTGCTACATTCACATATATTCCAACAGATAACTTGTTTATAAGAACATCTTAAGTCATGATCATAGCAAACTGATTCACTTTATTCATCAATTCCTACAAATGAAAGTTAAGGAAATTCGAACCTCCACAAAGTGCTGCTGCTATATGCTTCTACGCTTCAATGATGGGGATCATTCCGCTTATTTCTGAAAGGATGACTTATGTACAGATGTTAACTGATCAGCATGATGCTGCTGTTGTTGTTTGGACTAAGACCCTCAAACTTGAGCAACATGATCATAAGTTTGTTATTTTATGGTTGAATCAGAATGATGGTTTACAAGTACATGAAATTCATCTGTATTAGTTCCTGTAATTATAAGGATTAATTAAATCACAAACAACAGTGGCATCATTATTTGTACAACAACAATAGCTAATAGCAATAATGTAAGTACTGTAATAAAAATAGGCAATCGCGGCATAAACAATTGCCACGCGACTCAATTGATAGATATGAAGGACAGGACAAGGCGACACAGACCAGTCCAATACTTGAGTCGGACACAATAGTAATAAGAAACAAAATTAGGGAAGGGAGGATTCTTGATTCTGACCAAAAGTCTGGGAAAAGGGTGACATTTTAGAACGCCATTATCAGTCTGAATTTAACAAACATGCGCCGTAGATTTGGCACACATATTCAAACCCGGTTTTTGAACGTATACATGAACTAATAAACAAAAAAATGACCTAACTTAAAACATTATACACTAATCAAACAATCCAATGCTTTGATTCAAGTTTAAAACTTGTGCCTTAGACAAAAAAAAAATCAATTCTCAATAAACAAATGGACTAGTAAAATTTTCGTGATACTGAATGCTTTAAAACAGTTTGAAATATGAGGCCCTAGGATAATAATGAACTGATTCCCTAAAACGTGCGTGCTATGATGCCCTAATATAGGTGTTAACTGATGTCGTGATATAATTGTGAATGTATGCACTAAAACATTATTAGCATCAAATTCCTTAAACAAAAAAACTGATTTCATACTATAAAATTTAAAACACATACCCCAAACAAACAACAAATATATGCCCCTAATTCGTTAATTTAACTATATAGTATCATACAATTATGTCATGTTTCAACAAACTCGCATTCTTGATTCATTGTTTTACTAACACCTATTCTAAGTGATTAAACGAACATTATACTATAATGTATATACCCTAACACAAACTGATTCCTTAATTTTAACAAACGTATGCCTTACATCTAATAGTATTCATACATATGATATTATGATCTAAATTACAGATTAGGCATACACTTGCATAATTCATAAGTGAACAAAATAGGCAATATATGAGACTGATTCGTACAAAATTAAATTGATGATCTAATGCAATCTTAAAAAAATGTTCCTTTTCAAAATACTCTGATGCCTTAAAACATTCTTAAACTGATGCCCGGAAATAGTTTTGACCTAATGCCCCAAAATAGTTTTGACCTAATGCCCTAAAAGAGTTTTGACCTAATGCCCTAAAAAGTTTTGAACTCATGCCTTAAAACATTATTAACAAGTTCGCTAGACAAATAAAGTGATTTCATAATACAACAACATTCAAACATATTCCCTAATTTCTTCGGTTCATTATCTAATATCACACAATTATGCCTTAATTTTGCCACTTGTTGCACTAACCATAAATTTTAGATGCGCTACTATACACCAAACATATACCTTAATCTAACTTATACATAATATTCCATAAATTTATCGTCACTAACTGATACAAATATATTTTAAATTTTTTTATATACCTATTCCATGAATACCACAAAAACTTAACACATAATCACAAAAATAGAACAAAAATAATGCAAAAAATAAAAAATTATATATCTTAGAACATTTTTGGTTGTAAATGAGATTGATAGGCACTTACGACATAAAACTGGCTTTGTAACTAATTTTCATGATTAGATACAATCCTCATGGTTCGATGGTGGAGATGGTGCGACGGTAGAGATGGTACAACGGTATAGATGGTGCGGCAGTGTAGATGACGGAGAAGATGACGATGGAGAAAACGGCAGAGGTGGCGGTTGTGATGGGGCGGCAGAGTGAGTGTGTGTTTTATCACCTCTGTTGAAACGAGTGAAATGAGTGGTGGGAAAGTATACCACCTCTAGTTTTTTGTTAGTTTACATTTTTTACCCCTCTGTTTTGTGTTAATTTTCGTTTTTTACCTTACATTTTGATATGTTACGAAAGTGACCCTGTATATTTATTTTCTAAGTTTTTCATCAAAAAGTGGTTTTCTCTAGATCCCATCCCTATATATATATATATATATATATATATATATATATATATATATATATATATATATATATATATATATATATATATATATATATATATATATATATATATATATATATATATATATATATATCTTTATACATTATATATAAGAGGAGTGATATGCCACATCATATCCACGTCATCACTTGACACGGGCTTACGTTCTGTCTGGGCTTAAATCTTAATACCTTATAAAACATTTAGACCATTTTCTAAATTTAGTAGTCTTAAAATTTTAAGACTAAAACATTTCTTCTTTTGGAAAGTTTATGCACACAATGTTTAAAAGTCATTCAAAATCCTGGGAGTTATGCATACACATTTAAGAAAATTAAATATTATATATCATAATTTAAAAGTGTTTATTATGTAGTAAATGTATACGTTTTTTCTAATGTTGGGTCAATAACAACCCTTAAAAATTAAATTTCTTTAAAACCATGGTTGTAACCGTCCTCCCTTATTGTAACAGCCCATATCAACCAAACTTATAAAAGCCTATTGCGCAACCTTTTTAAAGCATGCATAAGACGGTTTTGGCTGTTGTTTTTGGTTTCAAACCCCTCGAACATACAACTCAACCCTTTGCTGCATTCTGAAATTACTACATCTACATTTTCGTCACAACATATGTAGTCTGCTTATGTTTAAATTGTTTTTGTTGGTTATTTTGGCGGTGTTGCGCTGCTAATGTGTGTGACACATGTTTATATAGTTTAGCCTGTTAAATGTGCAGTGATTTTTTTTATCATATTTAATTCATTCCTTTGCCTCAAAATATAGTCACAGGTACGCGCCGCCGCATTGCGCGGGTACCCGGCTAGTTTTATACAACATATATTGATTATTAGTTTTTTACTCATACAAATCCACCATCAGAACCGTAAACTTGAAAAGTTAATCGAACCAGAAATAACCCACACACAAAACTCTAATTCGAATCCCTAAAAATCAAAACCTACTCTTCAATTCAACCAATTCAATTTCAAGTTTCAACAACTTAAGCCAATTGGAAAACACAAGAAACACAAGAAACACTAATCGATAATCTTTTAAGTATTTGTATTACTTAAATTTACATTCACTGGTCTGGAGTGATTCATTGATACATGAAGCTGATCAACCTTAATGAACCACGTAAAAAAGGTACGTATCATATTCTGAAAACCATAATATTGACATTGTGATTCTTTAATTTTATTTTTAGGTATTAGGTATACCAAAAGTTTATCATGGAAATCGATGTTTGTAATACCTATAACTCTATAAGGTATTTGTAATAATATACCCGTTTAGTAATTTAGTGATCCAAGGTAACGTGATGTCGTATCATACATACATATAGTAACCGTGTTTCTCCTCAAAACAGAACATGTTTCAGGAACTAAATTTGTAACTGCTAATTATCAATGTTCTATAACCCATGATAAAATAGTTTAATAAACTTGATTTGCTTTGTGTTTAATATCCCAGCTTTTGAATTGTCTGATCCAAAACAAGCGCATGCGCTGAGAGTTGAAAGTTTGGCACCAAGATTGGCGGGCCTTGGAATTGAACTTTTTCAAGGTTATATATGTGAGCGAAAATTCATTGCATCCGAGACTGAACCTGATGTTGCTGTACCTCAATCTCTGTCCACGTTTGAGATGATAAAGGGCAATTGAAGAACAAATGGTCGTGTTCATCATGTGCTACTTCACCTATTAAGTTACAGCTGTCACTTGTGCGTCACAATAATATATACCCAAGGAGTGTTTTGAGTTGAGACGGGTTCAGAAACTCCCAATTCAAATGGGGAGTGTGGAGTGAAGCTATTGTTCGAGAGCTTTGAGTTTGTGAGTAAGATTCTAAAACTGAATGAATTATAGTTTATAATTTGCATTTTGTTCTTTTAACTGAATCCTTGAGTCATGGAAGGGAGTTGATGATCTTAAGTCACAAATAAGGGGAGTTGTCTATCATAGAAGAAAACATAATCATTGTATGAACATTATACTCCTATTTATCGCTATAACAGTAAATAAACATTTTTTTTTTCTTTTGAGCTATAATTTTCGTTCTGAATCATCAAATAACAACGCGAGGGCGGATATGCACATTCAGAAGTAGCGTTAATGTTTTTGGTTAACTTGCATCTCTATCCCAAAAAGGATTTGAAACCTCGAGGCAAATTAATTGCTTCTCGAAGTATTCAAACAGTTGCACCATTGAAACGTTGGGTATTTATATTCTTGCATCATACACAAGGACGGACCGAAAGGGAGACACATAGCGGCATTATGTTGAGTTCAGGTGGTGATGTTGTTGCAGATGGCGTCTTGAACGCAATTTCATTACATACCTAAGATTAGGTAAAAAAATTTAGGACAATTGTTGTTCTTTCCGACAATGTATGTATGTTCTTGAAATTGAGCATGAATGAAAGAGCTAATGGAGTAACACCCTTTACCATCTGTCCCCAAATTGGTCAAGTCCTAAATAAAACCGTTCTTAATAACTACTGTTAGCTATTTCGGTAACATTGAAAGCCTCTGCAAGAGTTGGCTGACAAGATACGTGATGTGGAGGAGTCTTTTTGAGAATTTTGATGTGTGGGATGAACCGCATTGCTATCGACAGTTATATGGTTAAGTTATTAGCTTTCTTGACTGTAGAAAGTGCGGGTTTGGTTGCACAGTCAGGAGACATTACTTAACGAATACAATATTAGTTTTTGTTACAATTATTTAGTGTGTCGTTTATGATTATAACCTTATATTAGGAAAAAATCAAACAAGTTGATTTGATAAATACGAGACTCTGCCAGCTTGGTTGAGCTTTGTGCACCTTTAAGCTGATAATTTGTTTATAATCGTGTGGCCTGCTAGAAGGAAAACAGTACCCAAATTGACTTATTCATAAGCAAATGTGGCTCTGAATTGCCACAGCTACTCAGCTACTCCGAATAGTATACCGACATGCATGACACAATCTGCACACCTCCTCTGCTCAAATAATCGATACAGTAACTTTTTACGCATAATAACGGAAAGTCGGTCAGTTATTAGTTAGTTATTATGTGTGCCTTAGAATTTAGTCTGTGCTAGGTAACTTTTTGTAGTGACGTTGTTTTGTATTAGATGATTGGTTATATTTTTTTAATGTTTCTCATGCTTATTATTTTAACTATATGTCTATACAGAGGACTGCTGTTGACCATATATTGCGGGAATTGCAAAATAATCCAGACATGTGGCTTCAAGTGGTTCACATTCTTTCAAACACAGCGAACTTGAATACCAAGTTCTTTGCCTTGCAGGTATATCTTATCATCTTCTGTCATGGATTGCTTTTGAACTTACAAATTGTAATGGCTCTAGGCGTGACAATTCTTTTTATTACCTTCACAAAATTCTCTCACTATAAAATTAAACTCGGGAACAGAGTGACATATATAACCTCTTAATTCAGATCTTAACATGACACGTTAATTAATCTGTTTGCAGAGACGGAGCCAGGAATTTGTATTAGGGGGGGCTAAAAAAAATTCAGACTCCAGCACCGGCAGAGAAAAATGAGTGAGAAATTTAGAATAATATTAATTCAAAATGACCAATTAAAACATGTACCGCACTTGTAAATTGAGATTATAAATGTTACATAATAGTTGCTCAACCAAAAGACTAAAAATCAAGCTTACCAGGTACTTAGGACCACCTTTCATACAGTTTTCAACGTAAATATGTTATTTATACAAGATTCGTTATAAATTTCTCACTTATGGGCTAGAAATGTCATTACTAGAAACCTTTTAAACTAGTTTAAAACTAAAACCAAACTATTGACACATAAAATGTATAAAGTGTAAACCCTAAGGGGTAAAGTGTACATAACATAAAGTTGTCTTCTTCTTCACTGGATCAATGCCCAGCCTCTGTTTATACAATTTTTGTAGAATAACTTATATCAAGAGATCTAGCACACTATATGCGCTCAAATTACCCCTGCTAGTTTTTCAGTTAGGGGGGGCCAAGCACCCTCCAGCCCCCCCACTGGCTCCGTCCCTGTCTGTTTGTTCCTTTTGAGTTGCATCAGGTTGGATTAGGTAGACACACAGTTGCGGCGATTTGTTATGTGGTTTGGTGGTAGTCATTATGATTTTGAGAACAAAATGAGCAAACACCAGTAGATCATGTGAATCTTAGAACCACCAGATACAACATTAGTGAAACAAACAGTGAAAAAATACATAAGGTAGATATAGAAGCTGATGATTTCCAGCAGATTTACCTTCACCCTCTGTCTCTCCTTCCCTGCAACAAGTCAAAAAATAAATAATCAACAAAATATATATTTCACATGTACGATGCAGACTTTAAGAGCATACACACATCAAAACAACTAAATAAGACAAACGGTAGCAGTAACAGCAGCTGTACCAATAAGGACCCATTTAAGATTAAAATCATAATCCTTATCTTCTTCATTTATTTATTTTATGTGCTCCATTGCAGGAACAAACTATCAATACATTATGTATCTCTAAAGAAATTACTATGTGTTACACTGCAAACGGAATTTGTCTTTACCATTAAGTTATTCAAGTCAAGTAACGAGAAGGATGGCAAACTAAGACTGAAGTTGTAAATGATGACCAAAGTAGTGATGGCTCATCTAGAGAAAATGGTTTAGCAGACGTAGAAAAATGATCAAGTTGAAGTTTCTTACTTACAAGGTATGCTAAATTTTTAATTGTAGCTCAATTTTCACATGCATAATATGTTATGCTCTTTAAATAGTTTATTTGCATCTTCTGATTTGATATACTTATAGCACAGTTGCTAACATTTCTAATTCCCAACGGCACACTTGAGTTCTGATTTTCTTCAGGGGATCTTCAATATAATTTCTGATGAAGGGATCATCCATGATGGTTCTTCTTTTATTCAATCATATGCTAATTTTAAAAGTTAAATACAATAAATATTTAACCATGCAGAAAACTGTAGGCGCCAAAACCCCGAACCTTCAGGATTTTCTCAAACTCCAAGATTTCATGCCGTTGGTATGTAATAAAAGCTAATGGGTACAAAAGAAACCTGGCCACTATTTTTCTTTTGAACTATGCCTTTAACAAATTTATATTCACTTCATTACATATTAGAAATAGGCTGACCTACTCAATTTCTTACAAATTTATATTAAGTTCATTACATAAACCTGATTAATATAACGTACTGACTCAACTGCATTTTATGTGACAGCAGGTAATGTGCCTGAAACTCTTTGACATGACATTATTTTCATGTTGGTTCATTAGTTATGGCTTGGTATGCTGAGCATTCGAAAATAGAGAGCTAATTTTGGTCTGTTTGATTGGAAGAAATGGAACAAATGAGCTCATCCAACAAAATGTTAAATGTTACTATTAGTCAAAAATTCATATGGGCAGGCCTTGCTTACTTGAGAAGGCTGAGTCCAGATGGGCAAGACAAAGGCAACCATTCAATAAACTAAATTGAAACCCGTGGAGAATCTGTCTTGAAAAAAAGAGATTCAAGAGGCGTGACTCAGAATAGTGGACGTGTCACCTGTTGCTTCCACTTGAACTTTCTGAACGTGTCAGACGCTACTTCCAACACAAGTGGTTAGAAGCTCGAGTAGTGGACAAAGAGTGTTTAGTTCAGAGCTTACCCAATGATCTCAGAAGGGACATAAAGCGTCATCTTTGTCTATCTTTAGTCAAATGGTACACGAATATATGGAATGTCGTCATACTTTTAAGAATCCGACGAATGATAATCACACCTCTAAGAATCCAAATGATGCAGTTAGTTTCATTGAGCGTGTCTTCGTACATGCAACTCAAATAGTTGACAAGATTAAGCAACTAATCATCCCCGTATAACGTATTGATGGGACACATTTTCTTCAACAAAAGTTGAATAACGTGCGGGTCTCTTTCAAAGTTTTCTGGAATAACATCAGAAATATTCTTGGTGAATGAAGGCATCAGGGAAAACATCAGGCCTTCGAGCAAGAGCAGCTCCTTATGCGAACACTGGATGCTAAATACAGAATAAAAATACAGTTTTAAAGCTACCGTTAAATTGGCCAGACACGTCTTACTAGGCTGCTACTACACTATTAAAAAGCTTGCAAATTGCCTTATTATAACAAAATTGGACAAAGACTTGGTCGTAAAATAGTTTACGGGCTGATTAAAAAACACAATACGCGTAAAACAAGAAATTACACAAAGATGTTATTGTATCATATTCATGTAACCCTGTTTTCAAAGTGCAAAAATGTCAAATAAACTTATTCGCAGTGGACTCAACGATGAAGAGTAAACATACTTCTTCCTGCCGTAAAATAAGTACCAAACTTATCAGCTAGAATGTTTTTTATTCGTTATCCATGGGTTCGAATTTTGTGCATGATCAATGCAACAGAACAAACAACATGTTGAGCTTCTAAAATATACTAAAACCGCTTATTCGTTTTGCTTCATAACAACAATCCTTAAAACACAAGTACACAACTTTTAAAAGTTGATTAAATCTTGGAATTGTTTCAGAGGTAAAAAAAAAACTTGACTGACTCTGGGACGTACAGCTGGGCAAATAGGGCATTGTTAAGAATAATATTTTGAAACTTTTTAATCGACACGATCAAATTAGTGGTTCCAGGTCAACCTGGATCGAACCGGGTCAACCCGGTTTTCTAAAAAATGTATTTTTTTAAATTTTTAATAATTAGCAAAATTTTTGTATAAAAATCATAAAAACTTCCGTATAATTAGCAAAATTTTTGTATAAAAATCATAAAAACTTCCGTATTTTTTTTTTTTTTTTTTTTTTTTTTAATCTCTTATTATTTTATGTATTAGGGTTTGGTTTGGTGCGCTGTGATTGGTCCTTGATCTAGGGTTTCGTTTGCCCTAGGTAGTTGTCTGTTTCAATTGATTGTTTTGTGTATTAGAGAGAGGTGTTTCGATCTGGTTAATGTGTCATGGAGAAGAAGATCGCTGTTACGCTGATCGACATGGACAGGTTACATGCGCGCATGTCGCGTTTAAAACAAGCGAATCACATAAATAGTCTTGACAAGACTTCTGAGGTGTCTAGGGTTTCCAATACCTCGTCGCGTCAGGATGGAGTCATGATTAATGATTATGAATCGAGTGGTGTTCTTTCATCGTTTGGGGGTGACACTACAGAAAGGTCAGATGGTGAGCCCAAACATGTATCGACCGAGATACATGATGGTGATGGGACAGAATGCTCAAACCAGATACATACGGATGCAAGTTCACTCAAGCAGCCAGTATTGAAGGAGGTTGGAACGACTAGAGGGTCTGATGAATTGCCTAAAGGTACGAGTATGGCTAATGATCATGATATTCAGAATGATACAAGGGGTGTTACTCCATGTATGGCTGATACGATTCCATCCGAGCAGAATGATACAAGGGTTGTTGCTCCATGTAGGGCTCCTGCACCATCAACTGCTGTTCCAAAACCCTCTTTTGTGTCCATGTTACATGGTCAAGCTAAAAGAGTTGCACGTGTAAAAGAACTCCGTAATGGAGAACATGTTGAAGGGGCAGCGGTTACTATTCCTCTCGATGTGGTTGATCAGGTTAGGGCACGATTGACGCATACGTTATATGGTCATTTTATAGGGAAGAGATTGGCGTTTCCTTTGGTTGAAAACTATGTTAAGAAAGCGTGGGCGAAATTTGGAATCAAGCGTGTCCAACTTCATGGTGAGTTCTTTTTATTTCAATTTGATTCTAAAGATGGAATGGAAAGAGTTATTGAGAGTGGGCCATGGTTAATACGTATGGTTCCACTGATGTTGAATATATGGTCTCTGGATTCTTTACTTGTGAAGGAGGAGATTAGGAAAGCACCGGTGTGGGTCAAATTGCATCATGTTCCCATAGTTGCATATTCGGAGGTGGGTCTTAGTCTAATCACTACTCAGATTGGGAGGCCTATTCTTCTTGATTCTTATACAAGTGAGATGTGCCTATCTTCATGGGGAAGGAGTATCTATGCACGTGTTTTAATTGAGATTTCTGCTGATCATCCTCTTAAGGATTCTTTAGTTGTTGCTATTCCTATTGGTAAGGATAAGGGACATACGATGGCTAATATTGGTATAGAGTACGAGTGGACTCCCCCCCGCTGCTCGATGTGCTGTATATTTGATCATCATGATGCTGAATGTCCGAAATTGCCTAAGGATGTCATTAATACGATTGTTAATGTGGACGATAATAAGGTAACTAATGAGATTGATAATTAGGGTTATGAGGTTGTGAACAATAGAAAGAAAAAGGGTAAGAATAAGCAACTCCAGGTTGCTGGTATTAAACTCACTAAACCACCTATTAATCTTTATTACCGTGCTGTTGAGAAAGGGGATAGTTCTAAGGCGAATAAGCCTAAGAAAAATGATTCTACAGGTACTACTGTTCAGAATGCTCCTAAGAAAGCTGGTTCTATTCTTAAGCGTGGATTTCTTAATAACAAGTCTTTGGCTCTTGATTCTTGTCAACCGGGTACGAGCAGCAAAAACTCTTTTGGTGTTTTGAGTGGTTTGATGGATGATGGGACTGATTGGGAGGATGGCTTTGGTCATTCTAATGATGTGCTTAATGCGGATAGTGAGACTGATGAAGACATTGTGATTGATGATCGCCATGGAACTCGTCAGCCGGATACTCGCACTTCTCATTAATCATTATGTTTGCTTATTTTCATTGTTTATGTTCCTTTAGGTGGTTCTTTCCTATAGGTGTCATTAGTTTTGTAATGTAATTATCATATGGCATGTCATATGATATAGTGGCTGTTCAAGCTGTGTGCTTGAGGTTAATGTAGCATTGCAGCTACATTCCATTGTACTTCAACGCTTTTTGGGAATATATTTTACCGGGATTGGAGTCCCTTTACCCAAAAAAATTGCTTATCAACCAATATAATATGTAAAAATAAAATTCCATCACAATACGTAAAATTTATATTTTTTTTTAAAAACTCGAAAAAAACGAAACCCGGCCGGGTATCGGAAACCGCAATGACCCGGGTCACCTCAAACCCAGCGGTTTCGAAAATACGAAACCCGAGTCAAAATGATCATTTTTCGACCGGAATCGGGTCAATTAGTTGACCCCGTTAGATCGATCTGAGTTTCAAAATATTGGTTAAAAGCTGGGATATTTGTAAACAGTTACTAACATTAGAAAAATGTAATGTAAAAAGTTAATATACTATTTAGGGACCCTACTATTAAACTTTTACAATATTTGTATAAAACCAATGGATTCAGTTTTTGTTGCATTATTCCACATTATAAATATTTTACATAAAGGTGATTTAATTATAAATATATTATTTAACTATTGAAAGAGACTCACAAACTATGCAAAGAGTATTTGTATATTTTCGGTTTGAAGTACGCGAGGAATATGATGCGTCCGAATTTAAAATTGCAATGCTCGCTCATGAAGTCCGTATTGTTTTCCCTCAACATTTATGCATGGAGCTGTAAACAATATGGTAGGATCCATCCATATATTCTTCTTTTCATCTTTTTGAATTAGATTTACATAAAATTACATACAACGCAAAGTCTAACACGTTTTTAAAATGCACAAAGAATATTTCTTTATATATGCAAACGTACGTGTACATTATTCAATATGAAAGCGGTCATTTTTGACATAACTGATGAGAAAATCGTTTTAGGATTTGTACACAACAACATCAATTCGAAGAGCTGAAGCTGCTGATTAGTACTCTTCATTTATCTCATATGGAAGACAGATGGATCTGGAACCTTTCCGGCACTGGTGAGTTTTCAGTTTCTTCGGTTAGAAATCTTATAGACGAGAAAACTCTTCCCGACTCTGCTCCCATTTCTAGATGGATTCGATTTGTGCCCATTAAGATTAATGTGCTAGCTTGGAAGATCAAAAATAACTCACTACCTTCTAGATTTAACATATCGTTAAGGGGCATTCCTATCAATTCTATCAATTGTGTTAATTGTGATATTGGAGTAGAGACGGTTAATCACTTGTTCTTGAACTGTGATCTGGCTAATCAACTTTTCAAGATGATTGTTCGATGGTGGAGTGTACCATATTCGGAAGTTAGCTCTTATGTGGATTGGGTTTCGTGGATAGAAAACTTGCATCTTCCCTTTAAGAACAAACAAATGTTGGAAGGGGTCTTTTATGTTTTGTGGTGGCACATTTGGAACTTTAGGAACAAGCTGGTCTTCGATACTACAAGTCCAAGAAAGGCGTCCTTATTTGATAATATTGTGTCGCAGTCTTATTTTTGGATTCATAACAGATGTAAAGCCAAATTCAGTATGTATGATTGGCTCAAAAATCCAACTTTATTTCTGTGTAATTTGCTAGCTCCTTGCTAGTATTCTTTAATAAAATTGCCGTTCAAAAAAAAAAAAAACACGAGATGAACCGACTCATAATGTTTGGTGACTTTGACTTTCTTTTTATATCAATGTTATAGATAGCCTAAAGCGTAAGTTGCATCATGATCGAGTTTTGAGTTTTTGCACGAAACATAGCGGCGTAGCGTTTTAAGGCTCAATTTAAAGCGGCAAAAATGTGAAAATACTTATAAATTATTATGTTTATATCATATTTTAAATATAACGAGTTTACAAAAATGTCATACATAAACAATAAAACTAAAAAGCAATATTTGCATATTATCTTTTTCATTTTCATAAGAAAACTATATTATCGTTCACGCATAAAAACTTATCGCACTTTATCACGTGTTTCACTTCTCATCTCACGTCAAATCATGTTTTTCTTAATAATAATGCACATCAGGTAATTGTTACTACTGTTACATTAGGCATGCTTTGGAGTTTATATTAAGTTTATTTAGATGTGGTTTTTGTGAGGATCACCTGAATCGGCAGGTGATTGCTACTATTTAACTGGATATGAAGTTATTGAGAGATGAGTGATAATTTAGACTTTATAGATGTAGTAGAACCACCTGATGAGCAAGCAGAGGGTGGTGATAACGTGTAGCAGCTAAGCCTCCAACAACAGCAACAAAGAAAGGGTGGACAGCTGCTAGTGTTGCATTCAGAAACCATGTGGAAAAAAGTTGATCAAGTCTTCAAGACAGACACTATCAGCATCAATGGGAAGAAAGCAATATCGATCAGGCGATCACCATTCAACAAGAAAAGTGGGGTTATTATGTGAGCAAAAAACTTCAATTTATTACCACTACTATAGTAGTGTTACAAAAACATAAGAGCATTCACAATGCACAAATTAATCAAAAGCTTTTTACTATTTGAATAAGTGTTTGGAGGTTGTTTTTAGCATTGTATAGAAGGCTTTTTGAAAAGCTTTTATGTAAGACTTGACAAAATACAAGTCATTTGGTCATTAAATTGATTGAAATAAATTGACTTCATCTTTGCTTTATATTTACGGGGTAGTAGGCAAAGCTTCTAGATATGCATCGGATAATGAGAGCAGTACTGCAATAGGAGAGCTATTACACAGGTCGTTCTTTGGCTTATCCAATAGCTACAAACAACTGTTCAGATGGTAATTAACAAGATGGAGAAGGCTGTTTCGATCCAGTTTACATGGATCCAGTTTACACGGTAAGTATAGTATGTAGGAGGATTGCCTTTCATTATATCGTTAGAAATAAATTCTTTCCAAGTTCGACACTTACATGTATACTTCTTCTTTCCAAGTTCGACACTTACATGTATACTTCTCGTGAAATGATAATGAAATTAAAAGTGACAATGTATACTTGCCACATATATACCCTTTTTTATAAATAATTAGCGTGATTAATCCTCTTATTGTATCGTTCATAAATAACCCGAATATAGTTAGAGGTCACAATACTAGATGATGAAAGGTACAACTTAAAATAATACTACTCATTTAGACCATACTAGGTCTCAATTCACTTTTATACGGTAAAACACAAAAATAACCAATACAGTACTAAGTTTTGTACAATGTTTTGAATCCCAGTGTTTAAATCGATTCGGTCGAGTTATTGGGTTCGGGTTAACCTGATTTAAAAATATATATTTTTTTATATTTTTAATAATTAACAAAATTATATTAAAAAACCATAAAAACTCACGTATATTGAATATATAAATTGTTTACCAACAAATATAATATGTAAAAATAAGATTTCATCGCAAATACGTAAAATTTACATATTTTTTTAAAAAAATCCGAAAAAATCGCAATCCGGTCGGGTCTCGCGAACTGGGTTGACCAGAGTCACTCCAAACCCGGCGGATCGAGCTGGGTTTCGAAAATATGAAACTCGGATAAAAATGAAACGCTTTTTCGGCCGGAACCGGGTCAACCAGTTGACCCGGGTTTAAAAAGATTGGTTTTGTATACTTTGTTTCTTTCAAAGTTTTATTTTATGCCCTTATGAGGATTTTCATTTTATTATTATTACTTACTCAAATCATGTAAACACACGATAAAAAAAGTAACTTTCCAATAACTATACGTCATTTAATTATGTAAGAGTTTTATTAAACAATTGTGTACATGGTCTATATTAACAAGTTAACTAATAAAACTAGGTGCTCGTGATATGTGCATGAGAAACATTAATAAAAAAGCTATTGGCATTAAACTAGGCTTCAAGTACTAAGGATGAGAAAAAATATATTCGAAACTAAGATAATATCGGGTCGTAGTGTTGGTGTTATATTCGTAATACCATAATCATTATCCTTTCTAACAATAACAGATATTAAACTAAATCAAATAAAATTATTGTTTACCTTGCTACTTATGGCTATTAGTTAAAGCCAAAATCAAACATTGTCGCAAATTAAGCTATTTCTTCAGATGCTGTTTTTTTCAATGACTAATTGTGTGTTGATGTTTGAGATCAAAAGGAGGAAAGGATTGAAAATGATTTGTTGTGATAAAAAGGATAGATACATAAAATTAAGGACAAATTTTGTGTATAAAAAGATTTAGTTTGCATTTAAACCGATAACATATACTTTCTTATACCGGATAATTAATTAACTTTTAGTTATTTTTATTGAATCTTTTCATTCTTAATGAATTTGATAAATATGTTACGATGTTTATAATTCATTAATCATTGTATAATTTTTCTCTTCGATATTCATAAGGCTCATCCACTCATCAGATATTCCCTAAACAAGTTATGAAAAAAAACATTACTTATACAAAAATTGTAACCGCTAATTACAAGTCATGCCCGTCCATCGGACGGGCTTTGCAACTAGTATATATATATATAGGGCTGAGCACGGCAGACCCAAAACCGACCCGGACCGGAAAATCGGACTGGACCGGACAGAACCGAACCGGACCGAGTAATTTCGGTCCGGTCCTCGGTCCGGGTTTTGGACGAATTCGGTCCTCGGTCCGGTCGGTCCGGTCCAGTCCGGTTCGGTCTTATCAAAAATCTCGTCAAATATGTCTAATAGGACCGGACCGGACCGAGGACCGAACCGGACCGGACAAACCCGGACCGGACCGGACTATATCGGTCCGGTCTCGGTCCGGGGTTTTGGACCATTTCGGTCCTCGGTCCGGTCCGGTCTTGGTCGGTCCGGTCCGATCCCGGACCGATGCTCAGCCCTATATATATATATATATATATATATATATATATATATATATATATATATATATAAAAAAAGACTCCAAAAAGTGTTGTGTAAAGTCTCTATTGTGTTCCAATATTACCTTGACGGGTTGCGGGAGTACGATAGTTACTTTTCCGGTCCAATATTGCCTTGACGGGCTGCGGGATCGAGAATCCGAAAGTCCTTAAAAAGACCGAGGATATAATTTATTGCATGAGTTAATTTATTGCGTGAGTAGCCATTTATCTAAATAAGGTATAAGCTTGGCACGTATAAGGTGATCGGCTTAAAATTTTGATGTGGACTTATATTAATTGTAGGTGGTTTTTCAAGTAATGGATGAGATGGTTAATTATTGGTTAAAAATGTGCTTCCTTATTTTCAGAATTTTCTTTAATATTTCACGTGAATAAAGACAAATTTGCTCACAAGCAATTTGATAAAATCAGATTGAGGCAAAATAAGTGGGGGTATATAGTTGACACAAATAATTTCTATGGATCAATCGATGTACTTTTACTTATGAATGACAATTGTCTCATTATTAAGCTTGGTATAAGGAACCTAAAACTTGAGGGTGATAAATATTCATGATACTAAAGCCCTAATCAAAGTCGTTGATTTCTCTTCAAGATTCTTCCATCAAACCATTTCAAGTGTAAAATAAATAATTGAAGTTTTATTTCCCTTGTTACATTTTCAAAAATTGTTGTATAAATCTATAGCTTTGAAATATTGCATTACATTAGGGCATGACAATGGTCAAGTGGAGGGAAATTTGATTAGTGTGAAAACACACACATTTAATAACCCAAAATTACCTAAAACACGACCTAAAATACCAGATATTGCTTTATATTGTCATAATTACGCATGTTTTGTGTTTTTAGGTGTGTGCAAGCAAAATAGGTACATTTGGAACAAATACGCATTTTCACGGGATTTATTTGACAAAAGACGAGGAAAAGACAAAATAAGCTTGAAGGACTAATCTTGTCATATTCATGAAGATACAAAAAGTGAAATATCAAGAATTTGTAAAAGTCCAGGGCTGAAATTACATATGTTTCAAAGTTATTTATGAAGGAATAAACTGTCATCTTTTAAAGAAAATACAAAGGACCAAATATGCCAACCACAGAAAGTTATTATTACTCATATCAAAAGGGGCAATCAGAATCAAGATAGAGGAGATGACGGATTGCCTTGTAAGCTAATTTGATTCGTTGGCTATAGATAAATAACTAACGGTCATGATCATGATCCGTAACACATCTCATCAGCAAATCAGACATGGCCACATCTCCAATCTTTTCAAGCAGCAATTGAAGGAGTTTTAGTGTATTTTAGAAGTTGATTCAAAAAGGAAAAATGATTATCTCAACCTCCTCTACACGCCTATGTCATTCAATTAAACTCAAATCGATTTCCTTGAAAACCCCAAAATCCCAAAGAGATATGAACCCTAATTGGTACATGTGGCAGCGTGCGATTGGATATGCCACGTCGATGAATACTTCTCCCACACTTCGCTCGTCTATAAACACTCCTCTCACACCTCCTCAAATGGACAGTTAGTCATAATTAGATAATTAGTTAGAATTAGAGTAGGAGTTGTGTAATTAGGAATTTGCACACACTGTTTACTGTTTAAGCTTTCCAATTAATTCAATTACATTTCCTTGAAACAAATTCTGTTTTTCAGTTGTAACAATATCTTCCATTAATAAACTTTGAATCTTCAGTAAATAAAAATTTTCTTTTCTATTATTTCTCACTATTCCCTACTGTTCATAAGCTCGGTTAAGCTGATAAGTAATTTTAAAGCTGTTATTTTCAGAATCGTTTATGGTGCACGTTAATGACATTGTTAGTCTATTAAGTTCACAAGCTTGTGTTCATCTTTGTTTTCAATCAGTTCTCGTAGAAGAGTATTTCACAAAGAATTAAGCTCATAAGCTCAAAGAGCTTATAAGAAGCTTTCAGTAATTCAAATTCTCAAATCACCTTTTACAAAGGTAGGAGTAGCCAAGTTCTAAGGTCGTTAGTATAAAAATTATAGTCTTCGTTGCATTCACTTTCGGTACACATTTTGAGAGTTGATCGTATAAGTTGTTCGCTAGCTTATGGAGTTTGATAAGATGGATGGTTAACAAGTTTACTTCTTGGAGTATTCAATTCTACAAGTATTTTGGTTGTTGTTTGATCATAAGCTTGTTACAGCTTATGTGCGATAAGTTTGGAATAAGCTGTTTCTAGGCTTGGTTTTGGTTAATGAATGAGTAGCATTAATTCAGTACGAGAATAGCGAGCTTCTACATCAGCGGACTGGCCTGGATGGCAGGTTTGATTCGATTTACTACTTTCCAAAATTGCATAGCGTAATCTGCTCTAGATAATTTATGTGGTAATCTTTGGTTGAAAATAGTTAAATTTACTTAGTTGAATGTTTGTAACTGACTGTTTTTACTTGTCATTCGGTTTCACTTCACTTTGCTGTCTAGATTCCCTTTTGAATAGATAAACTGGTGTTTGGCATCAGGTTTAGAAAATTGTGTTTTGAAGATTTTGAATTTGATTTGAACATTGTCTTGTTGCTAGTAAATTGTAGATGAGTAATTAGGTGGTGAAATTTGATAGAATAATTCAAGGAGTAGCTAATCAGATTTCAATAAAATAGTAGATCAGTTGCTAAAGCCTAAAATCGAACTTGTATTCTGTTTTAAAAAGCTAAGTAGAGATTTTCGAATTTGTCCATGTTTAGTCCTCCATAGTGGAATGTTTCATTTCAGAACTAGTCCATATTTATTTAGTTAGAACCGTAGTTGTTACCATACTTGTTGGGCTTTATTCATTTTCAATTTGGGCCTAGTTTAAATAAGATTTCGTTTGATATCTTGTTAAAAGAATCAGTTTAACTTTTAGCTTATTTGTTACTTTGACTTGATTTCAACGCTTTGTGTTGTCATTAGTTTTTCTTTTGTCTTAAAAGCTTAGTTTCAAACATAATATTAGTTTTATGAATTGCAATTGTTACTTTTATGAAAATAGCGTTAAAGAATTTTATATTTTGCACTTTATTAAAATAGATTTTGAATAGTTGTTAGAAAATTTGTTTTTGTTAGTTTGTTATTTTTACAGAATTTGTTACGTTTTTAAAGTTTGTTATTTTTCTTATTAAAATTTTTTAGTCTGTCACATTTGTTAAATAGTTTGTACATTTTGTTAATTTCTTGTACTTTGAGCTTTAATTGTTGTATTTGCAAAATGTTTTTAGAATAGTACGTATACGTATATAGACTTTATTTTTACTTTCTTTTTACGTGCTTTGTTTGTCAATTAATTAATAATACCATATCAATATCTTTTACAAAAAACAATTAAGTCTAGCTAAAAACTTGAGATCAATTTGAATCGAGTCAAGAGAAACGAGATACTCAAAAACGAATATCAGACACTCTTTGCTTAGTTGATCTGGATAGGCTTAGACTAATTATAATTGATGACTTGTCCAAGTGGGAGACTATTGGATTTAGTGAAACATATATGAGTCACCATGACTCATATATGATTCATAGTGAAACATATACGAGTCATCATGACTCATACATGAGTCACAATGAAACGTATAAGATTTTTTAAAAAATAACAAACAATAAGTAGCTTATGAAATTATACATTTGCTGGGATTATTTGGGTGATATGCCACATGCATAATCTGTGCTTAGACTCCTTGAGAACCGCTTCAATCGCTCGTTTTATTGCCCCATCTTGATATGTTACAGTTATTGTCGGTTGTTTTTTGTGAGCCATCATGAACGATGTTAGTAGCCATGTATAAGCATATGTATCCTCTCTTAAAAGCAATCCTAACTCACTTTGCTTGGTTATCTATATTGTTGAATGGTACAAAAACCATGTCATACCTACAAATCATGGTATGATTTAAAAAAAGACACAATATGCACAAGCTATGATGTTTCATAGTGACTCATATATGTTCATAGTGAAACATATATGATTCAGGATGAAACATATATGATTCATAGTGAAACATATATGTTTCACTATGAATGTTTTATAATTTATGTATCAGACCTGACACAATATACGTAGTAAACACAATAATCAAAGTATGATTCATAAAATAGACAACTTACTTGTTAATTCGGAAAGTTGCATCAAAAGATATAATATCTCCAAACTACTCATAGTTGCATTTATCAACTTCGTTTGCCCACAACATTACAACTAATTCGTTGTTTTCAACCATATACTGAAATGGAAAGTTTGGCACAAACTTCGTCCCGTTTTCCATCT
The DNA here is from genome assembly GCA_025667525.1 of Glebionis coronaria. Taxonomy (NCBI): domain Eukaryota; kingdom Viridiplantae; phylum Streptophyta; class Magnoliopsida; order Asterales; family Asteraceae; genus Glebionis; species Glebionis coronaria. The sequence continues at coordinate 191,227,354 of CM046882.1, read as the reverse complement.
TGTTCATAAGCATTTGTATAACATCCAGTAGTTTTGACTAATGTAATATCTATGTTTATAAATAAAGAGGTGATTTTACTAAGAAATGTTTGCTTTTTATTATGATGTGTGACTAAATTGTTGAATATATGAATACTCACTATCTCAATTATCACATCCACATATCTTATATGTTACATGCATATGTATATATCATGTCTGAATTCTAAAGATAACTATATGTACAAAGAATGAATAAGAACAACTCAAATACAACAAAGATACCCTAAATAGCCATAGAAACCCTAAAAATCCCTTATAAACTAATATTTCAAGCAATATAACTACAAAATAACTATGTATTATTATTAAACACTTTATACTAATTCTAATCTACCATATAAAAAAAAGTTAAATAATCACAAATCACTAATATTCACCAATCATAATTACAAGAAAATAACCTAAAACCAAGATTATCATATAAAATCCAATCTATAATGAATTTGACTCTAATATTTTGAAACAAAATATAAAACTCAACTAAGTATCATAATATAATCATACATTTATCTTAAACTAAGTTACAAATTATTAAAACATAAAGTACAAGTTATCAAAGCATAGAATCTTAAGCTTACTTAAATAACCCTAGAATATGATCAACCTATATAAACCCTTAAATTAAGAATGTAGAACCCATATAAGTCATAAAATACTATATAAGACTTAGAATAAGCTTACATTAAGATACAAACCCTAATTACCCAAAATAGAAAGTCATTAGGCTTAATGATATGATAACCCTTATATTAAGAAATCTACATGGAATCATAACCTAGTCTTTTAGGACAAGTCTATAACACTCATAGGAATTAATATAGATTATAGAATTATGTTAATACAATGTACAAGTACCCTAATGCACAAGGTACAAGATTTCAACACATGACTTGTAAATTAGGTCAAAATAGGTATTTTCACACTTTAGACATGTTTACCTAAACTAAACCCTTAACCAAGTGTGAGAACTCTTTGGACACTTAAGACACAATTTCTAGGACCTAAATTAAGTTTACATCAGTAGCTAAGATGAGGATAATCATATTTACAAAGATTAAACCTTAGATCATTAGAGAACCCTAATCTAAAAAAGTATACTTCCTATTTTCACATCAAAACTTTGTTAAACTTCAAACCAATGACCCAAATCTCTTAAAAAGAATGTCTAAACCCTAATTAAGCCTTAATCATTCACTAATCACTTTCCTAAGTCCCTAATCACCAAAAACACAAACCATAAGTTACAAGCCCTAGATTTAAGATCCATTTTGTATTTTAACTCGAAACCCCATTTCAAACCATTTCCCTCCATTAAAAATTCAAAAATCAGATATTTAGGACTTATAATATATTTTAGGAGTACTGAAAAGTAGGTTCATCACCTCCTTTCTTGCTACACATCACCATCTCATCTACATGTTGTCGTGACCCATTTCTAGCCACAAGAGAAGATTATAACAAAGCTAGGGTCTAAGAACTTGTTTTAGATCTTCATTAGCCTTCATTAGTCATCCTTCTATCTATCTTACACGTTTAGATGCCAATTTGGAGCATAAGTGTTGCCATGACTATAAATAGAGCCGTATAGCATACTTGAAGACTTGCACCCCGTTTTCCTTGTATCCCCTACCCATTCTACATTTACACTTCTATAAACGTCTTAGGACATCCCACAAGACTAAAAACCAGGTCTAGAAGGTAGCCATTGAAGCCCGTGAAGCTTTGATAGCAAGTAGTGTTCATAGGAAGCCATAAGGAGCCATTTTAGAGCTACCTAGGTAATTTCTATACTAAACAAGCTTTGATCTTGTTATAATGAATTTTAAGACTTTTTATAATGCCAAAATTATGTTAGAAAGATAATCCAAAAAGAACCAAGTCATTTCATCAATTTAAATGAAAGTTATAAGCTAAAGATATCTTAAAACCCTAGTTTTGTATTTTACATGAAATAATTACTTAAAATCCATTTTAAGAGCTATAATTCTGATAGACTGTTTTTATTATGATTATATATATGTTTTGAAACTTTGTTTTAAAATCCTAGATCATTTGGTACATTTTTGAAGAACTTATATGATTTTTACAAGTATAGGGACCAAAACTGTCATTTTTGAAACTATTTGTCATTTTGGGCCAAAAGTGTCATTTTATGAAATCTAAAGCTATAATAATAAAATTTGGAAAGTTTGAGACCCTAAGGTCAAATATTCAAGGATTAAATTATAATATAATTAAACTATATACTTAAAGGGTTAATAGTGTAATTATGCTAAAATATAACTATAAGGACTATTTTGCCAATATTGAAACTAAAGAACATAAAATGTAATAAAATATAATTGTCATGTTAGTAGGAAGCTTTGTACAAAGATATTCCATCTCGGTATTACGTTCTGACTGAGTGGTTGGGTTTACGATTTAAAGTGCCCTCGCTCGTCAAACATTTATAGAATGGCTTCTAAGTATAATGGCCCGTACAATGATACTATAATAACAAAATACAAGAATCAAAGAATAAAAAACATGAAATAATAAAATATTAAACTCATAGAGTGTGACTTGATATATCTATATATTGTGTGTTAACTCAGATATTGTAAGAAGGTTGTGAATGAGTATAGCTGATTTAATCAAGACTCTCTAGGCTAAGGTGAGTTCATAGCCTCACTTTTAAAGTTTTATAAATGATTTGAAAACCCGTGAGGGGGATATACGCTAAAACTGGAATACAATTGTTTTGTATGCTGCCTATATTAATATTGACACTACGTTTACTAGTTGCCGTTAAGCCCCTTTTTAATCGTGGACCGCTAATCATTTAATGAGCGCTAATATTGTGAATAGTACTATTGTAGACTGACATCTCCTATCTGGGCAAGTCGCACTTGCTAGCAGCTAATGGTTCCTACCTAGGCTAAACAGATATGTTTATTTTGCATTTAAGATAGTCCGACAAGCTTCCTACTTAAGGGCAAATTAGTTTGGTTTTACTGATAATGTCTAGTTGCGGGGTCATGAGATAGTGCAATATGAATTGATGAATTCTAATAAGTTGGGTGTATAGTAATGTAGCCCTAGAGTCGTACTTGTATTAAAATAATGTGTAAAAACCTATGAATTCGCTCAACCATTGTGTTGACTTTAAGGCATATATTTCAGGTGAATGAGGACTGGCGGGCTGCGGATGGTGGTGTCTTGAATAAAGTTATCATTTTAGAAAATAAAACTAGATCTTTGGGAAAAACATGTGTTGTAAATTATTGTACAGTTGTTTTTATGTAACTCTAAATAAATGAATGATGACGTTAATATTTATAAAAATGCTTTTAAGCGTTTTCTATTATTATGACTATGATACATTGATAGTAATACCCCAAAAGTTAGCTTGCACTGTTATAAGGTAAAATGGGGGTGTTACAAATTGGTATCCAGAGCTCATGGTTATAGAGAATAAGTTTTTCTTAAACTATAACTAGAATTTTAAATTTAAGACCATTAGCCATCATCAGCGCCAGTGTAAGATTTTTATTCCTTTTAAATAAAATATCTTATGTTATTATATTATATAAACTACAAGGATGTCTACTTCCACCTATATTCTCATCTCCGACGATGATGAAAGAGAAATTCCAATGTTCACTCCATCTCCCACAGATGTGCGTGTTCCGAGTCTGTCTTTTTACGATACTCCTAAAGTACAAGAATAATTCTCGCATCAAACTGAAGTGATGAATAGTGTACCTTCACCTACGTCTCGTTTTCTGTTACCTGAAGATCTTTATTCGTCTCCCAATCGAAGTCGTGAAGAGCCTTATAAAAATAAGGAAGACTCTAGAGCACGGATTGTGGAAAAGCACGACAAGCAATTGTCCGTCATTGCTAGTCATCTTGATGAAATATCCCTTGAAGCTTTTAGAATAGTGGAGAAGAATATTAGGAATCTGATAATAGGAAGAAAGGAGATTAAAGAGCATATTAGTCAGTTGGAATATAAAGTGGACGTTACTCGACGCCATAATATTAGACTGAGTAGAAGGATGCATACTGCAAAACCCGCATTTTTATAAAACGGAAATTCTGAATAAGGTATGATATTTGAACATTTTATAAAATTGAGAATTTTATGTAATTAAATAGTAATTTTATTTTAATTTATTTAAATTAATTTAAAGTATAGTTAAATTAATTCATAACTAATTAACAAATAAGTCTTATACTATGAAACCTTTTAATTAAATTAAGATATAACTTATAGTTTTAAATAACTACAAAGTATAAATGACATTCTTAAGCTAATATGAATAAACATTTTAAGACTTAGGTTATATAAAAAAAAAGTACACACTTTTATTATGTGTACATGTTTTATATTGTAAGACTTTTTATAAAAGGAAAAAATGTAGCAAATTAGTATGTTTTAATAGCATTAAATTTGAGATGAAACACCTCTTGTTGACAACCTAAAACACTCGGCAAGAATGTGGGATTTGGGAAAGGTTTTTATGATTTTGAATGTGCTTAAATACTAGGTTGAAACTTATGTTTTAATGCCTTAAAAACCTAGTTAATGTTATTCCTTAAATCAAACTTTTAACAAAAATAGTTAAGCACTATATAAACAGCCCTATAGGCCAGCCATAGATGTATACAAACACACTTTTACTTAGCCTAACATATACTAAAACCTCCTCTCATCTCCATTGATAAGAAAACCTTAAAACCTTAAGGTTGTTCTTGATATTTCTTGTCCTTAATCATCCGTTCTTGTTATTTTATGTGTATAGTGATTGCCATATCATTATACACATTCCATGTAAGTCCTTATAATCCTTATGTTACCTTTATGGCTTTCTTATATTTTCATTTAATGCATAAACATGATTTCTAGGGTTTTGAAACCCTAAAAATGTGTTTTGGTGATTCAATACCTTAAAAACATTTTTGTATGTTAGATCTTGTTTTTAGACCAGCCTAAATATGTTCTAATATGGTTTTATAAAGTTTTTATAAAGATCTAGCTAACCTATGGTGGTGTAGATCATTAAACCGGCTCATACGTAATAATAACTAAGGGCTGTCTAGATTTTGGGTGATCTTGTAAGGGCTGTAAAACGGGTTCTATAACATCTTTTTAAGAGTTTCAAAAGCCTAAAACTATCTACAATGAATGTAGTTTTCATAACAGGTCTTAACACGTTTTGACGTGGTCGGTAATTATGGTTACCGTGTAGATCTTTGAAAACCGTCCTTAAAAATCAGAATATGAGTCATTTTGTAAGAGTCATATCTTGAGACTCGGGATAGATTTTTGAGTGAATCTGGGGTACAAAACTATCTACTTAGAATGTATTTTTCATATTTGGACTTTAATCAGTGAGTATGGTTTGGGAAAATGGTTTTACAGTTGGATCTTCCTAAACAGTCCCTAAATGACGGGTTTTGGGAAAGTGTATAATTAGGGTTTTGAATCACCGAATCATGAAACCTTGTAAACTTTTGTGATAGAACAGTATGTAAGACATATTTTTATGTATCTTTTAGCCTTGGTGACACGGGAATAGGACTTGTTGCTTTGTATACGATTCCGTGACTTGTTTGTACTTTTAAGGTACGGATATTCGGTTCTTTATTAAAGAACACTCTTTTACTCTTTCTTACATAACTCCATTTGATAAATCCCTATGCCATTGCTATGTTCCCACATCCTTAGTTGCTGTTTTGATATGATCCCTAAATTCTCTTGCCTTGTTATGATTCCATTATTATTATGCCTTTATATGTTCTCCATTTGAATACCTATATTTTTCCTAGTCGTTATGCCTTTGAAGTGAACCCTTAAGCCCGAGCCATATTTTGTATCTAGTCATGGGGGTACCATGACCATGTCATACGATGCACCGGTGACATGACACTAACTGGGCGGTGTGATTAGATCCCCGGCGTTCCCTTTTGGTGCACGTAATTATTATATTATTGTGAGTGTGGGTGCTAGTCATGAGCTAGTGCACGTGCTATTGACATTTGTTTTGCAGGGAGCGTATGTGTAACACCCCATTTGATAATGGAAATGTCACACGTAATTATGGCGTGTCATCAAAGCATACAAGGAAAAATGTCTAAACATCGCATGACCATAAAAGGAAAATACCGGAATCAAACATCGGTAGTCCAAAAGTAAAGCTCATCACACACAAACATAAGTATAGTAAAGGAAAGGACTAAACAATATCCATAGCAAATGTATCAAAAGAAAGGTAATGCATAAAGTAAAAAAAAGGCTAGAAAGCTTCTAGTCCATATGCACGTACGCTTAAAGTCTACGAGCATCCCTGAGTACCTGTCGTTTTGGGAACATAGAAAAGGAAAACGGCTGAGCAATACGCCCAGTGCATGGATGTACAATAAAGCATGAATATGATAAGCATATAACATATAACAGCGGAATAAACTAAGTCCCGGGTAACCTGGTTAAGTCTTGATAAAACTGGTTTTATAGTTTGAAAAGCCTTATGTTTATCTTGTAAAAACTGTTTAACATATTTTACCATTAGCCAATATAGGTCATGAAAATCCACCATGCATGAATACTTGGTGAGGTGACCTCATCATGCAAATTAGAGGGGCTGCCTCTAATTTAATATTCTGGTTTGGGTAGGAGGGATCAGCTCCTTGTGAAGGATGCAAGGTACACACCACATTCGCCATGAAATCCTGACTGAAAACATGTAACTAGGATGCACCCATACGCCCCACATGATAAATATAAAAATATGGCCAAAAGCTGAAGGGACGCCACGAGCAATCACTCCGCCGTGGTGAAGTCATAACATCAGTTCCTCTAATGTTATGGTTATGGTACCTCCATAACTAGGTGAAACTGGTCATGCATGTATATGGATATAGGTATTCTAAATTAAACATAAGCAAATCAAACATATAAACTTATACTACGGGAAAACATTTGGCTGCATACGGGGAATACTAATAAGGAAAGAATGTCCATACTGAAAGGACGGGAATCCGTACCTTATTTCCAGTGAACGAAGAAGACGAACTGAGAGGAATCCTACTTCTGTATCACTAATGCTACATAAATATATACATGAATAAGTATCTGCTTACTAATACGTAACTGATTTTATGTCATGTCTTAGCTTATTTTATATGTTCATATCATGTTTTACTGTTTTAAGCCTTAAACTGTCTTTATCATATATTTTGTTTATTCTGATTAAGTACTTCTGGTATTTCATGTATTATTATACTTACTGTGTAATAATAAGTAACTTTCCAAAAATAGCAGGTTTCCTAAAATAGAAAGTTTCCAAAAATAGAAAGTTTCCAAAAATAGAAAGTTTCCAAAAATAGAAAGTTTCCAAAAATAGAAAGTTTCCAAAAATAGAAAGTTTCCAAAAATAGAAATACTGCTTAAAATAGATAAGTTTCTAAAAATAGAAAGTTTCCATAAATAGATCAGCTGCCTTAATTAAATAAGTTTCCATAAATAGATTAGCTGCCTGAAATAAATAAGTTTCCATACATAGATTAGCTAGCTGAAATAAATAAGTTTCTAAAAATAGAAAGTTTCCATAAATAGATTAGCTGCCTTATTTAAATAAGTTTCTAAAAATTAAAAGTTTCCATAATTAGATATAAGCTGGTTAAATAAGCTAAGTATATAAGCCTAAGTGTTTTCATGATTATTTTCTAAGTCATAATGATATAATGTATAGTTTATTAATTATTTCATGTAATTTAAATAAACTATAGGTTAAAAGTATTTAATTAAAATATATCATGTTTTTAATTAAATATAGTTAAATACTTAGGTTAAAACATGTATTATTATTTATTAATAATATAACCTAAGTCATGCTAATTAATTAATTATAACCATGGTTTTTAAATAATTAATTAATTATAAGTCTAAAAGTATAAAAATACTTAGGTTAATAATTTCATGATTTTAATAATTAATATAACCTAAGTCATGTTTATTAAATTAATCATGTCATTTTTATTAATTTAATTTTAACATATGATTATGAAAAAAAATAAGCTTAACATAAACCGTGAACCGGATCTTGACTAAAAACCATGAACCGCACATGAAATCGACACCATACCCCGAACCACTTCGGGGTTCCCCTTGTCTTGCTGCTGCCGTGGGACCCACACCACCCAACCGGGACCATATGGTCTCGGTGGTGGTCGAGTAGCCAAACCGAGACCCCCTTGGGGTTCGGTTTAGGCGCCGGCCAAAACAAACACCCCTAAAACACCATTTTTGATTTATTCCAAAAACCATTTTCATGTTAGATCTATATTTTAATTAGGTTTTTTAAAAAACATCATGTTCTTAATTATTTAATAGATCAAATCAAAAAGAAAAGGGTAAAAAAAACATATACCGAATGCGTGGATCTAACGAGGATGAACAAACACGAACACTTGCACCAAAACCAAGATCAAAATCAAATAAACACTCCCCTTGGTGTGTTTATGTGTGGCGGCCAAACAAAGAAAAAGAAGAGGAGGAGAAAATATTCTTAGGTTTTTGGTTAATTCTTCTGTAAAGTGAAAATGACTAGTTAATTTTCCCTTAACCCCTCTTTAGTGAAATTTGAGATGGGCTTGGCCCATCTCTTCCTTGTTGCCACAGGTAGGGGCCCCACATGGGGTACCCGTACCGGTTTCCGTGTCTTGATGTTTAATTGTTCGTTCATGTTTATTTGTGTTCGCGTTTAATGTGTTCTCGTTAAATAATTATCGTGGCCTAATATATTTATTTACGCTCGTAATAAATATATATACGTAATTAATAATAGTTCGTGATTTAATTACGTTCATGATTTCATGATCGCATGCTCGTGATTAATTATTGTCAAATAATTATTGCGTGCTCGTGCGTAGTAAATACTTATCGTGTTCTAACACGTACGTAATACGTAAAATCCTAACACGTAATCGTAATCATGCTATAATAGGAAAGTTTTAATCTAGTACGTACGATCTTAAGGGTACTATTCATGGTAAAAGCATGCGGGTTTTACAACTCTTCCCCCCTAAAACGAATAATTCGTCCCCGAATTATAGATAAAGTAAACTGAAAAAAAGAACATACCCGAATTCAAAATATAAAATGAGGGTAAGAAGCCCGGATAGACTCCTCTGTTTCCTAAGTGGCTTCCCGCTCGGTATGTACCCTCCATAGGATTTTGACGAATGGAATCGTCTTCCTTCTCATGACTCGTTCTTGTCTGTCAAGAACTCGTTCGGGTTCTTCTATGAAAGTGAGATCTTCACGTATCTGTTCCAGTAGATACTGAACCATGTGAAGGGGATGATACTGGTACCCTCTGAGTAAGGACACATGAAACACATTGTGCACATGCGAAAGTTACGGAGGTAACGCTAACCGGTAAGATACTTCACCGAGTCGTTCAATGATATCAAACGGTCCGATGAAACGAGGACTGAGCTTCCCTTTAATCCCGAAGCGTCTAACACCACGTGCCGGCGAAACCTTAAGGAAGACGTGATCTCCTACGTTAAAATGTATGTCCCTACGATGCTTATCGGCGTAACTCTTCTGACGTGACCGTGCTTCCTGAAGTTTCTGCTTATCCACTGCGATCTTTTCATTGGTCATATCTATGATTTCCGGTCCCTCAAGTGTTCGTTTGCCAACCTGATCCCAGCAGATTGGGGCGCGACACTTCCTGCCATACAACATCTCGAAAGGAGCACACTTGATACTTGCGTGCCAACTGTTGTTGTATGCAAACTCCATCAAACAGATGTAATCGTCCCAATCACCCGTCCATTCCAACGCACTTGACCTCAACATGTCTTCCAATGTCTGAATTGTTCGTTCCGACTGTCCGTCCGTTTGAGGATGAAAAGCCGTGCTAAGCTTAAGTTGTGTACCCCAAGCTTTCTGCAGACTCTTCCAAAATCACGAAGTGAAACGAGGATCTCTGTCTGTGACGATGCTGGATGGTGCACCGTGGAGTCTCATGGTCTCTCTTCTGTACGTATCAGCGAGTTTACATATCGGATCTTCTTTGTGGATCAGTAAGAAATGAGCTGATTTGGTAAGTCGATCTACGATAACCCAAATTGCATCGTGCTTCCTCTTGGTAGGCGGAAGGCCAGTAACAAAATCCATGGTGATTTTGTCCCACTTCCACTCTGGAATATCTAACGGTTGTAGGAGACCGCCAGATCTCTGATGCTCGATCTTAACCTGCTGGCAGGTAAGACATTTGGAGACGTAAGTGGCCACATCCTGTTTCATACCACTCTACCAAAAGTACTGCTTGATGTCATGGTACATCTTAGTCGAACCAGGATGTATAGAGAATGGGGAGCTATGAGCTTCAGCTAACAAGGCTTCCCGGAGTTCTTGGTCATCAGGAACACAAAGTCTCGTGCCCTGCCATACGATACCATCTGCATCTACTCTGAATTCTGTCTGTTTCTCCAAATTCTGTACTATCGCCCAGATTTCTCCGTCATCCTTCTAAGCTTCCTTGATCTTAGAGAGTAACTCGGATTCTACTCTAAGATTAGCCCAGTAACCGTGTTGTCCACGTACCATGATCTCGATGTCTAGTCGCTCCAAGTCTCTTATGATTTCCTCTTCGATTTTAATGCCGTTGATCATTCCGAACTTCCTGCTAAGAGCATCTGCTACTACAATTGCCTTTCCGGGATGATACTGTAGATTAATGTCATAATCCTTCAACAGCTCTAACCATCTCCTCTACCTCATGTTCAATTCACGTTGAGTGAAGATATACTTCAAGCTCTTGTGGTCCATGAAAATGTTACATGATTCTCCATACAAGTAGTTCCTCCATATCTTCAATGCAAACACGACTGCAGCAAGTTCCAAGTTATGCGTGGGGTAATTTTCTTCATAAGGCTTAAGCTGCCGTGAAGCGTACGCGATCACTTTCCCATGTTGCATGAGAACACAGCCAAGTCCCTTCCCCGATGCATCACTGTAGATTTGAAATCCACCCATACCAGATGGGAGAGTAAGAATAGGTGCAGATACTAGCTTCTGCTTCAGGTGTTCAAAGCTCTTCTCTCATTCTTCAGTCCAGACGAATTTCTCCCCTTTCCGCATCAGTTTGGTCAATGGTAGTGCTAAGCGGGAAAAGTTCTCCACGAACCTACGGTAATAGCCAGCTAAGCCTAAGAAACTGCGGACTTCCGTCGCTGATGTCGGCCTTGGCCACTTAGTAATGGCCTCAACCTTCGCTGGATCCATAGTGATTCCTTCTGCTGATACAATGTGACCTAAGAATGCCACCTTGTCTAACCAGAACTCACACTTGGAGAATTTAGCATACAGCTGCTTCTGGCGAAGAATCTGTAGTACTGTACGAAGATGGTCTTCGTGTTCCTCCTTGGACTTTGAGAAAATCAGGATGTCATCGATGAAGAAAATGACGAACTTGTCCAGAAATTCATGGAAGATTCTGTTCATCAAGTCCATGAACACTGCTGGAGCATTTGTCAGGCCGAATGGCATAACTACAAACTCGTAGTGGCCATAGCGGGTACAAAAAGTAGTCTTGGCGATATCCTGCTCCTTGACCCGTAGCTGATGGTAGCCTGACCTAAGATCAATCTTGGAGAAGTGTTTGGCCCCTTAGAGTTGGTCAAACAGATCGTCAATACGTGGCAGTGGATACCAATTCCGGATAATAATCTTGTTGAGCTCGTGATAGTCTATGCAAAGACGCATATTGTCGTCCTTCTTCTTAACAAACAAGACCGGTGCGCCCCATGGAGATGCGCTCGTTCGAATGAAACCTCGTTCAAGAAGTTCTTGCAGTTGATCCTTCAGCTCTATGGGAGCCATGCGATAAGGAGCCTTTGAGTCTGGTTCAGCTCCTGGAATAAGCTCGATACTGAATTCCACTTCTCGTGCAGGTGGTATGCCCGGATGTTCTGCTGGAAATACATCTTGGAATTCCGACACTATAGGTTGATCCTGAATTGATGAGGATTCAGCATCCATGTCGTGAACCGTAGCTAGATAACCCTCGCAGCCATGTGACAGTAGTGCACGCGCTTGTAGGGTAGATATGATTTGTACAGACCGTCCGGGTATGAACCCGTTATGAATGTACTCTGGTGCATTAACATCACCGAAGATAACTCGATATGAATGGCAGTCTATGGTAGCATGATGCTTGGATAGCCAATCCATGCCCAACATGTCGAAGTCATTCATGTCCAGCGGAAGTGCGTCAACAGGTCGAACCTTATCGTCAAATTCTAGGGGAAGACTCTTGTATACATGGGTGATTAATACAGAGTCCCTCAAAGGCGTGGAAATAGTAAGCCTATTTTCTAGTGGCATGGGGAGCATCCTAATGTTCTTAGCATAAGCAGTAGAAATAACCGAGTGAGTAGCACCCGTATCGAAAAGAACACATGCAGCTTGACCATACATATACAAGGTTCCAGTGATGGTACCTGTAGACTTGTTGGCCTGGTCTCGAGATGTCGTGTAGACACGGCCAGTAGTAGGATGCGGCTTGGAATCAGCATGTTCCGATGTACCCTCCATCTCGCCCTTACGGCAATCCTTCATGATATGGCCAAGAAGACCACACTTGAAGCATGCGTCAGTGTTACGGCGACATGGCCCTGGTTGCCTACGGTGGCAAGTAGAGCAAAGAGGATGAGTAAATCCTCCAGCGGGTGCTCTGGCTGGCTGGGAACCTGATAAAACATTTAATAAGACATGATAATAGGGTACAAAGTACAATGCGGATAATCGTAAGATCGAATACCAGTGATAGCTGGACGGCTAGGCTGTGAACCTCTCTGGTTCTGGTCCCTACCGTTTCCATGGTTCCTGGTAGAAGTTTTTGCTAAAGTGTCAGAATATGAGTTGTAACATGAAATCATAAGGAAATGCGTAAGTATTAGGACCTGCTGTTGTTGGAGTGTCCAACGTTTTTACGGTAATTATCATTACCGCCACGCCTATCTGTAGCAGAACGGTCGTTAGTCTGACCGTTTCCCTTGGGCTGATGAGGCTGCTGCTGAGTAGCCGGCTGAGACCGGTCCCCAGTTTTCTGCCAGGAAGATACATTTAAAGAGATGAATAATTGACATATATGGAAAGAATACGGATTGATCACCGCTTGAATACGAATATTTACCTCTTGTTGGGTCTCTCAGCCTCCCGAACTCATCTCTCTCCTACAGCATTTCCAGCTTACGTGCTGCATCGGCCACTTGTGCTACAGTGTTGAACGTAGCACACACCAGATTGTTTGTGACCGATGTGCGAAGAGCCCACCTAAAGTGGTGTGCCTGCTCTTCAGGAGTACCTGCTGCCGCACCAAGGAAACCAGCTAAGCGAAGAAAGCGCTGCATAAACTCGTTGCTATTCTCCCCAGCTCTCTGTCGGATCCCATGGTACTCTCTCTTGAGCTTGTCCTGCTCAGCCTTGGGAAAGAACTGCTCCATCACCCTGTCCTTGAACTAAGCCCAAGTCAAACCAGCAACCCACTCGTCACCACCCTCAGATTGCATCAACGCTAACCACCAATTTAGCACATCGCCTTCGAACCGATAGCATGCCAACCTCGCCTTGTAGGCGGGGTCACAACCCATAGAATGGAAAATCTTCTCGATGTGAGCCAACCAGCTTTCAGCATCACTGGGGCTATCTGTCTTCTCAAAAGCTCGAGGACGGAGCTTGTTGAATCTCTCCAACCATACTGCTAATGTCACTGGAGGAGGAGGAGGTGCCTGATTATGCTGCTGATTGTTGACAGCTTGAACTTCGGCCCTGATGTCGTTCCTCAGTTGAGGAAGCAAAGCTTGCATAACAGCTTGAATTGCAGCATTGAGCTGTTCCTGTTCGCGTGTGAGAACCATTGACAGTATAACATAAAACATATGATTAAACAGATCAAAACATAAAATATATATACATGAAAAAAAATTTATACCAAAATTTCAAGAGAAAAATTTTATGCAAGAAAATTTTGTGTATGAATGCATGATGCATTTTTATGAAAACTTTTGTATGCTCGAGAGTGAACGCCTATGGCCAGTTCACCCAAAACAAAAGACATGGCGAGGGGATGCCTATGGGTCGGTCCTAAATTTAAAAGTTTCGATAAAACACATGCGAGTAAATAGGGCCAGTCCTGTACCAACCATTACTTAGTCATAAATCTGCGACAATGACATATATATGTATGCATAAAAATGATGAATGCATGAAAACAACTGTCAGTTCTAGGAAGACCATAGTGACTACTCACTAATCACAGGTCATATTTGAGAGCCTACAGGTCGAAGCCTTGGCTCAGATACCATAACTGTAACACCCCATTTATATGATAAAAATGTCACACGTAATTATGGCGTGTCATCAAAGCATACAAGGAAAAATGTCTAAACATCACATGACCATAAAAGGAAAATACCGGAATCAAACATCGGTAGTCCAAAAGTAAAGCTCATCACACACAAACATAAGTATAGTAAAGGAAAGGACTAAACAATGTCCATAGCAAATGTATCAAAAGAAAGGTAATGCATAAAGTAAAGAAAGGCTAGAAAGCTTCCAGTCCATATGCACATACGCTTAAAGTCTACGAGCGTCCCTGAGTACCTGCCGTTTTGGGAACATAGAAAAGGAAAACGGCTGAGCAATACGCTCAGTGCACGGATGTACAATAAAGCATGAATAAGATAAGCATATAACATATAACAGCGGAAGAAACTAAGTCCCGAGTAACCTGGTTAAGTCTTGATAAAACTGGTTTTATAATTTGAAAAGCCTTATGTTTATCTTGTAAAAACTGTTTAACATATTTTACCATTAGCCAATATAGGTCATGAAAATCCACCATGCATGAATACTTGGAGGGGTGACCTCATCATGCAAATTAGAGGGGCTGCCTCTAAATTAATATTCTGGTTTGGGTAGGAGGGATCAGCTCCTTATGAAGGATGCAAGGCACACACGACATTCACCATGAAATCCAGACTAAAAACATGTAACTAGGATGCACCCACACGCCCCACATGATAAATATAAAAATATGGCCAAAAGCTGAAGGGACGCTACGAGCAATCACTCCGCCGTGGTGAAGTCATAACATCAGTGCCTCTAATGTTATGGTTATGGTACCTCCATAACTAGGTGAAACTGGTCATGCATGTATATGGCTATAGGTATTCTAAATTAAACATAAGCAAATCAAACATATAAAATTATACTACGGGAAAACATTTGGCTGCATACGGGGAATCCTAATAAGGAAAGAATGTCCATACTGAAAGGACGGGAATCCGTACCTTATGTCCAGTGAACGAAGAAGACGAACTGAGAGGAATCCTACTTCCGTATCACTAATGCTACATAAATACATACATGAATAAGTATCTGCTTACTAATACGTAACTGATTTTATGTTATGTCTTAGCTTATTTTATATGTTCATATCATGTTTTACTGTTTTAAGCCTTAAACTGTGTTTATCATATATTCTGTTTATTCTGATTAAGTACTTCTGGCATTTCATGTATTATTATACTTACTGTGTAATAATAAGTAACTTTCCAAAAATAGTAGGTTTCCTAAAATAGAAAGTTTCGAAAAATAGAAAGTTTCCAAAAATAGAAAGTTACCAAAAATAGAAAGTTTCCAAAAATAGAAAGTTTCCAAAAATAGAAAGTTTCAAAAAATAGAAATACTGCTTAAAATAGATAAGTTTCTAAAAGTAGAAAGTTTCCATAAATAGATCAACTGCCTTAATTAAATAAGTTTCCATAATTAGATTAGCTGTCTGAAATAAATAAGTTTCCATAAATAGATTAGCTGCCTGAAATAAATAAGTTTCTAAAAATAGAAAGTTTCCATAAATAGATTAGCTGCCTTATTTAAATAAGTTTCTAAAAATTGAAAGTTTCCATAATTAGATATAAGCTGGTTAAATAAGCTAAGTATATAAGCCTAAGTTTTTTCATGATTATTTTCTAAGTCATAATGATATAATGTGTAGTTTATTAATTATTTCATGTAATTTAAATAAACTATAGGTTAAAAGTATTTAATTAAAATATATCATGTTTTTAATTAAATATAGTTAAATACTTAGGTTAAAACATGTATTATTATTTATTAATAATATAAACTAAGTCATGCTAATTATTTAATTATAACCATGGTTTTTAAATAATTAATTAATTATAAGTCTAAAAATATAAAAATACTTAGGTTAATAATTTCATGATTTTAATAAATAATATAACCTAAGTCATGTTTATTAAATTAATCATGTCATTTTATTAATTTAATTTTAACATATGATTATGAAAAAAAAATAATCTTAACATAAACCGTGAACCAGATCTTGACTAAAAACCATGAACCGGACATGAAATCGACACCATACCCCGAACCACTTCGAGGTTCCCCTTGTCTTGCTGCTGTCGTAGGACCCACACCACCCAACCGGGACCATATGGTCTCGGTGGTGGTCGAGTAGCCAAACCGAGACCCCTTTGGGGTTCGGTTTAGGCGTCAGCCAAAACAAACACCCCTAAAACACCATTTTTGATTTATTCCAAAAACCATTTTCATGTTAGATCTATATTTTAATTAGGTTTTTTAAAAAACATGATGTTCTTAATTATTTAATAGATCAAATCAAAAAGAAAAGGGTAAAAAAACATATACTTAATGCGTGGATCTAACGAGGATGAACAAACACGAACACTTGCACCAAAACAAAGATCAAAATCAAATAAACACTCCCCTTGGTGTGTTTATGTGTGGCGTCCAAACAAAGAAAAAGAAGGAGGAGGAGAAAATATTTTTAGGTTTTTGGTTAATTCTTCTGTAAAGTGAAAATGACTAGTTAATTTTCCCTTAACCCCTCTTTAGTGAAATTTGAGATGGGCTTGGCCCATCTCTTCCTTGTTGCCGCGGGTAGGGGCCCCACATGGGGTACCCGTACCGTTTTCCGTGTCTCGATGTTTAATTGTTCGTTCATGTTTATTTGTGTTCGCGTTTAATGTGTTCTCGTTAAATAATTATCGTGACCTAATATATTTATTTACGCTCGTAATAAATATATATACGTAATTAATAAAAGTTCGTGATTTAATTACGTTCATGGTTTCATGATCGCATGCTCGTGATTAATTATTGTCAAATAATTATTGCGTGCTCGTGCGTAGTAAATACTTATCGTGTTCTAACACGTACGTAATACGTAAAATCCTAACACGTAATCGTAATCATGCTATAATAGGAAAGTTTTAATCTAGTACGGACGATCTTAAGGGTACTATTAATGGTAAAAGCATGCGGGTTTTACAGTATGGATGCATCCTAGGTATTTGTTTGATATGATATGTGGTGATTTAATGTGATAGGTTTGTGTGTGCAATACACGCCGTCACTTTGGTACATAGGAGTCGCAATCCTAGTACACATATATGATTATTTGGTTGATTTGGATATGTGATTTGTTATTTGTGCTCGTAGGCTATTCTTGTCTTTCATTAACCCTTTTTAATCATCCACTTAATTAGCCTTATGTTCATACCTTGTGATATCTTCATTATTGTTATCTCTTTTGCCTTAAACCATCTTTTTTTATATCCGTTCGCTGGGCGTTTTGCTCAGCCGTTTCTTTTTCCTTGCGGCAGGTATTAAGCGGGAGACGGGGCATTGAGAGAGTTTGGACTTACCTAGATTCACCCAAGTTTTTAATAAATCTTAAGACATTTTATGATTTGATACTTTTCATTTTAGACCCCGTTGTTTTGGGGATTTTTGTTTATTAAGATATTACTTTTAAGTATTTTGGATTTAATAAAAGTTCCATTTTAGCCCTTTTAAAATATGATTTATCTGATGTGACACCATAGTAGTAGCACTTGCCTCTTTTCGGAGCGGGGTGTTACAATTATTGTATCAGAGAGTCTACGACCTAGGATTAACCTGTGAGGATTGGGTAGATTAGGCTTCCACGCGTACTTTGATATTGTTATGATCTTTTTGATACGTATTCGTTTCCGTGGAATTTGTCATGTTAGTAGGGAGCTTCGTATTAGGATGTTCCATCTCGATATTACGTCTTGGCTGAGTGGTTGGGTTTACGATTTAAAGTGCCCTCGCTCCCCAAACATTTATAGAATGGCTTCCAAACTATGATGGCCCGAACAATGACGTCTTCTTCGTACTCTGATATTATCACTTTCTTTGTATATGTGCATTTTATTTTATAAACTTTAATTTTTTTGTCACCGCTAATTCGTTTATATCTCAGATGGTGAACACACGTCAGAATTCTCCCGTCTTTTCCGGTCCCGCGTTTGACTAGGCAGTGTAACGAGCCATTTCTGCACTAATTCCTGGCCTCACTACTGAAATTACCAACCAAATTCGCCAGAATACTGCTAGCGGAAGCGATGACCAAACTCCTACTATGCATACATGGTTGGAAAGGTTTGGCAAGCAAAAACCTCGTTCCTTTAGTGTTGCTTCTAATCCAGTCGATGCTAAGAACTAGATTGCACACATTGAGAAGTTGTTCGAACTGTTGGATTGTGGAGATGAGTATAAGGCTAGGTTAGCTAGCTACAAGTTAGAGGGTGACGCTTTGAACTGGTGGAAGGCCTACAAGCAGGCCAAGGGAGGTGATGACTATGTGCTAACTATGTCTTGGGCAAACTTCCGAGATGCCTTTTTCTTGCAATACTTCCCTAAGTCAGAGCAACAGAGATACGAGCGGGAATACCACAATATTAGGCAGAAGGAGGGAGAGCTTACTGGGGACTTTATGAAGCGGTTCTTGAGGCTGGCAAGTTTCTTGGGGACAAAGGCGGGCACACAAGAGGAGCAGGCACAGAGGTTCAAATGGGCTCTCAACGATCAAGTTGGGGACAACCTTGTAAACCTTGATTTCACGGATGTGGCGGCGGTGGCTGATGCCGCAAGAAATTATGAAATTCATCGAGAAAGGTCAGGGCTGAATAAGAGGAACCGCGAGGGGGATCGCATCCGACCTGTGACTTAAAATAGCAACAACAATAACCAGCGAGGCTATGAATCTAGGAGGAATGATGGTTGTGGCTATGATAGGCAGTCGGGCAACAACAACAATTACCAAAGGCCATATCAGCAGAATCAAGGACAACAATACAACAACAACCGTGTTGCAGGATCCTCAAGCCAGAAAAGTCACATAGATCATGCTCATATTCCTTTATGCAACTCATGCGGGAAGAGCCATCCGGGAAAGCAATGTTACCGTACAACTGGCGCTTGCTTTGAGTGTGGTGAAATTGGGCATCGGGTAAGAGACTGTCCTAAGAAGGGTGGTTATGGAGGTAGTGGTTCTGGTAATGATAAGTCTACACTCACCAAGGGGCGCGTGTTCACTGCTACTAGGGAGATAGGTGTGTAAACACCCATCCTTTTTTCCACTTAACTACAATAATAACCAAGCCAAAACGTGTATTTTATGTCGTAAATGTCGGAATTATGCGTGGTTTGTGTTTTTGTTGTGATTTAGGACGAAAATGTGAAAAGGGAAGAAAACACGGGCATTCACGGGCTTTTATCAAAGAAAAAGACAAAAGACGAAGTCAAGAAATCAAGAGTGCAAAAAGAACGGAAGTCCAAGACCAATTCTGAAGATTTATCGAAGAAAAAGTCAAAAGAGGGAAGGTTACTAAAAGCCGAAGAACTCAAGTCTAATTTATTGAAGAAATTTCAAGACGAGAGTAGAAATCCCGAGACAAAGTCGTTAAAGTCAAAGAATTGAGAAGATTAAGGACTTAATGACAATTAAAGAAAGAAGAAAGAGGGGAGGAAGCTTCCTCTAAGCACCTCGCTAATCCTCCTATAAATAGGCCTTAGTTCATTTCATTTCATTTTGTTAGCTAATTTGACAACTTAGCTCTCCACCTTTACTTTCATGTCATTTACTTAATTGTCATTTAATTACTTGTCTTGCACCTTAATTTCTTGCCTTTGAATTCAAGTAAGTCTTTTAGTTTTTGAATCTTTTCTTTTAATCAAGTTCTTATTTTTAATCTCTCATTCTACCTTTCTTGTTTTTGCTTGATCTTTATGTTTATGAGCTTATTGGTATGTTTATTTTATTAAGTGTCACGTTTTTTATGTTATTGATTGTTTTGGATTATTGATTTTATAGCTTATTTGTGTTTATCTTTAAGTTTCTTAAGTTTTTATAAAAGTTATTTTTATATAAAAATTGTTTTTCGTATATCTTTTTCGTTTAAGAGTTTTTCAAAAGTCTTTAAATCTTAGCTTATTAGTTTTTCTTATACGTGTTTTGATTAGGTTTTTAGTTGTGTGCTTATTTGAGTAATAGCTTATTTGTTTTGCTTATTTTGCCTTATTTCTACTATATTCCGACCACACCAATCGGAAAAGGGTTTCACTTTCCGACCAGCGCTCCTATTGCTTGGTCGGAAAAGGGTTTTGTTATTCCTATTAGCATTCCGATCAGGGGTGTTAAGTGGTATTCCGATCAGGCCTGGTGGTGACAGCATTCCGACCAGGAGTCCACTCCTCATTCCGATTTGGCATTCCGATAAGGTGTATTCCGACCACTTTCCGATTGGAGGTATTTTGGATTATTCCGATCGGGTGTTCCGATCAGCTTTCCGACGAGGAGGTAAGTGTGCATTCCGATTGGATTCCGATTAGGTGTATTACGGTAGGTTTGTTTTTATATTTTGTCTTGTTTAGTTTTTAAGTTTACATGGTTCTAGTAATTTTTAGTTTAATTTTTAAAGCTTTTATTAAAGTGTCAATTTTTACTTTCATTTTAATTAACTTGTCAAATTTATTTTATTAATTTTTCGTTAAGCTTTAATTTTTTGTCATTTAATTAATTACTTTTTAAAGTTTTAATATTGCACTATTTAAGTTTTAATTAGTATTAGTTTTAATTAACCGCCATTTACTTTACGTCTTGCACATTTAATATACTACAACGACCAATTCATTGTTTCCACCAAAAGACAGCTGAGTCGCACTTAAACCAGTAATCAATTCGATTAGACCACTTCAACGAACAATTTTCCTAATTAAAAGCCAGTTATTAAATGGCGCCGCTGCCGGCTCTTTTCGTAAAGATTAACGGTTTTCTGTGAGAGACGCGTTGCTTTTTGGGATCCGTTCATTCGTGAGCGTTATTTTTCTTGCTTAAAAATCTTCAAAAATCCATAAAAATTAAAAATTGTTAAAAAAATCCAAAAAATTCAAAATTTCAAAAAATCCAAAAAGATTTTATTTTTATCTTTATAGTGTATATATATTCTCTATGTGTTTGGTATTGTTTTCTTTTGCTTTCGCAGGTGTATGCGTACTAGATCTTTAAATTATCAAGAGCCCGAGACTCGTGAAGATTTAGCTATGGCAGGTGTGAACAACAACAATAATCCACCGCACCTCAACAATAACAACAACAATGTTCTTCTACAGCCCGATCTTCGGACAATGGAGGAGCTTTGTCAACCCACCATGTTTGGACGAGGAGGGCCGATTGCGCCGATGCAAATCACGGCTCCGGAGTTTTCGTTGAAGCATCACATGATCCAACAAGTGCAAACTAATCCATTCCGCGGAATGCCTGATGATGATGCCAACAAACACCTCGACAAATTCATTACTATCACTCAAAGCATGAAGTTACCCGGTGCTACTATGGATGTTCTTCGCCTTCAACTCTTCCCACATACTTTATCACACCACACCGAGAAATGGTTTGATCGTCTCCCGAAGAATTCCATTCATACTTGGGATGACATGACTCAACGCTTTTTGTCGCGCTACTTTCCACCATCCATGGTCACGAGCCTTCGAAATCAAATCAGCGTTTTCGTGCAAGAATCAGATGAATCTCTCTTTGATGCTTGGGAAAGATATAATGTTTTAATCGATCGTTGTCCAAACCACAACATGCTCCCTGTGACCTTAATTGATACTTTCTACAACGGTTTGACTTTTCGTGATCGTGATACGATTAATGCAGCCGCCGGTGGCACATTTATGAAAAGGAGACCCGAGGAGTGTAGAGAGCAGAGAACATGACTACTCATCACAAAAATTGGGATTCCTCCGCTTCTTCAAGGAACAACCCGAGAGTCAATGTTTCTTCTACTTCAGCAAACCCCGATATGACCGAATTCACCCGCATGATGGCCGAAATGAACAAAAATATCTTGCTCCTCGCTACAAACCAACAACAAGTTAAAGCGGTAGCCAATCCTTGTGAAACATGCGGCGGTCCTCACTCATACACTGATTGTCCTTCTACTCAAGGCAATCCGGAAAACGTGTATGCGGCTTATGGTAATTATTCACCGGAAAATTACCAAGCCCGACCTCAAGGGGATCGAAATTTGCTAAGTTACCGGTCAAACAACTACCTTTCACCCGGGTTTTCTCCTCAAAACCAAAACCCCAACAACAACTACAATAGAAGCAACCAAATCCCACCTCGAGCTTCTAATCCTTATCACCCACCCGCTCAACAAGCCCCACCCATGAATCAAGATGTTGAAGCCTTAATGAGAACCCAAGGAGAGCAAATCAAGAATCTGCAAAGCCAAATTATCAATTTGAAAGGGGATATCACCAACCAAGGGAATGACATCAGATCCGAGCTTCGAGATGATATACAATCCTCCTTCGGCAATCAAACGAATGATTTGAAGAATATGCTGGCTAGTTTCTTACCCACCACTCAACCCTCTACTTCGGGATCTCTACCTTCTAACACCGTCACCAATCCGCGAGCGAATGTGAGTGCTATTACTACCCGTAGTGGAGTTACTTTAGTAGGACCATCTATCCCGCCCCCAGTTACACCATCTACACCTCCTCCACCACCATTTAACCCTATTACTCCCACACCTAGTATTAGTACACCATTACCGTCTCCGCCTCGTCATGAAGAATTACCCACGAAGAATCCTCCACCAACCCCACCTTCCACCTTTAACCCTTCAACATCTCAACCTTCCCCAACTCCACCTTCACCTTCTACGCCTCCACCACCCAACCCCAGCATTCCTTACCCCTCTCGACTCAAAAAGGCTAGAATTTTGTCTAAGAATGACATTCTAGTCGCTAAATTTTTGGAAAAGATAGCCGGGATGAAAATTACCTTTACCCTTGTTGAAGCAATTGCACAAATGCCACAATTTGTCAAGATGTTTAAGGAATTGCTTAGCAAGAAGGAGAAGATGGCCGAGTTTGTTAATACTCTATTGAATGAAAATTGTTCTGCCGTCCTTCTTAAAGAACTTCCGGAAAAACTTGGAGATCCCGGTCGTTTTGTGCTTCCTTGTACTTTTAACCAAACCGACAAATTTACTGCCTTAGCCGATCTCGGGGCAAGTATAAATTTGATGCCTTTAAGCGTTTGGAAAAAGTTATCATTGCCCGACCTTACACCCACCAAAATGACTCTTGAGCTAGCCAATCGCACTCTCACTTACCCCGTTGGTATTGCCAAAGATGTGTTCATTAAAGTTGGCACATTCATTTTTCCGGTCGACTTTGTCGTTGTTGATTATGAAATGGACCCTCGTATTCCGTTAATACTTAGACGACCATTTTTGAGAACCGGTAGAGCTTTAATAGATGTGGATAAATGTGAGCTCATCTAAAGAGTCGGGGATGATGCACAAGTTTTTGAAATGGGGAAGCTTACAAGCAAATCTTATGGAAGAGAATCAGTGAATATGATTAATGTGCTTGATGATTTTGTCGTCTACAACAATCCTCTATTTGATTCTTGCAATGATAATCCACTGTTTCAAGATGATGTGGATGATTCTCTCTCCAATTTGGAACCTTCACCCATATATGATTCTCCACCGATCTATGATGCTTATGATGATAATTCTAGTTCCGATGGCGATGATTATGATGATTTTACTTCCGAGTATCCCGACATGCCCACTTATGATGATTTTGATGAGGCCGATACTCTTTCGAGTGATTCTTCTCATGATGAAGATCCTCCGCTTACATCACTTGATCCTACTTTGGATGACTACTCATTTGAGGAAGACTTCTCTACTTTTCTCAATACATACTTCCCTCATGAGTGTGATGCTCCTCCTTTAGACTTTGATGATTATGGTCTTGATCCTACTTCGGATTTGAAGAAAATTCTTTCAAAGGAGAAGAAACCGGACGAAACCAACATCCGCAACACGTATGTTTTGACACCTCTTTGTCCACCTTCTGAGGACGAGGTTGTGCATTTTCTGAGCGGATCATCTTCAAATTCTGCTGAGTCTGAGTGCTATTTTCCCCTAAAGGAAAAGGTGTTCGACCCCAGTATCGATATTCTTCAGCCATCTCAGTATCCATCTGATGAAATAAAAGGAAAGATTTTTGGAACTTATGAAGATATGCTTGCACCTCTTCACCCTTGCTCCCACCATGCTCCATCTTTTCTTAAGGGAACCTTGCCTACTCTTCTTTGGCTTGCCTTGTTCGCCTTAAGCTTGTGCTATTTGATGGACGAAAACTATGTCTTTGATCCCGGTGGATATGTTTCATGCTTCTTCTTATGCTAATCAAGGTCGAGTCAGGCTCACGACTCGGTAATCAAAAATCAAGCGCTTCTTGGGAGGCAACCCAAGTATCTATATTTTAGCTATCTTTATCCTAAGTGTAGGGGAGACCCGTTGGTGTTTGCTATTTCCTCTCTTCTCATATTTAGGGATTCGAGCTTCAAAGACACACTCTTGATGATTTTTGACGACCCGTGAGTCCATGTTTCCGTCCTCCCGGTTCTATCCTAAACTCTTTTCGATTCACTATTTTATATTTTCCAATATTAAAATAGGAATCTCGTTAGTTGTCTTTTCCTTAGCAAGATTTAATCAACGTGCACAATGTCCTAAGTGTAGGGGAGTTTACTCCCACATGCTTAAACATTGAGGACAATGTTTATATTAAGTGTAGGGGGACTTCTATCGAAGTTAAGTGGTCTTTTCCTTGTATTTGTCCTCATTTTAACCGAAAAATCAATTTTTCGACATTTTTCAAAATTTTTGATCTATTTTGGCCTATTAGTTTTACCTTTGTATAGTTATTTTCTTTCTTTGCTAAAATAAATTTTAACTAAAGTGGTTTTAATTTTCAAACGTTGTGAATCTTTTGACTCAACTCGAGTTTACTTATCTAAGTTTACTCTAGCTAGTATCCTTAACGTGTTTAAGTCAGGTTTTGCTAGGCTTTTATATAGGGAGCTTTAAAACGCGAAAGTCTTAACTCTCACGGGCTAAGAACAAGAAATTTTCGCAAGTTCCTATAATTGATCCTAGAGAGTTGTTTATCAAGGGAACTTTAAAATGCGATTTCTAAACTTGAAAAAGTCTAAGAATTTGCAAGATCCTATAGGCGACTCGAAAACCCAAAACTTTGATTTAATAGGCTAAGCATCCACGAGTCTCATTCCTTAAGATTTTAAACTGTGGAGAACGAGAGATGATAGAGTCAATTATAAGTTGGTATTCTTTCGTGAATTTATGTGAGTTAATTATAAGCCTATTCTCCCATCGCTTGCTAATAACTTTATCTACAATAATAAGGTTGTACGATTTGAAAAGTTACTTAGCTTCTAGCCCAAGATCGTTTAAAAGTTGCTCGATATGGATTAGAGTTCATAGCCAAGGCATAACTTATTGAAGCGGGAAGCGAGGATTGGTGAGTCCGAAAAGGACCTAACAAGGCATGAGGGCTATATTTTGTTGCTAAAGATCCAAAAGTGATGTGAAGAATCATTTATCAAAAATCAATATGAAGGATCAAGACACACGACGAAAAGTAAATACTCCTGTAAAGATCATGGAGAAGTCTATCCAAAAAGGCCCTAACAAGGTATGAGGATAAATAGATCCAAGTCCAAAAAGGAGGCGGATCGTTGTATATCAAAATCCCAAATAAAGATTGGAGAAAAATGAAGAAGTCGTGGTCCAAGTATGAAGAATCTCTCAAAACTTCAAGTGAAGAAATTCCTATTATGAAGAGAAGACCATTATTTCATGAACGTCTCTCAAGGTTTGAAGTATGAAGTCGCTGCCAAATATCGGTCCGAGAAAGGTCTCAAATCGCGAAGCGAGTTATGCCAAGATATGAACTTTATGAGGTCCCGAGAAGCAGTTTTAAAAGATTTTGTCCTTTAGCTAACTATTGATTAAATCGTCCCACTTTATTTTCAGCCTAATAAACTATCGAAATAAGTCAAACAATGCATCCTCGTGATCATTCAAGACAATAATAAAACATAAGAGATACACCTAGGAATAAGGGGGTCTAAGTAAATAATTGGCCCACATGAGTTCGTGTTAGTTTGCTAACTTATAATAACAATGATCTCGTTTTTAAGCTTGGTTTGGAGAATGTGAAAACTTGAGGATGATGATCATTCATGACATTTCCAAAACCCTAAGGTATGTCTTTGATTTCTTTACTTGTTTTGTTATTTTCTATCTCTTTAATAAAGGCCAATGTGGATTGATTATGATGAAAAGTGTAATCGTGCTTTGTAACTAATGCATTGCATGAGGACATTTCGATGGTCAAGTGTAGGGGATTTGATAGGTGTGTAAACACCCATCCTTTTTACCACTTAACTACAATAATAACCAAGCCAAAACGTGTATTTTATGTCATAAATGTCGGAATTATGCGTGGTTTGTGTTTTTGTTTTGATTTAGGACGAAAATGTGAAAAGGGAAGAAAACACGGGCATTCACGTGCTTTTATCGAAGAAAAGGACAAAAGACGAAGTCAAGAAATCAAGAGTGCAAAAAGAACGGAAGTCAAAGACCAATTCTGAAGATTTATCGAAGAAAAAGTCAAAAGACGGAAGGTTACTAAAAGCCGAAGAACTCAAGTCTAATTTATTGAAGAAATTACAAGACGAGAGTAGAAATCCTGAGACAAATTCGTTAAAGTCAAAGAATTGAGAAGATTAAGGACTTAATGACAATTAAAGAAAGAAGAAAGAGGGGAGGAAGCTTCCTCTAAGCACCTCCCTAATCCTCCTATAAATAGGCCTTAGTTCATTTCATTTCATTTTGTTAGCTAATTTGACAACTTAGCTCTCCACCTTTACTTTCATGTCATTTACTTATTGTCATTTAATTACTTGTCTTGCACCTTAATTTCTTGTCTTTTAATTCAAGTAAGTCTTTTATTTTTTGAATCTTTTCTTTTAATCAAGTTCTTATTTTTAATCTCTCATTCTACCTTTCTTGTTTTTGCTTGATCTTTATGTTTATGAGCTTATTGGTATGTTTATTTGATTAAGTGTCATGTTTTTTATGTTATTGATTGTTTTGGATTATTGATTTTATAGCTTATTTGTGTTTATCTTTAAGTTTCTTAAGTTTTTATAAAAGTTATTTTTATATAAAAATTGTTTTTCGTATATCTTTTTCGTTTAAGAGTTTTTCAAAAGTCTTTAAATCTTAGCTTATTAGTTTTTCTTATACTTGTTTTGATTAGGTTTTTAGTTGTGTGCATATTTGAGTAATAGCTAATTTGTTTTGCTTATTTTGCCTTATTTCTACTGTATTCCGACCACACCAATCGGAATGGGTTTCACTTTCCGACCAGCGCTCCTATTGCTTGGTCGGAAAAGGGTTTTGTTATTCCTATTAGCATTTCGATCAGGGGTGTTAAGTGGTATTCCGATCAGGCCTGGTGGTGACAGCATTCCGACCAGGAGTCCACTCCTCATTCCGATTTGGCATTCCGATAAGGTGTATTCCGACCACTTTCCGATTGGAGGTATTTTGGATTATTCCGATCGGGTGTTCCGATCAGCTTTCCGACGAGGAGGTAAGTGTGCATTCCGATTGGATTCCGACTAGGATTCCGATTAGGTGTATTACGGTAGGTTTGTTTTTATATTTTGTCTTGTTTAGTTTTTAAGTTTACATGGTTGTAGTAATTTTTAGTTTAATTTTTAAAGCTTTTATTAAAGTGTCAATTTTTACTTTCATTTTAATTAACTTGTCAAATTTATTTTATTTAATTTTTCGTTAAGCTTTAATTTTCGTCATTTAATTAATTACTTTTTAAAATTTTAATATTGCACTATTTAAGTTTTAATTAGTATTAGTTTTAATTAACCGCCAGTTACTTTACGTCTTGCACATTTAATATACTACAACGACCAATTCATTGTTTCCACCAAAAGACAGCTGAGTCGCACTTAAACCAGTAATCAATTTGATTAGACCACTTCAACGAACAATTTTCCTAATTAAAAGCAAAGTTATTAAGCAAGACTCAAACTCTTCAGGTACCGTTTCAGGAACCATCTTTTTGAATGATCGTGCTATATTTGTTTTATTTGATACGGGGCGACCCATTCTGTGATAGCGGTATCGTTAGCTAAGCATATGAATATTTCTCCTACGCAACTCGATTATACGTTATCATTTTCCACCCCTATGAAAGGCGTAGCTATGATTAATCATGAATATTTAAATTGTCCTCTACGTTTTGATGATAAAATTCGTGTTGCAAATTTGTACCCGTTAGATATGAACGATTTCGACATAATTTTGGGCATTGATTGGCTTTCTGGGCACCATGCTACTATTGTATGTCCTTCTAAGCGAGTTGTTTTTGGCGATTTTAACCAACCCGAATTTGTTTACCAAGGTTCACAGCCTGGTAAATCTCTTAAAATAATTTCTGCTTTGAAAGCCCGTTCTTTGATCTCTCATGGTTGTGAAGGCTTCTTAACTTCCATAAAAGATGTTTCGATGGATGGTCCTCATCTTGAGAATAATCCGGTGTTTCGGGATTTTGCGGATGTATTTCCTGAAGTACTCCCGGGAATTCCACCGGAGCGTGAAGTCGAATTTGTCATTGAATTAGCTCCGGGAACCAAACCTATTTTTAAAGCTCCTTATCGTATGGCACCGATTGAATTGAAGGAATTAAAGGGGCAGCTTCAAGAACTTCTTGATCTTGGTTTCATTCGTCCTAGTGTTTCGCCGTGGGGTGCTCCGGTGTTGTTTGTCAAGAAGAAGGATGGATCTATGCGGCTATGTATTGATTATCGGGAGTTAAATCGTGCTACTATTCGTAATCGTTATCCGCTACCCCGCATCGATGATTTATTCGATCAACTACAAGGTGCAAATTTCGTCTCTAAAATCGATTTACGATTTGGTTATCATCAACTACGGGTGAAAGGGGAGGACGTCGCTAAGACTGCTTTCCATACTCGTTATGGTCATTATGAATTCCTTGTTATACCGTTTGGATTGACTAATGCACCGGCTGTATTCATGGATTTAATGAACCGGGTTTTTCACGAGTACTTGGATAAATTTGTCATTGTCTTTATCGATGACATTCTGGTCTTTTCGAAGACAAAGAGTGACCATGAAGATCATCTCCGCATCGTTTTGGAAACTCTACGTCAGAAAAAGCTATACGCTGAATTTTCGAAGTGTGAGTTCTGGTTGGAAAAGGTGGCATTTTTGGGGCATGTTGTGTCGGCGGATGGTATTACGATGGATCCCGCGAAGGTTGAGGCTATCACTATATGGCCAAGACCAACGACGGTGACGGAGGTTCGTAGCTTCTTGGGCCTTGCGGGTTATTATCGGCGATTTGTAGAAGGGTTCTCACGTTTAGCCTTACCGTTGACTAAACGTATGCGAAAAGGTGAGAAATTTGAGTGGGATGAAGAACGGGAGAAGAGTTTTGAGGAGTTGAAGACGAGACTCGTTTCGGCTCCGATACTTACTCTTCCTTCTGGCACTGGCGGTTACCAAGTTTACAGTGATGCTTCAAAGAAAGGTCTAGGGTGTGTACTTATGCAACACGGCAAGGTTATTGCGTATGCATCGCGACAACTAAAACCGTATGAAGCTAATTATCCTACACATGACTTAGAACTAGCGGCGGTTGTGTTTGCCTTAAAAATTTGGAGGCATTATCTGTACGGAGAAACTTGTGACATTTTCACCGATCACAAGAGTCTTAAGTACATTTTCACTCAGAAGGAACTGAATATGAGGCAGAGGCGCTGGTTGGAACTTCTCAAGGATTATGATTCAAACATCTAGTATCATCCGGAAAGGCTAACGTAGTAGCCGATGCACTTAGCAGAAAGACGGGAATCTTAGCAGGAATCGAAATGGGACGTGAACTCATCACCGATTTGGAGCATTTGGATGTTGAGTTTTGTGTTCGCAGTACTAACGGTTTCTGGGCTAGTATGAAGGTTGAGCCTAATCTTATACTACAAATTAAAGAAGCTCAGAAAGATGATGGCGAATTATGGGCTGTGATGCAGAAAGCTGATGAGAATGAGCATACGAAGTTTCGGGTTGACGATGACGGTATAATCCGGTATGGGGATAGATTGTGCGTTCCAGAGGACCCTACTCTTCGTGAGGCCTTGTTGACGGAAGCACACAGCTCTCCTTTCTCCATTCATCCGGGTTCCACTAAAATGTACGATGATCTAAAACAACATTTCTGGTGGAATGGCATGAAGCAAGATGTGGCTACGTTTGTATCTCGGTGTATGATTTGTCAGCAGGTAAAAATTGAGCATCAGCGTGCTAGTGGTCTCCTACAACCCTTGGATATTCCTGTTTAGAAATGGGATGAGATATCCATGGATTTTGTGACTGGACTCCCGAATGCGCAGAAGAAGCATGATGCTATCTGGGTTATAGTGGATCGATTGACCAAATCGGCTCACTTTCTTCCCATTCGGAAGGACTATTCTGTGAGTAAATTGGCAGATATCTTTTGGCAAGAGATTATTCGGTTGCATGGTACTCCAGCAGCAATTGTATCCGATAGGGATCCGCGCTTTACATCTCGATTCTAGAAAGGTTTGCAGAAAGTTTGGAGTACTAGACTCAAATTTAGTACGACATTTCATCCACAAACTGATGGTCAGACCGAACGAACCATTCAGACTTTGGAGGACATGTTGAGGTCTTGTGCTTTGGAGTGGACAGGTAATTAGGACGAATATCTATGTCTTGTGAAGTTTGCCTACAACAATAGTTGGCATGCTAGCATTAAGGCAGCCCCGTTTGAGCTTTTGTATGGACGTAAGTGGCGTGCTTTTATTTGTTGGAATGAGGTAGGTGAACGCATTATCGAGGGTCGGGAACTTATCGAGGTGACTAACGAAAAGGTTTCCATTGCTAAGGAAAAGCTTAAGGAAGCTAGGTCCCGAAAAAAGAGCTATGCTGATCGTCATAGGAGAGAGTTATCATTTAGTCCCGGAGATCGTGTTTTTCTGAATGTTTCTCCATGTCGCGGTGTTCGTCGTTTAGGTATTAAGGGGAAACTTAGTCCACGTTTTATTGGCTCTTTTGAGATTCTCGATCGTGTTGGGGAGGTTTCTTATCGTTTGGCTCTACCTCCACAATTATCTCACGTGCATAATGTGTTCCATGTATCACTTTTGAGGGGATGCAAGTATCACCCTCTGCATGTCGTTTCATATCCTTTGGATCAAATCCAAGAAGACTTATCTCTAGCCGAGGAGCCTGAGGCTATCTTGGATCGTCAAGAACTTGTTATGAGAAACAAGACCATTCCTTTTGTTAAGATTCTTTGGAAGAATCATCCTGAGCGCGAGGCTACTTGGGAAACCGAGGAATCGATGCGCTCTAGCTATCCTCATTTCTTCTCATAGTTTGGTACGTTTCATTCCGTTAATTTCGTTTTCCTTGTTGATTATTCTATACCAATTTCGAGGCCGAAATTTTTTTTTAGAGAGGAGGTATGATATGAGTGATTTTACTCATATCAATTATATCAAATAACAATGAATAAATGCATATAATCAATGAAAATGCCTTGTATATGTGTTGTTTTGTTGTTTCATGTGTGTAGGTACCAAGATCACGAAAACCGGCTAAATCGACACAAATTTAAAGAAAAAGATCAACAATGCCAATTTCGAGCTCGAATTTAGCGGATTTAACCTTTTATGAAGCTAATGGGCCAAGTGGGACCCACGTTTGCTTAATGGGCTTGAAGGCCTATTTATGGGAAATTAAGTACATGTTTTCTACCAAAAGCCCATAAATTTGGCTCAAAGTGAAATGAATGAGACGGATTGAAGTAAAAATTGGGTCCAAGCCCAAATTACGATTTGAGACGGATGGGAGTTTGTAAATGTGAAGCGCAACACAGCCCTTTAGGGTTTTGTTACTTTAGATTGATAACAAACGAAAAGTTTCAGTATTTGGTCAACATTCGCACGTTTTTCTAACCAACACATTACCCACTCATAATTAAATATTACCTTCGATACATTCTATGTTTTATTCATCCCTCACCTCTCTTTTCCCTCACCCCCAAAAAATAACCAGTTACATTATTTTCCACTGTTCATAAAAACCCTAATCCATTTAATCAATGAAATAAAATTGGGGCTTTATTCACACGAACAAATCATACACTTGGGGAATTAATTCCCCAAGATTTTCGGATGTAGATGATGGAGAGATGCGTGTGACGTGGCAGTTTCCTCCCATATTATTGGCCTGAACACCTCACCCTCTCTCAATCCACCTATAAGAGAATGACACATCAGTTATCAACTAGCACAACTAGCACACTTGATTGCCACGTTGGTAATCCGTGTGCTAGTGTGCGAATATCAACCGTTTGATCAAGATTGGATGAAAGAGAATAAGAAAGATCCTCTTTGGACGGCTGAGATGAAGATATCTGCTCAACAAACTCTCTACAGCAGGCCTTGGGTTTGCCTATAAAAACCCACAAAATTATTGTAATCATCATTCCTTTTTTTTTACTAAAAGTTATAATGTTAAAATAGATTTAGGTCAATTTGTATTTCTTTTCAATAGTTTTGTACTGATTCAGTGATTAATAAAAGTTAACTTCGAGTTAAATCTGTGTCGAATTTACTTACTGTTGAAATTTATTCACTAATATTTCTTTAATAATCTATTTAATATTATAATAAAAGTTATTTGGTTAAGCTTGTTCAATAGCTTATATTGAATAATTAAGTAAAATATGGAAGACAAACTTTCCCACTGAAAGTTTGTAAAAAGGTGGTTCGAGAGTTCAAAAGGTGGTTCGTGGTCAGTTAAGTTCGTGTTGTTTAATGTTTATGGTGATGGTGTCGTTTTGGATCTAAGGTAGCGCAGCGCTAACCTTCTTCCCAAAGGAATCTTCAAAAGGTTTTAAGCTCTTTTACTTTTATGTTAATATTCTGCTTTAGCTTATAAATCTGTTTATGATGATTTGAAGTATTGATGTTATTTGTTTTTTAAATGATGTTATGAATCTGTTATGGATCTGATATGATTTTTGGATATAAGATGTGGTATATGAGTTAAGTGTTAGTTAAGGGTGAGGGAATCTGTTTATCATATATGTCTGCTGCATTCTGTTTTCTTTTATCTAATTTTAATAAGTGTCGGGGTATCTTGTGTTAACTAGAGGATCCGCTGAACGAGTTTACTGATTAAATTTCTTTGATACAATTGGTTATAAGTCTATTGTGATAGATTTTTTATACGAGTCTTGGTAAAATTGTTCGTTAACTGAAAGTTCATTGTCGTTGGCTGATTTAAGCTGCATTCGTTGGTTTGATGTTAAGGTTTCATACTTGCTACTCATGAGTCTTGTTTTCGCTGCCATTGTATCTTGCTGGATATAATATGACTGATGTCACTTCTACATTCATTAGTAGAATGTTTGTGTGTAAGATCATGTATGATGCCACGTTGTGACTGTGTTATGAGAATGATTCGTGTTATAGTCTGCTGAATGTTTTGATAATCTGTTGGTATTGGCTTTTTACTGAATTTTTTTTATGATCTGTTTTGGTAATCTAGAACTGCTTAATTGCATTGTTTTATTCAGTTTGTGTTTTATATATTGTGAGTTCTACAAAGCTATCTGATTCCTTTGATCTGATATACTCATAAGCTGATATCCTTATCAGCTTTTTCATAAGATTTGTGTAAAAATAAGTCACTCCTGTGACTTTGGAGTTTAACTTTAACAGTCTAAAAAAATTCACAAAATTATGTCCTTCCAAGGACTCGAACCTGTGACCTCCTGGTCACAGGCCTCACACGTTTACCACTGAGCTAACATGTTCTTTTGAGTTTATTTTCTGTCACTTAATTAATATAGTAGATCTGCTGCTAGCAGATTTTGACTTAAGTTGTGCTTTGATTTAATTTTCGTTTTTAATTAATTTTAATTAATGTTTCTATTAAAGTAATTTTGGGTTTTTTAAATATAATTAATATTTTCAAAATAAAATGAAAATGTTTTTATTAATTTTAAAAGTTTAATTAGTTTTTAAATAATTAGATTTTTATTATTTTAGATTTAAATAAAAAATAGTTTTAAAAATAGATTTGGTTTAAGTATATTTTAATAGATTTAATTAGTTTAAAAGGTTTAATTAGAATTTTAAATAGTGTGTAATTATTTTAATTGATTAGATTAAATTGATAATTGATTTTTTTAAATAGATTGTTTATTTTATATAGTTTAAAAGTTTTAATATTTTGGGGTTTACGATCATGCACTTTAGGATAAAATTAAATAGCTTTAAAATTTGTAGGATTAATTTTAGTTTAAAAACCGAAAACCAATTCGAATCAATTGTCCAAATCGAAACAAAACGTCTCAAATTCATAAGATCTTCGTGTACAACGAACTAGGTTCACCAACGTGTTTAATTGAATCCGTCTTTGGTAATTTTAGACTATTACTTTTTCCTAAAGGTAATTTTCTAATTTACCTATAACGTATCTAATTATCACCTATACTATCATGATCACATCAAAAGTTTCGGCGCCGCTGCCGGGGAGCTTGTGTACGATTCGTTTTCGTGGAGATTTGTTGATCGTTGATTTGAAGACCCTTTCCGTCCTCAGAAAGTTTTGTTATTTTTCTATTATATAGTATGTATCGTTTTTCTCGTTTTTTGTGATTAATATATTGTATTACGTAGAACAATAAATTTACCTACTTTTCAAATAAGACCTTAGTTGGGATTTCATCACCTAGCTATTGTATTCGAATCCAAAACAAAAATAAAAGGCAAAATAGATAAATACTAATAAGAAGTTTGAACTCGATTTATACAAACTATAAGGTGGGTATAAGGCGACGTGCTATAAAAGGCCGTCTAAGGAAAAAGGTTTTTAAGTGCTTTGTGCCACCTCGTTTCCTCGCTTGCTTGTGCGTATATTGAGAGGGACGACCTATTATTGGTTTGCCGACTCAAGTAGTATTAAATCTTATTTTTGTAGTTTACTTATTGAACCTCGAGACGATTAGGTTTTCACCTATCGTTTCAAAGTCGACCGAGGGTAATTTACTTCCATAGTAGTTATCCTTATTCCTTGTTTTTTTCGATCATTTTTTTTGATTGAGCAATACCAAATAAAATACCAAAAATAATCTTCTTCTTGTCTAATTTCTTTTCTTCAATCCTTTAAATTCTCGTCATTGTAGTGTATGCAATTACGTTCTTCTAGACTTGTGATTGATTTTAATAGGCTTGAAAATATTCCTTGTAGAAATAGAAATCGTCAACAACGAATAGTGGAACCCGAGCTTCCACCTATTGTTGTAGAGATGGCCGATAACCGAACAATGGAGGAATTGCTCCGTGCACCCACCGAAGGGTATGGGGAAGCAATCGTTGTGCCGGCTATATTGGCGGATCATTATGAGATTAAGACGGGTCTTTTATCGCTCATTCGTGTCGACCAATTTCGTGGCAATGAGACCGATAACCCGCATTCTCACATTCAGAATTTTCTTCGAATTACCTCGACTCTCAAGTTTAGAGATGTGCCGAATGACGCGATTAAGCTCATGCTTTTCCGTACTCGCTCGAGGGTAATGCTAAGATTTGGTATGAGAAAGAACCACCGGGTTCGATCTTGACATGGGATGATTTAGTATCTAAGTTCATGAATTATTTCTTTCCACCATCTAAAACAACACACTTCAAGAACGAGATCACTAGATTTGAACAAAAAGTGCATGAATCGTTTGGGGTTGCTTGGGAAAGATTTAAAGATTTGTTGAGACAATGTCCACACCACGGTTTCTCGGAACTGCATCAAATTAATAATTTCTATAATGGGCTAAATATGATTGAACAAGATTCGTTAAATGCCGTCGCGGGTGGTAATCTTTTAAGAAAAACTCCGAGAGACGCGTGGTGTATAATTGAGAATAAGTCTAGAGCACAATATTCACGAAACACACCGAGTGTTTCCAATGTGAATTCATCTAATATCGAGATTGCTAGACTGGACTCTAAGATTGATAATGGATTTGCGACTTTGTTGAATGAGATTAGGAAGAATCCTCATGGATCGATTAATATGGTTGAGAATGTTTGTGTATCATGTGGTGGAGCACATCCTAATTATGCTTGTATAACCACGGGGTTTGATCAAGCTAGTGATTTTGCCGCGACGGGAACTTATGGATCCAACGGTCAAGTTCCTCGTCAAAATCATGTTGCTCCACCGGGTTTTCCCCCGGTTCAAAATAGGTACAACAATGGAAATAATGGGAATAATTTTAACCGTGGTAACCAAGGGAATTACAATCAAGGAAATGGGTTTAATGCTAATAAAAATAATCAAGGTTTTCAAAACAATAACCAAAATGAGTTGTCAAGCTATATCAAGTAAAATGAGGCAAATTTGAAGGCTTTTCAAAACAACATTCAAGGGCAAATTAATTCTTTGAAACTCGATTTTCAAAATACGATTAAAGGGCAAAACAATAAGATTGAGCTTAATCAACAAAGGCTAGAGCAAACTCAAAATCGTATGCAAAAAGTATGGAACAAAGTCAAAATAAATTCCTTTTGATGTTTGAATCTTTTATGAGCCAACCTTCCTCGTCTTCGGGTGGCTTACCTAGCAACACCATTCCAAACCCAAAGGGTGAGATGAAAGCTATAACCACACGTAGTGGGAAAGCTTTAGACGGACCTTTGCTTCCACATGTGAGTACCTCTCCGGTGAGGTAAGTGGAGCAAGAACCCGAGGTGGTTAAAGAAAAGGAAATTCCTATTCCACCAAAGGTTGACCAATTGCCTATTCCGGAACCCGAGCTTCTGAAGACTAAACCCACACTACCCTACCCTTCAAGACTTAACCAAGAGAAGCTCCGCGAAAAGTCCAATGCTCAAATGGCTACTTTTTTAGAGATGTTTAAGAATCTTCATATTAATCTTAGTTTCGCGGATGCATTGCTTTACATGCCTAAGTTTACTTCGACTATTAAGAGATTGATGAACGATAAAGGGAAATTGGTTGAAGTGTCTACATATTTAGATGCTAATTGTTCTGTGGTTCTTACACAAAAGCTTCCCAAAAAGCTTGGAGACCCGGACAAGTTTTTGATACCATGTGAGTTCCCTAATATGGAAGAATGCTTAGCATTAGCCGATCTTTGCGCTAGCATTAATTTGATGCCTCTTTCCGTATGGAAAAGGTTATCACTTCCCGAGCTTACACCTACTAAGATGACTCTCGAGCTAGCGGATCGATCGACCACCTTTCCAAAAGGTATAGCCGAGGACGTGTTTGTCAAAGTAGGGAAACTCGTCTTTCCAACGGACTTTGTAGTTTGCGATTATCCCGAAGATTCTCGTGTACCACTTATTTTGGGAAGACCGTTTTTAATGACGGCTAGTTCTATAGTTGACATGAGAGCGGGGAAGTTAACTCTACGTTTTGATGATGAAAGTGTTACAATTGATGTTGGTGATAACACTAAATATTTTTCCAAGTATTACGAGGAATCAATTAATCAAATCGATGTGATTGATGTTACTTGTGAAGAATATTCTCAAGAAGTGCTTGGATTCTCGGCTAATTCCGAAAGTGGCAATCCTTCTTTATCGGATCCGATTATTGCCCTTTCATCTACACCCCTTACTCCATTTGGGGCTAGTGATTTTCTCTTGGAGGAGGTGGATGCTTTTCTTAGCACACCGGATTTGCTATCTACATATGATGAGGATTATCATGATATGGAGGGAGATATCGATTTACTTGAAGCCTTTTTGAATAAAGATCCTTATGAATCGCTACCTATGGATTTAAAAGTTGTGAATGAAAATGAGACTAAAGTGAAAACATCTATTGAGGAAGCACCCGAATTAGAACTTAAGGAACTTCCCACTTATTTGGAGTATGCTTTTCTTAAAGGAACGGATAAGTTACCGGTGATTATTGCTACGGGATTAAAAGAAAATGAAAAGGATGAACTTATTAAAGTGCTTAAGAAACATAAACGGGCCATTGCATGGAAAATCTCCGACATTCAGGGTATAGATCCAAAATTTTGTACTCATAAAATTCTAATGGAGGATGATTATAAATCCGCTATCCAAAATCAAAGAAGGGTCAATCCAAAGATTCATGAGGTGATCAAAAAGGAAGTCACTAAACTTCTAGACGCCGGAATGACCTACCCTATCTCGGATAATCCATGGGTTAGCCCCGTGCATTGTGTTCCAAAGAAAGGAGGAATGACGGTTGTTACTAATGAGGATAATGAATTGATTCCTACTAGACTTGTGACCGGTTGGCGTGTTTGTCTTGAATATAGGAAGCTTAATGATGCCACTAGGAAGGATCATTTTCCATTACCTTTTATGGATTAAATGTTAGAGAGACTAGCGGGGAATGAATTCTATTGCTTTTTGGATGGATTTTCTGGCTATTTCCAAATCCCCATTGACCCTCGTGATCAAGAAAAGACCACATTCACTTGTCCTTATGGAACATTTGCTTATCGTCGCATGCCTTTTGGACTATGCAATGCTCCGGGGACGTTCCAAAGGTGCATGATGGCCATTTTCCATGATATGATCGAGA
This sequence comes from Glebionis coronaria, assembly GCA_025667525.1. Classification (NCBI taxonomy): domain Eukaryota; kingdom Viridiplantae; phylum Streptophyta; class Magnoliopsida; order Asterales; family Asteraceae; genus Glebionis; species Glebionis coronaria. Next base: position 191,188,318 of record CM046882.1, on the reverse strand, counting down.
AAACCATGGAAGTTTTCATGGATGACTTTTCGGTTTTTGGGGAATCTTTCACTTCATGTCTCTGTAACCTTGAAAGAATGTTGCAACGTTGTGAGGAAACGAATCTTGTGCTTAATTATGAAAAATGTCACTTCATGTGCAAAGAGGGAATTGTGTTAGGACATAAGATTTCTAAGGCCGGTATTGAGGTTGATAGGGCTAAAATTGACGTGATTGCCAAATTACCTCCACCCACCACCGTTAAGGGATTTAGGAGTTTTCTCGGCCATGCCGACTTCTATAGACGTTTTATACAAGACTTCTCTAAGATAGCTCGGCCTATGACCCATATTTTGGAAAAAGAGACTCCTTTCATCTTTTCGGATGAGTGTATTCAAGCCTTTGAGATGCTTAAAAGTAAATTAACCGAATCTCCAATCTTGGTTGCTCCGGATTGGGACCTACCTTTTGAAATTATGTGTGATGCTAGTGATTACGCGGTAGGTGCGGTTTTGGGGCAACGTAAGTCAAAACATTTCTTGCCTATACACTATGCTAGTAAGACTATGACGGATGCTCAAACAAAGTATACTACAACGGAAAAGGAGTTTCTTGCCGTTGTGTATGCTTTTGAAAAGTTTAGACCATAACTCGTCTTGTCTCAAACCATATTGTATACGGACCACTCGGCTATCAAATATCTTCTTAATAAACAAGATGCTAAGCCAAGGTTGCTCTGGTGGATTCTCCTCCTTCAAGAATTTAATGTCAAAATTCTAGACAAAAAAGGAGCCGAGAATCTCGCGGCCGATCATTTATCTCGACTTGATAATCCTCACCAAAGCGATCGAGAGAACAAGGAAATCAATGAAACATTTCCTCTCGAGACGCTTGGTATGATTGCTTTTCCTGGTGATGATAGTACCCCATGGTTTGCGGACATCGCAAATTACCATGCGGGGAAGTTTGTGATCAAGGGTATGTCGTCCCAACAAAAACGAAAGTTTTTCAAGGATATATCCTATTACTTTTGGGATGACCCCTATTTGTTTCGTGTGTGCGCGGATCAAGTAATTCGTAGGTGCGTGTTTGGAAAAGAAGCTCAAGATATCCTTAAATCTTGTCATGAGGGACCCACCGGGGGACATCATGGTGCCAACGCTACCGCGAAGAAAGTCTTTGATGCCGGCTTCTTTTGGCCTTCCATATATCGTGATGCCCAAGACTTGATCAAGACTTGTGATGCTTGTCAACGTCAAGGAAAGAACTCACAAAGGGATGAAATGCCTCAAAACATTATCCAAGTTTGTGAAATCTTTGACATGTGGGGGATCGATTTTATGGGGCCGTTTCCATCTTCGAAAGGAAATAAATACATTCTCGTAGCCGTGGACTATTTGTCTAAATGGGTCGAAGCTAAGGCTTTACCCACAAATGATGCTCGAGTTGTGGTGAACTTTTTGAAACAACTCTTTGCTAGGTTTGGAACTCCGCGGGCTATTATAAGTGATCGTGGGACCCATTTTTGTAATGAACAATTTGAAAAAGTTCTAAAGAAATATGGTGTCACTCATCGACTTTCGATGGCTTATCACCCTCAAACGAGTGGTCAAGTGGAGGTTTCAAACCGAGATCTTAAAAGGATTTTGGAGCATTCTATTGGAGATAATTGCACTTCATGGTCGGATAAATTGGACGATGCATTGTGGGCTTTCCGTACGGCTTACAAGACACCAATTGGTTGTACACCATTTAGGTTGGTCTACGGAAAAGCATGCCACTTGCCAATTGAACTCGAACATAAGGCGTAGTGGGCTCTTAAGCATTGTAACTTTGATTTGAGGACCGCGGGTGATCATCGCAAGGTTCAATTGAATGAACTAAGTGAATTAAGGGATCAAGCTTATGAAAATTCTTTGATCTATAAAGAGAAGACTAAGAGGATTCATGACTCAAAGATCAAAAACCGCATTTTCAAAGTTGGTGATCAAGTCCTCTTATTCAACTCTAGACTTAAGATTTTCTCGGGCAAGCTTAAATCCCGTTGGTCCGGACCATTCACTGTTTCACAAGTTTTTCCTTATGGCACCGTTGAGCTAGCTCAAAAAGACGGGCCTAACTTTAAGGTGAATGGTCATCGTGTGAAACACTACTTTAGAGGGGACATACCTACGGAGGTTGTCCCAGATCTTCACACTTTCCCTAAGGACCAATGAATGCGGGGATCGAGTCGAGATCATGACTCGGTTAACAAAAACGAGGTGCCTTGTGGGGGAGTCCCATACATTCTATCTTCTTTCTATTTTCTAACACTAATAAGGCTTGATCTTTCAAGCTCGTGCTCGTGTTTTGTTGTGTTGTGAATCTTAGGTATGACCCTAATATTTGAAGACTCTCGTGTTCGGTTTTTGCCGGTCCACTTGATCTTCCATTCTTTGAATGCCAAAAAGGGGCACACTCTATCTATCCTTTGATTTTTATCGACTAACATTTTATCTTGAGGCATAATTAATAAACGGCTTATAGATTTGCGTGCTCTTTCCATGTTAGGATTTTGCATTAGACTCTTCGTGTCTTAGAAAGGGGGTGTTACTCTTGAGCTAAGAAACATTGAGGACAATTTTTGGTTTTAGCATGGGGGAGTCAATCGATATAATTGCTTGCTATTGCTTTTGTCATGTCCAAACGTAGTTTTTTCTCATTTTTCATAAAAAATTTAAATTTTTAGTGTTACTTTTAAGTTTTAATAAAGAAAATAAAGTGCTTTCGACAAAAATGTAGGCTTTCCGTTGGTGAAAATAAAAATAGTTTTTGACTCGACTCGGTTTTTACCTTAGCTTTTCCTTAACTTATTTAAATTAAGTTTTGCTAGGCTTTTATATAGGGAGCTTTAAAACACGAAAGTCTTAATTCATACGGTTAAGAACAAGAACTTTTAGCAAGTTCCTATAATTGATCCTAGAAAGTCGTTTATCAAGGGAACTTTAAAACGCAAATTCTAAAACTTGAAAAAGTATAAGAAGATGCAAGATCCTATAGATGACTTGAAAACCCAAAACTTTGATTTAATAGGCTAAGTATCCATTGATTTCACATTTTGGGAATTTTACAATATGGAGAACAAGAGATGATAGAGTTCAATCATAAGTTTCTAAGGTTAATTCTTCTTTGTGCAAGTATTTTTGTGTTTGATTTAATCTCCTCATATTTATTTTCACACTTGAATAATAATTGCTTAATAAATGTAGTTTGGCGGTTTAGTCTTGATATCTTAACTGGTAACTCCTTCTTTTTCTTCCCTTGTAATTAAAGTGAGAACACATTAAGGGTGTCAGCGTCATGGACTTTTGATCATGGGATTGCGGAAATTTGGCTTACTATACATATCATAATAATAAGAAGAATAAATAAAAACATGTTCTCTAGGAGCCTTCGAGTGGGAGTCATGTAGCACTAACCTTGTCATTAGAGCCTTAGGGTGTATGGCGAGGGGACGTGTTGAATAAAAATTGCTTCATCATCATGAGCCATAAGGTGGGATGGTGATGTCAATTCCCTTATTTTTGTCCAAGGAGCCTTCGGGTGTGGATTTGAAATAAGGAGCACAATTGCATCTCAAAGAGCCGCAAGGTGTTATGATGTAGTTGTTGCTAACTCCATTAATAAGGTCATAATTGACTTTGGAGGTTTTATTTGTTGCTTTTAAGTAGTCATATTAGCCAAATTTCGGGTCCGGGGATTTATCCCTCATATCGTGTTAAGTTATCCTTGATGTGGGCTTTCTTTAGTGACAACGGTTTTTAAAGACGAGGTTAGGTTTTAAGTGTTGAGTTTACACCGTTCTTACCTTCATTTTTGGACTAATAAATATCAAATAAAGTCAAATGAGCCTTTGGGTGAATGACAAATAAAATCTATAGATACAATTAGGAATAATAGGAGATTGAGTTCAACACAAATTACTTATATGAGTTGGTTTAATTTTGGGGCTTATGATTGACAATGATCTTGTTTTTGCACTTGGCATGGAAAAGTGAAAAGTCGGGGACGATGAATCTATTTGAGTTTTGTGATCCTAAAAGTTATTTTTCAAATAACGAAAGCAATACATTATGTCTTTGCAAAATAAATTGTCAAAAATTGAATAATAGTGTAGATAGTGTTTTATTTTATCATTGCGTGAGGACACGGCAATTGCTTAGCAAGGGGGAGTTTGATATGAGTGATTTTACTCATATCAGTTATATCAAATAACAATGAATAAATGCATATAATCAATGAAAATGCCTTGTATATGTGTTGTTTTGTTGTTTCATGTGTAGGTACCAAGATCATGAAAACCGGCTAAATCGACACGAATTTGAAGAAAAAGATCAACAAAGTCAATTTCGAGCTCGACTTTAGCGGATTTAATCTTTTATGAAGCTAATGGGCCAAGTGGGACCCACGTTTGCTTAATGGGCTTGAAGGCCCATTTATAGGAAATTAAGTACATGTTTTCTACCAAAAGCCCATAAATTTGGCTCAAAGTGAAATGAATGAGACGGATTGAAGTAAAAATTTAGTCCAAGCCCAAATTGCGATTTGAGATGGATGGGAGTTTGTAAATGTGAAGCCCAACACAGCCCTTTATGGTTTTGTTACTTTAAATTGATAACAAACGAAAAGTTTCAGTATTTGGTCAACATTCGCACGTTTTTCTAACCAACACATTACCCATTCACAATTAAATATTACCTTCGATACATTTTATGTTTTATTCATCCCTCACCTCTCTTTTCCCTCACCCCCAAAAAATAACCAGTTACATTATTTTCCACTATTCATAAAAACCCTAATCCATCCTAATCCATTTAATCAATGAAATAAAATTGGGGCTTTATTCACACGAACGAGTCACACACTTGGGGAATTAATTCCCCAAGATTTTCGGATGTAGATGATGGAGAGATGCGTGTGACGTGGTAGTTTCCTCCCATATTATTGGCCTGAACACCTCACCCTCTCTCAATTCACCTATAAGAGAATGACACATCAGTTATCAACTAGCACAACTAGCACACCTGATTGCCACGTTGGCAATCCGTGTGCTAGTGTGCGAATATCAACCGTTTGATCAAGATTGGATGAAAGAGAATAAGAAAGATCCTCTTTGGACGACTGAGATGAAGATATCTGCTCAACAAACTCTCCACAGCAGGCCTTGGGTTTGCCTATAAAAACCCACAAAATTATTGTAATCATCATTCCATTTTTTTTACTAAAAGTTATAATGTTAAAATAGATTTAGGTCAATTTGTATTTCTTTTCAATAGTTTTGTACTGATTCAGTGATTAATAAAAGTTAACTTCGAGTTAAATCTGTGTCGAATTTACTTACTGTTGAAATTTATTTGCTAATATTTCTTTAATAATCTATTTAATATTATAATAAAAGTTATTTGGTTAAGCTTGTTTAATAGCTTATATTGAATAATTAAGTAAAATATGGAAGACAAACTTTCCCACTGAAAGTTTGTAAAAAGGTGGTTCGAGAGTTAAAAAGGTGGTTCGTGGTCAGTTAAGTTCGTGTTGTTTAATGTTTATGGTGATGGTGTCGTTTTGGATATAAGGTAGCGCAGCGCTAACCTTCTTCCCAACGGAATCTTCAAAAGGTTTTAAGCTCTTTTACTTTTATGTTAATATTCTGCTTTAGCTTATAAATCTGTTTATGATGATTTGAAGTATTGATGTTATTTGTTTTTTAAATGATGTTATGAATCTGTTATGGATCTGATATGATTTTTGGATATGAGATGTGGTATATGAGTTAAGTGTTAGTTAAGGGTGAGGGAATCTGTTTATCATATATGTCTGCTGCATTCTGTTTTCTTTTATCTGATTTTAATAAGTGTCGGGGTATCTTGTGTTAACTAGAGGATCCGCTGAACGAGTTTACTGATTAAATTTCTTTGATACAATTGGTTATAAGTCTATTGTGATAGATTGTTTATACGAGTCTTGGTAAAACTGTTCGTTAACTGAAAGTTCATTGCCGTTGGCTGATTTAAGCTGCATTCGTTGGTTTGATGTTAAGGTTTCATACTTGCTACTCATGAGTCTTGTTTTCGCTACCATTGTATCTTGCTGGATATAATATGACTGCTGTCACTTCTACATTCATTAGTAGGATGTTTGTGTGTAAGCTCATGTATGCTGCCACGTTGTGACTGTGTTATGAGAATGATTTGTGTTATAGTCTGCTGAATGTTTTGATAATCTGTTGGTATTGGCTTTTTACTGAATTTTTTTTATGATCTGTTTTGATAATCTAGAACTGCTTAATTGCATTGTTTTATTCAGTTTGTGTTTTATATATTGTGAGTTCTACAAATCTATCAGATTCCTTTGATCTGATATACTCATAAGCTGATATCCTTATCAGTTTTTTCATAAGATTTGTGTAAAAAAAAAGTTACTCCTGTGACTTTGAAGTTTAACTTTAACAGTCTAAAAAAATTCACAAATTATGTCCTTCCTAGGACTCGAACCTGTGACCTCCTAGTCATAGGCCTCACACGTTTACCACTGAGCTAACATGCTCTTTTGAGTTTATTTTCAGTCACTTAATTAATATAGTAGATCTGCTCCTAGCAGATTTTGACTTAAGTTGGGCTTTGATTTAATTTCCGTTTTTAATTAATTTTAATTAATGTTTCTATTTAAGTAATTTTTGGTTTTTTTAAATATAATTAATAGTTTCAAAATAAAATGAAAATGTTTTTATTAATTTTAAAAGTTTAATTAGTTTTTAAATAATTAGATTTTTATTATTTTAGATTTAAATAAAAAAAATTGTTTTAAAAAAATAGATTTGGTTTAAGTATATTTTAATAGATTTAATTAGTTTAAAAGATTTAATTAGAATTTTAAATAGTGTACATATATTTTAATTGATTAGATTAAATTGATAATTGATTTTTTTAAATAGATTGTTTAATTTATATAGTTTAAAAGTTTTAATATTTTGGGGTTTACGATTCATGCACTTTAGGATAAATTTAAATAGCTTTAAAATTTGTAGGATTAATTTTAGTTTAAAAACGGAAAACCAATTCGAATCAATTGTCCAAATCGAAACAAAACGTCTCAAATTCATAAGATCTTCGTGTATAACGAACTTGGTTCCCCAACGTGTTTAATTGAATCCGTCTTTGATAATTTTAGACTATTACTTTTTCCTAAAGGTAATTTTTTAATTTACCCTATAACGTATCTAATTATCACCTATACTAACACGATCACATCAAGGTATTATAAAACCCATAACAACCACTTTAATTTCGGGGACGAATTTTTCTTTTTAGAAGGGAAGAGTTGTAAAACCTGCATTTTTATAAAACGGAAATTCTGAATAAGGTATGATATTTGAACATTTTATAAAATTGAGAATTTTATGTAAATTAAATAGTAGAGATTTTATTTCAATTTATTTAAATTAATTTAAAGTATAGTTAAATTAATTCATAACTAATTAATAAATAAGTCTTATACTATGAAACCTTTTAATTAAATTAAGATATAACCTATAGTTTTAAATAACTACAAATTATAAATGACATTCTTAAGCTAATATGAATAAACATTTTTAAGACTTAGGTTATATTAAATAAAAGTACACACTTTTATTATGTGTACATGTTTCATATTGTAAGACTTTTTTATAAAAGGAAAAAATGTAGCAAATTAGTATGTTTTAATAGCATTAAATTTGAGATGAAACACCTCTTGTTGACAACCTAAAACACACGGCAAGAATGTGGGATTTGGGAAAGGTTTTTATGATTTTGAATGTGCTTAAATACTAGGTTGAAACTTATGTTTTAAAGCCTTAAAAACCTAGTTAATGTTATTCCTTAAATCAAACTTTTAACAAAAATAGTTAAGCACTATATAAACAGCCCTATAGGCCAGCCGTAGATGCACACAAACACACTTTTACTTAGCCTAAACTATACTAAAACCTCCTCTCATCTCCATTGATAAGAAAACCTTAAAACCTTAATGTTGTTCTTGATATTTCTTGTCCTTAATCATCTGTTCTTGTTATTTTATGTGTATAGTGATTGCCATATCATTATACACATTCCATGTAAGTCCTTATAATCCTTATGTCACCTTTATGGCTTTCTTATATTTTGATTTAATGCATAAACATGATTTCTAGGGTTTTGAAACCCTAAAAATGTGTTTTGGTGATTCAATACCTTAAAAACGTTTTTGTATGTTAGATCTTGTTTTTAGACCAGCCTAAATATGTTCTAATATGGTTTTATAAAGTTTTTATAAAGATCTACCTAACCTATGGTGGTGTAGATCATTAAACCGGCTTATACGTAATAATAACTAAGGGTTGTCTGGATTTTGGGTGATCTTGTAAGGGCTGTAAACGGGTTCTATAACATCTTTTTAAGAGTTTCAAAAGCCTAAAACTATCTAAAATTAATCTAGTTTTAATAACAGGTCTTAAAACGTTTTAAAGTGGTCGGGAACTATGGTTACCGTGTAAATCTTTGAAAACAGTCCTTAAAAATCAGAATATGAGTCATCTTGTAAGAGTCATATCTTGAGCCTCGGGATAGCTTTTTGAGTGAATTCGGGGTCTAAAACTATCTACTTCGAATGTATTTTTCATATTTGGACTTTAATCAGTGAGTATGGTTTGGGAAAATGGTTTTACAGTCGGATCTTCTAAAACAGTCCCTAAATGACGGGTTTTGGGAAAGTGTATAATTTGGGTTTTGAATCACCGAATCATGAAACCTTGTTATCTTTTGTGATAGAACAGTATGTAAGATATATTTTTATGTATCTTTTAGCCTTGGTGACACGGGAATTGGACTTGTTGCTTTGTATACGATTCCGTGACTTGTTTGTACTTTTAAGGTACGGATATTCGGTTCTTTATTAAAGAACACTCTTTTACTCTTTCTTACACAACTCCATTTGATAAATCCCTATGCCATTGCTATGTTCCCACATCCTTAGTTGATGTTTTGATATGATCCCTAAATTCTCTTGCCTTGTTATGATTCCATTATTATTATGCCTTTATATGTTCCCCATTTGAATACCTATATTTTTCCTAGTCGTTATGCCTTTGAAATGAACCCTTAAGCCCGAGCCATATTTTGTATCTATTCATGGGGGTACCATGACCATGTCATACGATGCACCATTGACATGACACTAACTGGGGCGGTGTGATTAGATCCCTGGCGTTCCCTTTTGGTGTACGTAATTATTATATTATTGTGAGTGCAGGTGCTAGTCATGAGCTAGTGCACGTGCTATTGACATTTGTTTTGCAAGGAGCGTATGGATGCATCCTAGGTATTTGTTTGATATGATATGTGGTGATTTAATGTGATAGGTTTGTGTGTGCAATACACGCCGTCACGTTGGTACATAGGAGTCGCAATCCTAGTACACATCTATGATTATTTGGTTGATTTGGATATGTGATTTGTTATGTGTGCTCGTGGGCTATTCTTGTCTTTCATTAAGCCTTTCTATTCATCCACTTAATCAGCCTTATGTTCATACCTTGTGATATCTTCATTATTGTTATCTCTTTTGCCTTAAACCATATTTTTTATATCCGTTCGCTGGGCGTTTTGCTCAGCCGTTTCTTTTTTCATGCGGCAGGTATTAAGCGGGAGACGGGGCATTGAGAGAGTTTGGACTTACCTAGATTCACCCAAGTTTTTAATAAATCTTAAGAAATTTTATGATTTGATACTTTTCATTTTGGACCCCGTTGTTTTGGGGATTTTTGTTTATTAAGATATTACTTTAAGTATTTTGGATTTAATAAAAGTTTCATTTTAGCCCTTTTAAAATATGATTTATCTCATGTGACACCATAGTAGTAGCACTTGTCTCTTTTCGGAGCGGGGTGTTACACATACTCATGAAATGAATATGACAAGACTAGAGAAAGAGAATATTGAACTGAAAGAAGGACTTACGAGGACTGGACTTAATTTAGAATTAATCATCAATGATTTTTTTAAACAACTCAACAATTTGACTCCGGATATATTTTGGACAGAATTGAGGAGATCAAAATGGGAAATTAAGCTTAGAAATCTAGTTTCAGTTTGTAAGATATGTACAGTTTTTCTTTATGCAAGAGAGATGCTTATCGTGTACATATAAACGATAAGTTGTTCATAAATAAAAGAAGTGTGTGTTTTTCTCAAAAATTCTTGTTATCTTATTTAAGTCTTTATCGTCATTCATATTATGAATCCTCATAAATGAATTAGAAAATTTTGTCGTCATTCATATTATGAATCCTCACATATGAAATGATCGAAAGAATTAAGAATACTCTATGATGAATAAATAAATTCCATACTCCACGTATGAAAATTTAAAATAAAAATCATTCTTATCGAGTATTATTATGTTGGTAGGATGGCTCATACGAGAGCATCAACATCTGTGACAGTATATATGACACCTGAAGAAATAAGGCAATTGGCTGCTGAGAGTGTGACTGCAACTTTGCAAGCACAATCCGCCAATGTAGCTAGCACAAGTAATGGAAATGCTGCTAGGATAGAAATTCTGTTAGAGAAAAGATGTACTTACAAAGATTTCATGAACTGTCAGCGTTTTAACTATAAAGGATCTGAAGGAGCTGTTACACTTAGTCGCTGGTTCGAGATAACTGAATCAATAATTATTCGTAGTGACTGTTCTGAAGATTGTAAAGTAAAATTTGCTATGGGTACGCTGATAGAAGTAGCTTTGTCTTGGTGGAATACTTATGCACAACCCATTGGGATAGAAAAAGCTTATCAGACTCCCTGGAATGAATTTAAGAAGCTGCTAGTTAATAAGTATTGTCCTCGCAGTGAGATTAGGAAAATGGAGAAAGAATTCTATAATCTAGTAGTAAAGGAAAATAATCTCAAAGTTTACATCCGAAGATTTCAGGAATTGGCCTTATTATGTCCTAATATAGTGCCTAATACTGAAAAATTGATGGAAGCTTTTATTGGAGGATTGCCTAGAAATATAGAAGGGAATGTTACCGCCTCTAAACCCCAAACTTTAGAGGAAGTTATCACCATTACTCAAAGATTAATGGATCAAGTGATAAGGTATACTCCTGTACAAGTGGCAGTTAATAATAAAAGGAAGTTTGATGATAGGAGGAGTTTTCTTGTTAATCGTAATTTCCAGAAGAATAGTTGATTGTGGTAAAATACAACCTATTAGGAAAAAGGCGTAAAAGCGGTAAGTATTAAGTGATGATTTAGGATAATCAAACATTAATGACCCAATGAAATTCGTTTCCCAAGGAGGTATATGTGTGTAACTAAGATGTAACAAGATTTGAGATTAATATTTGAAAGAAAGGGATGAGAAAATAGAATGACGAAAACGTGAAATTAATTACTACGACTACTAAACGTAAAACCGTAAAAAGTACAAAAACAAAAATTAATTCTAAAAATTCCCAAAAAATTATCAAAAATCAAAATAAATAAACTAAGAGTTTACCAATGATCAAAACTTTTTCAAACCTTTTAATTAAATAAATATTAATTTTTAAATGCTAATTAAAGCCCTAAAAATTAAATTAATTATCAAAAAGCTCAAATAAAGATTTTTCAATTGGTAAACCTCTAAAATGACCTAAAAAGATCAAAAACTATTTTTATAAATTTTTAAACTAATAAAAAATATTTAAAATGATTTAAAAACTATTAAAACTTAAAATAATTATAGAAATTAATCTAAAGATGATAAAATTAATCAAAGAGTTGGCAAAACCCTATTTTAATGTATTAAACCTAAGAAAAATATGAAAAGTGCAAAATTGTGAAATTTGAAATTTAATAATAAAATAATATTAAAATAATATTAAAAATCCAAAAATTATAAAAAATTCTAAAAACTTGCAAACTAGTTTATTTTAACCTAAATAATCAGAAAATGAAAGTGAAATTACCAAAATACCCCTAATGGACCCCCAAATGGGCTAAAACCAAAAACAGTCAACCTTAATGGGCTTTTGGGCCCAAAAAGTCAAATTAGGCCCAAATGACCTGAAAAAGCCCTATCTGACTCAAAATTTAATTCTAAGCACAAAAGTCTGAAGTCCCAAAAGCTGATTCTGAGCTTATCACAGATTAAATAGTCAACAGCTTATTCTTATTAGGCCAATAAGCTCATTAAGCAATAAGCCAATGCCATAAGCTCTGCTTAAACACACAACCTTCTTTTGAGATGCCTAAGAGATCTATGAAAAGAAATTTTGAAAAAGCACACTCAATAAGCCAGAAATAAGCAAAGAAAAATTTCACAAAAGGACAAAATAGTCGACTTAGAGTTCTAGACCACCTCAGGACTTGATTCAAATTGCAAAAGACTCTAATCAACTTAATTAAGCCAAAACAATCAAGAAAAGTTCAATAAGCAAAGCCAGATAAGCTGGATAAGCCAATAAGCACTTATGAAAAAGTCAAATGAGTTGGTTTTCTAGTCAAAGCTTAAAGTCAACCCTCCAAATGCTCCAGTATGAACAAATGGGTCAAATAAGGAGCACCTATTACAAACTTAAAGTTGTTGCACGTTTGAATAAGCTGGAATAGCTTATTGATAAGCTGAACACCAAATTACACTAGCAGGGGGAACTTTCAGTATGAACTGGTTCCCACTTCTTTGACTTTTTGACTTGTGATTTGTGAGAGATTTACTATGATTTGATGGAAAACAAAGGCACCCTTACAACCAGTGAGTTGTAAGGAGTCACAATCAAGCAAAATATCACACTTCCAATAAGCCAATAAGCACAGAAAAAGCCAACAATGCCCGGATATGATACAGACTTAGCAAATAAGCAGTTATGAACTCTTAAGCAGTTTAAGCATGAATAAGCAAGCCAGAATGAACCAAACGCATACACAAGCTATAATAACTGTTAATAAGCACAAACAAACTTATTTCAAACATTGAATCAAAGATTACAAGCAGATCAAAGCATATGCAGGTTTCTGATTATGAACTTCAAGAACACAAATGCTTTTCCTGATATAGATGACTACAAATCCAAATTCAGCACTCAAATCCTACTTCCCTAGTTGTATTAACTTAGATTTAAAACTTGTTAACCCTAGTCTATGATTAGATCTAGGTTTCCTCTAAATTTCAGCCAATATTACCAAGTATTTAAGATTTTATAGCCTATTGTTAGATTTGGTTGTTCAAACCCACAAAACTTGTAGATAATGAACACTTAAGAACAAATAATCATGTAACAATCCAATAGAACCAAGTACCACAACAAAGGAAGCCTTAAATCCCTTTGAATCAGTTAACCCAAACACCCCTTTGGAATTTGATTTTGCAATCTTCCAAAGGATTGTTGTGTTTTAACCTATCAAACAAGATCCAATCCACCCTAACAACTCTTATACAACCTCAGAAACTCAAATCAAGCATAAAAACACAGATTCACAATAGAACATGCATAATCACCAAAAATTCAATGAAAATCAGAAAAATGAAAAGGGAGAGAGATGCAAACCTCCAAGACTTACATCCAAGCCTTGGAATGTTTGAGCTGAGATGCTAGCAAAACAAGCACCAGCTTCCTTGTACCTGCTAAGATCAACAAACCAAAAGGATGAACACAAAATATGAAAATCTGATTTATTTTTTTTGAAACACAAGCTTTATTACTTAAAACCTTACCTCAAAAACCACAAAACATGAATATGGAACTCAGATTTCAGCTATTCAATTACCAAACTTTTATAAATAACAAGAGAGAAAATCATAATTTTCAGAAAACTCAATTTTATTTCAATAAAAAGGAATTACAAAGTAATAGCTAAAATCTGGAACAAGGGACTCTCACAAGTTAAGGTCTCCTTATATAGGACTAGTAGACGATTCTAGAATGCTGAAATACATGAAAACACCAGCTATGAATTTCCAGGAATGCCCTTGAGTGCTTGTTGTTGTTGAGCTGTCCATTTTGATCAAAACTGTTCATTTTTGCTTTGGGGTTAAGCTAAGAGTCTAAGTTGTTGATTTGGCCACGTCAGATTCCTTGGAGAGGAAGTTGTGTTTTCATTGGTGGACGAGGTTGAGTGTGGGGTCACTTGGGTAGTGGGATTGAGGGTTTTGTGTGTGGGATGGGTTTCTGCTTGTGTGAATCAAGCGTGTGTTAAGGTAATTGCAATTTACCCTTTGTTTAAGTGAAGGTAAATCCTGGGTTCTTGATGGTAAACAGTAACTCATTTGATCCGTTTTGTATGGAAAAAGGTGTTTGGCGCGTGTTTGTTTAGTTAGAACTTTGGGAATTGACAATAGCAGCCCTTGTGTTTTGGTGAAATGTGTATATCATGTTTTTTAGCCAACAAAACTTATTTCCTTTGTTAAATAAGTTTCCAACTTTATAGTTTTGCCACAAAACTTTGCAATAAAGATTTCAAGGGTTGTTTTTGCCATGTTTGAATATTTGAGAGACTGATCTTGGACATTCTTGATCTTCAAAGGTCTTCATTGTATCTTTGACTTCATGAGGGACCATAATTGACAATTTAGAATTGTTGAGTGACTAAACTTGCCAATTCTTCAAAGTTGAAGGACCATTTTGTAATTTTGACAAACATAAGGGACCAAACTTGTAATTATGAATATACAAGGGTTTTAAGTGTCATTTCTTCATATTTTGAGGATCAATCTTGTACATCTTTAAGTCTTCAAGGGTTTTTCTTGGATAAATCATGAACTAGGGCCCAGTTCTTTGTACGGCTTCGTTTCTCGTGTCCGTTTTTCCTTGTTTCTTGTGATCTTTTGTCTTTTTCAGGATATCCATACCTAAAACACACAAGTAAACAAATACAAGCATATATATGGTATTTTATGACATTTTAATGCATTTAAAGCCAGAAAAGAACGATGAGATCATGTATAAATGCCATCTCATCACTCTCCCATACTAAGCCATTGTTGTGCCCTCACGCAATGCTAGAATAAAGTATCTAAGCATCACCAAAATTTAATTTTCTTACCCTTTATTGAAAAGTAAAAGACTTGCAATAATACTACGAAGATGTGTAAAGATATAATGTATGATTTTCATCACGAATGTGACTTTTATGGTCAATGAATAGAAACAAGTAAATGTCCCATAGAGTAAATCTCGTCATCCTTTATTGTCATACATTCCATGCTAAGTGCAAAAACGAGATCATTGTTGGTACAAGTCACAATGCTAACACTACTCATACGTCCAAATTGTGTAATACTTTTTCTCCCCGTAATCCTAGTTATTATAAAAGGAAATGGGTTACTAGAATTTTTTAACTATTTGTCATGGATCACAAGTGATTCATATTGACTTATTTGATTATTTATTAGTCCGAAAGTAAAGTAGCACGATTTAATCGATAGTTAGCCGAAGGACAAAATCTTTTAAAACGGCTTCTCGTGTATCTCCTTAAGTTCATATCTTGGCATAACTCGTTTCACGATTTAAGACCTTTCTCGGACCGATATTTGGCATGTACTTCATACTTCAAATCTTGGGAAGACGTTTTTGAAATTATGGTCTTCTCTTCATATTTTGGAATTTCTTCACTTGACGTTTTTGAGAGATTCTTCATACTTGGACCACGACTTCATCATTTTTCTTTAATCTTTATTTTGGACTTTGATATACAACGATCCGCCTCCTTTTCGGACTTGGATATATTTATCCTCATACCTTGTTAGGGTCTTTTTGGATAGACTTTCTCCATGATCTTTAGGGGAGTAATTGCTTTTCGTCGTGTGACTCGATCCTTCATATTGATTTAGGAATAATGATACTTCACATCATCTTGGATCTTTAGCAACAAAATAGAGCTCCTCATGCCTTGTTAGGGCCTTTTTGGATCTTTACCAATCTTCGCATCCCGCTTCAATAAGTTATGCCTTGGCTATGAACTCTATTCAACCCCGAGCAACTTTTAAACGATATTGTGCTAGAAGCTAAGTAACCTTTCAAATCGTACGTCCTTACTTATTGCAATTATTATTCCTAACGCATTGATATTATGGGAGAAAAAGCCACAATTAAAAACATATGAGTTTTTGAAAGAACATTTTCATGTTCTATGTTTAGCATGATCACTTGTGTAACTCTATCATTTCTTGTTCTTCACTATTTAAAGACCTCCAATTAAAGAGACTCGTGAATACTTAGCCATGCAAGTCAAAATTTAAGCAAAATTTGGATTAGCTTTCATTAGGACTATATCAAATCAAAGTTTTGGGTTTTCAAGCCACCTATAGGATCTTGCACTTTCTTGGACTTTTTCAAGTTTAGAGAATGCATTTTATAGTTCCCTTGATAAGTGACTTTCTAGGATCAATTATAGGAACTTGCGAAAAGTTCTTGTTCTTAACCCGAATGAGCTAAGACTTTCGCGTTTTAAAGTTCCCTATATAAAATTCTAGCAAAACTTGAATTGAGCGTGTTAAGGAATGTAAAGGGCTCCAAATGCCCATCAAGTCAAAAATTAGCTCTTATTCTACCCATCGGAAAATATACATTCGTGTCTTAAAAACACTTATTAAAACTAAGAAAAATTTTAAAATTTGGCCATTTTTAGCCTTATTAGCAACAAAATAAAACAAAACATTGAAAGTTGGAAAACGTGAGGGCGTAGCAAAGCAAGTATTTATTCACCCCCCCCCCCCCCCCATACTAAAATTAAACATTGTCCTCAATGTTTCGAGTCTAAAGGTGGAGCACCCCCATACTAGAGACGAAGAGTCGAATGCTTAGGATCTAGCATGGAAAGGGTGATCAACAATATATCTAAAGCCGTTTATTAAGTATGCTAAAAGATAATTGTTAGAACAATAAAGGATATGTTATGGATTCGTGAAAAACTTCTTCAAGCAAACGATGGAGGCTCACGTAAACGAACACGAGAGTCTTCAATCGTAGATGATGATGATGATCTAGATAACACAATCATAAACAACCACGAGACAACGAGTTGGAAGGGCACAAATCCCCTCTCATTATTTATTAGAAAGCATAAAAGGATAAGCATGGGATCTCCCCCACGAGACACCTCATTTTTTATTACCGAGTCATGAGATCGAATCGATCCCCTCAATGCTAATTTCTATTGGGGAAGGTGACTTGGTCGAGGTCATTCATTGAAGGAATTTCCCCACCAAAGTAGTGCTTAAGCCTATGTCCATTCACCTTGAAGTTAGGACCATCATTTTGAGCTAGCTTGATGGTCCCATAAGGAAACACTTGTGTAATGGTGAAAGGACCCGACCAACGAGATTTCAATTTCCCGGAAAATATCTTTAATCTAGAGTTAAAAAGTAACACTTGATCACCAACGTTAAAAACCCGGTTTTTAATCTTTGCATCATGAAACTTTTTAGTCTTTTCTTTGAAAATCAATGATTTTTCATAAGAGTTGTCTCTTAGTTCATCCAATTCATTCAATTGTATTTTCCGGTGATCTCCCGCGGTCTTCAAGTCAAAGTTTGCATGCTTAAGGGCCCAATATGCCTTGTGTTCCAATTCAATGGGCAAATGACAATGCTTCCCATAGACTAACTTATAAGGAGTACAACCGATAGGTGTCTTATAAGCGGTCCTAAAGGCCCATAAAGCGTCATCGAGTTTGTCGAACCATGAAGCACGGTTTTCTCCAATCGACCTCTCTAAAATCCTCTTCAAAGCTCGGTTCGAAACCTCGACTTTCCCACTCGTTTGCGGGTGATAAGCCGTAGAAAGACGATGAGTAACTCCATATTTCTTTAAGACCTTCTCAAATTGGTCATTACAAAAGTGGGTTCCACGATCCTTATAATAGCACGAGGGGTTCCGAACCGAGAGAATAGTTGCTTCAAAAACTTCACTACCACACGAGCATCATTAGTAGGCAAAGTCTTAGTTTCCACCCACTTTGAAAGGTAGTCGACGGCGACGAGGATATAATTGTTACCATGAGACGATGGGAATGACCCCATAAAGTCTATGCCCCAAATGTCGAAAATCTCACACACTTGAATTATGTTTTGCGGCATTTCATCACGTTGAGACGATTTTCCTTGACGTTGGCACGAATCACACGACTTCACAAGTGCGTGTGCATCACGATAGATAGAAGGCCAAAAGAAGCCGACATCGAACACTTTCTTAGCCGTGAGATTAGCACCATGGTGACCACCCGTGGGTCCCTCGTGACAAGCTCTAAGGATGTTAGAAGCTTCGGCACCAAAAACACAACGTCGAACAAGTTGATCAGCACAAACCCGAAAGAGATAAGGGTCGTCCCGAAAATAGAACTTGACGTCACGAAAGAATTTTCGCTTTTGTTGTGTCGTCGTACCCTTGATTATGTTCCCGCATGGTAATTTGCAATGTCGGCAAACCATGGGGTGGTGTCTTTAGAATTCACTACACTGAGAGTCTCAAGAGGAAATGTTTCGGTGATTTCCTTGTTCTCGAAAACATCTTTGTGAGGATCTTCTAGACGAGATAGATGATCGGCCGCTAGATTCTCGGCTCCTTTTTGTCAAGCACGGTGACATCAAATTCTTGGACGTGGAGCATCCAACGAAGCAATCTCGGCTTAGCATCTTTCTTAGCTAAGATATACTTGATAGCTGAATGGTCGGTATACACGATGCTTTTAGTTAAGACGAGATAAGGTCGGAATTTCTCAAAAGCATAGACCACGGCAAGGAATTCCTTTTCCGTTGTGGTGTATTTTAATAGAGCCTCGGTCATCGTCTTACTAGCATAATGGATTGGACGGAAATGATTTTCATAACGTTGCCCTAAGACGGCCCCTATATCATAATCACTTGCATCGCACATGATTTCAAAGGGTAATTCCCAATTAGGAGCAACAAGAATGGGAGCTTCGGTAAGTTTCCTTTTGAGAGTTTCGATAGCTCTAACACAATCCTCATTTAAGTTAAAAGGAGCATCCTTCTCGAGAAGGTGTGTCATAGGTCGAGAGATTTTCGAAAAGTCTTTGATGAAACGACGATAAAAGCCCTTGTGGCCTAGGAAACTCCTAACTCCCTTAACGGTTTTGGGATGAGGTAACTTGGCGATGACGTCTACCTTAGCTTTATCGACCTCAATCCCCGCTTTCGAGACCTTATGTCCTAAGACGATTCCTTGTTTACACATAAAATGACATTTTTTCCAATTAAGCACAAGATTGGTTTCTTCACAACATTTTAACATTTGCTCGAGATTAGATAAACACGACGTGAACGAATTGCCAAACACCGAAAAGTCATCCATAAACACTTCCATCGACTTCTCGATCATATCGTGAAAAATAGCCATCATACACTGTTGAAACGTACTCGGTGCATTACAAAGTCCGAAAGGCATCCTACGATAAGCAAACGTTCCATAAGGACACGTAAACGTAGTCTTCTCTTGATCACGAGGGTCGATTGGGATTTGAAAGTAACCGGAAAAACCATCTAAAAAGCAATAGAATTCATTTCCCGCGAGTCGCTCCAA
Source organism: Glebionis coronaria (assembly GCA_025667525.1). Taxonomy (NCBI): domain Eukaryota; kingdom Viridiplantae; phylum Streptophyta; class Magnoliopsida; order Asterales; family Asteraceae; genus Glebionis; species Glebionis coronaria. The sequence goes on along the minus strand of CM046882.1, from coordinate 191,168,763 downwards.
CATTTGATCCATGAAGGGCAAAGGAAAGTGGTCTTTACGAGTGGCGTCATTTAACTTTCGGTAGTCAATACACACCCTCCAACTGGTCACAACACGAGTGGGAATTAACTCGTTGTTTTCATTAGGCACAACGGTCATTCCTCCCTTTTTAGGGACACAATGGATTGGGCTCACCCATGGGCTATCGGAGATATGATAAATCATTCCCGCGTCAAGGAGTTTTAAAACTTCCTTTTTGATGACATCGTGAATTTTGGGGTTTACCCTTCTTTGACTTTGAATTGCGGGTTTGTAGTCCTCCTCCATTAAAATTTTGTGAGTACAAAATTTTGGGTCAATACCCTTAATGTCAGAAATTTTCCAAGCAATTGCCCCTTTATGAGCTTTAACAACTTTCAAGAGCTCGATTTTTTCATCATTAGCAAGACCTCTGCAATAATAACTGGAAACTTGTCATCACCTTCCAAGAATGCGTACTCAAGGTGAGATGGAAGATCTTTTAATTCAAGGATAGGCGGTTCCTCGATTGAAGATTTTTGCTCAACACTCATAACTTCCATCGGCGGAAGAAATTGTGGAATAGAAGTATCATCACTAATAATCACCTCATCTTCATTGTCGATTTCATTTGAAGTAAAATCGCCTCCTTGGAATGGAGTGAGATTTGGTGTAGAACTAGCAAGAATCGGATCCAAAATAGTGGGATTGCCACTTGACAAACTATCAGAAAAACCTAACACTTCTTGTGAAAACTCATCGCAAACCACATCAACTAAGTCAATGTGATTGATGGTAGCGATTGCATAAACATGAGAAGGTTTTGAGTTTTGAGTAGCGTTTATAACAAGTTCCTCTTCGTTGAATCTCAAAGTAATAGTTCTTGCATGAACGTCGATAAGCGATCTCGAGGTGTCTAAAAATGGACGACCTAAAATTAGCGGAACTTAAGGATCTGTGGGGATGTCAACTACTATAAAATCAACGGGATAGTAGAACTTTCCCACTTTCACGAAAACATCCTCGGCTACTCCACATGCTAAAATCGTAGAATGATCGGCCATCTCGATAGACATGTTCGAAGGAGTAAGAGCCGGAAGCGAAAACGATTTCCAAATGGAAAATGGCATCAAATTAATGCTCACACCAAGATCGGCCAAGGCGAGGCATTCTTTCATATCTTGTATGTCACAAGGAATGAGAAACTTTCCGGGGTCACCAACCTTTTCTGGTATGCGGTTAAGATAAACCGAAGAACAATTAGCAAGCTTTGAAAGCTTTTCCTTATCGCTCATCATACTTTTAAAAGTGGAAGCGAAACGAGGCATATATAATAACGCGTCGGCTAAACTTACATCAAAATGAACTTTTTGAAACATTTTTATAAAAAGATCGATTTGTTGTTTGTTACGTTCTTGCAATTTCTCTTTGTTTCGTCTCGAAGGGTAAGGTAAGGGTGGTGTGGGTTGGACATTAGGCAACGGCCTTGGAATCTCAGGTTCCATGATAGGTATTGGTTCAACCGTAGGTGTGGTTTGAGCGGTACTTCGTGGGCTTGTGATATGCTCCTTTTCGACCATCACCTCGGGCTCTTTCTCGATTTCCTTCTCCGTAGAAGTACTTGGATGAGAGATCGGTTCCTTGAAAGTTTTACCACTTCGTGTAGTAATAACCTTCATTTCTCCCTTCGGGTTTGCAATGGTATCACTAGGAAGACCACCCGAGGAAGAGGGTTTACACATGATTGCTTCAAACATTTTTGCCATTCGGTCTTCAAATTTTGATTGCCTTAAATCCGCTTTTAACAATTCTTGCTTAATCTCATGTTGTCCTTGTTCCATCTTTTGTTGATTTTGTTGAAGACGTTGAACGTTTCCTTCCATTTTATTAGCATGAGTTTTAAGTTCATTAGCAAGTTCGTTTTTAAGCTCGTTTTTCAACTCAGATCTTAAGCTAATCATCTCACGTTGCATATTATCAAATTTAGCATCATTTGCTTTAGCGTAATCCAAAAATTCTCCTTGAAGATTTTTAGTGTGAGCATTTTGAAAACCTTGTGTAGTGTTTTGAAAATCACGGTTTTGGTTTTGATTTGCAACTTGTCCATTCCCACTTTGATAATTCCCTTTGTTGTAGTTATGTGAATTGCCTTGATAACCACCATTTTGGTTGTTGTTTCGATAGTTATTAACATTTTGATTTGGTGGAGCTTGATTTGGGCGGGAACCTTGGCCGTTTTGGTTATAAGTTCCCGTTGCTACGTAAGCACTCGAAGTTTTACCACCGGCGGTAATGCACTCGGAAAGATCATGAGCTCCACCACAAGACAAACAACTCTTATCAACCGCTTTAACCGAAGCGGAGTTCAAAGCATCTTGTGCTTTCCAATGAGTCATAAGATTTGAAAACCTATCGAAAAACCGATTTTCCTCATTAGCTTCATCATGTAAGGCATTAATGCTACGAGACGATGACGACGATGACGAACCCATATTGGCAACACTCGTTGTGTTACGAGGGTTGTAAAACTTAGATCTATTCTCGATAATCTTTAAAGCTTCATCGGTCGTTTTGCACAAAAAATTACCACCCGCGGCGGCATTCAAATAATCTCGTTCATGATCATTAAGCCCATTATAGAAAGTATTTATTTGATGTAATTCCGAAAAATCATGGTGTGGACATTCATGTAACATTTCCTTAAATCGTTCCCATGCCATTGAAAAACTCTCATTATTTCGTTGTGTAAACCTTGAAATCTCATTTTTCAAATGTGTTGTTTTAGATGGTGGAAAAAATTGGTTCACAAACTTAGAAACGAGATCATTCCATGTCAAAATCGAATTTGGCGGTTCTTTCTCGAGCCAAATTTTAGCAGGTCCATCTAACGAGTATGGAAACAACATCATCTTAATGGCGTGATGTGGAACATCCTTAAACTTGCTAGTTGCGATGAGACGATTAAAATTCCTTATGTGGTAATGTGGGTTGTCTTTTTCATGACCTCTAAACTTATTTGCTTGCAACATAGACATTAAACCCGTCTTAATCTCGAAATTCTCCGCAAGGATAGCGGGAATCACAATGGCTTCTCCAAAACCCTCGGTGGGTGCTTGAAGCAACTCCATCATAGTACGATTAGCCATGACGACTTCTTGTTCTACAATAGGTTCAAAAATTGGAGTTTGTTCTTCAATCAACGTCTCTTGATTTCCTTGACTTTGACGACGTTTACGAGCTCGTTTTGCTTGACTACGAGTTAGCATAAACTTCACGTAGAATGGGAGGTGAGCAAAGAAGATTCTTTTTGGGTGTTTTGTGAATTTTCAATTTTTTTGTGTTTTTGATTGTTTTTAATTTTTTTGGATTTTGTGTATCTTCGTAGACAACAATCTACCAAATCTCTCCTCGAATCAAACTTTTGATTAAAGAAGCCTCAAAATAATGAAAACGATCACGTGGAGTGAACGCCTTCGAATGACTTTAGAACTTTGGTGAAAACCAAATTGTTCAAGAGGGTTTAATCACAAAGAAAACCAATAATTAATTACTACGACGACTAAACGTAAAACCGTAAAAAGTACAAAAACAATAATTAATTCTAAAAATTCCCAAAAAATTACCAAAAAATCAAAATAAATAAACTAAGAGTTTATCAACGATCAAAACTTTTTCAAACCTTTTAATTAATTAAATATTAATTTTTAAATGCTAATTAAAGCCCTAAAAATCAAATTAATTATCCAAAAGCCCAAATAAATATTTTTCAATTGGTAAACCTCTAAAAGGACCTACAAAGATTAAAAACTATTTTTATAAATTTTTAAACTAATAAAAACTATTTAAAATGATTTAAAAACTTTAAAATTTAAAATAATTATAAAAATTAATCTAAAGATGATAAAATTAATCTAAGAGTTGCAAAAACCCTATTTTAATGTATTAAACCTAAGAAAAATATAAAAAGTGCAAAATTGTGAAATTTGAAATTTAATAATAAAATAATATTAAAATAATATTAAAAATCCAAAAATTATAAAAAAATTCTAAAAACTTGAAAGCTAGTTTATTTTAACCTAAATAATCAGAAAATGAAAGTGAAATTACCAAAATACCCCTAAAGGACCCCCAAATGGGCTAAAACCAAAAACAGTCAACCTTAATGGGCTTTTGGGCCCAAAAAGTCAAACTAGGCCCAAATGACCTGAAAAAACCCTATTTGACTCAAAATTTAATTCTAAGCACAAAAGTCTGAAGGCCCAAAAGCTGATTCTGAGCTTATCACAGCTTAAATAGTCAACAACTTATTCTTATTGGGCCAATAAGCCCATTAAGCAATAAGCCAATGCCATAAACTCTGCTTAAACACACAACATTCTTTTGAGATGCCTAAGAGATCTATGAAAAGAAATTTTTAAAAAGCACACTTAATAAGCCAGAAATAAGCAAAGAAAAATTTCACAAAAGGACAAAATAGTCGACTTGGAGTTCTAGACCACCTCAGGACTTGATTCAACTTGAAAAAGACTCTAATCAACTTAATTAAGCCAAAAAAAACCAAGAAAAGTTCAATAAGCAAAGCCAGATAAGCTGGATAAGCCAATAAGCACTTATGAAAAAGTCAAATGAGTTGGTTTTCTAGTCAAAGCTTAAAGTCGACCCTCCAAATGCTCCAGTATGAACAAATGGGTCAAATAAGGAGCACCTATTACAAACTTAAAGTTGTTGCACGTTTGAATAAGCTGGAATAGCTTATTGATAAGCTGAACACCAAATTACACTAGCACGGGGAACTTTCAATAGGAACTGGTTCCCACTGCTTTGACTTTTTGACTTGTGATTTGTGAGAGATTTACTATGATTTGATGGAAAACAAAGGCACCCTTACAACCAGTGAGTTGTAAGGAGTCACAATCAAGCAAAATATCACACTTCCAATAAGCCACTAAGCACGGGCCAACAATGCCCAGATATGATATAGACTTAGCAAATAAGCAGTTATGAACTCTTAAGCAGTTTAAGCATGAATAAGCAAGCCAGAATGAACAAAATGCATACACAAGCTATAATAACTGTTAATAAGCACAAACAAACTTATTTCAATCACTAAATCAAAGATTACAAGCAGATCAAAGCATATGCAGGTTTCTGATTATGAACTTCAAGAACATAAATGCTTTTTCTGATATAGATGACCACAAATCCAAATTCAGCACTCAAATCCTACTTCCCTGGTTGTATTAACTTAGATTTAACACTTGTTAACCCTAGTCTATGATTAGATCTAGGTGTCCCCTAAATTTCAGCCAATATTACCAAGTGTTTAAGATTTTATAGCCTATTGTTAGATTTGGTTGTTCAAACCCACAAAACTTGCAGATAATGAACACTTAAGAACAAATAAGCATGTAACAATCCAATAGAACCAAGTACCACAACAAAGGAAGCCTTAAATCCCTTTGAATCAGTTAACCCAAACACCCCTTTGGAATATGATTTTGCAATCTTCCAAAGGATTGTTGTGTTTTAACCTATCAAATAAGATCCAATCCACCCTAACAACTCTTATACAACCTCAGAAACTCAAATCAAGCATAAAAACACAGATTCACAATAGAACATGCATAATCACCAAAAATTCAATGAAAATCAGAAAAATGAAAAGGGAGAGAGATGCAAACCTCCAAGACTTACATCCAAGCCTTGGAATCTTTGAGCTGAGGTGCTAGCAAAACAAGCACCAGCTTCCTTGTACCTGCTAAGATCAACAAACTAAAAGGATGAACACAAAATATGAAAATCTGATTTTTTTTTTTTGAAACACAAGCTTTATTACTTAAAACCTTGCCTCAAAAACCACAAAACATGAATATGGAACTCAAATTTCAGCTATTCAATCACCAAAATTTTATAAATAACAAGAGAGAAAATCACAATTTTCAGAAAACTCAATATTATTTCAATAAAAAGGAATTACAAAGTAATAGCTAAAATTTGGAACAAGGGACTCTCACAAGTTGAGGTCTCCTTATATAGGACTAGTAGACGATTCTAGAATGCTGAAATACATGAAAACCCTAGCTATGAATTTCCAGGACTGCCCTTGAGTGCTTGTTGTTGTTGAGCTGTCCATTTTGATCAAAACCGTTCATTTTAGCTTTGGGGTTAAGCTAAGAGTCTAAGCTGTTGATTTGGCCACGTCAGATTCTTTGGAGAGGAAGTTGTGTTTTCATTGGTGGACGAGGTTGAGTGTGGGGTCACTTGGGTAGTGGGATTGAGGGTTTTGTGTGTGGGATAGGTTTCTGCTTGTGTGAATCAAGCGTGTGTTAAGGTAATTGCAATTTACCCTTTGTTTAAGTGAAGGTAAATCTTGGGTTCTTGATGGTAAACAGTAACTCATTTGATTCGTTTTTGTAGGGAAAAAGGTGTTTGGCGCGTGTTTGTTTAGTTTGAACTTTGGGAATTGACAATAGCAGCCCTTGTGTTTTGGTGAAATGTGTATATCATGTTTTTCAGCCAACAAAACTTATTTCCTTTGTTAAATAAGTTTCCAAATTTATAGTTTTGCCACAAAACTTTGCAATAAAGATTTCAAGGGTTGTTTTTGCCATGTTTGAATATTTGAGGGACTGATCTTGGACATTCTTGATCTTCAAAGGTCTTCATTGTATCTTTGACTTCATGAGGGACCATATATGACAATTTAGAATTGTTAAGGGACTAAACTTGCCAATTCTTCAAAGTTGAAGGACCATTTTGTAATCTTGACAAACTTAAGGGACCAAACTTGTAATTATGAATATACAAGGGTTTTAAGTGTCATTTCTTCATATTTTGAGGATCAATCTTGTACATCTTCAAGTCTTCAAGGGTTTTTCTTGGATAAATCATGAACTAGGGCCCGGTTCTTTGTATGGCTTCGTTTCTCGTGTCCGTTTTTCCTTGTTTCTTGTGATCTTTTGTCTTTTTCATGATATCCATACCTAAAACACACAAGTAAACAAATACAAGCATATATATGGTATTTTATGACATTTTAATGCATTTAAAGCCCGAAAAGAACGATGAGATCATGTATAAATGCCATCTCATCAATAGTTTTCGTAACTATAATCAAGGCAATAATCGTCAACAGCAGAACAAAATAAATGATGTTTCTAAAGCTTATGCTATAAATTCGAGCAATGGTTATAGTGGAAGACAACCCCTTTGTCAGAGGTGTTCTCTACATCACACAGGATTTTGCACTATCAAGTGTCAGAACTATGGAAAAATAGGACATCAGACAAGATTCTGCAGAAGTAAAGGATTAGCTGCTGGAAGTAATCAAATTCATGTAACTAAAGTTTATCAAAACTGCGAAGAAAAAGGGCATCTGATGAATGAGTGCCGTAAAGAGAGCAATAGCCGAGGAAGAGCTTATTTGCTAAACGATACTCAGCAAGATCATAATACGGTTACGGGTATGTTTCATCTAAATCAACGTCTGGTTAAAGTAATATTTGACTCAGGAGCTGATAAAAGTTTCATATCTGATGAAATTGCTGCTAAGTTAGATATTCCAATTATTTCTTTGAATACTAAGGTGGTGTTTGAGAACAACTTAAATGAGTTAATTGAAAAAAATTGAATTTATTAAGTCATAGAAAATTTGTTTATTAGTGACTTAATGGATTAAGATATCTGAAAATATTAAGTAATAAAACTGAAGTTGTCTGCATTGAGTCATCTGTTAATTAAACATTACTTAATTAAAAATAAACCAAACAAGCCCTAAGTATGATATAGAAATGTCCGAAGAAAAAATAGTTAGCACTAATACCGTTATTCGAGGAAGTATCATTACTTTAATACGTCAATCCTTTGAAATCGATCTTATACCCATTGAGCTCGGTAGTGTTGACGTAGTCATTGGAATGGACTGGTTATCTAAATACCATGCCAAAATTCTATGTGACGAGAAAGCCATTCATATTCCTATTAACGATGAAGTTTTGATTGTCCATGGTGAACGAAGTAAGACTCGACTAAATCTCATATCGTGCCTTAAGATAAATAAGTATGTATCCCGAGGTGGTCAAGTTTTCTTAGTTCAAGTAGCGGAAAAGGAGAAAGAAGAGAAGCGATTAGGAGATATTCCGATAGTTAGAGAATTTCCCGAAGTATTTCCTGAAGAATTACCAGGTTTGCCGCCTGAGCATCAAGTTGAATTCCAAATCGATTTGATACCAGGAGCAACACTAGTTGCTAAAGCGCCTTATCGATTGGCACCTTCAGAAATGCAAGAATTGTTAAGTCAAATCCAAGAACTAACTGATCGAGGATCTTATAGACTAAGTATATCGTCGTTGGGGAGCTCCAGTCTTATTTGTGAAAAAGAAAGATGTATTTTTTAGCATGTGTATCGATTATCATGAGTTAAACAAACTTACTATAAAGAATCGTTACCCATTACCCAGAATCGACAATTTATTTGATCAACTCCAAGGATCAATCATATATTCGAAAATTGATTTACGGTCAGGTTATCATCAACTGAGAGTTAAGGAAGAGGATATTCCTAAAAATGCTTTTAGGACACAGTATGGACATTATAAATTTTAAGTAATGCCTTTTGGTTTAACCAATTCACAAGCTGTCTTCATTGACCTCATGAATAGAGTGTGTAAGCATTACTTGGATAAATTCATTATCATGGTTTATCGATGATATTCTTATCTACTCTCGTAATAGAGAAGAACATGCCAATCATCTTAGTATAATTCTCGAATTACTTAAGAAGGAGAAGTTTGTAGAAACTAGAAGGGGGGGGGTTGAATAGTTCCTAGTTAGTTTTTCAAAACATTTCGGCTTAATCCACTGTGCGCGGTTCCTTATGTGTACCCGCGGTTCTTTATCAATAAAGAACCGCCGGTCCATTTAGGGAACCGTCGACAGTGAACTTAACCTTTTGTTGGATGTTAAACTTTGACAATCCTTTGTATCAAATTCTCGATCAAGCTTGACTAGATATGAGATGTGTTTGATTGAAAGATAAATACTACAAGTAAGTAAACACACAAACACATCAAATCAAGAGTACATCAAGCAATAGTCTAAACACTAAGCACACACGTACTAAGCATAAGTTTTTCCGCAACTAGGATGTTTAGACTAAGTGATGTACACTTGACCATAATCTAAACACGAAGCACACACGTACTAAGCCTTAGCTTTTCCGCAACTTAGATGTTTAGATTATGAGATGCACACAACATACAACATATAAATACATCTATAATAGTAAAGACATAAATGTAAAGGAAAGTACCGACACGATGATTTATAGTGGTTCGGTCACGAAGCTCCTCTTCGCCCTACTCCACTCCTCGAGTACACCTTACTCGAGAGTTACTTCACTAGTCAACAAACTCCTTAAGGTGGAGAAACCATACACAACGTCGCTTATCCAATTTCTGACTCTAAGCTAAAAGTCGAGTCCTAATCTTAGGTAGGACCAATCTACACAACGTCGCCCACTTCACCATTTAACGACACAAGGCTAGATGTCGAGTTCTAATCGAAAGCTAGAACCAATCTTCACGACTCTTCACTTTGAAGCTAAGTGAGAACTTCACACAACACAACTACTAATCACTTTAAAGTTTAGTGAGAACTCACAAGACACAACCACATCACTTTATAGTTTAATGAGAACTACCTAGACACAACCACATCACTTTAGAGTTTAGTGAGAACTACCAAGACACAACCTAATCTACCCACTAGTTATGTTTTATGGCCCAACATAACAAACCTTGTGTTTTATGGCCTAAACACATAAACCATATAGATCTAAGCACACAACACTTAGATCTATAACTCTAACACTATATCCAAGTACTAACAAGACTTGGATCTACATAACTAATACCTAATCCAAGGATACCCATCACTTGGATATTCTACCCTTACAAACACATCCAAGTGTACCCAACACTTGGATATTCTACATATATATAGTAGGAAGACTAAAAACATAACTTAGATCTATAGAAGGAAAGATCTTCATCATGTAGTGAACCCAACATATCATGGTAATGATAGTGTTCTTCTCTTTGCACTTGAGAGGATGAGGAGATTGAAGATTGAATCACATCTTAAACAAGATTAATCAAAACTAACTAATCAAGGATCTAAGATGGTTTTTGAAAGAAACTGTACAAAAAGGGTTGAAAGAAAATCTGGAAATGATCCACTATTTATAGGGCAACATTGCAATGGTCAAAAACACCTGCGGTTCCTTATCTATACCCGCGGTACCTTATCAATAAGGAACTGCGGGTTCCTTTAAGGAACCTCCGCGTCGGTGTCCGTGCAAATTTGTCCTTTAGTGGGGATATGCCATCTGGGGTAGTTTATACCCTCAAAGGATATTCCTTTGGCATATGGAATATGCCAAATTCAAATTTCCATTTTCTTTTTAATAAAACATTTTCTTAAAAATAAAGTTAATTAAAATCTTTTGTCACATTTGATTAAAATTTGAGTTTTAAGAAAATATTAATCCTTGATCACTTAGTTAGGTTAATGACATGTTTGTACATACCTTGAGTGATTCATGCCGAATGCGATCTTGGAGGTGTCGAGAGAAGTATACAAATGTATTCTTGAGTGATTACGAGTACCTTAACATTTTACATAATGTATTGCGAATTATACGTTTGTCATCAACAAAACACAAAGAGAATATATCGACAAAGCATCGTAATGTTTGCACTAACAATCTCCCCCTTTTTGATGATGACAAACAAGTAAACCGCAACACATATTAAAATGCATAAGTTACTCGTTTACACTTACTTCTCCCCCTTTTGTCGAATCAAAATGGTAGTCTTCATTTGTAGAAGAGGAGGATTGACTTCGAGAGAACATGCATCCAAAAATCTAATCATCCATAGTGGTTGTCGTTTGAGAGGCGAGAATCCAAACCATAAACCCATCATACAAAAATATTGAACTTGCGTCATCCTAGTGAAGTCTTCAATCACCATAGGTTAACCAACTCCAAGCATAATAATATGCTTATCTACGAGTGTCCAGAATGCATTACTTGCAAGATGTTCGATGAATGCAATTTGAGTGAGTCAACGATCGCAAATGTAATGACTTGAACTCTTGCAAATGCTCCCCCTTGATATGAGCTCCCCCTTGCTTGAGGCACCAACAAAACAAGAATAGTGACGAGCTACAAAAATGGGTTAGAAGTGTCCTACAAAGCAAGGTTAGTAGACAAGAGCATATATAAAAAGAGGATGATAAACAAGTCGTTTGCACAAACAATGACAAGCATTGAAGAAAGAAGTGTGCACGCGATGCTATCAACCAAAAATTTATAAATAAAGGAGAGGATCGTGACAAGATCAATTCATAATTGTTGGAATAGAGATAGAAAAGAAACATCCATACCAATTGTAATGATAATATATCAAAGGGTAAAAAGCTTAGAATTTTTGGAATCACCCAATAAAATTCAAGATTTAATCATCAACTCTCAATAAAACAAGGAGAGGATTTTGAGGAAATCAATTCAAAATTGTTGGAATAGAGGTAGAAAAGAAACATCCAAGAATTTGAAGATATCATCTCAAGGGGTTAAAAACTTAGAATTGATGGAATCACCCATACCAGTTGTAAATTTTAACCGCGATCAACTCTCAAAAAGAGGAACAAAAATATCTCAACCTAGAGACATTTTTGACCAAAAAAATAAAAAAATAAAGGAAAACCAAAAGTGGATAAATCGATGCTTTAAGAAAAATTCGGGATATAGGACATTATAGGCAAAAATGCGTATGAATGTTGACAGCAAATGGTGTTTAGCATACGATAAACTACATGCTCAAAGTTTCGTAGCTCTTCTCAATCATTATGGATGTTCAAAGAACAATTACATGATGAGGAAAGGGTAAGGCTCGACTCAACTTAGTTTAGAAAGACTATAAGAAAGAGACTTGACTTTAGAGAGGCATGATTAAAATAAACCAAGAGAAACTCAATCAAAGAATTTAAGGATAACTTCACAAATTGATTCATGAATACTATACCTTAGAAAGTGATAGTGAAATCTCGAAAGAAAATGAGAGAAGAATCTCAAAAGAAGCTCAAGAAGACATGAAAGAGTTAGTACAAAATCTAACACATAATCAAGTAAGCACATAGGATAATTCATGCAATGCCTAATGAAGTCTACAACAAAACAATGTAGAGAAGGTGCGCAATTAACACATATGGCATGCAAGAAACAAGATTACTTAAAAAGAGAAGACTAAGTAAAACATGTTAGCACGTAGCATTTAAGGACATGCATGAGTTAGACACATCTAAGAGATATTATATCGGAATTGCTTGACAAAGACAAAACCTTTATAATAAGCATGCATTCATTAACAAATCAGTTAAGCATATAACATACGGAGAAGCAAGAAGATATATAAGCAAGTAGCATACAAGCAAGTCATCTATCTAGATATCAAAAATCAAGCTACATGTAATGTAAATCTCCAAGAAGATTCCTAATTCTTATTAGTTTAAGAAAAGGACTCAAAATAAGAGAAAAAAACATAATAACAACAACATCCAAGACTCAAAGAAAAATCATGTTGAAAAACATGAAAGGAAATACAAGAGAATAAAGATCATACAAAGATGTATAAAAAAAATTAAAACTTAAGCATAATTTTAATCTTAGTTACACTAGAGTCCTAAGATTTGCTTAAATTAGATGTCTTAGCAATAATCAATCCACATGCTTAAATGAAAGACAATGGTGGTGGCGGAATTTGGTGGGGTGAAAGGTGATGTCACCAAGGGTTCAACAAAGTCATTCACAATGGGAGTGCTTTGGATGGGTTGAGGTTGGGTAGTCACATCCAAGAGAGTACTTGGAGTGAAGGGTGAGGTTAGCTCATTCATTCTAGATTGAAATGAAGAGGAGGTAGAACCATGAGAATGGTTGGTACCATGGGTTGAGGTAGTCTTGCATGGAGCAAGAGGTGGTGAGGGTGATGAAGAGATGAGAATAGGAACAATCTCATTCTTGGGTGTGTGAAAGGGTGAAGAGTTAAGTTTTGGTAACTTAATCTTAATTTTGAGGTGCCTCTTTGAAGAGGAGGTTTTGGATGAATGGTTTGAGGTGTGAAGAACATGGCTAACAAGGTGGGTTTAAAAGGGTGAGGGGATGATCCAAACTAGTAAAGGGTTAAAAAGGGAAAGCCCAAGATATTTTGGGAGTGATCAAAGGTTTGAAACAAAGATTCCAAAAGGGTGTTGGAACCATTGGGAAGTTTCAGAAAACCCGAATTTGAGAGCTTCTGCCCGCGGTTCTTTATCTCCACCGGCGGTTCCATATTGATATGGAGCCGCGGTCTATTTAAAGAACCGCCTACAGAGGCTAGGTTTAGGTGGTGAAGGAGGATTTTCCAATTCAGCAAATCCTAATGTTCTAGTCTAACTTATCATAAAGTCATGCTTAAGATCAATAAAAACTATAACACACACAAAGGAAAGACACAAAGGTTCAGTTAGCACGTAAGAGAAAAGCTAAGAAAAACCTAATGGATACAAAAGAAAAAGACTCCTAATGACATACAAAGTTCATCAAAGTAAACTATCATTAGTCATATATAGGAAGAGCCATTTAGCCAATTTAGAGAATGAGTATGAGACTTTCACTAGAGGTGCTCAATTAAGGCTAAACACGACCATTTTTACGAGTTATACACCAACTCAACTTCCCACATGGAAGTAATTCAACCGTTAGGTCAAATTAAGATCCTAGTGCATAAATTCTCTAGTAGTCATTCTCAAGTTAGACAAAATGTAATTCTAACATTTACCTAATAAAGTTTAGCAAGGATGAAACTTGCATGGCGACACAATGCATGACCTAATGAGGGTAAAGAATGCACCATTGCATATCTTGTCAAACAAGTCTAGTTAAGGTTATTTACCTTAATAGAACTTGAGGCCAATAACTTTGAAGTGTATAAACAAAGTTTACACAAACCAAAGGAACACTCTTGATTGGTCTTTCGGAAATGACACATTTATAAATTGCATAGTAATGTATATTACTTGAGTATTTCGGATGAAACATCCAAGTTATCAAACCGACTCTATTGTGCATTATAAGTAATTATTAAACAAAATATGTCTAACAATTTGAACAAGTAGATTCAATATAACACCATCAACAAAAGTGTGAGTTATGATCCGATGTATATTATTAATAAACCACATTCATGTCTACACTAGAAAACATGTCAATTAGATTTGATAATGATACCAATCATAGTTTGAATAATGCATTGATATTTAATCAAAATCTTTCTTGATTCCCACAAACACTGTTTTAAGAGAAAATAGCTAAGATTTTCAAAGGGTGTTTCATGTTTTATAGTGAGACATTTATCTACTTGAACTAATAACACAATGATTGAGTAAGACGACCCAAATCAATAGATTTGATAAGCTCCCAAAGATTTCAAACCTAAGAGTGTTAATAAACATAACGAGGTGTACATGATGTTTATATAACATATATAAATCTAGAGATGTTGATCCTATATGCAATACACAAATAATGTTGCAACCAAAATGCAAGAAATCTAGCATACATCCTAATTAGGAAAAAAACTAGATACTAACAAATACCAAGCAAGGCACAAGAGACTAGACATATAAGCAATACTACTACAAATAGCAAGGAACACTTAATAATGTCTACATATAATAATAGCACACAAAGAAACACACACAAACAATTAGCTTAACACATAAAAGCATTCGTCCATGTTTTGAGTGTTAGATATACCAACGTATACATAGCTTGATCTTATTTGAAAATAGTTTTCGACACATTTCAAAATTTAATTAAGTTCAACACTTTATAAATATATCAATTTACAAAGATATATCAACAATAGATGTCCAACTTAATATAAAAGAGTAAAACACAAGTTTTACGACAAACCGAGACTCAATACTTTGGACAAAGTATAGAACTTATAAAACATTTAAATTTTAAAGTTTGAATAAAGGTTTGGAAGCATTTTCAATTGAAAGAAAATTCAGTTACGTTCGAAACGCCGGGTGGCACGACTTCTACGGACTTACGGTTGATTTTATATGATTTTTCAAAGTTTGCAAAAATCTGAGTCAGACTGGCCGCGGTTCCTTATTGATAAGGAACCTCGGGGAAGAGATAAAGAACCGCGTCCAGAGGGCAAAAATGGGGTTTTTGGCCAAAATCATTTGGTAACTTTTTGGAAGGACTTAGGACTCTAAAAAATCATTTTAGACACATAGAACTCGTATTTTAGAGTTAATTATGACATAAAAGATTTTTATACTTCCAAACATGAAAAATTTTGATTCAAGCTATTATACAAAGTTTATTTAACACCAAAACTTGTACGAATGAAACAACAAAACACATTTCATAAGTAATCACTCTTCATGAGCAATTTGATACAAAGATCGTCTCTATTTTTAAAAACCGTTTTCATTTTGAAAACCATTTGTTTTGAAAAACTAGAGCAAGGATCGATCCAAGCTTTAAAGTACAATATACTTCAAAGATCTTGTGTGACCATCGCTCTGATACCAATTGTAGAAACTAGAAGGGGGGGTTGAATAGTTTCTAGTTAGTTTTTCAAAACATTTCGGCTTAATCCACTGTGCGCGGTTCCTTATGTGTACCCGCGGTTCTTTATCAATAAAGAACCGCCGGTCCATTTAGGGAACTGCCGACAGTGAACTTAACCTTTTGTTGCATGTTAAACTTTGACAATCCTTTGTATCAAATTCTCGATCAAGCTTGACTAGATATGAGATGTGTTTGATTGAAAGATAAATACTACAAGTAAGTAAACACACAAACACATCAAATCAAGAGTACATCAAACAATAGTCTAAACACTAAGCACACACGTACTAAGCATAAGTTTTTCCGCAACTAGGATGTTTAGACTAAGTGATGTACACTTGACCATAATCTAAACACGAAGCACACAAGTACTAAGCCTTAGCTTTTCGGCAACTTAGATGTTTAGATTATGAGATGCACACAACACACAACATATAAATACATCTATAATAGTAAAGACATAAATGTAAAGGAAAGTACTGACACGATGATTTATAGTGGTTCGGTCACGAAGCTCCTCTTCGCCCTACTCCACTCCTCGAGTACACCTTACTCGAGAGTTACTTCACTAGTCAACAAACTCCTTAAGGTGGAGAAACCATACACAACGTCGCTTATCCAATTTCCGACTCTAAGCTAAAAGTCGAGTCCTAATCTTAGGTAGGACCAATCTACACAACGTCGCCCACTTCACCATTTAACGACACAAGGCTAGATGTCGAGTTCTAATCGAAAGCTAGAACCAATCTTCACGACTCTTCACTTTGAAGCTAAGTGAGAACTTCACACAACACAACTACTAATCACTTTAAAGTTTAGTGAGAACTCACAAGACACAACCACATCACTTTATAGTTTAGTGAGAACTACCTAGACATAACCACATCACTTTAGAGTTTAGTGAGAACTACCAAGACACAACCTAATCTACCCACTAGTTATGTTTTATGGCCCAACATAACAAACTTTGTGTTTTATGGCCTAAACACATAAACCATATAGATCTAAGCACACAACACTTAGATCTATAACTCTAACACTATATCCAAGTACTAACAAGACTTGGATCTACACAACTAACACCTAATCCAAGGATACCCATCACTTGGATATTCTACCCTTACAAACACATCCAAGTGTACCCAATACTTGGATCATCTACATATACATAGTAGGAAGACTAAAAACATAACTTAGATCTATAGAAGGAAATATCTTCATCATGTAGTTAACCCAACACATCATGGTAATGATAGTGTTCTTTTCTTTGCACTTGAGAGGATGAGGAGATTGAAGATTGAATCACATCTTAAACAAGATTAATCAAAACTAACTAATCAAGGATCTAAGATGGTTTTTGAAAGAAACTGTGCAAAAAGGGTTGAAAGAAAATCTGGAAATGATCCACTATTTATAGGGTAACATTGCAACGGTCAAAAACACCCGAGGTTTCTTATCTCTACCCGCGGTACCTTATCAATAAGGAACCGCGGGTTCCTTTAAGGAACCTCCGCGTCGGAGTCCGTGCAAATTTGTCCTTTAGTGGGGATATGCCATCTGGGGTAGTTTATACCCTCAAAGGATATTCCTTTGGTATATGGAATATGCCAAATTCAAATTTCCATTTTCTTTTTAATAAAACATTTTCTTAAAAATAAAGTTAATTAAAATCTTTTGTCACATTTGATTAAAATGTGAGTTTTAAGAAAATATTAATCCTTGATCACTTAGTTAGGTTAATGACATGTTTGTACATACCTTGAGTGATTCATGCCGAATGCGGTCTTGGAGGTGTCGAGAGAAGTATACAAATGTATTCTTGAGTGATTACGAGTACCTTAACATTTTACATAATGTATTGCGAATTATACGTTTGTCATCAACAAAACACAAAGAGATTATATCGACAAAGCATCGTAATGTTTGCACTAACAAAGTTGTATGCTAAGTTCTCGAAGTGCAAATTCTGGATCGATGTTGTTCAATTCCTAGGACATGTCATTGATAGCCAAGGTATTCGTGTGGATCCTGCTAAGACCGAAGAGGTAAAGAATTAGAGTAAACCTAGTACGCCTACGGAAATAAGACAATTTTTAGGAGTTGCTGGGTATAACCGAATATTTATCGAAGGTTTTTCAAAAATTGCTAAAACTTTGACTGAATTGACTCAGAGAAACAAAACGTTTGACTGGGGAGATAGTCAAGAGACAGCTTTTTAATTGTTGAACCAAAAGTTGTGTGAAGCACCTATCCTAGCATTACCAGAAGGTAACGATGACTTTATCGTTTATTGTGATGCATATATTCAAGGAATGGGAGCAATGCTTATGCAAAGGAATAAAGTTATTGCTTATGCATCAAGGCAACTTAAACCTAATGAGAAGAATTATACTACTCATGATCTAGGATTAGGAGAGCTGATATTTGCTCTTAAAATCTGGAGACATTACCTCTATGGTACGAAGTTTGTAGTAATTACTGATCATAAAAGTCTTCGATATATTCTTCGTCAGAAAGAATTCAATATGAGACAGCGGCGTTGGTTATAATTACTTGCTGATTACTATTGTGAAATTAGTTATCACCCAGGTAAAGCCAATGTAGTAGCTGTTGCTTTAAGTCGAAAAGAGCGTGTTAAGCTGTTACGAGTCAGATCATTAATGATAACTCTCTTACCGAAGTTACCTACCCAAATTCTCGAAGCACAAGAAGAAGCACTTAAGGTAGAAAATGTAGGAGCTGAGAAATTAAGAGGAATGGATAAAGAATTTGAAGTTCGTCAAGATGGAATTCGTTGTATTAAAAATCGTAGTTCGTTACCTGCCCATGGTAATTTACGAGATTTGATTATGCACGAGTCTCATAAATTGAAGTATTCTCTACATCCTGGTTCCGACAAGATGTATCAAGATCTGAATAAACTCTATTGGTGGCGTAACATGAAGGCAGTCATAGCAGAATACATTAGTAAGTGTTTAACGTGTGTAAGAGTTAAAGTAGAGTATCAAAAACGATCCGGTCTATTGATACAACCAAAGATTCCCATATGGAAGTGGGAAAGAATTATGATGGATTTTGTGACTAAATTAACTAAGACATCAAATGGACATGACACCATATGAGTTATTGTTGATCGTCTTACAAAATCTGCGCGATTTCTTCCTATTAAAGAAACTGATAGTATGGAAACTCTTACGAGATTGTACATTAAGAAAATAATATCTCAACACGGAATGCCTGTATCTATTATCTCATATCGTGATAGTCGTTTTACATATGTATTTTGGGGATCGATGCAAAGTGCTTTAGGTACTTAATTGGACATGAGTACAACATATCATCCACAAACAGATGGAAAAAGTGAAAGGACTATTCAAACTCTCAAAGATATGCTTAGAGCTTGTGTGATAGAATTTGTAAAAGGATGGGAGAAACATCTACCTTTAGTATAATTCTCTTATAATAATAGTTATCATGCTAGTATTAAAGCAGCGCCTTTCGAAGTACTTTATGGAAGAAAGTGTCGATCGCCTGTTTGCTGGGCCGAAGTTGGAGATGTTCAACTGACTGGACCAGAAATAATACATTAGACTATTGAAAAGATTATTCAAATTTGACAACGATTACAAGCTGCACAAGATAGACAAAGGAGTTACGCTAATACTAGACGTAAACCTTTGGAATTTGTAGTAGGAGATCGTGTTATGTTGAAAGTTTCGCCTCGTCAAGGAATTATCCGATTCAGAAAGAAGAAGAAACTGAATCCAAGGTATATAGGACCATTCAAAATAACCAAAATAATTGGTCATGTGGCATATAAACTAGAGCTACCTGAAGAGCTTAGTAATGTTCACAATACTTTTCATGTTTCAAATCTGAAGAAATGCTTATCTGATGAATCTCTCATCATACCGATGAAAGAACTTCAACTCGATGATAAGATAAATTTTTTAGAAGAGCCGGTAGAGATTATGGATAGAGAAGTGAAACGCTTGAAGCAGAACAGTATCCCAATAGTTAAGGTACGATGGAACTCGAAGAGAGGACTTGAGTATACTTGGGAACATGAAGATCAAATTCGAGCTAAATATCAGCATCTATTTTCTTTTGTTACCCCTAGTTCTAGCTAAATCTTGGGAC
Organism: Glebionis coronaria; assembly: GCA_025667525.1. NCBI lineage: Eukaryota > Viridiplantae > Streptophyta > Magnoliopsida > Asterales > Asteraceae > Glebionis > Glebionis coronaria. Next base: position 191,148,938 of record CM046882.1, on the reverse strand, counting down.
GAGATTTAAAATAAAGGGAAGAGACTATAACATCCAATAGTTTTGACTAATGTAATATCTATCTTTATAAATAAAGAGGTGATTTTACTAAGAAATTTTTGCTTTTTATTATGACTTGTGACTAAATTGTTGAATATATGAATACTCACTATCTCAATTATCACATCCACATATGCCTATATGTTACATGCACTATGTATATATCAAGTATGAGTTCTAAATATAACTATATGTACAAATAATGAATAAGAACAACTCAAATACAACAAAGATACCCTAAATAGCCATCGAAACCCTAAAAATCCCTTATAAACTAATATTTCAAGCAATATAACTACAAAATAACTATGTACTATTATTAAACACTTTATACTAATTCTAATCTACCATATAAAGAAAAGGTAAATAATCGCAAAACACTAATATTCACTAATCAGAAGCTAATTACAAGAAAATGACCTAAAACCAAGATTAGCATATAAAATCCAATCTATAATAAATTAGACTCTAATCTTTTGAAAGAAATTATAAAACTCAACTAAGTATCATAATATAATCATACATTTATCTTAAACTAAGTTACAAATTATTAAAGCATAAAGTACAAGTTTTCAAAGCATAGAACCTTAAGCTTACTTAAATAACCCTAGAATATGATCAACCTATATAAACCCTTAAACTAAGAATGTAGAACCATAGAAGTCATAAGAATACTATATAAAACTTAGAATAAGCTTACATTAAGATACAAACCCTAATTACCCAAAATAGAAAGTCATTAGGCTTAATGATATAGAAACCCTTATATTAAAAATCTACATGGAATCATAACCTAGTCTTTTCAAGTCTAAAAACACTCATAGAACTTCATTACGATTATAATATTATGTTAAGACAATGCGCAAGTACCCTAATGCACAAGGTACAAGATTTTAATGCATGGCTTGTAAATTAGGTCAAAATAGGTATTTTCACTCTTTAGACATGTTTACCTAAACTAAACCCTTAAACCAAGTGTGAGAACTCTTTGGACACTTAAAACACAATTTCTAGGACCTAAATTAATTTTACATCAGTAGCTAAGAGGAGGATAATCATATTTTCTAAGATTAAACCCTAGATCATTAGAAAACCCTAATCTACAAAAGTATACTTCCCATTTTCACATCAAACCTTCGTTAAAATTCAAACCAAGGACCCAAATATCTTAAATATAATGTATAAGCACTAATTAAACCTTAATCATTCACTAATCACTTTCCTAAGTCCCTAATCACCAAAAACACAAACCATAAGTTACAAGCCCTAGATTTAGGATTTAGTTTTGTATAATATTTTAGAAGTCCTAAATATCTGATTTTTTAATTTGGAATAGAGGGAAATGGTTTGAAAATGGGTTTTGGAATGGTGACAAGTAGGTGCATCACCTCCTTTCTTGCTACACATCACTATTCTCATCTACATGTTGCCGTGACCCGTTTCTAGCCACAAGAGAAGATTAGAACAAAGCTAGGGTCTAATAACTTGTGTAGAGCTTCACTAGCCTTCATTAGTCATCCCTCTATCTATCTTACACGTTTAGATCCCAAACTTGGAGCCTAAGTGTTTCCATGAATATAAATAGATTCGTATAACATACTTGAAGACTTGCACCCCGTTTTCTTTGTATCCCCTACCCATTCTCCATTTATACTTCTATAAACGTCTTAGAACATCCCACAAGACCAAAAACTAGGTCTAGAAGGTAGCCATTGAATCCCTTTAAGCTTTGATAGTAAGTAGTGTTCATAGGAAGCCAAAATGAGCCATTTTGGAGCTACCTAGGTAATTTCTATACTAAACAAGCTTTGGTCTTATTATAATGAATTTTATGACTTTTTATAATGCCAAAATTATGTTAAAAGACAATCCAAAAAGAACTAAGTCATTTCATCAATTTAAATGAAAGTTATAAGATAAAGATATCTTAAAACCCTAGTTTTGTACATGAAATAATGACTTAAAATCCATTTCAAGAGCTATAATTCTGAGAAAATGTTGTTATTATGACTATAAATATGTTTTCATAACTTTGTTTTATAATCTTAGATCATTTGGTACACTTTTGAAGAAGTTATATAATTTTTACAAGTATAGGGACCAAAACTATCATTTTTGAAACTATTTGACATTTTGGGCCAAAAGTGTCATTTTATGAAATTTAAAGCTATAATAATAGAAGTTGGAAGGTTTTAGACCATAAGGTTAAATATTGAAGGATTGAATTGCAATATAATGAAACTATATACTTAAAGGGTTAAAAGTGTAATTATGCTAAAATATAACTATAAGGACTATTTTTGCAAATATTGAAACTAAAGAACATAAAATGTAATAAAATAAACGTGTCATGTTAGTAGGGAGCTTTGTACAAAGATGTTTCATCTCGATATTACGTTCTGACAGAGTGGTTGAGTTTACGATTTAAAGTGCCCTCGCTCCTAAAACGTTTATAGAATGGCTTCTAAGTATAATGGCCCGAATAATGATACTATAATAAGAAAATAAAACAATCAAAGAATAAAAACATGAAATAATAAAAGATTGAACTTGAAGAGTATGAATTGATATATCTATATATTTGTTGGGAATAAAATGTAGCCAGTACACTTGGACGCTGACAAGAGCAATCAGGACGTTGATAAGAAGAAAACAAGCATTGACAGGACAAGCATTGACAGGAAGATGTCAAGCGTTGATAGGATGAAGTCAAGCACTGATAGAAGACTTAGTCTACACGTATTATGTTTCTAGTTTGTTTCTAGTAAAGATATGATCAACAATGTATTTTCTATGTTTATCTTTACGTAAAATAGCTGATACGTAGACTCTTGTACAAGGCTTCTTGTTCTATAAAAGGAGACCTTTAGGTTTATGTTTGATATACGTTTTAACACTTTCATTGTACGCAAATTTGTTTTATCAATCAAGTGAAAGTTTGGTTTACATTGTTTGTGTGTTCTTGTTTGAGTATTAATTCCGCATAATACTTAAATTGTTTTATACACAACAAAGTTTCTCTACGTGTTTAACTTGATTTAATCTCGTTTACACAAGCTAAATCGATCTAAGTTTGGGATCAACAAGTGGTATCAGAGCTTGTTGAGAAACTTTGATCTAAAGAACACAAGAACCCTAAATCGCCAAAAACCCTAATCTTCAAGAAACCCTAAAAACATCATGTCTACCCTAGAAGTAAACTCCTCCTCCTCCTCAACCCCCAACATCAAGATTCCCATGCTAGACCCAGACAATTTGAGCTGTGGAAGTTTAACTTTGAACAGTATCTACAAATCCATGACTACACCCTATGGGAAATTATTGAATATGGAAACACATTCGATAAAGCTCAAAAGATTGCAGCTGCCATCTTACAAAGAACAAATGTTCAAGGCTCTACTGAAGATGATCGAAAAGAAAAACCTGAAGATGGTAGAGCTGTCTCAACTAAGGACATAGCAAAGAGAAGGAATGACATGAAAACCCTAAGCATTCTCAAACTCTCTTTGGGACAAGAAAATCAGCACAAATATAGAAGCTATGAGTCTGTGGATGTCCTTGTGGTAGAACAGGATCATTGTTCTGAACATCATCCAAGTGAGCATTAACACCATCTGGTTGAGACATTGAGATTTGGTATGTGTGGAGTGTATAGGTTCGTGTTCTTCTTTTTCAGAGTTTATCAACAAGCTCTGATACCACTTGTTGATCCCTTAGGTTGGATCTATATTCTGTTAAGAATTAGTATAATAGTTTGTAATCAAACTAAAACACTTTGAGCACTCTTACTAAACACTAAATAAGTTATGCGGAATCTAACTTATAAAGCACAGAAGAACAGAATTACTTTTAACTATTCGATTCTCTTATTAATCGACTTGTATGAGGTACATGAAAGATGTGACAATCCGTCAATTTATGATTGATATTTTATTCTCAATATTTATTTGAAAACATTATTTTAATGTTACAATATGAACTCACATATTTTTGGGAAGAAATTTGGATTTACGTCTTGAAGTAGCATCGACTACGTCTAAACCGGAGGATTCAACGTTACGTGCTTACGTTTACATACACCGTCTTTGGTGACAGTCCGACATTTCAGAAAATAAATTTATCCGTGAATATTATTTTGGAGTTTTAAATTTGTGTTGGTTCATAAACTCACAAATTTACGAGAAGAGATTAGGACTTACGATTTTATTTTAACATCCTTTACGACTAAACCGGAAACCTTAGGATTACGTATTTACGTTCTCGAACTCCGTTTTTGATGAGACAATTTTTATTGGATTCGTTTTGTGATGTTGATTCATAATTTATAAAAACATTTTTCGTAAAACGACCCGAGGGCACGCAAATCGAGGAAACTAGAATCGAGGAATACCCGTAAATTAGTGGGATGAGACAAAACAAGTTTTGCCCCACCCCACTAACATAGGATGGCCAAGAGAGCACCAACACATCTCATGATGTGTCAAGTATAACTAACAAGTGTTACACTTGTTAGCTAAGCTTACAAAGTAAGCTAACTCATAACTTCAAACCATAAAACCACTAAACAAGAACCATAGACTTCATTTTTACATGCAAACCACTCTCATTCTCTCCTCTCTCTCTAAAATTCGTCCCATGTCACCCTAAAACACCCATTTTGATCAATTTTCAACCACAATATTTGGTGTTATACACACATATGATGGAAACCTCTTCAAGCTCTATTGATTGGAGGTGATCTTAACATGTAAAAAGGAGTTTTCAAGGGAGTTTGGGGCTGATTTCTCAAGGAGTTTTCATGAAGAACAAGGGCTGATTTTTGGAGGAATCTACAAATACTTGGTGATCCTAGAAGTGGTGTTGATATCACATAAGCTTGGTTACCCAAAACCAAGTCTTGTTCATCCAAAAACTCATCATTTCATCACCTTGGTGGTATAAAGATTGTTCTCCTCATCTTCTTGTTATTTTTGATTATGTAATCTTGTATTTATTTTACTTATGTATATGTATATGATGATGAATGATGATTAAAAGTGTTGTGTGTGGATTTGTTGTTGATAAACATGACTAAAAAGGTGAAAAACTATAAGAAACAAGGCTAAAATCTTGTCTAAATTTGTTGGCTGTATAAAACAGTAAAGAACCATATGGTAAACTGATAAAATGATGAAGTAGAATTGATATACAGTAAGCTATGAGTCTTGTACACATGTGAGAGTTGGCCATGCAATGGAATCATTGTAATGAGTGAGATATGATCAAAACAAGTTTAAGATACAAATCTGAGTTCACTGTTTTGGAAGATTTTTAGAAAATACTTAGAAGATGATTCAACAGTAGCTATAGAAGAGTTAAATGGAGCACATATCATGTAGTTTATGTGATAAAAATTTGAGCTTCTATCTCCATATAGAACTCTAGATATGGCAGTTTTGGTGAAAGTGAAGATAAAAATCAGATTTTAGAAATTAAAGTATAATACTATTATATAAGCACTCAAAATTTAATAGTATAAAATGTAAAATAAAAACCCACTAACTTATGGATTTTATTTATATGAGTATATAAAAGGCTAAATAAGTGTATAAATTATAAAAATGGTAGTGGAATAATATTTATAAGTTATAAAAACTATAAACTCGATTTTTACGACTTTTTCGGCTATTACCGTAAAACTAACGTTTTTGCTAAATAAAACTTAGACGGTTGGACCCGTCTAATGTAAACTTTATAAAACTAATATACTGATATATAAACATGTATAACAAGTAAAAACCGATAAAACCCGAACTATATAGTATACGGACGTTAACGGGCTAAGTTAACGATATTGGACTAATAATACAACAAAATGGACTTAAACACTTATAAAAAGAACTTATTGGACTTAACCCATTTAGGCCCAACTTGGAAAGTATAGATACTGATAATATAAGTATAAAATAGATTAATACAAGTTAAAGAACTTATAATAAGTTTACTGGACTTAAAACACGAAAATAGGTGAAACTAGTAAACTAGTATAAAAGTTATCGACACATAACACTAAAATGAGTAAACTAGAATATGTAAACCCACTTGATCATCATATGTATATAATCATCATATGTATACATAATTGTTATTTTTATAAAGTCATTGGACATGAGTCTAAGACGAGTATTATTTGTCTAGGTTTCCGTGATTGAAGCACGTACCGTACGTCCGAATTACCGATAACCCGCCTTCCCACATCAACGTGAGTTCATAGCCTCGCACTCTTTTAAATGTTTTTATGAAATGTTTTATAAACCCGCGAGGGAGATAACATGTTAGTTTTTATAAAATAGGACACCATTTGTCCCGATTGTTTGTTTATTGATTTGGACCCGAATGATTGAATGACCCGATTGTATGACCCGATAAATGATTAAAGGACCCGATAGATGAAATCAAATGGATTATTAAAGTTAGGTTATGTCACTAAAAGTCCCATTAGCATGAATTGTGAACTACCGGGAGTTGGTAGACGCTTATGCATTTAATAGTACTATTTGGGGACGATCACCCTAGTTCGCGCCTTGACGGTTGATCCCCGTCGTGCCACATTGATTGGTAAGCGAATTTATGTATGAGAAGATTTCCATAGCGTGACCTTTGTGACGACACGCTACTTTAGATGGGCAAAATTGGTATCGGGTTAGCTACCCGTTGTTGGTTTAGTAAGGTAACAATGTCATGCGGCTTATAATAATCCAAAACTAACGAAATACTACTAGACGCTCCGAATTACGATGTATTGCCTGACTAGCAATACAGGGTCATACTATTGATATTATGTTCGTGTTTTGGTTTTCATAACAATATTCATATAACGGTTTTTATTTTCATACAACGTTATAAGACGTATTGTATGATTATTTTTACGACATTGGCTCGTATAATGATTTTTAAGGCAAATGCCTATATTATGATTTTCGATAAAGATTTGTATAAAATGACTTTGGCCATTTTATGGCCTATTAAAATGATTTGTACAAAATGATTTTCGGTAATAATTTTATACCGATATTATATTGATGGTTTATTAAACTCTATGAATTCACTCGGCGTTATCGCTGACCTTTTCTTTTAACATGTTTTATCTCAGGTACTTGAAGGTAATTCTCGAGAAGACAACAAGAATTCATGGCCCGCACTTAAACTATAATTTCCATTCAAATACTTTGTAAAACTTTGTATAAAATAATATGACTTGGGACCGATGTAACTTTGATGTTTATGAATGGAAATGCTTTATTAATAAACGACGCGATTTTTATGCGTTGTCTATGATGTGAGTAATGTGCTATCCCGTAACACCAACTAGTCTTCCGCTGTATTGAGTTGTATAAATTTGGGGGTGTTACAGTTTGGTACCAGAGCTCTCGTTATAGAGAACGAAAGATTTTTAAAACCAAGGTTTTGAATAAAACATTTCAAAATCTTTTTACTATAAACATTTTTCTCAAAATGTCTAAAAATCTTTTGACTATAATGGTGCCGAAGAATTCCCGAGTTACCGACAAGGCCAGACTGAGAAGTGTTATTTTAATATATATATATATATATATATATAACTTGGATTATATATATACATATGATGTAATTTGATTACATGATTATTTGATGATTATTTCTATATTTATACGAGGTATTTATACGACGTAGATTGTCACAAGAAACCCTAACTCCCCTAGTAAATTAATCGAAGCTATTCTCGTAGGAATTCTAGCTATCCTAGATCTAAACCAAGTTGTGGATATTTATGATCCCAACAAATGGTTGATATTCGTAGAAATGTAGATATTAGTTGATTGTGATGTGGAAGAAGAATTGGCGTGATTATATCTGATATCGATGTCATGACGATCTTTCCTTATAGAGTGGAGTTTGACAAAACGTTACCACCTAGAAAGATGTCATCTGATTCGTTGTCATCCAATTCTTAAATTGAAATCGAAAGGGTGAATGTTGCACTTGAGGCTGTCATTGGAACCATTACCCAAAAGCCTCATGCCACTAGTACCTTTCCGATAAGTCTAATTGAATGTGTGAGTCATCTCATGCTAGTGACTCATTTGATAATTGTTGTTATAAGAGTTATAGGATTGGAAATTAAGTGTTGTTCATATTGAGTTTTTATTGCCCTATTAAGGCCTAAGAATAAAGTTGGAGTATTGGGAAATGAGGTAGGATATCGAATTGAGTGTAAGTTGATTGAAACTTGAATAAAGTAAAATTTAACTTGTATAGAATATGAGATTGTTAAGAGGAAGTCGTTAAGTTTTGTGATTGAATTATAAGGTTTTAATTGATTGTTAGTTTGTGTTAAGGGTTGTTCCTAGGCCATTGTCCACTAATGAGGATGCCCAGTGTCCAAGAAATAAATTGAAGAAATCTTCTTCTAAATTGGGACCGATGGATCTTTTGGGACATATGGAACACCTAATGACTCTTGTAGATTAGTATTCATTGTGGTATCTTTTAAAAATAATCCCTAACTTAACTGAGACATCAGTTGGTAGGATGAGTTCTGAGAATTGTATGACATAGTGACATGTAATGTGTTACGGTACAATTTTGACTTGTTTGTGATAAATGAAAAGACTACCTTTGATCGCTAAATTCTACATGTATCGATGTTATCTATCCTTTATTGCTTCATTCTAATGTTCGCATTAGTGATACAACCATTGAACAAGTACTCATCTTGAATTGAGTTACGTTGTGGATTAATCTTTTTGAGCGCCATCAAGATCACGAACCTCATGATTATTTGGCTAAGCTCATTTCCTATCATATTGTAGTTAGTTCTTGGTGAACAACTCTTCGTCACTCTTTTGCAGATCACTCATTCTTTTTATAAGATGAAACAGTATGCCTTGAGAAAAATTGAATTTTCATCACTATAAGGATTATTCATAGTGAGATTTATAAGTGATTGTTATTGAAATGAGGTTGTTTATAAAACGCTTTGGAAACTTAATTGTTTTCATAACAAAGAAAATCTTTGTAAATTTATTTTTGATTCTTATTTAAGAATTAAACATGAAAATGTTTTTATTATAAACATGATGATAAAATTTTGACGAACTGAGTATTGCATCGTTAATCTTGAAATTGTATATAGTTGCGCGCCTACATACAATTTGGAATGGACCATGCAAGGCTGATTAGTAGTCACCATAAAACTGGTTAATAAACACTAAATATTCTTTGAAGATTGTGAAAGATTAAGATTTATGAGATCTGCAAAAAGTGCGAAATAGGGACATATTGTTAGGGACACCTACATATGTGCCTGTAGCATCTATTCTTCTGAATTGAATTTACTCATCTATGGAAATTGTCTTATTTGACAATTGACAATTCTTTCTTGTCCAATTCTCCCGTAGTGAGATTCTTAGGAAAAGTATCTGATTATCGAGTGTTGATACCCGACTGGATGTATCGACGTCCCTATCATTTCTTTTGATTTGATTTCATTTGAATGACCTGGGTAACGATCCGAGGAGCTTTCAAATTGCGTACTCAAATTATGAAAACATGGAATATACTCATATTCGTTAAGTGTTTTCGTCTGTATCTGATTTGAAATTCTCTCGCGTAGATTATGCGTTGACCTTACTCTTTAGATGAAAGTTATGTCTCCAGATATCCTTGAACTTGTGAAGGATTATGAGTTATTATTAGTCTTTTGAGAAGTTCACATCTTATCGACGGCAATAAAACTGGAAAGTTGATAATGCCAGTAGAATGGATTGATTGATTATGACATGACGACATTGTCTTAATTGATGGGAACTCGAATAGAATTCCCCTAAATGATAAGATGTTGATTATCAAAAGTGATCTAAATAATTCTTGATGGATGCCCGTATCCTGCATTTAGACCTAAAAATTATACCGCGAATGGTTGCGAATTAATCATAGATATTATAATCTAGAAAGAACTTAAACTAAAATTATTAAAAGATGTTTATGTTATCTAAAACTTTAGTAAGTATTTCTTGATGAATTACCTAGACTTTCGCCATTAAGGCAAGTTGAATTTGGTATTGATTATATTTCCGGTGCTGCACCTGTGGCTTGTGCACTGTGCGTCAGCACCATCTAAATTAAAGGAATTACCATACAACTGAGAGAGTTGTCGGAGAAAGATTTTATTATACCAAGCATGTCATCCTGAAGAGCTATGGTGTTATCGTTCCTTATATTTATAGATTACTGTGAATTGAGTAAATTGACAATCGAAAACGATGTCCATAACTCGAAATGGAAGATTTGTTCGATCATTTACAAGGTTCTTGCGTATGTTCTAAAGCTTTGGTCCACGACATGGTTATTATCAACTTCGCATCTGCTAAAGAGATTATCTATTCCAATCACTACATCCGGTGCTTGTAATGAACATTATGAGTTTCACGTGATGTCGTTTGGATTGACTAATACACATGTAGTATTCATAAATTTGGTGAATCACGTGTGTAGGCTGTAATTTGATAAATTCATGCTCGTGATCATTAAGGACTATTTGTTTATAAGAATAAGAATGAAGTTAATAATTAATTATAGATTTCCCTGAATTGACCGAACGATAAAAACCTGTATCTTGAATATTTAACCTGTGAAGTAAGGCTTAATCCTTTACATAAAATAATCGTTTGATTAATGATGGTAAGAGATATATATATATATATATACGTTGACTCTTCAAAAATTAGAAGTCATTTAAGACTTTGAGTTATACTAAAAGGAAAGTGTAAATATATTTTGATAAATGTTTTAACAAAGGATTTTAAGGGATTATTCTCTTATACACAAACCATTTAACTAAACTTCTGTTTAGGGGTAAATGTTTGTGTATACCTCAAGATAACTTAAGAAGGACTGAGTAAAACCATTTATACCATAACCTGAAAACTTAAAACGACAATTTTTGCTTTTCAAACTAAGAAAACTTTGACCAAAGTATAAACATAGGTTTTTCGAACATTTACGAATCTTATTAAATATTTTCGATAAATCAACAAAAATCGTGTTAATTAAATTCAAATTTATTTTTGAACATTTTATATAATTGATCGAACTAAGAAATTTAAAACTTTTATGTTTACGCTTCATAAAAAGTAACTAATAATTATTTAATTAATTATAATAATTATCGACGCTTTAAACGCCGGATTGAGAAAAACTGATAAAAATAATAGTTGAGATGAAACTAAAACATAGAAGATATGAAGAAAGAATATCTGAGTGAATTGTGGACATGATAATTATATCATCATGAGAAGTGAATATAGATACCGACGCATTATGTATAAAAGATAAAGAACCAATTAGAATGTATTTCTTAATAATGAATGTGCAAATTGCCGAATAATTTAAAATATAGCCGATGTTTATAAGAAGGATAAAGAATCCATTAGGACGTGTTCCTTATTAATGAAGGTGCAAAATAAATTGCCTAACGATATAAAAATAAACAATGATAATAAAAAGGGATTCGTGACTAATATGAATCATTAAGATTGAGAGGCCGATGGCATTAAATATTTTAAAGGCCACTTGTGGTTACCTAAATATGGAGATTGTGAAATATAGTTATGTTGGAATTTGTAAGTATAAGTATTCTATTTATGTCATTTCTGACTAGAAGTATTTTTGTCTGAAGAAGATGTACTGATGGAAAATTATGAAGACATCGCCTCATACATTAGTAAACATCTAGCTATTCCAAAGGTCATCATCTGAATTTGATTCGATTTGGGTCATCGTCGACAGACTGACCAAATCTGCTAATATCATTCTCGTTAATGATAGAATCTTGATGAAGAAATAGACTCTTTTATTTAAAGGAGTTATGTAAACATAGTGTGCCTGTATCGATCATCTATATATCAAGATCCTCGCTTCGCATCGAATTCTAGAGATTTGCTCAGAAATCATTGAGAACGAACCTTGATGAGAGTACTATGTACCACCCCAATCGAAGGGACGAGGTAAAGTAACGATACAAAGTAATATAAGTGCTGTTTTATGTTTGAATGATTGACCTTTGGTAATGAACCGTATAATCGTTTTCCTTTGGAAAGATTATCATTGATAATCATCGTATTAGGATTGAGATCGAATCTTGTTAGGATCTATATTAGAGCATCTGTAAGCAGGAGTTGAGATGAAGACACCCGACACACACCCATTGTGAGTTGGACATGTCTTTTAGGTTTAAGGTTTCCTACGATGGCGAACCTAACCTTACAAAATACCCGACCCGCGAGATCTGAAATGATTGGTGAAATTAGGATTTGATTATTGACTGCCGGTAGTGGGCAAGAGGTTATGTGAATGTGAAATGTAGATCTTAAAGTGCCAAATGGGTAGCGAAGTTATGCCACAATTTTTAAACTTGGAAAAATGAATTCATGATCTGACAAATCATGGGATATAAGTCCCCGTTGTATGGGACCATTGAGATGATGTAAAAGTTGGGATTGAAAGGCATATAAGCTGGATCTACCCTAGGACTTCAAGAAATGCGTGAATTATGTTTCGTAAATCGAACTTGATGGAATATCTATCAAGTGAAAATCTAATTGTTCTTAGTAAAGCTTAGATCGGAGAAAAGTTGCATTCATCAAAAACCCGTGAACATCATGGATAGAGAAAGTAAGTCAACATTTAGCCTGATCTTATTCCCGTAGTTATGTTTGATGAAACTCGTGTATTGTAATGGATTACACTTGAGAGAAAAGACCGAATGTGGAGGAAATACCCACATGGCTTTAACTCTATAAGAAGCGAGTAGTAAGATGATCTTTGAGGACAAAGATCCTGTTTAGGGGTAAATGCTGTGACAATCCGTCAATTTATGATTGATATTTTATTCTCAATATTTATTTGAAAACATTATTTTAATGTTACAATATGAACTCACATATTTTTGGGAAGAAATTTGGATTTACGTCTTGAAGTAGCATCGACTACGTCTAAACCGGAGGATTCAACGTTACGTGCTTACGTTTACATACACCGTCTTTGGTGACAGTCCGACATTTCAGAAAATAAATTTATCCGTGAATATTATTTTGGAGTTTTAAATTTGTGTTGGTTCATAAACTCACAAATTTACGAGAAGAGATTAGGACTTACGATTTTATTTTAACATCCTTTACGACTAAACCGGAAACCTTAGGATTACGTATTTACGTTTTCGAACTCCGTTTTTGATGAGACAATTTTTATTGGATTCGTTTTGTGACGTTGATTCATAATTTATAAAAACGTTTTTCGTAAAACGACCCGAGGGCACGCAAATCGAGGAAACTAGAATCGAGGAATACCCGTAAATTAGTGGGATGAGACAAAACAAGTTTTGCCCCACCCCACTAACATAGGATGGCCAAGAGAGCACCAACACATCTCATGATGTGTCAAGTATAACTAACAAGTGTTACACTTGTTAGCTAAGCTTACAAAGTAAGCTAACTCATAACTTCAAACCACAAAACCACTAAACAAGAACCATAGACTTCATTTTTACATGCAAACCACTCTCATTCTCTCCTCTCTCTCTAAAATTCGTCCCATGTCACCCTAAAACACCCATTTTGATCAATTTTCAACCACAATATTTGGTGTTATACACACATATGATGGAAACCTCTTCAAGCTCTATTGATTGGAGGTGATCTTAACATATAAAAAGGAGTTTTCAAGGGAGTTTGGGGCTGATTTCTCAAGGAGTTTTCATGAAGAACAAGGGCTGATTTTTGGAGGAATCTACAAATACTTGGTGATCCTAGAAGTGGTGTTGATATCACATAAGATTGGTTACCCAAAACCAAGTCTTGTTCATCCAAAAACTCATCATTTCATCACCTTGGTGGTATAAAGATTGTTCTCCTCATCTTCTTGTTATTTTTGATTATTTAATCTTGTATTTATTTTACTTATGTATATGTATATGATGATGAATGATGATTAAAAGTGTTGTGTGGGGATTTGTTGTTGATAAACATGACTAAAAAGGTGAAAAACTATAAGAAACAAGGCTAAAATCTTGTCTAAATTTGTTGGCTGTATAAAACAGTAAAGAACCATATGGTAAACTGATAAAATGATGAAGTATAATTGATATACAGTAAGCTATGAGTCTTGTACACATGTGAGAGTTGGCCATGCAATGGAATCATTGTAATGAGTGAGATATGATCAAAACAAGTTTAAGATACAAATCTGAGTTCACTGTTTTAGAAGATTTTTAGAAAATAATTAGAAGATGATTCAACAGTAGCTATAGAAGAGTTAAATGGAGCACATATCATGTAGTTTATGTGATAAAAATTTGAGCTTCTATCTCCATATAGAACTCTAGATATGGCAGTTTTGGTGAAAGTGAAGATAAAAATCAGATTTTGGAAATTAAAGTATAATACTATTATATAAGCACTCAAAATTTAATAGTATAAAATGTAAAATAAAAACCCACTAACTTATGGATTTTATTTATATGAATATATAAAAGGCTAAATAAGTGTATAAATTATAAAAATGGTAGTGGAATAATATTTATAAGTTATAAAAACTATAAACTTGATTTTTACGACTTTTTCGGCTATTACCGTAAAACTAACGTTTTTGCTAAATAAAACTTAGACGGTTGGACCCGTCTAATGTAAACTTTATAAAACTAATATACTGATATATAAACATGTATAACAAGTAAAAACCGATAAAACCCGAACTATATAGTATACGGACGTTAACGGGCTAAGTTAACGATATTGGACTAATAATACAACAAAATGGACTTAAACACTTATAAAAAGAACTTATTGGACTTAACCCATTTAGGCCCAACTTGGAAAGTATAGATACTGATAATATAAGTATAAAATAGATTAATACAAGTTAAAGAACTTATAATAAGTTTACTGGACTTAAAACACGAAAATAGGTGAAACTAGTAAACTAGTATAAAAGTTATCGACACATAACACTAAAATGAGTAAACTAGAATATGTAAACCCACTTGATCATCATATGTATATAATCATCATATGTATACATAATTGTTATTTTTATAAAGTCATTGGACATGAGTCTAAGACGAGTATTATTTGTCTAGGTTTCCGTGATTGAAGCACGTACCGTACGTCCGAATTGCCGATAACCCGCCTTCCCACATCAACGTGAGTTCATAGCCTCGCACTCTTTTAAATGTTTTTATGAAATGTTTTATAAACCCGCGAGGGAGATAACATGTTAGTTTTTATAAAATAGGACACCATTTGTCCCGATTGTTTGTTTATTGATTTGGACCCGAATGATTGAATGACCCGATTGTATGACCCGATAAATGATTAAAGGACCCGATAGATGAAATCAAATGGATTATTAAAGTTAGGTTATATCACTAAAAGTCCCATTAGCATGAATTGTGAACTACCGGGAGTTGGTAGACGCTTATGCATTTAATAGTACTATTTGGGGACGATCACCCCAGTTCGCGCCTTGACGGTTGATCCCCGTCGTGCCACATTGATTGGTAAGCGAATTTATGTATGAGAAGATTTCCATAGCGTGACCTTTGTGACGACACGCTACTTTAGATGGGCAAAATTGGTATCGGGTTAGCTACCCGTTGTTGGTTTAGTAAGGTAACAATGTCATGCGGCTTATAATAATCCAAAACTAACGAAATACTACTAGACGCTCCGAATTACGATGTATTGCCTGACTAGCAATACAGGGTCATACTATTGATATTATGTTCGTGTTTTGGTTTTCATAACCATATTCATATAACGGTTTTTATTTTCATACAACGTTATAAGACGTATTGTATGATTATTTTTACGACATTGGCTCGTATACTGATTTTTAAGGCAAATGCCTATATTATGATTTTCGATAAAGATTTGTATAAAATGACTTTGGCCATTTTATGGCCTATTAAAATGATTTGTACAAAATGATTTTCGGTAATAATTTTATACCGATATTATATTGATGGTTTATTAAACTCTATGAATTCACTCGGCGTTATCGCTGACCTTTTCTTTTAACATGTTTTATCTCAGGTACTTGACGGTAATTCTCGGGAAGACAACAAGAATTCATGGCCCGCACTTAAACTATAATTTCCATTCAAATACTTTGTAAAACTTTGTATAAAATAATATGACTTGGGACCGATGTAACTTTGATGTTTATGAATGGAAATGCTTTATTAATAAACGACGCGATTTTTATGCGTTGTCTATGATGTGAGTAATGTGCTATCCCGTAACACCAACTAGTCTTCCGCTGTATTGAGTTGTATAAATTTGGGGGTGTTACAAAAGACATTGTACCTATGTTCCTTTTATAGAGTAAGGAACCCTAGAAACCTTAGAATATTATATAAAGATAACTATATCACAAACGATATATTATCAATATTCTAACTATTTAGGTATATCACATAAGATATACTCTAACTATAACTATGACATATCTTATACAAAGATATATTCGTCCTAATCATCATAGCAGTACTTACTTTATAAGTAGCAGTACTTACTATGCACCGCGTTAACACTAACGGTACTTACATAACACTAACAGTACTTCGAATACACTAACGGTACTTGACACTTAACCAATAATTCCCAACAATCCTCCCCTAAACAAGAAATGATAACTTGTTGTCTTCTTGTTTCTTTTGTACTGGATGTATTAGAAATACATGTCTTCAGTCTTTCCTTCATCCTTGGATTGAACTTCGTAATTTGTATTTGCATCCAACTGAATGTAGCCAAACACTTCATATGTAGATCTTCTTCTGATAAGATAATCTTCAAACATTATGAGCGTCATCTTTGTCTTAAAACTATGATCTTCTTGTGTCTTCTAAACATTCATTCATCTTTGTTGGAAATACGTTTTTACGTATTTAGAAAGGATCGGTCACTCCAATGATATTGGGCTCGTGATCCAATATAGCCCATATAGCCCACATGTAGGGTGGGCTATATAAACCCCCTCCTAGCATGTTAGGAGGGGTTGGTCATTCACTTTTCACACACTTAATCTAATCTTTCATATTTCTCTCCAACCTCTCTCTAATTTCTCTCTCTAGTTCTTCATCTATCTCTCTATCTCTTTAGATAATCATAACACAAGGATAATCCAAGGATTTCGAGGACCTACAAATGGTATCAAGAGCCTTGGTTTGATTGGTTTTGTTCTTGTGTTCTTGATTTTGTGTTTTGATAATCCATACCCACGTCCAAATTTTTTTTTGTGTTTTTATGCTTTGATCTTGATATACGTTATCTACTTACTTGTTGTAGTGATTTTGGTATCTTGGTTTTGGTTAAAAACACAAACTTTCTTGGATCAATCGATCAAAATTTCTTGGTTTTTCTTCATTCCGAAATTCAAGCAAAAACCACCATCGGAAAGTACAACTGAGAGGAATTTGATCGCAATAACCAACTGGTTCCACTTTGCGATCACTGTATTACGATAACTTATTCCGACGTGACATTCCGATCTAACATTGCGATCTGGGATTCCGACGGTTTTAAGGATTCTTGTGTCGTCACTCTGCCCATTTTATTTTAGCTACATTCCGATCTGGACTTTCCGATCTGGACATTCCGATAGTGATATTCCGATCTGGACATTCAGATAGTGTGACATTCCGATCTGGACTTTCCGATCTTGACATTAAGATAGTGTGACATTCCGATCAAACATTCTGATGGGTAATATTGCGATGGGTATTGCGATGGTTATTCCGATGGGTATTCTGACGGATTAAATTTGAGGATTCCGATACAGTGACAAGTATTTCAAGATTTTTCAAAAACGTGTTTTTGAAATCGTGTGTAATTTTGTCTTGGAATTTTTGGTTTATCGAGAACAATTATTAGGGGATTTTTATCATTATTTCTCGACTTCTACTCACAACAACAAACACAATTACTTTCTTTCATTGATCGATCGACAAGTAATCCTTACTTTCATTTATCATCGATTTTAATGGATTCGTTGAATTCGACATCTCGAGAGGGAGACTTGCATCTCATGCAACACAAAGCTAGAGAAAGTGGTATAACGTTCTTTCGACTACTCCAGTCTCATCTAGTGACCATTTCATGGTTTCAAGGAGGAAGCGAATTTCTGACACTCTTCGGTCAAGATCGTTATATATTCATCGATTCCATATTCCTCAACTTGAACCAACTAGCTGAGCAACTTCACAAAGAAGACTTTAATCACTCTGCATCAGCATCTGCATATCAAGCTCTAGTGACACAACTTACGCACTTCTTCAAATTCAACATTTTTAAGTCTGACAATTCAGGGATATGTCATTCATTTCTTCAGTACACACAAACGGAAATTAAAGAGTTTCGTGGTACATTGTTGAAATTAATGATATCAGTCTCGTCTTCGATTTATGAAAGATCTCGACTTCAGCAAGAGTATGATAATGGAGTACAAGAATCTACGATGCAGATGCAAGAAGAGAATGATCATACGGTTGAAAACTTGGAGCCTAACTTGGAGCCTAAAGATTGCAAGAGCAAGGATTCGGGAGGAAAGCATGATACAAGCAGCATGTCAGGGATTGATGACACCATACCCGTATCTGACAAAGAGTCTACAAACACGGTACAAAGGAATGTGGTATATGATGTCTATGCCGATGAACCACCGCATGTTGCGCATTCCGAACCTAATTATGACAAACATAGGATGAAAAAGGGTGATAGTTTTACCACTTCAGATTCATCCGATGTGAGTCAAAATAGGGGAGAAATTGTTCAGAATGCTATAGTTCATCATGATAAATGCTTTATGATTGCTTCTCTAACTGATTCTGATTCCAAGATTAAAGAGCTTGAAACGATTTTAGCTCAGCAATCTAAAGCTCTTGAGGATGCCAAAATTGAATTTTCGAAGAAAACGGATAAATTTGAAAAGTATTTTGAAAAACTTGAAAATTCAAACGTTGTTATTGAAAGAAAATTAAATCAAAAAATTCAAGATTCTAAAGCTGAAAAAGATAATTTTGTGAGACAAATTAAGTCGCTTGAATTTAAGTTGGCATCCCAAGATGAATTGCTCAAAGAGAATGAGACTTTAAAGGCTCAAGTACAAGAAAAGGTCTTTGCTATAGCTGCGTTGAAAAACGAATTGAGAAAAACTAAAGGATCTAGTGTGGATACTAAGCTTGAAAAACCATCAATCTTGGTGAAACCGCCTCAAATTCAGTCTGTTAAACAACCGATTGCATTTAGATCTGAGCGACCAAAATCATCGAGACCGCGGTTTGCCTCCCAAGTTGATATGGTTCATTTTTCTAGACCAGTCACTCCACTATCTAGGCCCAATGTGACTAAAACAGCTTTTGCAAGACCTAATCACATGATTGCATCTAGCCTCCCTAGACATAGTCTAAAGAACACGTCTCGAACTAGTTCAAATGATGTTAACCATAAATTTGGTCTAAGGGAAGCTATTCAGAAGACACAAGTAAGAGATAGGAATTTTAAACCTAGTCAGATGCCTTCTAGATTACCCAACACTGCTAACCGTAGCATATCATATCCTAGGAGCATCAATCAATCTTCTAGGAATTCTATATCTTACTCGGACATTAAATATGCTACTTGTAAAACATGTAGGAAATGTGTCTTTAAAGCCAATCATGATTCTTGTGTCAAGAAATTACTTAATGAGGTGAACTCCCATGCTAGACTTAAATCCCAGTGGGTGGCTAAAATAAAACCCATGGGTAAAATGTGGCGCCCCACTGGTAGAACTTTCACTCTTGTAGGAAACGAGTGCCCTTTAACTAGGATAGTCTCTGATTCTACTAAGACTACTAGGGAGGAAATTGAAAAGGAGGATACATCACTTAAGCCTGAACTTAAGGTTTTCTATAAAAGGAAACGCTTGCCAGCTAAGACAAGTGAATCATCTCCTCAGGTCACCTCTAGCACAAGAAAATAAAATTGTGAACCCCCACTTGTTTCTAAGATAGATATCGATAACCCATATCAAAGCATGCAAATTCCAAATGAAAATGCAGGTACCAAAGAGGATGTTCCAAAAGAACGAAGCGTTCCAATCATTGTATACCATTCAATTACGGACACTCTCAGAGTTTGGTTGCTAAAGAAGCTGATATCTAAGAAACAAGTGTCACAGGGGATTTCAAGTTAAGCTTACAGTGCATAAGGACTTACAGTCACATAACAGACTGTAACTCGCTCTCAAAAGACAGGAAAGTTCATCCCGATGATAAACTTATCCTTACAACGAGAAATTAATTTTTCTCGGGCATGAGCTAATATTAAAAACATTCGAAATTTTTAAGCTCATGCACAATGACTTACAGTTAAATATCAGACTGTAAATCGGACTTTAATTTTAGGAAAGCTTATCTTTAAAGATAGTTTATCCTCGTAACGGGAAAATAAATTTTCTCGGTCATGAGCTTGTATTAAAACATTCCAGGTTTTAAGCTCAGATAGTAAAGTGAATCTTTTAAATAAGAGAACTTTTCCTCATAACGAGAAATTCACCTTTCTCGGTCATGAGCTTTACGTTAAAACATTCAAAGTTTTTCAAGCTCATGAAAACGACTTCTAAGTAAATGTCAACTTAGGACTCGTTCTTCAGTTAAAAGGAAAGTTTATCGCCGATGATAAACTTATCCTTAACAACGGGAAGTTTACAACTTCTCGGACTTGAGCTCGTTTTGTAAGATATTCAACATCTTAAGCTCAAGTAATTGCTTTTCAAAACTTTGAACACAATTTTTCGAGAATTTCTCAAAAGGTTTTTCTAAATCTTTCAAAAATGTGTGTTCAAAAATGTTTTGATAAAAAGAGCATGTCTTCTGGAATCGATAATATTTACGATACTAGAAATGTCATTCAATAATGACACGGGGTTGTAAATAAAGTTCGAGCAGAAGTTCAAATGTTTTAAAACATGCTCAAAATGGTTTGCTATTATTTCAGATAGTAACCCGCTTTTCATATTAAAGTCAAGCCTTTCACCGGAAAGCTTTGACTCAACAACGGGATTTAATTTTCTCGGGCATGGTTTACTTTACAACCATGTAAGGGATTGTGTTTAATTTATAACACAATCTAACACGGATATATGTACGTGTCAGTGCATTTATTTGTTAAAACGAGAGAAATCTTGTTTTTATGAAGTTATCATCTCTACCAACCGTAGCAATTTACAATTGATATCTACATACTCGACGATGCGACTACTCAAACGGCGACTACAACTCTTTCAATAGAACACGGGTCAGCAATTGAGGGGGAGCAATTGTCCAGCAATCAGAATCTTTGACGCTAAAAGTGCCAAGTTCACAGGTTGGTGTCAAAACAAAGATATCAATCGTACACATGGAGTAAAGAGATAACTTCAGACATGATGAGGCGACCAACATTCGTGAACAAGAACCATGTGCTTCTTTCATATGATGTTCTCCATCATTCAGGTCCAACCTCATAAATTGCTAATCTTGTGAATACATTATCATATATGATCTTTGCACGTGATAAATACCTTACACTTGTGTTTAAAAGGTATTTAATTTACGTTTCAGCACACCCTCATTAATTTGAGGGAGAGCTTGTGTAATTCATGTAGATAATTGGATTTGCATTTTTCTTCCTAAATTTTCTTAAAATGCTATTAAATCAATTGATATTAAAAACATCGATTGGGTTAATAATTTTAATATGGGGGAGAAAATGTGATTTAATATGGGATATTATCACAAATGGTTTGACATAATGTGCTGGCTCATCCCGACATGTGCGAAATGTTTTCGAATATCATGGCATATGTTAAGGGGGAGCAAAATGGATTTGCTATATCAAAATGGATTTTCATGGTGACATATACTTACCCAAAACCCATTTATCTCACGATGATGAAGATTGTGGTGACATAAGGATGGTAGGATAGGTTAAGTCCTATGATTCTTCCAGAACCGGAGGAATCTTCCCAAGGACATTCCATAGCTAGAAATAGTAGTCCTTAGGAAAGATGGAGAAAGATTGTGAACGTAGCTGAATGCCGACCAAGTACTTAAGTTAGCACTGGAACAATCACAACAAGGTGCTAGTTATGACGTATTGGTAAGCATTGAAGGGGTTGAAGAATGAAAAAGAATTGTAAAGATAAAGGGTGTAAAGAAAGAAGCCCTCCTTACAACTTTAGGCAGAAACCGGGTCAACACATATGCTATTGAGATCATTTTAATGATGCTCGATATTGAAGACATACATCATGGACCCAGTGATGCAATGCACAACCCATCCCAGCTAACTCAGATATCTCTCAAAAGGTATTTGTTTTAATCACACGGAGACAACACGTTATCTATTGATTTATTCACTCCGAATAAATTGGTATTGAAATGGTGGCACTCCTCTCCAGCCTCCGATCACTAAAATCCAAAATGCACGATCGAGTCTAGAGCCATTTGAGATCATCAAATATCTCATTAGGACACACTTTCATATTTCCTTGCTTCCTCACACACTGTGAAAAGTAAGAAAGATCTTAAGAGTCCTACGCAAAATCTTCATGATCTTGCCTGAACATCCGAGTAATACGAAAGTATTTACAATGAAGATGGAAATCCTTCTTGAGCGAATATCAAAAAGCTCATGGTAGGTGACTTGTGTGATTCTTTATGAATCAAACTTGTGATAACTGGAAAGCAACAGCTGTTTAATTCTTAACTGAATCTAAACACGTTCCAGGCCTCTACGCAATATCTTAGTGATCTTGCCAGAACACTCAGAGTGATACCTTAGAGTTCACAGTGATGAGTGGAAATCCTTCTAGTGTTAACCTCAAACAACACTTGGTAGGTAACTTGCAAGATTCTATACGAATCAAGCTCGTGACAACTGGAAAGCAACGATGGTGCGGTTCTTAGATGAATTTCTTGTTCCAGGAACATGAATTGACGGCTTCAAATCATGCGGATATTATTATCCAAATGATTCACTCTTTATGTTCGTAGTCAGCTTTGGACGGTCGAATAAAGAGAACGGGTTTACCCGCGAAATCCTGTCAGGAAGTTACTTAATTGAAACTATCCGTCACGTGTACGATATCTAATATCGTCCAACGGTCTTCACCGACCGGAGGTAAAATGCTACCGAATTAGAATGAAATGTTCAAAGCCATTTCGTTCATGTCTACTTATGTTGCGGCATTTGAAGAACGGTGGCGTTGCGGAATCCAAGAAGAAGTCGTCCCCGCATGCTTATACTTTATGCACTTAATATCTCATCTAATTCAAGAAAGCCTAAAAGTTAAGTCTTCCGCTGTATCGAACTCTGAAGCTTTCAAGAATTTCTAAAAGTATAAGTATGTGGATCATGAAGTCATGAAGAGGCAAATATCACAAGTGATGAATGCACGAGATCAAAGCAAGGACACATGCTCAAGAACAAAGTCAAAGATCTCATCAGTATATTCACAAGAACAAGATCGAAGACTCAAGCATAGTATGCTAGGTTTAAGATTTTGTAAAATGGTGTGACCTCCCTTTGTGGGAGATTGTTGGAAATACGTTTTTCCAAGGAAAGTCTCGGTCACATCATTATTAGCATAGATCACGAGCAATAGACTATTTAGGACATTGAAACTTGGAGTGACCTCCCTTTGGGGGAGATTGTTGGAAATACGTTTTTATGTATTTAGAAAGGATCGGTCACTCCAATGATATTGGGCTCGTGATCTGAAGGTCTACGAAATCATTGGCCTATTCTAAGATGATTGATTGGATGGATTTAATGTATGGATTGATTAATAAAATAAAGAAGATGAGAAGGGAGATGAGGGAGTAGAGAGAGAAAGGAGAGAAAAGAGAAAAGAAGAGAGAGAAAGTTAAGATTGATTTGATAAATTGTGAAAATGATCAACCCCTCCTAACATGCTAGGAGGGGATATATATAGCCCACCCTACATGTGGGCTATATGGACTATACATTAACTAAGTGGATCACGAGCCCATTACATAATTATCGTTGGAGCGACCGATCCTTCATAAATACGTAAAACGTATTTCCAACAATCTCCCCCTAAGGGAGGTCGCTCCAAGAGACAAAGTTCTAAACAGTCTATATCTCGTGATCTATGCTAACTAAGATGTGATCGAGACTTTATTGGGAAAAACGTATTTCCAACAATCTCCCCCTAAGGGAGGTCACATCTTTTTACAAAATCTTAAACCTAGCATCTATGCTTGAGTCTTCGATCTTGTTCTTGTGAATATGCTTGATGTGATCTTTGACTTTAGTCTTGAGCATGTTTCCTTTCCTTGACCTTGTGCATTCTTCACTTGTGATATTTGCCTCTTCGTGACTACATGTTCCACATACTTATACTTTTAAATTCTTGAAAGCTTCAGAGTTTGATACAGCGGAAGACTTGACCTTCAGGCTTTCTTGAATTTGTTGAAGTACTAATTGTATGTAGTATAAGCATGTGGTGACGACTTCTTCTGGATTGTACACCGCAATGCCACCTTCTTGTTACGCTGCATAAGACAGTTAGCAACAAACAATATACACGGATGAAATGGCCTTGAACATTTCATTCTAATTCGGTAGCATTTTACCTCCGGTCGGTGAAGACCGTTGGACGATATTAAATATCGTACTTGTGGCAGGTAGTTTCAATAAAGAACCTCCTTGACAAGATTTCGCGGGTAAACCCGTTCTCTTTACTCGATCGTCCAAAGCTGACTGCGAACGTAAAGAGTGAATCATTTGGATAATCTTATCCGCATGATTTGAAGCCGTCAATTCCTGTTCCTGGAACAAGTGAAGTTTAATTAAGAACTGCACCGTCGTTGCTTTCCAGTTGTCACTAGCTTGATTCATATAGAATCTTGCAAGTTACCTACCAAGTGTTGTTTGATGTTAACACTAGAAGGATTTCCATTCATCACTGTAAATACTTAATAGTATTACTCTGAATGTTCTGGCAAGATCACTAAGATATTGCGTAGAGGCCTGGAACGTGTTTAAATTCATTTAAGAATTAAACCACTGTTGCTTTCCAGTTATCACAAGTTTGATTCATAAAGAATCGCACAAGTCACCTACCATGAGCTTTTTGATATTCGCTCAAGAAGGATTTCCATCTTCATTGTAAATACTTTCGTATTACTCGGATGTTCAGGCAAGATCATGAAGATTTTGCGTAGGACTCTTAAGATCTTTCTTACTTTTCACAGTGTGTGAAGAAGCAAGGAAATATGAAAGTGTGTCCTAATGAGATATTTGATGATCTCAAATGGCTCTAGACTCGATCTTGCATTTTGGACTTTTAGTGATCGGAGGCTGGAGAGGAGTGCCACCTTTTCAATACCAATTTATTCGGAGTGAATAAATCAATAGATAATGCATTGTCTCCGTGTGATTAAAACAAATATCTTTTGAGAGATATCTGAGTTAGCTGGGATGGGTTGTGTATTGCATCACTGGGTCCATGATGTCTGTCTTCAATATTAAGAATCATTAAACAATGATCTTAATAGCATATGTATTGACCCGGTTTCTGCCTAAGTTGTAAGGAGGGCTTCTTTCTTTACACCCTTTATCTTTACAATTCTTTTTCATTCTTCAACCCCTTCAATGCTTACCAATACGTCATCACTAGCACCTTGTTGTGATTGTTCCAGTGCTAACTTAAGTACTTGGTCGGCATTCAGCTACATTCACAATCTTTCTCCATCTTTCCTAAGGACTACTATTTCTAGCTATGGAATGTCCTTGGGAAGATTCCTCCGGTTTTAGAGGAATCATTGGACTTTAACCTATCCTACCATCCTTATGTCACCACAATCTTCACCGTCGTGAATAGAGATGTTTTGGGTAAGTGTATGTCACCATGAAATCCATTTTGAAGTGCAAATCCATTTTGCTCCCCCTTAACATATGCCACGATATCCGAAAACATTTCGCACATGTCGGGATGAGCTAGCACGTTAAGTCAAACCATTTTTGATTAATCATTTCCCATATTAAATCACATTTTCTCCCCCATATTAAAAATATTAACTCAATCAATGTTTTTAATATCAATTGATTTAATAGCGTTTTAAGAAAATTTGGGAAGAAAAATGCAAATCCAATTATCTTCATGAGTTACACAAGCTCCCCCTCAAATTAATGAGGGTCTACTTGAAACGTAAATTAAATACCTTTTAAACACAAGTGTAAGGTATTTATCACGTGCAAAGATCATATATGATAATGAATTCACAATATTAGCAATTTACGAGGTTGGACCTGAATGATGGAGAACATCATATGAAAGAAGTACATGGTTCTTGTTCACGAATGTTGGTCTACCTCGTAACTTCTGAAGTTATCTCTTGACTCTATGTGTATGATTGATATCATTGTCTTAACACCAATATGTGAACTTGGCACTCTCGGCATCAAGGATTCTGAATGCTGGACAATTGCTCCCCCTCAATTGTTGACCCGTGTTCTATTGAAAGAGCTGTAGTCACCGTTTGAGTAGTCGCATCGTCGAGTATGTAGATATCAATTGTAAGTTTCTACGGTTGGTGGAGATGATAACTTCGGATTCTGAAGTCAAAGCTTTCCGGTGAAATGCTTGACTTCAAAGTGAAAAACGGGTTACTATCGGAAATAATAGCAAACCATTTTGAGCATGTTTTAAAAGTTTGAACTTCTGCTCGAACTTTATTTACAACCCCGTGTCATTATTGAATGACATTTCGAGGTTCGTAAATATTATCGATTCCAGAAGACATGCTCTTTTTATCAAAACATTTTTGAACACACAATTTTGAAAGATTTAGAAAAACCTTTTGAGAAATTCTTGAAAAATTGTGTTCAAAGTTTTGAAAACCAATTACTTGAGCTTAAGATTTGGAATATCTTAGGAAAGCTCAAGTCCGAGAAGTTGTAAACTTCTCGTTGTTAAGGATAAGTTTATCATCGGCGATAAACTTTCCTTTTATCTGAAGAACGAGTCCTAAGCTGACATTTACTTAGAAGTCGTTTTCATGAGCTTGAAAACTTTGACTATTTTAACGGAAAGCTCATGACCGAGAAAGGTTAATTTCTCGTTACGAGGAAAAGTTTTCTTATTTAAAAGATACACTTTCCTTTCTGAGCTTAAAACTTCGAATGTTTTAATACAAGCTCATGACTGAGAAATGTTAATTTCTTGTTATGAGGATAAGTTATCATAAAAGATAATCTTTCCTTTATTTGAAATTCGAGTTACAGTCTGACATTTAACTGTAAGTCTTTGTGCATGAGCTTAAAAACTTCGAATGTTTTTGATATTAGCTCATGCCCGAGAAAAATGAATTTCTCGTTGCAAGGATAAGTTTATCATCGGCGATAAACTTTCCTTTTAATTGAAGATCGGGTCATCATCTGATATTTAATGATGAGCCTTATACACGAGCTTAAAACCTTTGAATGGTTTTAACGTAAGCTTGTGTCCGAGAAAATTTAAATTCTCGTTAATGAGGATAAGTTGACCATCGGCGATAAACTTTCCTTTATTTGAAGAACGGGTTACCATCTGATATTTAATGATAAACCATATACACGAGCTTAAAACCTTTGAATGGTTTTAGGATAAGCTCGTGTCCAAGAAAACTTAATTTCTTGTTAAGAGGGTAAGATATCGTTGCGTAGATAAACTTCCCTGTCTCTGAAGTCCGGGTCGTCGTCTGTCATTTAACGAGGAGCCATTGTGCATGAGCTTAAAAACTTGGAATGTTTTTGATATAAGCTCATGCCCGAGAAAAATTAATTTCTCGTTGTTAGGATAAGTTTACCATCGGCGATAAACTTTCCTTCCTTTGAAGAGCGGGTTATAGACTGTCATTTATCTATAAGCCTTGAACTGCAGCTTAACCATGAATCCCCTGAGACATTTGTTTCTCTGATATCTGCTTCTTCAGCAACCAAACTCTAAGAGTGTCCTTAGTTGAACGGTATACAATGATTGGACCGCTTCGTTCTTTTGGAACATCAACTTTGGTACCTGCATTCTCATTAGGAGTTTGTATACTTTTGCATGGGTTAGAGATGTCTATTTTAGAAGCACGTGGGGGTTCACGGTTTTCTTTTCTTGTGTCAGAGGTGGCCTGAGGAGATGATTCACTTATCTTAGCTGGCAAACGTTTCCTTTTATAGAAAACCTTAAGTTTAGGCTTAAGTGAAGTATCATCTTTATCAATTTCCTCCCTAGTAGTCTTAGTGGAATCGGAGACTATCCTAGTTAAAGGGCACTCGTTTCCTACAAGAGTGAAAGTTCTACCAGTGGGGCGCCAAACTTTACCAAAGGGTTTGATTTTAGCTATCCACTGGGACTTAATTCTAGCACGGGAGTTCACCTCATCAAGTAATTTTTTGATACATGAATCATGATTGGCTCTAAAGACACATTTTCTACATGTTTTACAGGTAGCATATTTAATGTCCGAGTAATTCCTAGATGATTGATCGATGCTCCTAGGAGATGACATGCTACGGTTAGCAGTGTTGGGTAATCTAGAAGGCATGTGACTAGGATGGACATTGCTATCCCTTACATGTGTCTTTTGCATAACTTCCCTTAGACCAGATTTATGGCCAACGTCATTTGAACTAGTTCTAGACGTGGTCTTGGTATTTTTAGGGAAACTAGAGGCAATCATATGATTTGGTCTTGCTAAAACTGATTTAGTCACATTAGGCCTAGTTGGTGGAGTGACTGTTCTAGAAATATGTCCCAAATTAACTTGGGAGGCAAACCGCGGTCTCGAGGATTGTGGTCGCTCGGATCTAAATGCAGTAGGTTGTCTGACAATCGGTTGTCTGACGAACTGATTTGTAGGCGGTTTCCCCAAGATTGATGGTTTTTCAAGCTTAGTGTCCACACTAGGTCCTCTATTTTTCCTTAACTCGTTTTTCAACGCAGCTATAGCAAACACCTTTTCCTGAACTTGGGCTTTTAACGTTTCATTTTCTTTGAGCAATCTATCTTGGGATGCCAATTTAGACTCTAGAAACTGAATTTGTTTCAAAAGATTATCCTTTTCAGCTTTAGAATCTAAAACTTTTTGATTCAATTTTCTTTCAAGAACAACGTTTGACTTTTCAAGTTTTTCAAAGTATGTTTCAAATTTGTCCGTTTTCTTAGAAAATTCAAGTTTGGCATCCTCAAGATCTTTTGATTGTTGAGCTACAATCGTTTCGAGCTCTCTAATCTTGGAATCAGAAGCAGTCAATGAAGCAGTTATAAGACAATTATCATGATGTTTAGCATTTTGAACACTTTCTCCCCCATTATGACTCACATCGGATGAATCAGAAGTGGTATTTCTATCACTCTTTTCCATCCGATGTTTGTCATAATTAGGTTCAGAATGCTCAATATGCGGCATGGCATCAGCATATACATCATAAACAACATTACATTGTACCATGTTTGCCGGCTCTTCGTCATAAACGGGTAAGGTGTCATCAAGAGAGATCTCGTGAACATTCCCTGACGTGCCACTGGTATCATGTTGTCCTCCTGATTCCGTGCTCTTGGCATCGTTAAGCTCCAAGTTTTTAACCGTATGAACAGTTTCCTCTTGTATCGAAGAGTCTGGCACTCCATTATCATACCCTTGCTGAAGTCGAGATCTTTCATAAATCGAAGATGAGACCGATGTCATGAGATTCAAAATTGTATCACGGAAAACTCGAAGCTCGGTATGTGTATCTCGAAGAAATGATTGGCAAATCACTGAACTTTCAGGCTTGATGATATTGAATTGGAGGAAAGGCGTGAGTTGTGTCACAAGAGCCTTATATGCAAGTGCCGATGCAGAGTGATTAAAGTTTCCATGGTTGAGTTGCTCGGCGAGTTGGGTCAAAGTGGTAAAGATAGAGTCGATGAATATATGACGATCTTGACCAAAGATTGTCACAAATTCGCTCCCTCCTTGAATCCTCGAAAGAGTGACAAGATGAGACTGAAGCATTTGAAATGAAGTTATACCACTTTCTCTAGCGTTGGCTTGCCCTTGATACAATTCTCCCTTGTTCGATGTCGAATTCAAGAAATCCATTGACAATCGATGAACAATAACGTTAAGAATTACTGATTGATGAAAAATCCGTTGTCAATTGCAAATAATAATACCCGATGAAAAATCCGTCAGCAAAATAAACCTTGGCACTTTATCACGTTGTCACGACTATAACTTAATATCATAAAAAAATTTTTTTCCAAAATAAAAATTTAATAAAAAATAAAAATATCAAATGATTATCAAAATAAAAGTTAATAAGAATAAAAGTTTTTCAAAAAAAAAAATAAAAAAATAAAAAAGAAAAGAATAACTAAAATTAACTAAACAAAAAAGGAACTTTCTAAAATTAAAAAATGAAAACAATAAAATTAAAATAAGAAAATCTGATAAGTTTTGAAAAATCTGATAAGTTTGAAAAAAAAAAAAAAAATCTAACTATCACCTAAAACGTGGCCTATATCATATATCACCACACACGTGGCCCAGTCAAAAAATTTCCACCGCCCACTCCACCTAGTTATTTCCGCCCAATTAAATATACTCTAAACCTAATTTGACTCTCTCAAACACAAACACAGTACCTAATCTCTCTCTCTCTCAAACTTATCCTCCGTCTCTTCTTCTTTCTCTGTTAACTCTCTCTCTCCCAATCAAACCTAATCTGCTCTATCAATACACCACCATCCAGTCTCAGTGATCTTACTCTTCCAAAAACCAAACGCAGACAATCAAACTCAGCCAATATACCCCTCGAAACAAATCGAACACCCGTGAAACGTGAATGAAAAACGAGGTTCTACAAGAAAAACGCCATTAAGATCTTAAAAATAAGGTCTCGGGTAAGGTTTTTTATGTTGATTTGTTGAGTCTTTCTATCATCTGTAGGGTCTTTCTGTCACAAGGTTAGATTATAACAAAATTGTTATAAATCTTTTCTTCTTCTTCGAAAAGTAAATCCAACAACAGATCAATGATGACAATTTGTTCGTGTGTCTTGATCTTTAAATGATCTAGGCATGCATGTTGAATCACAACAAAAACAATGAATCTGAGATCTTGGTTGTTAAAAAAAACGAGTCTTGTTTGATTTTGACGAGAGATTAATAAGAAGACGAGAGTATGGTAAGAAGACGAGAGTTTTGTAAGAAAACGTGTCTTGTTTGATTTTGATTTAGAGTCGAGAGTAGAGGTTGAGGGTTTGAGGGTGTGAGTGAGGAGTGAGCGAGGGTGAGGTCTGTTTTCGAGGGTGAGGGTGAGTGTTTGTGATGTTCGAGTTTATGGAGTCGAAAGGTTTTGAGTCGAAAGGTTTTGAGTCGAGATGAGGGGTTTGGGATGTGGTTTGGTTCGAGTTGTAGTTTAGGTGTTTGGATTTCGTGTCAGTTTAGGGGGAGGGTTCGAGAGGATTGTCAGGGTGTGAGGGTCGAGAGGGTGTGAGTGTGCTGGTGAGGGGAGGGTGTGAGGGGGTTGAGTGGTGTCCGAGAGGGGTTTGGATTCGAATCTTGTGTTTGGGTTTTGTTGGTCAGATGAGTCGAGTCAAGATTGAAGAGTCGAATGTGTCTGAGTCATTGTCTGATGAGTGTCGAGGTCTTAGTCGTGTGAGTGTAAGTGTTTTGTTTGAAACGAGACGAGAGAAGAGTGTGCGAGGTTGTGAGTCGAGTCTGTCCCGTTATGTTTGAATTCTTCTTCATTCGGAAGATTTCATTCATTCGGAAGTTTTCATTCATTTGGAATATTTCATTCATTCGGAAGTTTTCATTCATTCGGAAGTTTCGTTCATTCGGAAGTTTAGTTCATTCGGAAGATTTAGTTCATTCGGAAGATTCGTTCATCCGGAAGATTTCATTCATTCGGAAGTTTCGTTCATTCGGAAGTTTCGTTCATTCGGAAGATTTAGTTCATTCGGAAGATTCGTTCATCCGGAAGATTTCGTTCATCCGGAACTTTTAGTTTGATTCAGAACTTTTGGTTTGATTCGGAACTTTAAGAATGACAGTTTTGGATAGAAAGATGATAACCAAGATACTTTTTACAGTTGACAAAAAAGAAAGCCCAGATATGATAAAACTGATAAACTGATAAACTGATAAACGAAAATCAAGCTAGAAATGATAAACTGATAAACATCGAAACTTTTATTAAAAAGGTTATATCAAAAATTATAAAAAAAAGTATATAAAAATTGATTATAAAAAACTGATAAAAGAAAAAACTGATAATAAAAAAAATTAAAATGGAAACTGATAATATAAAAAAAATTGATTTTTGAATAAAAATTTGTGATTTTTATATAAAATAAGTAAATCAAAGATTTAATTATGATTTAAAACATAAAAACACAAACTTTTTAAGATTTGATAATAAGAGTTTTTGATTTTTGTATAAAAATTTGTGATTTTTATCTAAAAAGTAAGTAAATCAAAAGATTTGACATGGTTTAAAGCATAAAAATACAAACTTTTTAAGATAAAATCTTGATTAAATCAAAACCCATCAAAATCAAACAAAATAAAAACAATAATAAACCAATCTAACCATGCTCTTGATACCAATTGAAGGTCTACGAAATCATTGGCCTATTCTAAGATGATTGATTGGATGGATTTAATGTATGGATTGATTAATAAAATAAAGAAGATGAGAAGGGAGATGAGGGAGTAGAGAGAGAAAGGAGAGAAAAGAGAAAAGTAGAGAGAGAAAGTTAAGATTGATTTGATAAATTGTGAAAATGATCAACCCCTCTTAACATGCTAGGAGGGGATATATATAGCCCACCCTACATGTGGGCTATATGGACTATACATTAACTAAGTGGATCACGAGCCCATTACATAATTATCGTTGGAGCGACCGATCCTTCATAAATACGTAAAACGTATTTCCAACATGATCCAATATAGCCCATATAGCCCACATGTAGGGTGGGTTATATAAACCCCCTCCTAGCATGTTAGGAGGGGTTGGTCATTCACTTTTCACACACTTAATCTAATCTTTCATATTTCTCTCCAACCTCTCTCTAGTTTCTCTCTCTAGTTCTTCATCTATCTCTCTATCTCTTTAGATAATCATAACACAAGGATAATCCAAGGATTTCGAGGACCTACAATCTTTGCAGCATCAGTATTTGTCTTCTTGAGTTTAGTCCTTGAACTCTTGATCATAAATCTTCCACTTGATTTGATGATAACAAAACCTTCCAAGTATTATATCTTTTAATACTTCTTTGTCTGCAATCTTCATACCTGAAATAAAACAGTTAACAACAAAACACCAATCTGTATTGGCTTCATGATTTTTAGCAAATCACCAGCTATCAACGGATTTGATAAATTCTTTACCAGTTAGCCGCACACTCTGGAATAGCCAATACTTTATTCACAAAGAATAAGGTGTAATGAAAACCTTACATTTTTTGGTAAATTGTCAACCATCAACGGATTTGATGAAGTCTTTACCTAGTACCGTTTGTCTAGGACTAGCTAACTCTTTGTCTTGAAACAAGGTGAGTTAGAACCATATAGTTTTTAGCAAACTATCAGCTTTCAACGGATCTGATAAGTCTTTACCACAAACCGTTTGCTTATGGACTAGCCAGTTCTTATGTGTGTTAGACGTGGTGAACTGAGAACCATTTATGAAGTGTGACTGAAAGTCAAACACTTAAGATTCTTTCTCAGCTTCTTCCTCATCTTTCAAATCCTTGATTTGTTGTTTAACCATTCTGATCAACTCCAAAGCATCAGCAGACTCTTCTGTAACCTCCAATTGTTGTTCTAACATCCTTTCCAACAATTTCCTTTTGAAGGGATAAGTCTTCTCTTGCAGCATATAATATGTAACATCATCTACATCCAAAATATGCAATCCACATGACCTGTAATATCTCTAGTAACTAGGAACCTGATTCTCTAATTCCTTCAACATTTCTTGATCACATTTGTGTGGCTCATACATAAAGAGAAATTCCCTATATAATAGTGATACTTCAGTTTTACCTGCACTGGCATCTTCAACTAACCTTACAAGATCTTGAATATCTTGTCTATCCAGAATGTGAAGAATATCTTCCAAAAGTCTGAATATCCTTTTTGTGCCATCAGATCTCTGAATTCCATGAGCTTCAAGTCCTTGATCTGTAGAGTAAATCCAATTAACAATGGATGCTCTTTTTCCAAAAATCTCTGTATCAAAACATTGATCTTCAAAGTTCACAATCTTCAAGTACTTCCTTAAGCTCTCATCATCATCACTATCTTCTGCTGTAGTTTTAGCTCTCTTAGCTTTCTTCTTTAGCTTTGTTGATCTTTTCTTTTTAACACTCTTGGAAATTCTCTCAAGTTCTGCTGAACCTTCTTCCAATCTTGTATGTACCGTTTCCTCAGTATGTACTGTTGACTGTGTATGTACTGCTTGTACATTTTCAATCTAAGCAATTCCTTGAGTTTCAACTCCTGCATTCATCCTTAGACCAGTCTCTTCCTCTCTTGAACTTACTTTTTCCTTTCTATTCTTCCTCACATAAGTAGTCTTGATAGGTGGAGATGTACTTGTAGATTCAGCAGTACTTGGCTGAATTCTAGGAGTACTACCAAATTGTCTTTGTTGTTGTAGACGTTTCTTGAATTCTTCAACAGCTTTCTTGTCTGCTTCAGATCCAATCTCAACAAAATTCAATTCAGTCCTCTTACTTTGCTCATACAAAGTCTTGATTTCTTCAAAAGTTTTCTTGACCAGCTGAATATGAGTAAATCCTTTTACTTTCTTTAGAAATTTCATCATTTGATTTCTAATCTGCATAGTAGTTGGAGGCTTAATCTTTTCTTTCCTTCTCTTTTCAGCAAAGAATCTTTGTTGCTCCCTTACCAGATCATCAATCAATCTTGATTTTTTCTTCTTCATCATATGCATCTTTTTCTTCAGCTATCAATGAGTTTGCAAGAAGCTCACTTGCATGTATCTCAGCTTGAATCCTGTCATACTCTTGTATGTTCCATTCTTGCTGTATCCTTTTAGCTTCTAACAAATTTTGCTTTGCTGCAAGTTCTTCCTGCAATTCATCTTCACGAATTTGTGCTTGCATTCTATAAGCAAATTCCTCATCATGGTCAATTTGATTAAATATGTACATGACTTTGTTTATATCATCATCTGAATCACTTTCATCTTCAGATTCTGATAATAATTGCTTCTTCTTCTTATCCTTTGGATTTATCTTAAGTAGCTTCTTCTTCAGTTTGGCAGCTACTTCTTCATTAGCTAACTGTTGAATGACTATACCTTTTGTAGGGTGTGAAGCTTGTACTTTCTTACCTCGAATTTGATCCTTTGAGGCAAGAACTTCTTGTTGTGTCTTTTTCTCCACTTCTGCTTGCTTAGTCTTCTCAACTAAATTCTTCTTTAGATCAAGCAGTAATTTGGCTAAAGTCTCATTTTCTCCAAATGAACTTTGACTTTCCAATGAAGGATGATCACCAGCGGTACTTGCAATTGGCTTAGCAGTTGTGATAATCCGTCAATTTATGATTGATATTTTATTCTCAATATTTATTTGAAAACATTATTTTAATGTTACAATATGAACTCACTTATTTTTGGGAAGTAATTTGGATTTACGTCTTGAAGTAGCGTCGACTACGTCTAAACCGGAGGATTCAACGTTACGTGCTTACGTTTACATACACTGTCTTTGGTGACAGTCCGACATTTCAGAAAATAAATTTGTCTGTGAATATTATTTTGAGATTTTAAATTTGTGTTGGTTCATAAACTCACAAATTTACGAGAAGAGTTTAGGACTTACGATTTTATTTTAACGTCCTTTACGACTAAACCGGAAACCCTAGGATTACGTATTTACGTTTTCGAACTCTGTTTTTGATGAGACAATTTTTATTAGATTCGTTTTGTGCCGTTGATTCATAATTTATAAAAACGTTTTTCGTAAAACGACCCGAGGGCACGCAAATCGAGGAAACTAGAATCGAGGAGTACCCGTAATTAAATGGGGATGAGACAAGTGGGACACTTGTCCCACCCCCACTCAAACCGGCCTAAGCTTGCTCCACCAACACCTTAAGTGTCAAAACCTTAACCAACTAGCAACACATGTCTAGTTTAGCTTATAAGTTAAGCTTACATCTTTCCACCAAACACAAAATCACTACCTACACTTCACACATACCATTTACAACATGCAAAACAAGTTAGAAACTCTCCTCCTCTCTTGTTTATGCCATCCCATTTCTCCCCTTAAACACTAATTTTGATCAAAATCAACCATGAAATCTTATGTTATATACACATATGTTGAAGCCCTTTTGAAACCCTATTGATTGGTGGTGCTTATAACATCCAAGGAGGAGTTTTCATGGAGTAGTAGGGCTTATTTTCCACAAGGTGTTTATGAAGAATGGTGGTCTTGAATATGGTCATGGTTATTCACAAGTTTCTTCATCAAAAACCATGTCCAAATCATAACCTACATCAACTTGGTGGTATAAAGATTGTCCTCCTCATCCTCTTGTTATTTTTGATTATGTAATCATGTATTTTATTTCCTATTGTATATGTATATGATGATTATATGGTGATAAAAGTATTGTGTGGGGATTTGGTGTTGATAAACATGATTAAAAAGGTGAAAAACTATAAAGAACAAGGCTAAAATCTTGCTTAAAAGTGATGGCTGTATAAAACAGTAATGAAACATGTCATGAACTGATAAAATAATGAAGTAGAATTAATATACAGTAAGCTATGGGTCCTGTACACATGTGAGAGTTGGCCATGCAATGGAATCATTGTAATGAGTGATATATGATCAAAACAAGTTTAAGGTACAAATCTGAGTTTACTGTTTTGGACGATTTTTAGAAAATACTTAGAAGATGATTCAACAGTAGCTATAGAAGAGTTAAATGGAGCACATATCATCTAGTTTATGTGATAAAAATTTTAGCTTCTATCTTCATATATAACTCTAGATATGGCAGTTTTGGTGAATATGAAGATAAAAATCAGATTTTGAGAATTAATGTTTATTACTATTATATAAGCACTCAAAATTATATTGTATAAAATGTAAAGTTAAAACCCACTAACTTATGGATTTTATTTATATAAATATGTAAAAGGTTAAATAAGTGTATAAATTATAAAAATGGTAGTGGAATAATACTTATAAGTAATAAAAACTATAAACTTGATTTTTACGACTTTTTCGGCTATTACCGTAAAATTAACGTTTTTCGCCAATTAAAACTTAGACGATCAAACCCGTCTAATGTAAAGTTTTTAAAAGTCATATACTGATATATAAGTATCTAAAACAAGTAAAAACCGATAACACCCGAACTATAGGACATACGGACATTAACGAGCTAAGTAAACATATTGGACTAATAATTGGACTAAATAAGTTTAACACTTATAAAAAGAACTTATTGGACTTAACCCATTTAGGCCCAACTTGTAAAGTATAGATACTTATAGTATAAGTATAACATGGATTAATACAAGTTAAAGAACTTATAATAAGTTTATTAGACTTAAAACATGTAAATAGATAAAACTAGTAAACTAGTATAAAAGTTATCGACACATAACACTAAAATGAGTAAACGAGAATATGTAAACTCACTTGATCATCATATATATATAATCATCATATGTATACATAATTGTTATTTTTATAAAGTCATTGTACATGAGTCTAAGACGAGTATTATTTGTCTAGGTTTCCGTGATTGAAGCACGTACCGTACGTCCGAATTGCCGATAACCCGCCTTCCCACATCAATGTGAGTTCATAGCCTCGCACTCTTTTAAATGTTTTTATAAATATTTTATAAACCCGCGAGGGAGATAACATGTTAGTTTTTACAAAATAGGACACCATTTGTCCCGATTTTTTGTTTATTGATTTGGACCCGAATGATTGAATGACCCGATTGTATGACCCGATAAATGATTAAAGGACCCGATAGATGAAATCAAATGGATTATTAAAGTTAGGTTATGTCACTAAAAGTCCCATTAGCATGAATTGTGAACTACCGGGATTTGGTAGACGCTTATGCATTTAATAGTACTATTTGGGGACGATCACCCCAGTTCGCGCCTTGACGGTTGATCCCCGTCGTGCCACATTGATTGGTAAGCGAATTTATGTATGAGAAGATTTCCATAGCGTGACCTTTGTGACGACACGCTACTTTAGATGGGCAAATTAAGTATCGGGTTAGCTACCCGTTGTTGGTTTAGTAAGGTAACAATGTCATGCGGCTTATAATAATCCAAATTAACGAAATACTAATAGACGCACCGAATTACGATATATTGCCTGACTAGCAATACGGGGTCATACTATTGATATTATGTTGGTGTTTTGGTTTTCATAACCATATTCATATAACGATTTTTATTTTCATACAACGTCATAAGACGTATTGTATGGTATTTTTACGACATTGGCTCGTATAATGATTTTTAAGGCAAACGTCTATATTATGATTTTGATGAAGATTTGTATAAAATGACTTTGGCTATTTTATGGCCTATTAAAATGATTTGTACAAAATGATTTTCAGTAATAATTTTATACTGATATTATATTGATGGATTTTATTAAACTCTATGAATTCACTCGGCGTTATCGCTGACCTTTTTTTTCACATGTTTTATCTCAGGTACTTGAAGGTAATTCTCGGGAAGACGACAAGAATTCATGGCCCGCACTTAAATTATAATTTCCATTCAAATGTTTGTGAAACCTGTATTAAATACAATGACTTGGGACCTATGTAACTTAGATATTTATGAATGGAAATGCTTTTATTATTAAACGACGCGATTTTTATGCGTTGTCTATGATGTGAGTAATGTGCTATCCCGTAACACCAACGAGTCTTCCGCTGTATTGAGTTGTATAAATTTGGGGGTGTTACAGTTTGGTACCAGAGCTCTCGTTATAGAGAACGAAATATTTTTTTAAAAATCAAGGTTTTGAATAAAACATTTCAAAATCTTTTAACTATAAACATTTTTCTAAAAATGTCTAAAAATCTTTTGACTATAACGGTGCCGAAGAATTCCCGAGTTACCGACAAGGCCAGACTGAGAAGTGTTATTGTAATATATATATATATATATATATATATAACTTAGATTATATATATATATATATATGATGTAATTTGATTACATGATTGTTTGATGATTATTTTGATATTTATACGAGGTATTCATACGACGTAGATTGTCACAAGGAACCCTAAATCCCCTAGTAAATTAATCGAAGCTATTCTCGTAGGAATTCTAGCTATCCTAGATCTAAACCAAGTTGTGGATATTTATGATCCCAACAAATGGTTGATATTCGTAGAAATGTAGATATTAGTTGATTATGATATTGAAAAAGAATTGGCGAGATTAAATCTGATATCGATGTCATGACGATCTTTCCTTATAGAGTGGAGTTTGACAAAACGTTACCACCTAGAAAGATGTCATCTGATTCGTCGTCATCCAATTCTTAAATTGAAATCGAAAGGGTGAATGTTGCACTTGAGGCTGTCATTGGAACCATTACCAAAAAGCCTCATGCCACTAATACCTTTCCGAGAAGTCTATTTGAATGATCAAGTCATTTCATACTAGTAACTCATTTGATAATTGTTGTTGTAAGAGCTATAGGATTGGAAATTAAGTATTGATTCATATCGAGCTTTAATTGCCCTTTTAAGGTTTATAAATAAGATTGAAAGTATTGGAATATGAGGTAGGATATTGAATTGAGTATAAAATTGGTTGAAACTTGAATGAAGTAAAAATTTAACTTGTATGGAATATGAGATTGTTAAGAGGAAGTCGTTAAGTCCTGTGATTGAATTATAAGGTTTTAAATGATTATTAAATTCGTGTTAAGTGTTGTTCCTAGGCCATTGTCCACTAATGAGGATGCCCAGTGTCCAATAAATAAATTGAAGAAATCTTCTTCTGACTTGGGACCGATGGATTTTTCGGGACAGGTAGGACACCTAATGACTCTTGTAGATTAGTATTCATTGTGGTATCTTTTAAAATCCCTAACTTAACTGAGACATCAGTTGGTAGGATGAGTTCTGAGAATTGTATGACATAGTGACACATAATGTGTTACGGTACAATTTTGACTTGTTTGTGATTAATGAAGATACTACCTTTGATTGCTAAATCCTACATGTATCGATGTTATCTATCTCTTATTGCTTCATCCTGATGTTCGCATTAGTGATGCAACCATTGAACAAGTACTCATCTTGATTTGAGTTACGTTGTGAATTATTCTTCGTGAGTGCCATCAAGGTCATGAACCTCATGATTTCTTGGCTAAGCTCATTTCCTATTATATTGTAGTTAAGTTCTTGATGAACCACTCTTCATCACTCTTTTGCAGATCACTCATTGTTTTTATAAGATAAAACAATATCCTTTGAGAAAATTTAATTTTCATCACTATAAGGATTATTCAAAGTAAGATTTATAAGTGATTGTTATCAAAATGAGGTATTTTATAAAGTACCTTGTAAAACTTAACTGTTTTTATAACAAAGAAAATCTTTGTAAATTTATTCTTGATTCTTATTTAAGGATTAAGCATGAAAATGTTTTTATTATAAACATGATGATAAATTTTGACGAACTGAGTATTGCATCGTTAATCTTGAAATTATATATAGTTGCGCGCCTACATACAATTTGGAATGGACCATGCAAGACTGATTAGTAGTCACCATAAAACTAATGAATAAACCCTACATTCTCTTTGAAGATTGTGAAAGATTAAATTTTATGAGATCTGCAAGAAGTGAAAAAAAAATAGGGACATAGTGTTAGGGACACCTACATATGTGCCTGTAGCATCTATTCTTCTGAGTTGAATTTACTAATCTGTGGAAATTGTCTTATTTGACAATTGACAGATCTTTCTTGTCCAATTCTCCCGTAGTGAGATTCCTAGGAAAAGTATCTGATTACCGAGTGTTGATACCCGACTGGATGTATCGACGTTCCTATCATTTCTTTTGATTTGATTTCATTTGAATGACCTGTGTAACGATCCGAGGAGCTTTTGAATGCGTACTCAAAATTATGAAAGCATGGGATATATTCATATTCGTTAAATGTTTTCATCTGTATCTGATTTTAAATTCTCTCGCCTAGATTACGCGTTGACCCTACTCTTTTAAGGTTAGTTATGTCTCCAGATATCCTTAAATTTGTGAAGGATTATGAATTATTATTAGTCTTTTGAGAAGTTCACATCTTATCGAGGGCAATAAAACTGAAAAGTTAATAGTGCCAGTAGAATGGATTGATTGATTATGACATGACGACATTGTCTTAATTGATGGGAACTCGAGTAGAATTCCCCTAAATAATAAGATGTTGATTATCAAAAGTGATCTAAATAATTCTTGATGGATGACCATATCCTGCATTTAGACTTGAAATTATACGTGAATGGTTGTGAGTTAGTTATAGATATTGTCATCTAGAAGAACCTAATATAAATTTATTAAAAGATGTTTCCGTTATCTGAAACTTTAATAAGTATTTATTGGTGAATTAACTAGACTTTTGCCATTTAGGCAAGTTGAAATTGGTATTGATTATATTCCCGGTGTTGCACCTGTGGCATGTGCACTGTACGTCAGCACCATCTGAATTTAAGGAATTACCGTACAACTAAGAGAGTTGTCGGAGAAAGATTTTATTCTACCAAGCTCGTCATCAAGAAGAGCTATGGTGTTATCATTCCTTATATTTATAGATTACCGTGAACTGAGTAAATTGACAATCGAAAACGATATCCATAACTCGAAATGGAAGATTTATTCGATCATTTACAAGGTTCTAGCGTACGTTTTAAAGATTTGATCCATGGCATGGTTATCATCAACTTCGCATCTGCGAAAAAGATTATCAATTCCAATCATTACATCCAGAACTTGTGATGAACATTATGAGTTTCACGTGATGTCGTTTGGATTGACCGATGCACATGTAGCATTCATAAATTTGGTGAATCACGTGTGTAGGCTGTAATTTGATAAATTCATGCTCGTGATCATTAAGGACTATTTGTTTGTTTATAAGTATAAGAATGAGTTAATAATTAGTTATAGACTGCCCTAAATTGGCCGAACGATAAAAACCTGTACCTTAAATATTTAACATATGATTAAAGACTTAAACCTTTACATTATTTGACTATGTGATTCATAAGATAAGATAATGGAATCTATATTGACTCTTTAAAAATTAAGAGCCCTTTTAAGACTTTGGATTATTATTAAAAAGAAAGTGCAAATATGTTTTGACAAATATTTTAACAAAGGATTTTTAAGGGATTATTCCCTTATACCCAGAACATTTAACTAAACTCCTGTTTAGGGGTAAATGTTCGTGTATACTTTTAGACAACCTAAGAATAATTGAGGAAACCTTTTAAATCATGACTTGAAATTTGAAACGATAATTTACGCTTTTCAACTAAGAAAATTTTGACCAAAGTATAACCAAAGGTTTTTCAAACATTTACGAATCTTATTAATTATTTTCGATAAATCAACAAAAAACTTGTTAATTAAATTCAAATTTATTTTTGAACATTTTTACAATTGGTCGAACTAAAAAGAAATTAAAATTTTTACGTTATGTTTCATAAAAATTAAATATTTAATATTTAATTAGTTGTAATAATTATCGACGCTTTAGACATCGGATTGAGTAAAACAGATAAAAATGATAGTTGAGACGAAACTAAAACAGAGAAAATGTGAAGAAATAATTTTTGAATAAATACGGTTATGATATTTATTTCATCAAAAAGGTGAATATAATTACTGACACATTATGTAGAAAATATAAAGAACCAATTAGGATATGTTCCTTAGTAATGATAGTACAAAATAAATTGCCGAACAATTTAAAAATAGCTAATGTTTGTAAAAAGAGATAATATAAATAATAAAAGGGGGTTTGCGGCTAATGTGAACCATTAGAATTGAGAAGCCGATAGTGTTAAATGTTTTAAAGGCCACTTGTGGTTATCTAAATATGGAGGATTGTGAGATATAGTTATGTTGGAAATCTTGTAAGTATAAGTATAAGTATAAGTATTCTATTTATGTCATTTCTGGCTAAAAGTATCTTTGTCTGAAGAAGTTGTACTGATGGCAATTATGAAGGCAGACATCGCCTCATACATTAGTAAACGTCTAGCTATTGCAAAGGTCATCATCTGAATTTGATTCGATTTGGGTCATCGCCGACAGACTGGCCAAATCTGCTAATATCATTCCCGTTAATGATAAATGCAAAAGAGTTGTGTAAACATAGTGTGCCTGTATCGAACATCTTTATCAAGATCCTCGCTTCGCATCGAATTTCTAGAGATTTGCTCAGAAATCATTGAGAACGAACCTTGATGAGAGTACTATGTACCACCCCAAATCGAAGGGACGAGGTAAAGTAACGATACAAAGTAATATAAGTGTTGTTTTATGTTTGAATGATTGACCTTTGGTAATAGACCGTATAATCGTTTTCCTTTGGAGAGATTATCCTTGATAACTATCGTATGAGGATCGAGATCTAATCTTGTTAGGATCTATATTAGAGCATCTCTAAGCAGGAGTTGAGATAAAGACACCCGACATACACCCACTGTGAGTTGGACATGCCTTTTAGGTTTAAGGTTTCCTATGATGGCGAACCCAACCTTGTAGAATATTCGACCCGCGAGATCTGAAATGATTGTTGAAATTAGGATCTGATTATTGACTGCCGGTAATGGGCAAGAGGTTATGTGAATATGAAATGTAGATCTTGGAGTGCCATATGGGTAGCGAAGTTATGCCACAATTTTTTTTAACCTTGGAAAAATGAATTCATGATCTGACAAATCATAGGATATAAGTC
This sequence comes from Glebionis coronaria, assembly GCA_025667525.1. Classification (NCBI taxonomy): domain Eukaryota; kingdom Viridiplantae; phylum Streptophyta; class Magnoliopsida; order Asterales; family Asteraceae; genus Glebionis; species Glebionis coronaria. Next base: position 191,104,789 of record CM046882.1, on the reverse strand, counting down.
CTCGTTGTATGGGACCATTGAAATGATGTAAAAGATTGGTTTGAAAGGCATATAAGCTGGATCTACCCTAGGACTTCAAGAACTGCGTGAATTATGTTTCGTAAATCGAACTTGATGGAATATCTATCAAGTAAAAATCTGAATTCTTCTTAATAGAGCTTAGATCGGTGAAAAGTTGCATTCATCAAAAACCCGTGAACATCATGGATAGAGAAAGTAAGTCAACACTAAGCCTGATCTTATTCCCGTAGTTATGGTTGATGAAACTCGCGTATTGTAATGAATTACACTTGTGAGAAAAGTCCGAATGTGGAGGAAATACCCACATGGCTTTAACTCTATAAGAAGCGAGTAGTAAGATGATCTTTGAGGACAAAGATCCTGTTTAGGGGTAAATGTTGTGACAATCCGTCAATTTATGATTGATATTTTATTCTCAATATTTATTTGAAAACATTATTTTAATGTTACAATATGAACTCACTTATTTTTGGGAAGTAATTTGGATTTACGTCTTGAAGTAGCGTCGACTACGTCTAAACCGGAGGATTCAACGTTACGTGCTTACGTTTACATACACCGTCTTTGGTGACAGTCCGACATTTCAGAAAATAAATTTGTCTGTGAATATTATTTTGAGATTTTAAATTTGTGTTGGTTCATAAACTCACAAATTTACGAGAAGAGTTTAGGACTTACGATTTTATTTTAACGTCCTTTACGACTAAACCGGAAACCCTAGGATTACGTATTTACGTTTTCGAACTCCGTTTTTGATGAGACAATTTTTATTAGATTCGTTTTGTGCCGTTGATTCATAATTTATAAAAACGTTTTTCGTAAAACGACCCGATGGCACGCAAATCGAGGAAACTAGAATCGAGGAGTACCAATAATTAAATGGGGATGAAACAAGTGGGACACTTGTCCCACCCCCACTCAAACCGGCCTAAGCTTGCTCCACCAACACCTTAAGTGTCAAAACCTTAACCAACTAGCAACACATGTCTAGTTTAGCTTATAAGTTAAGCTTACATCTTTCCACCAAACACAAAACCACTACCTACACTTCACACATACCATTTACAACATGCAAAACAAGTTAGAAACTCTCCTCCTCTCTTGTTTATGTCGTCCCATTTCTCCCCTTAAACACCAATTTTGATCAAAATCAACCATGAAATCTTATGTTATATACACATATGTTGAAGCCCTTTTGAAACCCTATTGATTGGTGGTGCTTGTAACATCCAAGGAGGAGTTTTCATGGAGTAGTAGGGCTGATTTTCCACAAGGTGTTTATGAAGAATGGTGTTCTTGAAGATGGTCATGGTTATTCACAAGTTTCTTCATCAAAAACCATGTCCAAATCATAACCTACATCAACTTGGTGGTATAAAGATTGTCCTCCTCATCCTCTTGTTATTTTTGATTATGTAATCATGTATTTTATTTCCTATTGTATATTTATATGATGATTATATGATGATAAAAGTATTGTGTGAGGATTTGGTGTTGATAAACATGATTAAAAAGGTGAAAACTATAAAGAACAAGGCTAAAATCTTGCTTAAAAGTGATGGTTGTATAAAACAGTAATGAAACATGTCATGAACTGATAAAATGATGAAGTAGAATTAATATACAGTAAGCTATGGGTCTTGTACACATGTGAGAGTTGGCCATGCAATGGAATCATTGTAATGAGTGAGATATGATCAAAACAAGTTTAAGGTACAAATCTGAGTTCACTGTTTTAGACGATTTTTAGAAAATACTTAGAAGATGATTCAACAGTAGCTATAGAAGAGTTAAATGGAGCACATATCATTTAGTTTATGTGATAAACATTTGAGCTTCTATCTCCATATAGAACTCTAGATATGGCAGTTTTGGTGAATATGAAGATAAAAATCAGATTTTGAGAATTAATGTTTATTACTATTATATAAGCACTCAAAATTATATTGTATAAAATGTAAAGTTAAAACCCACTAACTTATGGATTTAATTTATATAAATATGTAAAAGGTTAAATAATTGTATAAACTATAAAAATGGTAGTGGAATAATACTTATAAGTAATAAAAACTATAAACTTGATTTTTACGACTTTTTCGGCTATTACCGTAAAATTAACGTTTTTCGCCAATTAAAACTTAGACGATCAAACCCGTCTAATGTAAAGTTTTTAAAAGTCATATACTGATATATAAGTATCTAAACAAGTAAAAACCGATAACACCCGAACTATAGGACATACGGACATTAACGAGCTAAGTAAACATATTGGACTAATAATTGGACTAAATAAGTTAAACACTTATAAAAAGAACTTATTGGACTTAACCAATTTAGGCCCAACTTGTAAAGTATAGATACTGATAATATAAGTATAACATGGATTAATACAAGTTAAAGAACTTATAATAAGTGTATTAGACTTAAAACATGTAAATAGATAAAACTAGTAAACTAGTATAAAAGTTATCTACACATAACACTAAAATGAGTAAACGAGAATATGTAAACCCACTTGATCATCATATATATATAATCATCATATGTATACATAATTGTTATTTTTATAAAGTCATTGGACATGAGTCTGAAATCAAATGGATTATTAAAGTTAGGTTATGTCACTAAAAGTCCCATTAGCATGAATTGTGAACTACCGGGATTTGGTAGACGCTTATGCATTTAATAGTACTATTTGGGGACGATCACCCCAGTTCGCGCCTTGACAGTTGATCCCCGTCGTGCCACATTGATTGGTAAGCGAATTTATGTATGAGAATATTTCCATAGCGTGACCTTTGTGACGACACGCTACTTTAGATGGGAAAATTGAGTATCGGGTTAGCTACTCGTTGTTGGTTTAGTAAGGTAACAATGTCATGCGGCTTATAATAATCCAGATTAACGAAATACTAATAGACGCACCGAATTACGATGTATTGCCTGACTAGCAATACAGGGTCATACTATTGATATTATGTTGGTGTTTTGGTTCTCATAACCATATTCATATAACGGTTTTTATTTTCATACAACGTCATAAGACGTATTGTATGGTATTTTTATGACATTGGCTCGTATAATGATTTTTAAGGCAAACGTCTATATTATGATTTTGATGAAGATTTGTATAAAATGACTTTGGCTATTTTATGGCCTATTAAAATGATTTGTACAAAATGATTTTCAGTAATAATTTTATACTGATATTATATTGATGGATTTTATTAAACTCTATGAATTCACTCGGCGTTATCGCTGACCTTTTCTTTTCACATGTTTTATCTCAGGTACTTGAAGGTAATTCTCGGGAAGACGACAAGAATTCATGGCCCGCACTTAAATTATAATTTCCATTCAAATGTTTGTGAAACCTGTATTAAATACAATGACTTGGGACCTATGTAACTTAGATATTTATGAATGGAAATGCTTTTATTATTAAACGACGCGATTTTTATGCGTTGTCTATGATGTGAGTAATGTGATATCCCGTAACACCAACGAGTCTTCCGCTGTATTGAGTTGTATAAATTTGGGGGTGTTACAGCAGTACTTGCAATTGGCTTAGCAGTACTTGGATCTTCAACAATGTCAGCAGTACTTGTAGTTGGCTTAGCAGTACTTGGATCTTCAACAAAGTTGACTTCACCAGTATTTGACACACTTGTTTCTTCAATCACTTGTGTATCCCCAGATGCTTTATCTTCCACAGAAGCCATCATATCAACTTGCACTTCTTTAGTCTTTCTGACTTATTGCTTCGTGGTGATGGATCAGGAAACTGATTAGAAATTTCCTCCAACTTCTCATAGAAAGCACTCCAATTAGCTTGAGGTGGTGATTGAACTGATGGTTCTGGCTGAGTTGCCAATGTTTTTGCAACTTGTGGCTCCTCTGGTTGATTTACCAATTTTTATTGAACTTGTTCTTGAACTTGTGGTTCCTCTGGAGTAGGTTGTGGGTCTTGCTGTTGAATCTCCATGTCTGAAGGTTCATCCACACCAGTCTCTAAACCAGTTCCATCTTTAAATGTCCCCATGACATATTCATCCAATTCAAAATTGATGTCATTTACACAGATCCTTGTTTGATTATCAGAAGAAGGTGGTTGTTCTTCATTATTCCTTGTTCTTCAATATTCCTCCCCTGTTTGGTTGCATTCAGTTGCCTTTTCTTGAGGTTCCTGAACCTTTGCTTCCTGATTGCAGATGTCTGAACAGATCTATATTGCCTCATCCAAGATGACACTTTGTTCTTTAACTTGAGTAGGCTAGCTTCCAATTCAGCAATTTTCTTGTCTTGAACAAGCTTATCTTTCTATAATACTTGTACCTGTTGGGAAAAACTTGTACACAAAGAAGTTAAATTTGCAACATCCACCACCTCTGGTGCTTGTGCTTGTAGTGAACCACTAGCAGCAATAGAAGCAGCAGGTGTGTGGATCATCTCATCAGTGTTTGGTGGAATACCAACATTGTGAGAAGAATATTATGAATCTTCTAGAGAGTGGGAGCTCTGGTGAGAAGGAGTTTGCTGAGAAGCACTAGCATTGCTAGGTTCCTCACCTTCTTGATTGGCAGGTTGGGCTAATATATGAGCAAACAATGGTGTTACTGTTCCTGAAAAGGCATTGCCTTGTTTGTTCAAGAAAGAGAAAGTTCTCTTTGTGAGTGAAGGAACATCCCATGTATCAGTTAATGCTGGTAAGTTAGCTATTTGGTCACTAACTAAAGCCTGAATGAATCTAGGATACATTAAAAACTTCTTAGTCCCTTCCAAATTCCTAGTCATGCCTTCAAAAATTAATTTTGAAAAATTAAAAACCCTGTTATTTGCTAGACAAATACAAGCAGATGCCAATGCAGCAGGTATTTGATCAAAAGATTTACTTTTTGAACTTAAACAGTGAATAATATCATGAAAAAGCAATTTCCATTGAGGTGAAAATAAAGCTTTAAAGAAAGTAAGACTTTCCCTACCACCTCCATAGCCCATGGCTGTAAGGCCATCATGAATCTCTGTATTATTAAGCATACTAAGTCCATTTTCGTCATTAAGTCTCAAACTTGCTCGTAGCAGTACCTCAGTGACATATATATTTCTATGATTCACCCTAGCCTTAATGCAAGGTTGATCAAAACGAGTACCTAAAACAGCAGTATCACAAAATTGTTCAACAATGGGTATAAAGACAACTGGACTTACAGTGAGTGCGAAGCGAACATGACTTCGAGATAGGAAACCAAGCATCTCATGGAAACCAAGAGAGTCATCATTTGTAGCAAGATTCGCAACCAAATTATGCTTAGAGATTACTTGTAAAGCAGCCATTAGTATTTTTGATGATCGAAAGATTAGAAAGAAGGTTATAGAATCAAGAGTGAAAAATAAAAGATTAGGTGAATCAATTGTGTAATTGGGGTAAGTATTTAAGTAAATAACAAACCCAAGCGCGAAGAAACCGCCAAATTTACAAAAGAGACCCTTAACGGTACAACAGACATGTAGCGGTACATGGAACATAAGCGGTACTTGGTTTTGTGCTAGCGGTACTTGGAGTGACAACGGTACTCACAATTTTGACCAGTTCATGCTTTCCACTAGACATGTAACCTCTTTTATCTTTTTCTATAAACCTGCAATAACATCAAAAACACAAAACATAGACTATACAATAAAAATTATAAAAATTTGTACAACTATTACCTCCCCTCAACATATGCAACATGTTATTGGTTGAGCATACCAATGTGTGTTACCAAGAATTCGAATCTCTTTGCATCAAATGCCTTGGTCAACAAATCAGCTACATTGTTGTCTGTATGAATCTTCAAGACTTTGTTGGGTCAAAAAGTTGATGTGGCAGAAACTCAAAAATGAAGAAAACGTGAAGTATTTGTCTAGGCGTTGACAAGAGCATTCCAAGCGTTGACAAGAGTTATTTAGGCGTTGATGGAATCAAGCATTGTCAAGAGCAATCCAAGCATTGTCACATGCAATTCAAGCATTGACAAAACGTAGACAAAAGAAGCTAATGGAAGCTTCTATTTAGATAAACATGCAAAAGATATTCTGCATAGGTTTATTTAAATAGAAGATTTACTTGTTTTTTCATTCTTATCTCTTGTAAACCCTAATCCTTACACTATAAAAGGAACCAAGGGTCATAGGTTTTATTCACAACTCATATTCACAATGTAAACCTAAAGTGTGTGTCGCACTAGACGTGGGATTCAATGTATACACGTCTAGTGGATGTTTGTTATTAATATAATGAACATCCCAATTGTTTTAATTCATGTCCTTGTGCCTAAACACCTTGTTCATGATCATTGTTCTTTTCCGCTATGTTATCATATGAACGATGATCAACCTAGATATAATGGTTCTTAACCATTGAGCCCAACGATCAATAGGGATCAACAATTGGTATCAGAGCCTAAGGCTCTTGATATCTAGGTCCGACGAGGTGTTCGTGTATGGTGAAGAAGAAAAATTCGTATTGAATTTTTCTGGACGTTTTTGTGTGCGCAGCAGTATTCAGAAGGTCATAACTTTTGATTGAACCGTTGGATCGTCACGAAATTTTAGATGTGTGTTCTACATACATAGATCTAAACATCCACCAGAGGGATTGTCGAGTTTTATCCCCAGGCAAAAGTTATTAAGCGTCGAAGTTGGCAGCAGAGGTGATTTTCAGATTTTTATATTCACATGAAATCATGATTTAGGGTTTCTGAAAACCCTAGATCATTGCATATAATGGAAGATCTGATGTTTTATGACGAATTGGAGGTGATAAAGTTTTAGGGTTTCATCCAAAACCCTAGATCTACGATTCGATTTTAGGGTTTTATTCCAAAACCCTAGAATAATCATCACTGTGTGATTGGAAGAAACGAATACATGCGACTCCAAAGAAAAGCATGATTTGCTTTATGCTAGTTTAATACAGTAACGTGGTGATATTCAAAGCAAGAAACAATGAAGGAGCTTTGCATTCACACGGATCCTCGGACGTGATTGGTCAAGACCATGTGTGTTTACACGGTTTGTGATCTCATGAGTGCTAGTGCACTGTATTACCATAAGCCTCTCGTTCCTATTGGTTTAAGGATGGTGTGTTCACACGGTTTGAACTTTTTAATTGGCTATTTAAGTTTGTATATACACGGTTCAAATAAGGATTCCTATTGGTGGAAAATATTGTGTTCACACGATATAATATCTCGCAGCAAAAGAGAACACAGCCAAGGAGGATTGACGTGGTATACAGATTTCAAAGATTGTGATTGGATGACAAGTTATGTTCACACGACCAAGGGATGATATTGATTGGTTTAGAAGTCTGCGTTCACACGGTATATGATCAAAAGAACCTTTATTTACTTATTTAATTCAACATTGATATTTAATTCAACGTTGACAAGTGAAAAGGGCGTGGACGCTGACAAGGTTTAACATCAACGCTGATGTTTGAAATCTAAACGCTGACAGGTTTAAATGTGACGCTGACAGAAGGAAGTTTGACGCTGACAAGAATAAGTCAACACTGATAGGTTGACAGTGTTGTCCGAGATATGTTCTTCAAACGCTGATACGCTTTGTCCGATATCGGGTAATGAATGTGGATATTGGACAGTAAGGGTTCTCGGATAACAAACTGATTGCTGCTGTTTGAGAAAACTGGTACGTTTTAAGCACACAAAAAGGAGGATAATACACACAAAGGTACATGGAATCTCCATTTTAATTCAGAATATCAAGTTGATATTTATGGCTCGGATATATTTAAATGGATTAATGATTTTTAAGTAAGTTAGCCACAATTCATGAAGACTTTGATTGATATTCAAATATGTAATCGGGATAGCCTTGTGAAAGAGTTATTCGACTTCTAACTTTTCCATATGAGAATATTGGTTCATTAAGACTTGTCATGAAGAGGTGTTAGCTTAAGGGGAAGAATTCTTATGGGAAGTTTGATGATTGAAGAAGATTTTCGCGAGTTTGTGTTTCATCATATTGTTAAAGTGGTGGACATCAGCTATTTACTTTAACAATAACTTGTTCGTGCTTTACATGGATGGTGATAAAGACTTGTCATAACACTTGAAGGAGTTACATTATCGTGCTCAGTGTCTCACTAAGGATGAGAATATTGACAAGGGATCGAGGTCTACTTATATTCTTTCTCTATCTGGTATAAGTTCTTCATCACATGGATAAACAAGACATGGAACATAGGTTTGTGGTATTCTACTTTTGCATCAAGAATACTTTATTTATTTTTCTTCAGGATCATTACATAGAGCTACTTTTGGAGAATCTTCAAGATTGCATACTTTCACATATTCCCTATTGATGTGTCAAAAAGGGGAAGAATATGTGCTATACTTAAGGGGAAGCTTCTTGGAGATCATGTACTACATACAAAGGATTCATGCTTAAGAGGAGTGTTTTGACATCATCAACTAGGGGAAGATTGTTGGGTCGAATTATTGAGTTGATAAGTCAAAACACAACAAAATAAGAAGACAAGGGCTAAAAAGTACAAGTTGCAAAAGAACAAGCCGTTGGAGTCTTTTTATTACTTTAAGTTCTTAGTCACGTGGATAGTACAAGACATGGAACACAAGGTTGGATCATTCTACTTCTACATCAAAAATATTATATTAATTGTTCTTCAAGATCATTACAAAGAGCTACTTTTGGAGAATCTTCAACATTGCAACATTGTTTACTTCCTTGTTGATGTGACAAAAAGGGGAAGAAATGCATGCTACATTTGAGGGGAAGCAATTTGAAGATCATGTACAACTTACAAGAGATACACATAGAGTTTTGCCACTATCAACTAGGGGAAGATTGTTGGGTCAAAAAGTTGATGTGGCAGAAACTCAAAAATGAAGAAAACGTGAAGTATTTGTCTAGGCGTTGACAAGAGCATTCCAAGCGTTGACAAGAGTTATTTAGGCGTTGATGGAATCAAGCATTGTCAAGAGCAATCCAAGCATTGTCACATGCAATTCAAGCATTGACAAAACATAGACAAAAGAAGCTAATGGAAGCTTCTATTTAGATAAACATACAAAAGATATTCTGCATAGGTTTATTTAAATAGAAGATTTACTTGTTTATTCATTCTTATCTCTTGTAAACCCTAATCCTTACACTATAAAAGGAACCAAGGGTCATAGGTTTTATTCACAACTCATATTCACAATGTAAACCTAAAGTGTGTGTCGCACTAGACGTGGGATTCAATGTATACACGTCTAGTGGATGTTTGTTATTAATATAATGAACATCCCAATTGTTTTAATTCGTGTTCTTTGTGTCTAAACACCTTGTTATGATCATTGTTCTTATTCCGCTATGTTATCATATGAATGATGATCAACCTAGATATAATGGTTCATAACCATTGAGTCAAACGATTATAGGGATCAACAGACTTTAATAAGCTTTTTGTCATAAGCATCTCTTATAAAGTGATGTCTTATTTCAATATGCGTAGTCTTGGAGTGAAATACTGGATTCTTGACAATGCATATAGTACTTTCATTATCAATGTAAATCTTGGTGTTCATGAAATTGAACCCATAGACAATTGATTTTGAATCCAAAGTACTTGTTCACAGCAATGAGCAGCAGCTACATATTCAGTTTCAGTTGTAGAAGTAGCAACAATGGTTTGCTTCTTACACTGCCATGATATAAGTCTTCTGCCTAGGAATTGACAACCTCCTATTGTGGATTTCCTATCATGATTTGCTCCAGCATAGTCACTATCTGAGTAAGCTTCCAATTCAAAGGTGGAGTCTCTAAGATACCATAATCCTAAATTAGGTTGACTTTTAAGATATTTAAAAATCTTCTTCACAGCATATAAATGTGACACCTTTGGATGAACTTGGAATCTTGAACATGCACACACAGCAAACATTATATCTGGTCTTGAAGTAGTAAGATACATCAATGAACCAATCATTGACCTATAGAGATGAATGTCAACATCCTCTCCATGTTCATCTTTTGATAAAGATTTCTTGGCTTCAAAAGGTGTGCTTGTACTCCTTGTATCCATACATGAAAATTTCTTTAAGATTTCAGCAACATATTTATCTTAGCTGATAAATATTCCATCTTTCCTTTGTTTGACTTGTAGTCCCAAAAAGAAAGTTAGTTCTCCCATAGAACTCATTTGAAATCTTCCTTTCATCAAAGCTTCAAACTCTTCACACCATGTCTTCTTGGTAGAACCAAAAATGATGTCATCAACATAGACTTGAACTAGAATAATGTCTTTGGCATTTTTCTTGATGAACAGAGTTTTATCAATGGTTCCTCTTCTATATCCATGTTCTAGCAGAAAGTTGGATAAAGTTGCATACCAGGCTCTTGGAGCTTGATGCAGACCATAAAGTGCTTTGATAACTTTATAGACTCTATTAGGGAATTTAGGATCTACAAAACCTGGAGGTTGTGAGACATATACCTCCTCTGAAATAGTACCATATAGAAAGGCACTTTTCACATCCATTTGATAGACTATAAATCCCATATATGATGCAAAGGCCAAAAATAACCTAATGGCTTCTATCCTTGCCACTGGTGCAAAAACCTCATCATAGTCTATCCCTTCTTCCTGTCTGTAGCCTTGAGCAACAAGTCTTGCCTTGTTCCTCACAACAACCCTTCTTTCATCCTTCTTGTTCCTGAAGACCCATCTTGTACCAATTACTCTTTTACCTGAGGGAAGATCCACAAGAATCCAAACCTTTTGTAGCGCAAATTATGTTAATTCTTCTTGCATGGCATCCACCCAACTTTCTTCATCAAGAGCCTGAGAGATATTTTTGGGGCTCTACTTGAGATAAGAAACAGGCAAACAAACAATGCTGAGTATCTTTATGATTTGTTCTCTGCTGTTGTTTGACATAACTCACTAGTGCATGAGTTTCAATATTGGTTTGCAGTTGTCTTCTGGTTTGTACAACAGATTTTGGATCACCAATAATCTGAGTAGCAGGATGGTTGTTGTTGACTTTATGAGTAGGAATAGAACTGACTGGAATTTCAGTTTCCAAATTGTTGAAATCAGTTACTGCACCCTGCTCATCATAGGAAGCTTTGGAGAAGATTCCTTCAGCTGGACTGGCATATAAGTCTTCATCGTCCAATGCTTGCAAAATCTCTTCTAGTGAGTCAGCAGATCTAGTAGATTTTGACTTAGCAGTACTTGCAGATGAAGGACCGCTAGGTATAGTATGTATTGCTGAGTGTTGTGACTCAAAAGATTCTTCTCCTGAATGCTTATTAGCAGATGTAGCATTATTTTCTTGATCTTGAAGCCTCTGAAGCTCCTGGAGGCTTGATCATCATTTGATGGCATGGTTTGCTTCTTGGGAGTTGCAGACATGGGAGTAACAGTAGGCATGTTTGGCACATAGATGTGAACATCTTCATCTGATGAAGAAACATCTTCTTGAGTACCTGCATTAGTTGCACTTGACTCCTCACCTGCATTGTTAGTTTGACAATCTTTTTGCAAAGAGTAGTAATCCATGGAGTTAGTTAGATAATCTAAATCAAACATCCAAGCATAACCTATTCCTGGAACATTGGGTTTATTTTCTAAGAAATTGACATGAGCATTTTCTTCAATTTTCTTAGTTGCCAAATTGTAAACCCTATAAGCTTTACTTTGCAATGAATATCCTACAAGATATCCTGGATCAGACTTTCCATCAAACTTTCCCAAATAATCAAGAGTATTTAGTATGGACACATGACACCCAAAAGGTTTTAAATGACTTATGTTAGGCTTTACATTAGTCAAAAGTTCATAAGGTCTTTTGTTTTGAGGCTTAGTTACTAGGACTCTATTTAACACATAACATGCAATATTGATTGCTTCAGCCCAAAAGGTATTTGGCAAAAGTGAATCAGCCAGCATAGTTCTAGCAGCCTTAACTAATGTCCTATTCTTCCTTTCAGCTACTCCATTCTGTTGAGGAGTTCTAGGATTACTAAACTGCCTCTTAATTCCTTTAGACCTACAGAATTCATCAAAATCAGCATTCTTAAATTTTGTTCCATTATCAGTCCTAATGATTAAAACCTGTTTAGTGAACTGCTTTTCAACTAAAGTGATAAAATCCTTTAGTAATTCACTTGTTTCATTTTTAAGGGCTAAAAAGAAAACCCAACTGAATCTACTATAATCATCAGTTATGACTAGACAAAAGGTCTTATGGCTAATGCTTCTTATAGAAACTGGACCAAATAAATCCATATGCAAGAGATGCAAAGGTTTTGTCACAGTATTTACAGTCTTGGTCTTATAAGAGGCTCTATGTTGTTTTCCTTTTTGACAAGCAGTACATGTGAATCATTTTGAAAAGATTTGTTAGGTAGACCTCTAACCAAATTCCTTTTTACCAATCTATTAAGATTCTTAAAATTCACATGACCTAACCTTCTATGTCATAAATTTGACTCATCTAAAGAAGCCTTAGCTAGCAAACATGTAATACCACCTGTTGGAGTAATAGTATGAAGATTAAAGGTGTACATATTTTCTTACCTGGGTACTTTAAGCAGTATTTGAGATTCCTTGGGCATCTCAAAGTCTTTGGACAACACCAAGTAGTCTTTGTCTGTGAATAGCACCTTGTTCTTCTTATCACACATTTGTGATACTGAAAAGAGATTGAACTCATTTAATTCTTTCTCAAAGAAGACATCTTCAAATTCCAACTTTCCTGTGTTGATTTTCCCTTTGCCAGTGATTCTAACTTTGCTACCCCCAAAGGCTACTGGACCTCCTCTGAATTCTTCAAATTTAGCAAGAAAATATTTGTTCCCTGTCATGTGTCTTGAGCATCCACTATCTACAGTTCCTTTATCTTTTAATTCATCAATGAGATTCCCCTGCACACAAATAAAACTTGTTAGTTTTTAACAGGGACCCAAGCCACATCTGGCTCGGATCTTGTGGGACCTACACATTTCAGAGTTTGTACTGAAGCATTCCCAGTAATGCTACTTTTACTCTTATACTTCATGGTTTCATTTATGTAGTCAAATTCATAGGGTGAATCTATGTGCTTTGACTTATTTGACTTAAGTACTGCTTTAGCGGTACTTGCTTTAACACATGGTATATCTCTTTTAGGAACCCATATTTGTATTGGTTTGTTCTTGTCCTTACTTCTAGGTGCTTTAACTTTTTCAAAAACCTTCTTAGAAGTCTTGGAGAACATTGGTTTTACAGACTTTAAACCAACAGTACTTGAGTTTGGTCCAGCAGTACTTGTAGATTTAGGCTTGCCGGTACTTGGTTTACCAGTCTTTAAGGATACAAGTCCTTGCTTCATAAGTACTGCCCTAGGAACAAAACTTTTGGTAGGATTATCTTTAACCTGTTTAACTACCCTTGTGTGATCAAACTTAGGTTTGTCATCTTTAAGTTTTTGTTTCCTAAAACCCTGTGCATTTTTCATATTACTGTTTTTCATGACCCTTTGTGTAGCCTTCTGTTTCACAAATTTATCTTCATGTAATGTACAATCTTTGATAAAATGACTTAGACTACCACAAACATAACATCCTTTTCTTCTTAAATAAGACCCAAAAGGTTGTTTTGACTTTACTTTTTCAAAACCTAGCCCAGCCCTTTTGTTTTTAGTATGTTGTTTATTGTTTTCTAATATCTTGCTAGGAGTTTTTACCTGCTTGGGAGCAGAACTAGTCTTAGATTCCTCAGAAACAAAGTTATTCATTAGAGGTGGATAAACAATATTTTTGGTCACATCAGTATTTTCTTAAGACACAGTACTAGAGTTAAAGACATTATTAATCTTAAGATCTTCTAACTCTATACTAGTATCATTACAAGGGGGCATGAAAATTCCCGATACTGGTGGAGGAACTACCTTCATTCCTTCAGCATATCTATCATTTTCAGGTGTATCATCTAACTCACCAGAACTATCAAAAATCCCTTTTGATAAGTCCTTGTTAGTTAAGGTTATCCCAGGTTGATCCTCAATATATCCTAGGCCTGTTTTATCATAATACCCCATTTGTGAATTAATCAACTTTCCCAATCCCTTAGAGGATTGTTGCCATTGACTAATCACTTCCCTCTCTTTACAAAGACTGGTTTTTAAAGCTTCATTTTCTGTATTTATTTTTAAAAGTCGTCTTTCAAAAGCTTTTATTTCCACATCTTTTTCCCTCATTTGAAGAGTCAAAATCCTAATTTTCTCTTCATAGTTTTGTTGAGCCTTTTGTACAAAACTATATTATCTTCTAGTTTAACAACACCCTGTTTGAAAGCCTCTACTTCTACAGTGCATGTGTTAACCTTTTGATACTGTTCCTCTAGTTCTACTTTTAGACTATTAAATTTAAGAATACAATCTTTAAAACAAGGGTGTACCTCAGTATCTTCATGAGAGAGAGCCATTAATCCAAGCTCCTTCTTCTTCTTCTTCTTCTGCCCAATTCACCACTCCATCTACAGTAACCAATACTTTGGTTCCTTTAGGACTCCTGTTGTTTCCTCTTGGAAAGCTTTCAGTTATTCTTGGACTGGTTCTATAGCTGTTCTTGGACTTCAGATTGCTTGTCTCAGCTTTATATGTATTTCATTCTCTTGCAAAGTGTCCATTCCTTCCACAGTTATAGCATTCAACTTTAGACTTGTCATATCCTAATGGCTCATTAGGATCAACAGTCATTTTCCTTCCAGTCTTCTCGAAGAACCTATTAGATCTTACTGACACCATAGCAGCTTGCCATTTAAGATCCATCTATTCAACATCAGCATCATCCATTTGGAACAAGTCATTGAGAGTTAATCTTGGCCTGTTGTCTTGTCTAGCAAAGAATGAGAAGGCATCATTGTCACTAAACAATGGTGAAGACCTTCCATGTGGATATTGAGAGATCATAGAACTGCTTTCAATACTTTGTGGGTAAGTACTGCTTGTAAGTCCTCCAACGGTATTTGTGAAGTAAGTACCGCTACTAGATCCACTAGCGGTATTTTGAAAGTAAGTACCGATGTTCCCATCTGACACAAAAGCCAAATTAGACTTTGAAGCAGTTGCTGTCTTTACTTTAGTGCCTTTCACATCCATCTCATATGCTCTAATATTGTTGTAGAGATGATCAAACGGAATTGTTTCCAAATCATCTCTTGTGATGAAGTGCATAGCCATTGCTTTCCACTCTGGTGGAACACTTCTTAAGAATTTTAGATTAGCTTCTTCATTAGGGATTACTTGTCCATAAGCTGCTAACTAAATAAGCAACTTGCTGAATCTTCCATATCCACCATAGATTCCCTCCATACTGGTAATTGAGAAGTTATCAAATTCTTGCTTAAGAACAATCTTCTTGATTATCTTAGATTTGTCATTGCCGCCAAATCTAAGTTTTATAGCATCCCACATAGCTTTGGCATCTTTATAATGATGAAATCTTGGTAGAATGTCTTCAGAAAGAGCCATAGCCAAGGCAGTTCTGGCTTTTCTTTCTCTGATCTCTGCTCGTATCTGCTCAGCAGTCACAGCAGGTAGAGCATAGCATGTACCGTCTGGAAACCAGTGTAACTTCTTTGGTGTGTTCCCATTCTTGATAACTTGCCACACAGTATAATCTGTGTGATTCAAGTAATGTTCCATCTGCATAGCCCAAGTCTCATAATTGTCACCTTTGAGAACTGGGAGTTTAACAGCAGACAGAGTATGAGAAGGTGTTGGTGTAGAGGTAGCTACATCATTCACGACTTGAGCACCTTGTGTTGGTGCAGGATGCACAACTTGTGGTTGTCCTTGTGGTAGAACAGGATCAGTGTTCTGAACATCATTCAAGTGAGCATTAACACCATCTGGTTGAGACATTGAGATTTGTGTTGTCCCAAATATGTGATGTTATAACACACGAATTAAAGAAAGAAAGGTAGATATGAGAAGAATTCTAGAGAGAGAAAGTAGTGAGAGAAAGTAGAGAGAAAATGGTTGGTGAAACTTGTGGAATATTAGATTAGAAGAAAATAAAATGACCAACACCCTTCCTAACATGCTAGGAAGGGTTTATATAGCCTTTGCTTACATGTAGCTTAATGGGCTATATGATCATGGGCCGGGCTTTCCTTTTGGGCTTTGGTTACTTATTAATGAACCTTAGCTTAAAGTTAAGCCCGTAATAACACGACTAATATACTACCTATTACAACGTTCTAAAATACGATACATAATAAACATATGACCGAGCATTCTTGTTTGGCTCAATATTTTGAGGCAAACAATCTCCCCCAATGAGAGGTCATAAATCTTGGTCATTTAGGAAATTTGTAGAGATTACTAATCTCGCCATAAATGAGTCTTGAACGTGTAATCGTAGTTTTGTTCCTTCATGCTATGATCTTTGAGCCTTTGTCGTTGTCTTTCGACTTTGTCTTTAAGCTTGAGATCTTCAAATCATCCTTGACTTGTCTTTGCCATCTTGCGATCTTGTGTCCTCATCCACATGCTCACACTATTAATTGTTGAGTATGTCTTTAGGCATGAGTATGTGGTTTCTAAATCATTGACTTTGCTGTGTGCACCGTGACGCCACCTTCTCGAGACAAAACATAGACACGGACTGAATGGCTTTGACATTCGTCCTAAATCGGTAGCGTTTTACCTCCGGTCGGTGAAGACCGTTATACGATATTTAAATATCGTACCTGTGATCAGGTAGATTCATTTAAGAATCTCCTTGACAGGGTTTCGCGGCTGTACTAGCCGTTCTCTTTACTCGACCGTCTCAAAGCAAGACTGCGAACATAAAGAGTGAATCAATTGGATAGATATCCGCTTGATTAAAGTCGTCAATTCAAATTCCTGGAACAAGTTTGATTCTTAACGAATCTTACCATTGTTGCTTTCCAGTTGACACAAGTTTGATTCATAAGAATCTCACAAGTCACCTACCGTAGCGCTGTTTGAGGTTGACGCTAGAAGGATTTCCATTCGTCACTGTGAATATTAATGAATATCACTCTGAATGTTCTGGCAAGACCATAAAGATATTGCGTAGAAACCTGAAACGAGTTTGAATCAATTCAGAATCAAACCACTGTTGCTTTTCAGTTTTACATATGTTCAGTTCATAAAGAATCTTGCATATGACCTACCGCAGTGCTGTTTGATGTTAACACTGCAAGGATTTCCACTCATCATTGTGAATACTAAGTAGTATCACTCTGAGTGTTCTAGCAATATCACAAGGATATAGCGTAGGACTCTCTTGATCTTCACCCGTGTGTCCTAACGAGATTTGATTGATCTCTTGGCTCTAGACTCGATTTGTGCACTTTTAGTGATCGGAGGCTGGAGCAGATGCCACCTATTCAATATCAACTATCTCGGAGTGAGAAAGTTAATAGAAATCGTGTTGATCTCCGTGACAATAAAACAAACTTCTTTTGAGAGAAGCCTGAGTAGCTAGGAAAGGGATGTGCATACATCACTGGGTCCATGATGAGTTTGTCTTCATGATGGGTTGACCCGGTTTCTGCCTAAGTTGTATGGAGGGCTTCTTTCTTTAGACCCTTTATCCTTACATTTCTTTTTCATTCTTCAACCCCTTCAATGCTTACCAAGACATCATTACTAGCACCTTGTTGTGATTGTTCCAGTGCTAGCATCAGTACTTAGTCGGCATTCTGCTACGTTCACATTCTACTCCATCTTTCCTAAGGACTTCTAATAATCTATTGGATTGTCCCTGGGAAGATCCCTCCGGTTCTGGTTGGATCATAGGACTTAAACCTAACCACCCTTTTGACACCAATAACGTCGTGAATTAAAGATGTTATGGGTATTTGATCGTAACCATGAAAACCACTTTAAATTCTAACAAAGTGTTTAAAAAACATTTAACACATTGCTAGTTTTGTCGTTTTAGAAATGCTCCCCCTTCACATGTGCATCGATAATCGAAAGTGTTTCGCACATGTAGGTAAGAGTTAAAGTGCTTGAGTCTTATATTAGATCACATTTTAATCACATTTTCTCCCCCTATCTCTAATATATAAATTTTTTGATATTAGAGATACCAAATTTGATTAAAATATATTTTGAAAAATAGTCTTGAAATCTCCGGGAGAAAGATGTGTTAATCTTTTGCATGAAGTTAAAATGCTCCCCCTCAAAAATTGATCCAATTGAATTGTCATTATGAGGATATGATCCACATTTCGCTTTTTGAGGATGGGAGTTGTTGAACACACAATTTTTGAAAGATTTTGAATATCATTGAAAAATTCTTGAAAAATTGTGTTCAACGCTTTTTGAAAAATCAATTCTTTTTGTCGAAAGGTTTTTCTAAAGCATAAACTTGAGTTCATAGACTTTGAATGTCTTGACGAATCCACTCAAGTGTAAGAAGATTTAACTTCTTTTGCTAAGGATAAGAGTACTAAATCGTACACTCCCCCGTGAATATCGATCCGGGTTGCAATCTGAAAGTGATTACAAGCCATTGTGTTGAGCTCAAAACGTTGAATGTTTTGTGACAAGCTCAACTTGTGATAGATTGCTCTACCCGTTGTTTGGAAATATTGTCCAAAATAGACAATTTCCTTTATTAAAAGAAGAAATGACATGTTTTGAAGAATATTTACAACTTTCATTCGAGCTTTATGTACACACCCGTGTCGTTATTGAGCGACATTTCTAGGCACGTCCATATTATCGATACTGAAAGACATGTCGAGAAGAATATTTTTGGATTTTGAAAGATTTTTAATTTTGTGTTTTGCTTTTATGTGTTTTATATTTTGGTATTTTGCTTTTTCAAAGATATTTACAAGTTGATGTTTGATAGATAAATCAAGCAGGCACCTTTGCTAGAATCTCCAGGTCTGCTGGAGTCAAACATCTCATACCAATTTGCCTAACGAGGTACTCAAACCTATCTTTCGACAGAGCTTTCCTAAACAAGTCGGCTAATTGGTAATCCGTTCCAACAAAGTATAATTCAACGATACCTCTTTCAACTTGTTCCTTTATGAAGTGATATCGGACATCAATGTGCTTCGTGCGGGAATGCTGTACCGGATTGCAGGAGATGGCTATGGCCGACTTTGAGTCACAATACATAGGTACTTTATCAAAGTGAAAGCCATAATCCGTGAGTTGTGTTCTCATCCATAGAACTTGAGCACAACACGCAGATAGAGACACATACTCTGCTTCTGCTGATGAGAGTGACGTGCAATCCTGCTTCTTGGAAGACCATCCCACAAGCTTATCTTGACCTAGAAATTGTGCACCACCAGAAGTACTTTTTCGTGTATCAAGACACCCTGCATGATCAGAATCTGAATAGGCCGTTAGAAAGAAACCGGTTTCCCTCGGATACCAGAGTCCCAAATGAATGGTATTTTTAAGGTACCGAAAGATCCGTTTAACCTCCTTGAGGTGTTTTTCAGTGGGTCGTGCTTGATATCGTGCACAATAACATGTAGCATGATGAATATCAGGTCTGCTTGCTGTCAAGTACATGAGGGAACCAATCATGGAACGATATCTCGTTTGATCGATGGCATTTCCCTCCAAGTCAGCATCTAGGGATGTGGTTGATAATGGTGTCCCAACGGGGTCACATGAAGTCATACCATGCTTTTTGATTATCTCTTGACAATACTTAGCTTGGTTTATAAAGATACCACTTGGGGATTGGTGAACTTGAATTCCTAGAAAGAATTTTAGTTCGCCCATCATTGACATTTCAAATTTGCTGTGCATTACTTTTTCAAACCATTTTGAAAGTTTTGGGTTTGTAGACCCAAAAATAATGTCATCAACATAAATTTGCACAAGCAAAATGTCATCCCCATATTTATAAGTGAACAAAGTTAGATCAATGGAACCTTTTGAGAAACCTTTGGATACCATAAATTTCGAGAGCTCGTCGTACCACGCCCTTGGAGCTTGCTTGAGTCCATATAGTGCCTTGTGGAGACGATACACCTTGTCAGGATAATGAGGATCAACGAATCCTTCCGGCTGCGTGACATAAACTTCTTCCTTCAAAGGACCGTTAAGAAACGCCGTCTTTACGTCCATTTGATATACAATGAATCCCTTATGTGCAGCATAGGCAAGGAAAATCCTGACCGCTTCCATTCGAGCTACTGGTGCAAATGATTCTTTCAATACCCTCTTTCTGTCCATACCCTTTAGCCACTAGCCTAGATTTATTCTTGATGATCGTGTTCTCTTCATCCATCTTGTTTTTCCAGATCCATCGGAGATTTAATGGTGTTACATCGTATGGTCTGTCAACAAGTTCCCAGACTTTAAGTCTTTCAAATTGTTGAAGTTCATCTGTCATCGATTCAATCCAAGCATGATCAGCCATGGCTTCTTTGATGTTTTTCGGTTCAGCTGTACTCACGGCGAGTGCGAACATACAAACATCGCCATCGGTTTCAAGCTGTCGTCTTGTACGAACGGGCTGTGAAGGGTTTCCAATTACGTGAACCAAAGGATGATCTTGGGTCCAATGATGTGTTGAAGGATGTCGTTGATAGAACGTATGCATATTTGACGGATCAACATGGCGAGTAGAAGACTCTCCAGTTTCGTGTACCGGTGTACCGAATAGGTTGATAAATTCGTCTTCGTCAGATAATGCATCGTCTGCTTGATGTGTGTTCTCTGGAGCAATGACAGTAGTTGTGGATGTTGTAAGATCGATTGTTGAAGTGATATTCTGAGGAGGTAAATCTGCAACAACCCGTGTTGAAGTAGATGAAGTTGTATCCTTTTGTTGACGATGAACGGTATCATCATTCTTATCATGAGTGACAGCGGAAGACTTCGATGCAACTTGTTTCTCCCCCGTGAAATATTCATCATACATTGGTCCATATAACATTTCCAACTCTTCAAGTGTCGTGTCCACTGTCATATCTGCTCTAGGAACATGTTCAGGAACCAGCTTTGAACTTGACGGTTCATTGTTGTGGTCTTGAGTTCCGAGTTTCGTGCGGTTGTGAACGGAAGTCGTTTGTCGTTGTGGATCGGGACTTAAACTGCTTTGTTCAAGTGCCATTGTGTTGCTTACTTGTGAAACCCCTGAGATACATATTTCTCTGATATTTGTTTCTTCAGCAACCAAACTCTAAGAGTGTCTTTTGTTGAACGGTATAAATAAGGAAAACCTTTATGTTCTTGTTGAACCTTTACTTGATTACCTGCACTTTCATCAGTAGTTTGTATGCTTGCATATTTGTTAGTGATATCTTTGTGAGAACCATGTGGGGGTTCACAGTGAACCTTTGTCGTGCTAGAGGGAAATATTTTTCCAGTAGGAACCCATTTAAGACCAGTTGTTTTGAAGATTCTACCTGTTTGTCTCCACTTAAGACATGGTCTAGAAAACTTAGCTTTCTCATAAACCGCGGAAGACTTAGTTGGAGAAAAACTATTTCCTATTGGATTTCATCTTTGAGATGCTCTAGCTGTTTGGTTCACCTTGTTCAGGACTTTAGTGATGCAATCATCATGAATGGCATTAAACACACATTTGTTACATTTCGTGCAAACAAAGTGCTTAGCATCTGAGAAGGATCTAGTGTTCCTAGGATAGGCTGATTTGGGCACATCATAGAAGGGTCTAGAATTCCTAGATGTGTGATTAGCGCTCCTAGGTTTCGGTTGGGTCCTATCTCTTGCTTGTGTCTTTATCTTAGCATCCTCTAGATAGCTTTTATGACCCGTGTCATTTGAACTTCGCCTAGGCATGTTCTTGTGGCTATTGCTAGAGTTGCTTGAATCATTCATGTGATTGGGTTTTACATAGGCAGAATATCTTAAGGAGTATCTAGATTGTGGAGTGACAGTGTTTGGCAAATTGCTACGCATGTCAACTTGGGATGCAAACCTCGAGTTCGATGTTTTGGGTCGTTCAGATTTAAACGCATTCGGTTGTCTAGCAACTGAGCGGTTTCTGAATGGTTGAGTAGGAGGTTTCCCCAAGATAGACTGATTTGCTAACTTAGTATCCACACTATTTCCTTTTAGCTTCCTTAATTCATTTTTCACTGCTGTTAATGCAAAAACCTTTTCCTGAATCTGAGCTTGCAATTGCTCATTTTGTAGAAGTAATTGAGCGACACGTTGTTCTAACTTAATGTTTATATTATCAAATATGTCGTTATCAGCATTCGCGTCATTACTATCTACAGTGTCGATAGGTTGCACAGATATTCCACTTACTGAAGCAGGCGGAGGACTTGGATTTTGAGAAGCCAACTTTGATTCTAACAAATTTATTTGTTTCACAAAATGTTCTTTTTCCGCATTAGAATCTTGAATCTTACGATCCAATTTTTGTTCAAGAACAACGTTTGCTTTTTCAAGTTTTTCAAAATAAGATTCAAATTTGTCATTTTTCTTTAAAAACTCGAGTTTGGCATCCTCAAAATCTTTTGTCTTTTGAGCTAACATAGTTTCAAGCTCATGAATCTTAGAATCAATATATTGATGATCATCTTACACAGCATTTAATTGTACCTCAGCCATTGGCTCCTCATCATATATGGGTCTGATATCTGCATCATCGGTTGCTTGATCATTCCCTGAGTTGTTGCTGGTATGTTGCTTTTCTGATTCTGTCCCGCTACTTTCTGTGCCAATCGAACAAGCATCCAATGTTTGACCATCATCTACATTGCTCTCGTTCTGCTGCATTAATCTGTTATTCACCCTTCTTTCAACTTTTAGTTTATGACTTGTTCTTTCAGCAATGGACTTCCTTATAGCACTCATGTGTTGAAGAAATGTCTCCTTGAATTCTTGAACTTCTAACCGAGTATATTCAAAGAAGTATTTGTTGATGAATTCTCGATCATAGTGTACAGAGACCTGTGTATCAAAGAATTGCTGAAACTGATTCTCGAGAACCAAAACCGCATCTATGGATTCAACCTCTTGAAATTCATCATTGGCAAGTTGTTGTTCAAGGTGATCTAAATTGAGTAGCATTGTGCTTGTGAATGTCTCAACATCTTGTCCAGTGAGTGACATGAATACCCGTTTGAATCCAAGTTCGACGCGAGTGCCTTTTAAATCGTCATTTGAAAGAACTTGATGGTGTGACTGGAGTGATCTAAAGTGTGTCATGCATCGTTCTTTTGCAGCCGACATCTTGGATTTGAGTGCATGCACATCTTGTGTTACGGAATCCATAATGGGTGACACAGTTGATGAATTGACTTTGGATCTTAAGTAGATATGGTGTGATTGGTTTGTGGTTGCAATTTCGAAAATTCCGATTTTTTCTCAGTCCGACAATAAAATTCCTCAGTCCGACAAAACGGTAAAATGAAAAATTTGTCTTACCAAATTTTGAAATCAAGTCCGAAATAGCAAAAAACTAATAGGGAAAAATTTTGAAAAGTGAAAAATTTTGACAGAAATAAAACCTAAAAATGGCCTAAAAATTTGAATTTTGGTCCGAAAATTTGAATTTTTGGTCGAAAAATTTTTCGCATCGCCAAAATTTGAAATCGAAGCATAAATGGGCTAAAAATGGTCTAGGAAAAAATAAATTTTAAAATGGCTTTCCCGCCAAAAAACTCTTTTTTTTTTTTTTTTTAATCTTCGTGTAAACGATATTACGAAACTAGTCTAGATGGTGGCTAAGTCGAAAAATACTCGAACAAAATTTAGCTAAACAAGTCATCGGAATGTCCATCGGAATGTGCCATCGGAATGTCCATCGGAATGTGCCATCGGAATGTCCATCGGAATGTTCATCGGAATGTGGCTTAGATCGCAATGCACTATCGAAATCCCAGATCGCAATGTACTGTCGTAATCCCAGATCGCAATGTTCAGATCGGAATATGTTCAGATCGGAATGTTCAGATCGGAATGTGTCTAAAACAAATTTGGCAGAGTAACGACTCAAAAGTCCCTTGAAACCGTCGGAATCCCAGATCGCAATGTACGATCGGAATGTCCAGATCGGAATAGGGTATCGGAATCCTTAGATCGCAAAGTAGAACCTAGTGGTTATTGCGATCTGACCTCAAAATACTTGTACTTTCCGATGGGTACCTTTGCAAGAATTTCGGAAAGATGAAAAACAAGAAATTTTCAACTTTTGATCCAAAAAACTTGTGTTTAAGCCAAAAACCAAGAAACCCAAGTCACAATGACACGAATAAAGAAGTTATACGAATCGAAAAACACTAAAAAACAAGAAAAATCTTGAATTCGAGGAAGAAATATGGATCAAATCAAACGGATCATATGAAAACACAACAACCAATCACAAAACTACCCCATGGCGATTGATACCAATTGTTGTCCCAAATATGTGATGTTATAACACATGAATTAAAGAAAGAAAGGTAGATATAAGAAGAATTCTAGAGAGAGAAAGTAGTGAGAGAAAGTAGAGAGGAAATGGTTGGTGAAACTTGTGGAATATTAGATTAGAAGAAAATGAAATGACCAACACCCTTCCTAACATGCTAGGAAGGGTTTATATAGCCTTTGCTTACATGTAGCTTAATGGGCTATATGATCATGGGCCAGGCTTTCCTTTTGGGCTTTGGTTACTTATTAATGAACCTTAGCTTAAAGTTAAGCCCGTAATAACACGACTAATATACTACCTATTACAACGTTTTAAAATACGATACATAATAAACATATGACCGAGCATTCTTGTTTGGCTCAATATTTTGAGGCTAACAATTTGGTATGTGTGGAGTGTATAGGTTCGTGTTCTTCTTTTTCAGAGTTTCTCAACAAGCTCTGATACCACTTGTTGATCCCTTAGGTTGGATCTATATTCTGTTAAGAATTAGTATAATAGTTTGTAATCAAACTAAAACACTTTGAGCACTCTTACTAAACACTAAATAAGTTATGTGGAATCTAACTTATAAAGCACAGAAGAACAGAATTACTTTTAACTATTCGATTCTCTTATTAATCGACTTGTATAAGGTACATGAAAGACATTGTACCTATGTTCCTTTTATAGAGTAAGGAACCCTAGAAACCTTAGAATATTCTATAAAGATAACTATATCACAGACGATATATTATCAATATTCTTACTATTTAGGTATATCACATAAGATATACTCTAACTATAACTATGACATATCTTATACAAAGATATATTCGTCCTAATCATCATAGCAGTACTTACTTTATAAGTAGCAGTACTTACTATGTACCGCGTTAACACTAACGGTACTTACATAACACTAACAGTACTTCGAATACACTAACGGTACTTGACACTTAACAAATAATTCCCAACACATTGCTTCATTGCCCAATGGTTTAGTGATTACATATGAGGACCTTGAGCAAATTAGTGATGAGCATTTGGAGGAGATGAACATAAAGTAGAATATGGCTCTTGCAAGTATAAGAGCAAACAGATGGAATCGAAGATTCAAGAAGAAGATGACTTTTAATGCTAAGGACACTGCTGGATTTGATAAATCCAAGGTTGAGTGTTATAATTGTCATCGAATGGGACACTTTATGAGAGAATGTAGATCTCCAAGAAGACCTGATGCTGGAAAACCCTCAAGCCAAATCATCAAGGCTCAGGATTCTAAAGCTATGGTTTCCATGCAAGACATTGATGGTGTTGGATGGGATTGGAGCTACTTGGCCAAGGATGAGGAAGAGAACAAAGCTTTGGTTGCAGAAAAGGAAGAAGAATAGCATATTCACTATGCTCTCATGGAACACTCCTCATCTTCATCAAACAATGAGGTATATGATGATGCATTTTGTAGTAAGGGTTGTCGTCTAAACACTAAAAAACTTAACAAAGAAGTTTTAAAATTGACAATAGATGTGGTTAATGAAAGATGCAAGTTATCTGTGACAATCCGTCAATTTATGGTTGATATTTTATTCTCAATATTTATTTGAAAACATTATTTTAATATTACAATATGAACTCACTTATTTTTGGGAAGTAATTTGGATTTACGTCTTGAAGTAGCGTCGACTACGTCTAAACCGGAGGATTCAACGTTACGTGCTTACGTTTACATACACCGTCTTTGGTGACAGTCCGACATTTCAGAAAATAAATTTATCCGTGAATGTTATTTTGGAATTTTAAATTTGTGTTGGTTCATAAACTCACAAATTTACGAGAAGAGATTAGGACTTACGATTTTATTTTAACGTCCTTTACGACTAAACCGAAAACCCTAGGATTACGTATTTACGTTTTCGAACTCCGTTTTTTATGAGACAATTTTTATTGGATTCGTTTTGTGACGTTGATTCATAATTTATAAAAACGTTTTTCGTAAAACGACCCGAGGGCACGCAAATCGAGGAAACTAGAATCGAGGAGTACCCGTAAATTAGTGGGATGAGACAAGATAAATCTTGCCCCACCCCACTCAATATGGACGGCAACATTAAGCTACCACACACCATGAGGTGTCAAGTTGTAGCTTACAAGCTACACTTGTCCATTAGCTTCATTTTGAAGCCACCAACAAATCAAGCTTACTCCAAAACTAGCACCTCAAACCATTGTTCTCATTTTCTAACATGCAAACCACACAACTCTCCTCCCTCTCTCTCTTGAAATTCGTCCACTCTCTCCCTAAAACTCCCATTTTGATCAAAATTTAACCACAAACATATGTTATAACTTACATATGTTAATCTCCATTCAAAAAGAGGAAGATTGGTGCAAGTTTTAACATCCAAGGAGGAGTTTCCATGAAGTATTAGGGCTGATTTTCCACAACGTATTCATGAAGAATGGTGGTCTTGAAGATGGTCTTGGTGATTCACAAGTTTCTCCATCAAAATCCATGTTTTGATCACAACCTACATCATCATGGTTGTATAAAGATTGTTCTCCCCATCTTCTTGTTATTTTGATTATGTAACTGATAGGTGTGAAAACACCCATCCTTTTACCACTTAATTCTGGCTAAAACAAGACCAAAACACGTATTTAATATCATTTGTTTGGAATTATGCGTGGTTTTTGTGTTTATTGTGTTTTCAGAGTCAACTGGATGAATAATGAAGAAAACATGGGATTACACGGGTTTTATCAAGGAAAAAGACTCAAGAAGAAGTCTATTGTCCAAGAAATGCAAAAGATTTGAAGTCATTGTGCCTATTTGAAGATTTATCAAAGAATAGAGCCAAAGATGGAAGATTCATATATGTCGAAGAACTCGAGTCTATAAAACAATAGATTATAAGACGAGTTGGAATAATTCACCGACACTTCTCAAATCCAAAGTGGAAACGTTATTTAAAGATGCGTGAAGACTTAAGAAGAAAGAAGAAAAAGAAGCCCAAATCAAAGCCCAATCAAAAGCCCATCACCACCATACATACGCCTATATAAAGCCCTTACTTCACAAATTTTCACACACTTAGTCTTTTAAGTAGTTCCTAGTTTTAGAGAGAGAAAGTTCTAAACTTTCTCTCACTACTTTTCATCTTTTTCTCTTTCAAGATCAACATTTGTATTACTTTTTCATTAATCAAGTTCAAGTTTTTATCTTTTAATCTTTACTCTCATCCTTCCTTTCTTTTACTTTTATTGATTTTGGTACAAATCTCGTATGATCCGTGTTGTTCATCTATGATTTGTGCTTAAAAAGTTGTTTACTTTTTATGTTTCCTTAAGTTTTTACATTAATAAGCTTTGAGATCCTTGTTCTTATTGGCTTATTTGTCATTTTGCTTATTTACTTTATAAAGTTTTTATAAAAAGTTCATTTCTTTATTGAGTAGATTAATAAGTTTGCTTATTAAAAGTTAGAAAAGTTGATTTTATTGTTTATTTGATCAGCTTATTGTTAGATTCGAGTTTGTTTTGGGTTTTAGCTTATTTCAATAGCTTAATACCTTTGCTTTTCACTCAAAATTGCACTATTTTCGGAAGGGGAAAGCCCTTTTCCGATTGAGTTTTCCGACCAAGAACACCCCCTCTTTCCGATCTATCGATCGGAAAAGGGTTTCGAGTTTCCGATTGAGAATCATAACATTCCGACAGTAGCACACCTTGATATTCCGATTGGTAGGTTTTGCGAGTATTCCGATTGAGCAAGTTTTAATATTCCGATTGCTTCATTTCGCCCAACATTCCGATCAGCATCATATTTTGGTTATTCCGATTGTTCTTTGGCTCACATTCCGATCACTCCCAATCGGAATACATTCCTATTGGTGCACTTTTTCCCCTTATTTCGATTTAGCCTATTTTGCTTTACTC
Organism: Glebionis coronaria; assembly: GCA_025667525.1. Classification (NCBI taxonomy): domain Eukaryota; kingdom Viridiplantae; phylum Streptophyta; class Magnoliopsida; order Asterales; family Asteraceae; genus Glebionis; species Glebionis coronaria. The sequence continues at coordinate 191,076,442 of CM046882.1, read as the reverse complement.
CGTTCTTACTTTCTTTTAGTAAATTCCAATTTAGTTCTTATTTTTCATAAAGTTTCCAAGTGTTAGTTTTTATTGAATGTCCATTTATTTCTCTAATATAATCTTTAAAGTTTTCAAACATCTAATTTTAAACTTGTATTTTTACTTCTATCATTTAAAGCTTTAAGTTTACTCTTCGACACTTAATTTCTTGTCATTAGTTTAAAATAGATAAACAAACCAACCACTTTTTATTAACCAAGAACAAATCATTCCACTTAAGACGGAGATCAATTCGAGAGGATTCCGAGAATCGAACTTTTAACATAGAAAATCTCTAGTATCAAATGGCGCCGCTGCCGGCTCTTCTCCTTAAGATCAAAAGTTTTTTGTGAGAACTTGGATTTTGGGATCCGTTCCCCGTGAACGTTACTTTTTCACGAAAATTTTCAAAAATCCTAAAAAATACAAAATTTTCAAAAATACAAAAAAAATTAAAAAACATAAAAACCAAAAATATTTGTGCTTTGCTTTTCTTTGTTCGTTCTTTTGCAGGTGTATGCGCACTCGATCCACGTCTTATCAAGAGCCCGAGCCTCTCGATCACTTAGACATGGCCGGTGTACCACCTCCAAACAATAATAACAACAACAACCCGCCTTTCAACAACATGAACAATAACAACAACAATGAGCCCCTTCCGGATAATCGGCCGATGATTGAATTGCTACAAGCTCATGTAGATGGCAACACGGATCCAATTGTCATACCTCCAATTGCCGCCAACAATTTCGAGCTAAAGACAGGCTTTATCCAGATGGTCTCTGCTCACCATTCTTGGGACGTACCATTGATGATCCACACGACCACATCAAGAGATTCTTGCAACTCACCAACACGGTCAAGTTCAATGGTGTTCCACAAGAGGTTATAAGGTTACAACTTTTTCCCTTTTCTTTAGAGGGACAAGCCCGGCATTGGCTTGCTAAGGAACCGCCACAGAGTATTCTCTCGTGGACGGATTTGGAAACAAAGTTTATCAATTACTTTTTTCCACCCTCTCGTACTACCGCTTTGCGGAATGAAATCATAAATTTTGAACAAAAGTACGATGAGTCGTTCAGTGAATCTTGGGATCGTTTTAAAGATCTATTAAGAAAATGCCCACAACATGGTTTTACCAAAGTACATCAAATTAATACTTTTTACAATGGTTTAAGCATGAGTGACCAAGATTCACTGAACAATGCCTCGGGGGGGTAATCTATTGGCTAAGACTTCCAATGCTGCTTGGGATATCATTGAGAATAAGTCTCGTGTGCAAACCAAGAGTGTTAGGACCAATGTCGCTAGTGCTAGCACTAATGACAGCGACAAGCGACTCGATAAAATCACTACGCTTCTTGAATCGCTTGTCACCCACACCATCAGCAACAACAACAGCAACAACGCTAAAAACGCCCAAGTTAACGCTGTCAGCCAACCTTGCGAGATATGCGGTGGTCCTCATTCTTACACCACTTGTACCGCCACCCAAGACTACCCTGCAGAGAATGTGCATGCAGCATATGGCACCTATACTCAACCTGCTTATCAAGCAAAACCTCAAGGTGACCGCAATTTGCTTAGCTACCATTCCAACAACTATCTCTCACCACCTGGTTTTAATCCTAACAACCAAAACCAACAACAAAACCTCAACCGCCCTCCTCAACAACAACAAACTCGTACACCATACATCCCTCCTCACAAGCAGCAACAACCACCTCAACAAAATAACCAAGTTTACCAGCAACCTGCTTATCAACCACCCGCATACACTGCTCCTTCCAACCAAACCCCCGCATCACATCAAGACATTGGAACCTACATGAGGACTAACGATGTGATCGTGGATAATCTCCAACAGGAAGTGCGCAACTTAAAAGCAGACCTGATGAAACAAGGGAATGATCTGAGAGCTGATATGAAGAACACTATGGATAGTCAAACAAATGATTTAAGAAACATGATGGCTAGTTTCTTCCACAGTAATCAACCCTCTTCTTCGGGTACTCTTCCGAGTAACACCGTTGCGAATCCAAGAGGGGAGATGAAAGCAATCACCACTCGAAGTGGCAAAGGTACCAAGGAACCCGAGCTTCCTATACCTCTACCGGTGGTTGTGACTAAGGAGAACGAGTCACCCGCTCCTATTCCTCATCCTTCTCCCTCCCCAATTTCTCCACCTCTTCCTTCTACCCCTCCTCCACCCGTGGTTGTGAGTGATCCTATTCCCCTAAAGCCTTCCTCTTCTTCCAATATACCTTATCCATCTAGGTTGAGGAAAGAGAAGCTCAAAAGCAAGGATGATATTCAGGTTTCGAACTTCCTTAAAATGTTCAAACAATTGAATTTCAATATCTCCTTCGCTGAGGCTCTCGCTCACATGCCTAAATACGCAAAAATGTTTAAAGATCTGCTGAGCGACAAGGAAAAGCTCCTCGATATTGCCAACACCCAACTTAATGAGAATTGCTCTGCAGTGCTCTTAAGGAAATTGCCAATCAAGCTTGGTGATCCGGGTCGTTTTCTTATCCCTTGCAATTTCCCGGGAGTAGAGAATTGCATGGCCCTAGCCGATCTAGGTGCCAGTATTAATCTCATGCCTCTAAGTGTTTGGAAGCAATTATCTCTCCCAGAGCTAGTCCCCACCAAAATGACTTTGGAATTGGCTAACCGTACGGTTGCATATCCAGTGGGGATAGCCGAAGACGTCATTGTAGGAGTCGACAAATTCACCTTTCCTGCTGATTTTGTTGTCGTCGACTACGAGATGGACCCTCGTGTGCCACTAATTGTTGGACGTCCATTCCTTAGGACCGGTCGCACTCTCATCGATGTTGAAGCCGGTGAGCTTATCATGAGAGTGGGTGACGATAAAGTAGTCTTCAACATGGGAAAGTTGTCTAAACAGCCTTATTCATATGAGAGCGTTAATTGTATTGACGTTCTTGATGAGGCTTGTGAAGAACACTTTAATGATGCTTGCAAAAGTATTCCTACCTCTCTTCCCAATGTTGAGACCGTGTCCTCTATTGATTTATCGTTGTCTCTATTTGGAGATAGTGATTTATTTTGGAACAATCTTGAAGATACCATGGGAGATGTGAATTTAGCTACTAATGATTCTCCTATCGATGGGGATGAAGACATGAATTTCTTTGACAATCTTCTCACCGAAGACAATCCTTCGCCTCCATCTCCCACGGTTATTGCTATCGATGCCACGACTTTGAAAACGCCTCCCGTCGAAAATCCTCCGGATTTGGAACTTAAGGAGTTGCCGCCACATCTCGAGTACGTGTTCCTTGACGACAACAAGAAGTCGCCTGTCATTATTGCGACAGATTTGAAAGATGAAGAGAAGACTCGCCTCGTTGCCGTGCTGAAAGCTCATAAGAAGGCTATTGCGTGGAAGATTTCTGATATTCGCGGAATTGATCCTCACTTCTGCACACACAAAATTCTCATGGAGGACGACTTTAAGCCCACCATTCAAAGCCAACGAAGGGTGAATCCAAAAATACATGAAGTCATCAAAACAGAGGTTATCAAACTTCTTGATGCGGGTATGATTTACCCTATTTCGGATTCACCGTGGGTTAGTCCAATCCATTGTGTGCCCAAGAAGGGCGGAATAACCGTTGTTCCCAACGAACACAACGAGTTGATTTCCACTCGTCTCGTTACTGGGTGGAGAGTTTGTATAGACTACCGCAAACTCAATGATGCCACGAGAAAGGATCATTTCCCTCTACCTTTTATGGACCAAATGCTTGAACGTTTAGCCGGTAATGAATATTACTGCTTTCTTGATGGTTTCTCGGGTTATTTTCAAATACCCATCGATCCCCAAGATCAAGAGAAGACGACATTCACCTGTCCCTATGGCACATTTGCTTACAAAAGAATGCCTTTTGGCTTATGTAATGCGCCCGGGACTTTCCAAAGGTGCATGTTAGCTATCTTCCATGACATGGTTGAACAAACCATGGAAGTCTTCATGGATGATTTCTCGGTCTTCGGGGATTCATTCTCTTCTTGCCTTGCCAATTTGGAACGTATGCTCAAGCGGTGCGAAGACACTCGCCTAGTTCTGAATTGGGAAAAATGCCATTTTATGGTAAAAGAAGGCATCGTGCTTGGACATAAGATCTCGAAAGCCGGTCTTGAAGTAGACCGTGCTAAAGTCGATGTTATCACAAAGTTGCCTCCACCTTCAACCGTGAAGGGTGTGAGAAGTTTTCTGGGTCATGCGGGCTTCTACCGTCGATTCATCAAAGATTTTTCTCAAATCGCTCGCCCGATGACCCACCTCTTGGAAAAAGATACTCCTTTTATCTTTTCCAAAGAGTGTCTTGAAGCCTTCAACTCGCTTAAGGATAAGCTAACTAAGGCACCCGTCTTGGTTACCCCTAATTGGGAGCTGCCTTTTGAGTTGATGTGCGATGCTAGTGATTTTGCTATTGGTGCGGTTCTGGGACAAAGAGTGAACAAACACTTCCAACCGATCCATTACGCTAGCAAGACAATGACAGGGGCACAATTGCATTATACGACAACCGAAAAAGAGCTTTTAGTTGTTGTCTATGCTTTTGAAAAATTCCGCCCCTATCTTGTCCTTTCCACCACAATTGTGTATACCGATCATTCCGCGTTGAAGTACTTGTTGACAAAGCAAGATTCCAAACCAAGACTTCTTCGCTGGGTTTTGTTGCTCCAGGAATTTAAAATCGAAATTCGCGATAAAAAAGGAGCTGAAAACCTAGCCGCGGATCATCTCAGTAGACTTGAGGATCCTTACCAGGGGGATCATCCGACCAAAGAAATCAATGATTCTTTTCCCCTGGAGACCTTAATGTCTATAAACTCGACTGCTGACGAAACCCCGTGGTTTGCGGACATTGCAAACTACTTAGCGGGTGGAATCCTCGTTGACGGGTTAACATCCCATCAAAAGAAGAAGTTCTTCAAAGACATAAAGACTTACTTCTGGGATGACCCGTATCTTTTCAAACAATGTGCCGACTTGATTATTCGCCGATGTGTTGATGGACCGGCAGCCTTAGAAATCCTTGATGCTTGCCACAAAGGACCCACTGGTGGTCACTTTGGTCCCAATTACACCGCTAAAAAAGTGTTTGATTCGGGATTTTATTGGCCCACCATCTACCGTGATGCTCACGAGATGGTTAAACGATGTGATGCTTGCCAAAAACAAGGCATGATCACACATAAAGACGAGATGCCTCAGAATTTCATACAAGAGTGTGAAATCTTTGATGTTTGGGGTATCGACTTTATGGGGCCATTCCCTTCCTCTAAAGGAAACAAATACATCCTTGTAGCCGTTGACTACGTTTCAAAGTGGGTTGAAGCCAAAGCTTTACCTACTAATGATGCAAGGGTGGTTTGTAACTTTTTGAAATCGCTGTTCGCTCGATTCGGCGTTCCTCGTGCCATTATCAGTGACCGCGGGACTCATTTTTGCAACGATCAATTTGCAAGAGTCATGGCTAAGTATGGTGTCAATCACCGTCTTTCCACCGCTTATCATCCCCAAACCAATGGGCAAGCCGAGATATCCAATCGTGGATTGAAGCGAATTTTGGAGCGTACTGTGGGAGAGCATCGTGCCGCGTGGGCCGATAAGTTAGATGATACTCTGTGGGCTTTTCGTACTGCTTACAAGACCCCGATTGGTTGTACACCTTATCGTCTTGTGTACGGGAAAGCATGCCACCTTCCCATCGAGCTGGAGCATAAGGCGCACTGGGCCTTAAAGTGGGCTAACTTCGACATCAACAAAGCCGGTGATCATCTCAAGATTCAACTCAACGAGCTCAACGAACTAAGAAATGAAGCTTATGAGAACTCGCTGATCTACAAAGAGAAGACGAAGATCCTTCATGACGCAAAAATCAAGAACCGAGAGTTCCATGTTGGTGATCAAGTCTTACTCTTCAACTCTCGGTTGAAGATCTTCTCTGGCAAGTTGAAGAGCCGCTGGTCTGGTCCATTCACCGTCGCCAACGTCTTTCCGTATGGGACCATTGAGCTTTCTCAGCCAAATGGACCCAATTTCAAGGTGAATGGCCAGCGTCTGAAGCTGTACTTTGGTGAGGACATCTCTCAGGAGATGATTCCATCCCTCACCACGTTCCCCATAAACTAATTTTGGGTCGAGTCAGGCTCGTGACTCGGTTATCAAAAACAAGCGCTCCTTGGGAGGCAGCCCGAGTATCTATCTTTTGATGTGTTAACCTCCTAAGTGTAGGGGGACCTACATAGGTGTTTGTCTTTGTGTGGTGATGTGATTACAGGGATAAGTGCACTCTTGGAATCTCTGAAGAACCATGCTCCCGTGTTATCCGAAATCCGGTTCTATCTCTCAACTATCGTGATTCAATTTTCTACATACTCACATTTGAAATTGATCACTTTAGTCGTCTCTTCCTTAACTCGAGTTAACCAACGTGCACAATGTCATAAGTGTAGGGGAGACTTTTCCCACATGCTTAAACATTGAGGACAATGTTTATCTTAAGTGTAGGGGGGACTTCTATCGAAGTTTTAAGTGGACTTTTCCATGAAAATGCCTTCATTTAACCGGAAAATCATCTTTTTCAACATTTTTCAAATTTTTAATTAACTTTGGCCATTTAGTCGAAATTTTTATTGATTGCTTTCATATGTATATATCCCGCAATAAAATCAAAAATATTAATAAAGTGGTGTAGCTAGTTTTGAAATCTTGGACATTTTAGGCCCGTTGCGTTTATTTTGACTCAACCCGAATAGACTTATCCAAGTTTATTCTAGCTAGTATCCTTAACCATGTAAACCTTAAATTGGTTTATTAGGCTAAGTGTCCACGAGTCTCATTACTTGAGATTTTAAATTGTGGAGAACGAGAAATGATAGAGTCAATTATAAGTCGTTATTCTTGCGCAAGCTCACTTGGTGTAATTATTTGCCTATTCTCCCATCACTTGCTAATAATTTATCTGCAATAAGTAAGGTCGTACGATTCGAAAAGTTACTTAGCTTCTAGCCCAAGATCGTTTAAAAGTTGCTCGGTAATGATAAGAGTTCATAGCCAAGGCATAACTTATGAAGCGGGGCGCGAAGATTGGCGAATCCGAAAAGGCCCTAACAAGGCATGAGGATTCCATTTTATTGCTGAAGATCCAAAAGTGATGTGAAGAACATTATTCCTAAAATCAATATGAAGGATCAAGACTCACGAAAAGCAATCAACTCCCATAAAGATCATGGAGAAGTCTATCCGAAAAGACCCTAACAAGGTATGAGGGTAAATAGATCCAAGTCCGAAAAGGAGGCGGATCGTTGTATCTCAAAATCCCAATTAGAGATTGAAGAAATAATCATGAAGTCGTGGTCAACAAAGTTGGAGTACCCCCTCAAAAGTCTCCAAGTGAAGAAACTCTATTACGATGAGAAGACCATTATCTCAAGAACGTCTCTCAAGATATGAAGTATGAAGTACATGCCAAATATCGGCCCGAGAAAGGTCTCAAATCGCGAACCAAGTTATGCCAAGATATGAACTTTTTGATATCCCGAGAAGCAGTTTTAAGAGATTTTGTCCTTTAGCTAACTATTGATCAAATCATCCTACTTTGCTTTCAGCCTAAATAAACTATCGAAATAAGTCCGAAAATGCATCTTCATGATCATTCTAAGACAAAAATAAAATATAAGAGATACACCTAGGAATAAGGGAGTCTAAGCATTTAATTAAGCCATGTGTGTAAGTGTTTGAATTGCTAACTTATAATAACAATGATCTCGTTTTTAAGCTTAGTTTGGGGAACGTGAAACTTGAGGGTGATAAATCTTCGCAGCACCGAAGCCCTAATGTAAGTCCTCGATCTCTTTACAAGTTATTTCCACGTAAGTTATTTTCTATTCTCTTGTTTACATTAAAATTTTAATTTCTCTTAGTACTTTAAATTTTTGTTTAGTAGTATTTTAATAAGGCCAAGGTTGATTGATAATGAGAAGAATGTAATTGTGCTTTGTCACTAAGCATTGCATGAGGGCATGGCAATGGTTAAGTGTAGGGGATTTGATAGGTGTGAAAACACACATCCTTTTACCACTTAATTCTGGCTAAAACAAGACCAAAACACGTATTTAATATCATTTTCTTTGGAATTATGCGTGGTTTTTGTGTTTATTGTGTTTTCAGAGTCAACTGGATGAATAATGAAGAAAACATGGGATTACACGGGTTTTATCAAGGAAAAAGACTCAAGAAGAAGTCTATTGTCCAAGAAATGCAAAAGATTTGAAGTCATTGTGCCTATTTGAAGATTTATCAAAGAATAGAGCCAAAGATGGAAGATTCATATATGTCGAAGAACTCGAGTCTATAAAACAATAGATTATAAGACGAGTTGGAATAATTCACCGACACTTCTCAAATCCAAAGTGGAAACGTTATTTAAAGATGCGTGAAGACTTAAGAAGAAAGAAGAAAAAGAAGCCCAAATCAAAGCCCAATCAAAAGCCCATCACCACCATACATACGCCTATATAAAGCCCTTACTTCACAAATTTTCACACACTTAGTCTTTTAAGTAGTTCCTAGTTTTAGAGAGAGAAAGTTCTAAACTTTCTCTCACTACTTTTCATCTTTTTCTCTTTCAAGATCAACATTTGTATTACTTTTTCATTAATCAAGTTCAAGTTTTTATCTTTTAATCTTTACTCTCATCCTTCCTTTCTTTTACTTTTATTGATTTTGGTACAAATCTCGTATGATCCGTGTTGTTCATCTATGATTTGTGCTTAAAAAGTTGTTTACTTTTTATGTTTCCTTAAGTTTTTACATAAATAAGCTTTGAGATCCTTGTTCTTATTGGCTTATTTGTCGTTTTGCTTATTTACTTTATAAAGTTTTTATAAAAAGTTCATTTCTTTATTGAGTAGATTAATAAGTTTGCTTATTAAAAGTTAGAAAAGTTGATTTTATTGTTTATTTGATCAGCTTATTGTTAGATTCGAGTTTGTTTTGGGTTTTAGCTTATTTCAATAGCTTAATACCTTTGCTTTTCACTCAAAATTGCACTATTTTCGGAAGGGGAAAGCCCTTTTCCGATTGAGTTTTCCGACCAAGAACACCCCCTCTTTCCAATCTACCGATCGGAAAAGGGTTTCGAGTTTCCGATTGAGAATCATAACATTCCGACAGTAGCACACCTTGATATTCCGATTGGTAGGTTTTGCGAGTATTCCGATTGAGCAAGTTTTAATATTCCGATTGCTTCATTTCGCCCAACATTCCGATCAGCATCATATTTTGGTTATTCCGATTGTTCTTTGGCTCACATTCCGATCACTCCCAATCGGAATACATTCCGATTGGTGCACTTTTTCCCCTTATTCCGATTTATCCTATTTTGTTTTACTCCGTTCTTACTTTCTTTTAGTAAATTCCAATTTAGTTCTTATTTTTCACAAAGTTTCCAAGTGTTAGTTTTTATTGAATGTCCATTTATTTCTCTAATATAATCTTTAAAGTTTTCAAACATCTAATTTTAAACTTGTATTTTTACTTCAATCATTTAAAGCTTTAAGTTTACTCTTCGACACTTAATTTCTTGTCATTAGTTTAAAATAGATAAACAAACCAACCACTTTTTATTAACCAAGAACAAATCATTCCACTTAAGACGGAGATCAATTCGAGAGGATTCCGAGAATCGAACTTTCAACATAGAAAATCTCTAGTATCAGTAACCATGTATTTTATTTCCTATTGTATATGTATATGATGATTATATGATGATTATATGATGATAAAAATGTTATGTGGGGATTTGGTGTTGATAAACATGCTTAAAAAGATGAAAGACTATAAGAAACAAGGCTAAAATCTTGTTTAAATTTGTTGGCTGTATAAAACAGTAAAGAAACATGTAATGAACTGATAAAATAGCATAGATTAATGGATTTACAGTAAGCTATGGGTCTTGTACACATGTGAGAGTTGGCCATGCAATGGAATCATTGTAATAAATGAGATATGATCAAAACAAGTTTAAAGTACAAATCTGAGTTCACTGTTTTGGACGATTTTTATAAAATACTTAGAGGATGATTCAACAGTATCTATAGAAGAGTTAAATGGAGCACATGTCATGTAGTTTATGTGATAAAAATTTGAGCTTCTATCTCCATATAGAACTCTAGATATGGCAGTTTTGGTGAAGATGAAAATAAAAATCAGATTTTGAGAATTAATGTTTATTATTATTATATAAGCACTCTAAATTATATTGTATAAAATATAAAATAAAAACCCACTAACTTATGGATTTTATTTATATAAATATGTAAAAGGTTAAATAAGTGTATAAATTATAAAAATGGTAGTGGAATAATACTTCTAAGTAATAAAAACTATAAACTTGATTTTTACGACTTTTTCGGCTATTACCGTAAAATTAACGTTTTTCGCCAATTAAAACTTAGACGATCAAACCCGTATAATATAAAGTTTTTAAAAGTCATATACTGATATATATAAGTATCTAAAACGAGTAAAAACCGATAAAACCCGAACTATAGGACATACGGACATTAACGAGCTAAGTAAACATATTGGACTAATAATTGGACTAAATAAGTTAAAACACTTATAAAAAGAACTTATTGGGCTTAACCCATTTGGGCCCAATATGGAAAGTATAGATACTGATAATATAAGTATAAAATGGATTAAAACAAGTTAAAGAACTTATAATAAGTTTATTGAACCTAAAACACGTAAATAGGTAAAACTAGTAAACTAGTATAAAAGTTATCGACACATAACACTAAAATGAGTAAACGAGAATATGTAAACCCACTTGATCATCATATATATATAATCATCATATGTATACATAATTGTTATTTTTATAAAGTCATTGGACATGAGTCTAAGACGAGTATTATTTGTCTAGGTTTCCGTGATTGAAGCACGTACCGTACGTCCGAATTGCCGATAACCCGCCTTCCCACATCAATGTGAGTTCATAGCCTCGCACTCTTTTAAATTTTTTTATGAAATGTTTTATAAACCCGCGAGGGAGATAACATGTTAGTTTTTATAAAATAGGACACCATTTGTCCCTATTGTTTGTTTATTGATTTAGACCCGGATGATTGTATGACCCGATAAATGATTAAAGGACCCGATAGATGAAATTAAATGGATTATTAAAGTTAGGTTATGTCACTAAAAGTCCCATTAGCATGAATTGTGAACTACCGGGATTTGGTAGACGCTTATGCATATAATAGTACTATTTGGGGACGATCACCCCAGTTCGCGCCTTGACGGTTGATCCTCGTCGTGCCACATTGATTGGTAAGTGAATTTATGTATGAGAAGATTTCCATAGCGTGACCTTTGTAACAACACGCTACTTTAGATGGGCAAATTGAGTATCGGGTTAGCTATCCGTTGTTGGTTTAGTAAGGTAACAATGTCATGCGGCTTATAATAATCCAAACTAACGAAATACTATTAGACGCTTCGAATCACGATGTATTGCCTGACTAGCAATACAGGGTCATACTATTGATATTATGTTCGTGTTTTGGTTTTCATAACCATATTCATATAACGGTTTTTATTTTCATACAACGTCATAAGACGTATTGTACGATGTTTTTACGACATTGGCTCGTATAATGATTTTTAAGGCAGATGCCTATATTATGATTTTGATGAAGATTTGTATAAAATGACTTTTTCCACTTAGTTCTGGCTAAAACGAGACCAAAACACGTATTTAATATCATTTTTTTGGAATTATGCGTGGTTTTTGTGTTTATTGTGTTTTCAGAGCCAACCGGATGAATATTGAAGAAAACATGGGATTGCACGGGTTTTATGGAAGAAAAAGACTCAAGACGAAGTCTATTGTCCAAGAGATGCAAAAGATTTTAAGTCACTGGGCCTATTTGAAGATTTATCGAAGAAAAGGACCAAAGATTGAAGATTTACATAAGTCGAAGAAACTCAAGTCTATTAAACGAAGAAATTAAAAGACGAGTTGAAGTTAATCGACGACAAATCCCGAATCAGAATCGAAAACGTCAACTTTTCTGAAAAGACGAGAAGACAAGAAGCACGGGAGAAAGCCCACTCACCGACCAAAGACAAGACTATATAAAGAATTCCCTTCACACTTTTCATTCAGTTTTTCATTCCCTTTTTCTCTTTTTTCTGTTCGTAGGCTTCACCAACACCATTAGGGTGTTTGGTGATTTTGATTCTTGTTTTTCCAATCTTGTAGTTTAATCTTTGTCTTTTGTTTGTTCAACATTAATCAATCAATATCATCTTTCATTTCATCTTGTTCATCTTTCTTCTTTTTGATTCCAAGTCTTAAAGTTTATTTTGTTGAGTTTGATCTTTAAAAGTTATTGGGTTTTAAGTTTTTGTTGATGGGATTTGTTGTTTATGGTTAGTATATGATTCGTGGTTAGTTTTATTTAAGTTTTGGTTAAAAACTTGGTGATTTTTGGCTTGAAATCGTGTTCCCCTGTTCTTCGGCCTCCTACTGTTCTTAAGTTTTTCCCAGGTTCCGAATGAGTACAAAACTTCCGAATGAATCATCTTAGTAAAAAGTTCCGAATCAGTTCATTTAAATCTTCCGAATCAATTTTCTTTCAAAGTTCCGAATCAGTTAAAAGTTCCGGATGAACTTCCGAACAAACTTCCGAATAAACTTCCGAATCAACCCAAATCTTCCGAATCAATTTCTTTTCAAAAGTTCCGAATCAGTTTTATAAGTTCCGAATCAGTTTCATTCTCAAAAGTTCTGAATGAAAATCTTTTAAAAAAAGTTCCGAATCAACTTCCTTTTAAAGTTCCGAATCAGTTTCATTTTTAAAGTTCTGAATGAGTATTCTGTTTATAAGTTCCGAATAAAGTTCCGAACCAACTTCCGAGTAATCTTCCGAACCAAACTTCCGAACAAAGTTCCGAGTGAAGTTCCGAACCAAATCTTCCGAACGAAGTTCCGAACGAAGTTCCGAGTGAAGTTCCGAGTGAAGTTCCGAACCAAATCTTCCGGATCAACAAGTTCCGAATAAAGGAGTTCATTCGGAAGTGTTCCGAATCAAGAAGAACTTCCGAATCAATTTTCTTTCAAGCATTTCGTATCAAAGTTAAGTGTTATTTACTATTTCTTTTTAATTTTTCTTTTTAATACTTAAATTTTAATTCAAGTTTTATTAATTGCTATTAAATCAATTGCTTTTAGTTTAAGTTTACATCTTAGATCATTTAAACCTTTAGTAGAATAGAAAACCCAATCCCCCTATTTGTCACCAAGAACAATCTTTCCACTTTGAGCTGTAATCAATTCGAGAGGATACCGAGAGATTAAATTTGAACTTGGTGTAATTATCTGCCTACTCTCCCATCACTTGCTAAAAATTTATCTGCAATAAGTAAGGTCGTACGATTTGAAAAGTTACTTAGCTTCTAGCCCAAGATCGTTTAAAAGTTGCTCGGTAATGATAAGAGCTCATAGCCAAGGCATAACTTATGAAGCGGGGCGCGAAGATTGGCGAGTCCGAAAAGGCCCTAACAAGGCATGAGGATTCAATCTTATTGCTAAAGATCCAAGGTGATGTGAAAAGCATTATTCCCAAAATCAATATGAAGGATCAAGACTCACGACGAAAAGCAATCAACTCCCGTAAAGATCATGGAGAAGTCTATCCGAAAAGACCCTAACAAGGTATGAGGATAAATAGATCCAAGTCCGAAAAGGAGGCGGATCGTTGTATCTCAAAATCCCAATTAGCGATTGAAGAAATAATCATGAAGTCGTGGTCAACAAAGTTGGAGTACCCCTCAAAAGTCTCCAAGTGAAGAAACTCTATTAACGATGAGAAGACCATTATCTCAAGCACGTCTCTCAAGATATGAAGTATGAAGTACATGCCAAATATCGGCCCGAGAAAGGTCTCAAATCGTGAACCGAGTTATGCCAAGATATGAACTTTTTGATATCCCGAGAAGCAGTTTTAAGAGATTTTGTCCTTTAGCTAACTATTGATCAAATCGTCCTACTTTGCTTTCAGCCTAAATAAACTATCGAAATAAGTCCAAAAATGCATCTTCATGATCATTCTAAGACAAAAATAAAATATAAGAGATACACCTAGGAATAAGGGAGTTTAAGCGTATAATTAAGCCATGTGTGTAAGTGTTTGATTTACTAACTTATAATAATAATGATCTCATTTTTAAGCTTAGTTTAGGGAACGTGAAACTTGAGGGTGATAAATCTTCGCAGCACCAAAGCCCTAATGTAAGTCCTTGATCTCTTTGCAAGTTATTTCCATGTAGCTATTTTCAAGTGAAAATGGTTTTCTATCCTTTTGTTTACTTTAAAGTTTTAATCTCTCTTAGTACTTTAATTTTTGTTTAGTAGTACTTTAATAAGGCCAAGGTTGATTGATTATGAGAAAAGTGTAAAATTGCTTTATCACTAAGCATTGCATGAGGGCATGGCAATGGTTAAGTGTAGGGGATTTGATAGGTGTGTAAACACCCATCCTTTTTCCACTTAATTCTAGCTAAAATGAGACCAAAACACGTATTTAATATCATTTGTTTGGAATTATGCGTGGTTTTTGTGTTTATTGTGTTTTCAGAGCCAACCGGATGAATATTGAAGAAAACATGGGATTGCACGGGTTTTATGGAAGAAAAAGACTCAAGACGAAGTCTATTGTCCAAGAGATGCAAAAGATTTGTAGTCACTGGGCCTATTTGAAGATTTATCGAAGAAAAGGACCAAAGATTGAAGATTTACATAAGTCGAAGAAACTCAAGTCTATTAAACGAAGAAATTAAAAGACGAGTTGAAGTTAATAGACGACAAATCCCGAATCAGAATCGAAAACGTCAACTTTTCTGAAAAGACGAGAAGACAAGAAGAACGGGAGAAAGCCCACTCACCAACCAAAGACAAGACTATATAAAGAATTCCCTTCACACTTTTCATTCAGTTTTTCATTCCCTTTTTCTCTCTTTTCTGTTCGTAGGCTTCACCAACACCATTAGGGTGTTTGGTGATTTTGATTCTTGTTTTTCCAATCTTGTAGTTTAATCTTTGTCTTTTGTTTGTTCAACATTAATCAATCAATATCATCTTTCATTTCATCTTGTTCATCTTTCTTCTTTTTGATTCCAAGTCTTAAAGTTTATTTTGTTGAGTTTGATCTTTAAAAGTTATTGGGTTTTAAGTTTTTGTTGATGGGATTTGTTGTTTATGGTTAGTATATGATTCGTGGTTAGTTTTATTTAAGTTTTGGTTAAAAACTTGGTGATTTTTGGCTTGAAATCGTGTTCTCCTGTTCTTCGGCCTCCTACTGTTCTTGAGTTTTTCCCAGGTTCCGAATGAGTACAAAACTTCCGAATGAATCATCTTAGTAAAAAGTTCCGAATCAGTTCATTTAAATCTTCCGAATCAATTTCCTTTCAAAGTTCCGAATCAGTTAAAAGTTCCGGATGAACTTCCGAACAAACTTCCGAATAAACTTCCGAATCAACCCAAATCTTCCGAATCAATTTCTTTTCAAAAGTTCCGAATCAGTTTTATAAGTTCCGAATCAGTTTCATTTTCAAAAGTTCCGAATGAAAATCTTTTAAAAAAAAGTTCCGAATCAACTTCCTTTTAAAGTTCCGAATCAGTTTCATTTTTAAAGTTCTGAATGAGTATTCTGTTTATAAGTTCCGAATAAAGTTCCGAAGCAACTTCCGAGTAATCTTCCGAACCAAACTTCCGAACAAAGTTCCGAGTGAAGTTCCGAGTGAAGTTCCGAACCAAATCTTCCAAACGAAGTTCCGAACGAAGTTCCGAGTGAAGTTCTGAACCAAATCTTCCGGATCAACAAGTTCCGAATCAAGGAGTTCATTCGGAAGTGTTCCGAATCAAGAAGAACTTCCGAATCAATTTTCTTTCAAGCATTTCGTATCAAAGTTAAGTGTTATTTACTATTTCTTTTTAATGTTTCTTTTTAATACTTAAATTTTAATTCAAGTTTTATTAATTGCTATTAAATCAATTGCTTTTAGTTTAAGTTTACATCTTAGAGAATTTAAACCTTTAGTAGAATAGAAAACCCAATCCCCCTATTTGTCACCAAGAACAATCTTTCCACTTTGAGCTGTAATCAATTCGAGAGGATACCGAGAGATTAAATCTGAACCCCTAGCAAAATCATTAGTATCAGCCTATTAAAATGATTTGTACAAAATAATTTTCAGTAACAATTTTATACTGATATTATATTGATGGATTTTATTAAACTCTATGAATTCACTCGGCGTTATCGCTGACCTTTTCTTTTAACATGTTTTGTCTCAGGTACTTGAAGGTAATTCTCGGGAAGACGACAAGAATTCATGGCCCGCACTTAAACAATATTTTCCATTCAAATATTTTGTAAAACCTTGTATGAAATGTAATGACTTGGGACCTATGTAACTTTGATATTTATGAATGGAAATGCTTTATTAATAAACAACGCGATTTTTATGCGTTGTCTATGATGTGAGTAATGTGCTATCCCGTAACACCAACGAGTCTTCCGCTGTATTGAGTTGTATAAATTTGGGGGTGTTACAGTTTGGTAGCAGAGCTCTCGTTATAGAGAACGAAAGATTTTTAAAACTAAGGTTTTGAATAAAACATTTCAAAATCTTTTAACTATAAACATTTTTCTAAAAATGTCTAAAAATCTTTTGACTATAACGGTGCCGAAGAATTCCCGAGTTACCGACAAGGCCAAGACTGAGAAGTGTTATTTTAATATATATAACTTGGATTATATATATATGATGTAATTTTATTACATGATTGTTTGATGATTATTTTGATTTTTATACGAGGTATTTATACGACGTAGATTGTCACAAGAAACCCTAAATCCCCTATTAAATTAATCGAAGCTATTCTCGTAGGAATTCTAGCTATCCTAGATCTATACCAAGTTGTGGATATTTATGATCCCAACAAATGGTTGATATTCGTAGAAATGTAGATATTAGTTGATTGTGATTTTGAAAAAGAATTGGCGAGATTAAATCTGATATCGATGTCATGACGATCTTTCCTTATAGAGTGGAGTTTGACAAAACGTTACCACCTAGAAAGATGTCATCTGATTCGTTGTCATCCAATTCTTAAATTGAAATCGAAAGGGTGAATGTTGCACTTGAGGCTGTCATTGGAACCATTACCCAAAAGCCTCATAGCACTAGTACCTTTCCAAGAAGTCTAGTTGAATGATCGAGTCATTTCATACTAGTGACTCATTTGATAATTGTTGTTAAGAGATATAGGATTGGAAATTAAGTGTTGTTCATATTGAGCTTATATTTCCTTTACAAGACCAAAGAATAAGGTTGAAAGTATGGGAGAATAAGGTAGGATATCGAATTGAGTATAAAATTGGTTAAAACTTGAATAAAGCGAAACTTAACCTGTATGGAATATGAGATTGTTAAGAGGAAGTCGTTAAGTTCTTTGATTGAATTATGAGGTTTTAAATGATTGTTAGTTTGTGTTAAGGGTTGTTCCTAGGCCATTGTCCACTAATGAGGATGCCCAGTGTCCAAAGAAATAAATTGAAGAAATCTTCTTCTTAATTGGGACCGATGGATCTTCCAGGACATGTGGAACACCTAATGACTCTTGTAGATTAGTATTCATTGTGGTATATTTTAAAAATCCCTAACTTAACTGAGATATCAGTTGGTAGGATGAGTTTTGGAAATTGTATGACATAGTGACACGCAATGTGTTACGGTACAATTTGACTTGTTTGTGATTAATGAAAAGACTACATTTGATTGCTAAATTCTACATGTATTAATGTTATCTATCTTTTATTGCTTCTTCCTAATGTTCGCATTAGTGATGCAACCATTGAACAAGTACTCATCTTGAATTGAGTTACGTTGTGGATTATTCTCTTTGTATTCCTGAGTGCCATCAAGGTCATGAACCTCATGATTATTTGGCTAAGCTCATTTCCTATCATATCATAGTTAATTCTTGGTGAGCAAGCTTTCATCACTCTTTTGCAGATCACTCATTGTTTTTATAAGTTAAAACAGTATCCCTTGAGAAAAATTGGGTTTTCATCACCATACGGATTATCTAAAGTGAGACTTATAAATAATCGTTATCGAAATGAAGTTGTTTATAAAACATCTTGGAAAAACTTAATTGTTCTCATAACAAAGAAAATCTTTGTAAATTTATTTTTGATTCTTATTTAAGAATTAAGCATGAAAGTGTTTTTATTATAAACATGATGATAAAATTTTGACGAACTGAGTATTGCATCGTTGATCTTGAAATTGTATATAGTTGCGCGCCTACATACAATTTGGAATGGACCATGCAAGGCTGATTAGTAGTCACCATAAAACCGATTAATAAGCACTAAATTTTCTTTGAAGATTGTGAAAGAATAAATTTTATGAGATCTGCAAGAAGTGAAAAATAAGGACATAGTGTTAGGGACACCTACATATGTGTCTGTAGCATCTATTCTTCTGAGTCGAATTTACTCATCTGTGGAAATTGTCTTATTTGACAATTGACAATTCTTTCTTGTCCAATTCTCCCGTAGTGAGATTCTTAGGAAAAGTATCTGATTACCGAGTGTTGATACCCGACTGGATGTATCGACGTTCCTATCATACTTTTTCTTTGGTTTCATTTGAATGACCTGGGTAACGATCCGAGGAGCTTTCGAATGCGTACTCAAAATATGAAAACATAGGATATATTTCATATTCGTTAAATGTTTTCGTTTGTATCTGATTTGAAATTCTATCGCGTAGATTATGCGTTAACCTTACTCTTTTAATAGTAGTTATGTCTCCATATATCCTTGAATTTGTGAAGGATTATGAGTTATTATTAGTCTTTTAAGAAGTTCACATCTTATCGACGGCAATAAAACTGGAAAGTTGATAGTGCCAGTAGAATGGATTGATTGATTATGACTTGACGACATTGTCTTAATCGATGGGAACTCGAATAGAATTCCCCTAAATGATAAGATGTTGATTATCAAAAGTGATTTAAATAATCCCCGATAGGTGGCTGTATCCTGCTTTTAGACTTAAAAGTATATCGTGAAATGGTTGTGAATTAGTCATAGATATTATAATCTAGAAAGAACTTAAAATAAACTTATTAAAAGATGTTTCTGTTATCTAAAACTTTAGGAGGTATTTGTTGATGAATTACCTAGACTTTCGCCACAAAGGCAAGTTGAATTTGGTATTGATTATATTCACGGTGCTGCACCTGTGGCTTGTGCACTGTACGTCAGCACCATCTGAATTAAAGGAATAACCGTACAACTGAGAGAGTTGTCGAAGAAATATTTTATTCCACCGAGCTCGTCATCCTGAAGAGCTATGGTGTTATCATTCCTTATATTTATAGATTACTGTGAACTGAGTAAATTGACAATCGAAAACGATATCCATAACTCGAAATGGAAGATTTGTTCGATCATTTACAAGGTTCTAGCGTATGTTTTAAAGATTTGATCCTCAGCATGGTTATCATTAACTTCGCACCTGCGAAAAAGATTATCTATTCCAATCATTACATCCAAAACTTGTAATGAACATTATGAGTTTCACGTGATGTCGTTTGGATTGACTAATACACATGTAGCATCCATAAATTTGGTGAATCACGTGTGTAGGCTGTAATTTGATAAATTCATGCTCGTGATCATTAAGGACCATTTATTTGTTTATTTATAAGAGTAAGAATGAGTTAATAATTATTTATAGATTCCCCTGATTAATAGATAATGGAATCTATGTTGACTCTTAAAAATTAAGAGCCCTTTTAAGACTTTGAGTATTACTAAAAAGAAAGTGCAAATATGTTTTGACAAATGTTTAAACAAAGGATTTTAAAGGGATTATTCCCTTATACACAAAACATTTAACTAAACTCCTGTTTAGGGGTAAATGTTTTTGCATACCTTAAGACAACTTAAGAAGGATTGTGGAAAACCATTTAAACCATGACTTAAAAATTGAAACAACAATTTTTGCTTTTCAACTAAGAAAATTTTGACCAAAATATAAACAAAGGTTTTTCGAA
Organism: Glebionis coronaria; assembly: GCA_025667525.1. Classification (NCBI taxonomy): domain Eukaryota; kingdom Viridiplantae; phylum Streptophyta; class Magnoliopsida; order Asterales; family Asteraceae; genus Glebionis; species Glebionis coronaria. Next base: position 191,056,229 of record CM046882.1, on the reverse strand, counting down.
CATTTACGAATCTTATTAAATATTTTCGATAAATCAACAAAAATCTTGTTAATTAAATTTAAATTTATTTTGAACATTTTATATAATTGGTCGAACTAGGAAACTTAAAATTTTACGTTTACGTTTCATAAAAATTTAATATTTATTATTTAATTACTTGCAATAATTATCGACGCTTTAAACGCTGGATTGAGAAAAACTGATAAAAATGATAGATGAGACGAAACTGAAACTTAGAAAATATGAAGAAAGGTGAACGTAATTACTGACGCATAATATAGAAAGAATATCTGAGTGAATTATGGACATGATAATTATATCATCATGAGAAGTGAATATAGATATCGACGCATTATGTAGAAAAGATAAAGAACCAATTAGGACATGTTCCTTAATAATGAAGGTGCAAAATAAATTGCCGAACAATTTAAAATATAACTGATGCTTATAAAAGGGATAATATAGTTAATAAAAGGGGTTCGCAGATAATGTGAACCATTAAAATTGAGAAGCCGATAGCGTTAAATGTTTTAAAGACCACTTATGGTTGCCTAAATATGAAGGATTGTGAAATATAGTTATGTTGGAATTTGTAAGTATAAGTATTCTATTTATGTCATTTATGACTAAAAGTATCTTTGTCTGAAGAAGTTGTACTGATAGCAATTATGAAGGCAGACATCGCCTCATACATTAGTAAACGTCTAGCTATTGCAAAGGTCATCATCTGAATTTGATTCGATTTGGGTCATCGTCGACAGACTGACCAAATCTGCTAATATCATTCCCGTTAATGATAAATGCAAAAGAGTTATGTAAACATAGTGTGCCTGTATCGAACATCTTTATCAAGATCCTCGCTTCGCATCGAATTTCTTGAGATTTGCTCAGAAATCATTGAGAACGAACCTTGATGAGAGTACTATATACCACCCCAAATCAAAGGGACGAGGTAAAGTAACGATACAAAGTAATATAAGTGCTGTTTTATGTTTGAATGATTGACCTTTGGTAATAGACCGTATAATCGTTTTCCTTTGGAGAGATTATCATCGATAATTATCGTATTAGGATCGAGATTTAATCTTGTTAGGATTTATATTAGAGCATCTGTAAGCAAGAGTTGAGATGAAGACACCCGACATACACCCATTGTGAGTTGGAAATGTCTTTTAGGTTTAAGGTTTCCTATGATGGCGAACCTAACCTTACAAAATACCCGACCCGCGAGATCTGAAATGATTATTGAAATTAGGATCTGATTATTGACAGCCGGTAGTGGGCAAGAGGTTATGTGAATATGAAATGTAGATCTTGAAGTGCCAAATGGGTAGCGAAGTTATGCCACAATTTTTAACCTTGGAAAAATGAATTCATGATCTGACAAATCATGGGATATAAGTCCACGTTGTATGGGACCACTGAGATGATGTAAAAGTTGGGATTGAAAGGCATATAAGCTGGATCTACCTTAGGACTTCAAGAGCTGCGTGAATTATGTTTCGTATATCGAACTTGATGGAATATCTATCAAGTTAGAATCTGATTGTTCCTTAGTAAAGCTTAGATCGGCGAAAAGTTGCATTCATCAAAAACCCGTGAACATCATGGATAGAGAAAGTAAGTCAACAATAAGCCTGATCTTATTCCCGTGGTTATGTTTGGTGAAACTCGCGTATTGTAATGAATTACACTTGTGAGAAAAGACCGAATGTGGAGGAAATACCCACATGGCTTTAACTCTATAAGAAGCGAGTAGTAAAGTAAGATGATCTTTGAGGACAAAGATCCTGTTTAGGGGTAAATGCTGTGACAATCCGTCAATTTATGGTTGATATTTTATTCTCAATATTTATTTGAAAACATTATTTTAATATTACAATATGAACTCACTTATTTTTGGGAAGTAATTTAGATTTACGTCTTGAAGTAGCGTCGACTACGTCTAAACCGGAGGATTCAACGTTACGTGCTTACGTTTACATACACCGTCTTTGGTGACAGTCCGACATTTCAGAAAATAAATTTATCCGTGAATATTATTTTGGAATTTTAAATTTGTGTTGGTTCATATACTCACAAATTTACGAGAAGAGATTAGGACTTATGATTTTATTTTAACGTCCTTTACGACTAAACCGGAAACCCTAGGATTACGTATTTACGTTTTCGAACTCCGTTTTTGATGAGACAATTTTTATTGGATTCGTTTTCTGACGTTGATTCATAATTTATAAAAACGTTTTTCGTAAAACGACCCGAGGGCACGCAAATCGAGGAAACTAGAATCGAGGAGTACCCGTAAATTAGTGGGATGAGACAAGATAAATCTTGCCCCACCCCACTCAATATGGACGGCAACATTAAGCTACTATACACCATGAGGTGTCAAGTTGTAGCTTACAAGCTACACTTGTCCATTAGCTTCATTTTGAAGCCACCAACACATCAAGCTTACTCCAAAACTAGCACCTCAAACCATTGTTCTCATTTTCTAACATGCAAACCACACAACTCTCCTCCCTCCCTCCCTTGAAATTCGTCCACTCTCTCCCTAAAACTCCCATTTTGATCAAAATTTAACCACAAACATATGTTATAACTTACATATGTTAATCTCCATTCAAAAAGAGGAAGATTGGTGCAAGTTTTAACATCCAAGGAGGAGTTTCCATGAATTATTATGGCTGATTTTCCACAAGGTATTCATGAAGAATGGTGGTCTTGAAGATGGTCTTGGTGATTCACAAGTTTCTCCATCAAAATCCATGTTTTGATCACAACCTACATCATCATGGTGGTATAAAGATTGTTCTCCCCATATTCTTGTTATTTTGATTATGTAACCATGTATTTTATTTCCTATTGTATATGTATATGATGATTATATGATGATAAAAATGTTATGTGGGGATTTGGTGTTGATAAACATGCTTAAAAAGATGAAAGACTATAAGAAACAAGGCTAAAATCTTGTTTAAATTTGTTGGTTGTATAAAACAGTAAAGAAACATGTCATGAACTGATAAAATAGCATAGATTAATGGATTTAAAGTAAGCTATGGGTCTTGTACACATGTGAGAGTTGGCCATGCAATGGAATCATTGTAATGAGTGAGATATGATCAAAACAAGTTTAAAGTACAAATCTGAGTTCACTGTTTTGGACGATTTTTAGAAAATACTTAGAGGATTATTCAACAGTATCTATAGTAGAGTTAAATGGAGCACATATCATGTAGTTTATGTGATAAAAATTTGAGCTTCTATCTCCATATAGAACTCTAGATATGGCAGTTTTGGTGAAGATGAAAATAAAAATCAGATTTTGAGAATTAATGTTTATTATTATTATATAAGCACTCAAAATTATATTGTATAAAATGGAAAATTAAAACCCACTAACTTATGGATTTTATTTATATAAATATGTAAAAGGTTAAATAAGTGTATAAATTATAAAAATGATAGTGGAATAATACTTCTAAGTAATAAAAACTATAAACTTGATTTTTACGACTTTTTCGGCTATTACCGTAAAATTAACGTTTTTCGCCAATTAAAACTTAGACGATCAAACCCGTCTAATATAAAGTTTTTAAAAGTCATATACTGATATATAAGTATCTAAAACGAGTAAAAACCGATAAAACCCGAACTATAGGACATACGGACATTAACGAGCTAAGTAAACATATTGGACTAATAATTGGACTAAATAAGTTAAAACACTTATAAAAAGAACTTATTGGGCTTAACCCATTTGGGCCCAACATGGAAAGTATAGATACTGATAATATAAGTATAAAATGGATTAAAACAAGTTAAAGAACTTATAATAAGTTTATTGAACCTAAAACACGTAAATAGGTAAAACTAGTAAACTAGTATAAAAGTTATCGACACATAACACTAAAATGAGTAAACGAGAATATGTAAACCCACTTGATCATCATATATATATAATCATCATATGTATACATAATTGTTATTTTTATAAAGTCATTGGACATGAGTCTAAGACGAGTATTATTTGTCTAGGTTTCCGTGATTGAAGCACGTACCGTACGTCCGAATTACCGATAACCCGCCTTCCCACATCAATGTGAGTTCATAGCCTCGCACTCTTTTAAATGTTTTTATGAAATGTTTTATAAACCCGCGAGGGAGATAACATGTTAGTTTTTATAAAATAGGACACCATTTGTCCCTATTGTTTGTTTATTGATTTAGACCCGGATGATTGTATGACCCGATTGTATGACCTGATAAATGATTAAAGGACCCGATAGATGAACTTAAATGGATTATTAAAGTTAGGTTATGTCACTAAAAGTCCCATTAACATGAATTTTGAACTACCTGGATTTGGTAGACGCTTATGTAGATAATAGTACTATTTGGGGACGATCACCCCAGTTCGCGCCTTGACGGTTGATCCCCGTCGTGCCACATTGATTGGTAAGCGAATTTATGTATGAGAAGATTTCCATAGCATGACCTTTGTGACGACACGCTACTTTAGATGGGCAAATTGAGTATCGGGTTAGCTACCCGTTGTTGGTTTAGTAAGGTAACAATGTCATGCGGCTTATAATAATCCAAACTAACGAAATACTATTAGACGCTTCGAATCACGATGTATTGCCTGACTAGCAATACAGGGTCATACTATTGATATTATGTTCGTGTTTTGGTTTTCATAACCGTATTCATATAACGGTTTTTATTTTCATACAACATCATAAGACGTATTGTACGATGTTTTTACGACATTGGCTCGTATAATGATTTTTAAGGCAAATGCCTATATTATGATTTTGATGAAGATTTGTATAAAATGACTTTGGCTATTTTATGGACTATTAAAATGATTTGTACAAAATAATTTTCAGTAATAATTTTATACTGATATTATATTGATGGATTTTATTAAACTCTATGAATTCACTCGGCGTTACCGCTGACCTTTTCTTTTAACATGTTTTGTCTCAGGTACTTGAAGGTAATTCTCGGGAAGACGACAAGAATTCATGGCCCGCACTTAAACAATATTTTCCATTCAAATATTTTGTAAAACCTTGTATGAAATGTAATGACTTGGGACCTATGTAACTTTGGTATTTATGAATGGAAATGCTTTATTAATAAACGACGCAATTTTTATGCGTTGTCTATGATGTGAGTAATGTGCTATCCCGTAACACCAACGAGTCTTCCGCTGTATTGAGTTGTATAAATTTGGGGGTGTTACATTATCTAACTATCAACTTGCCCTTAATCAAACTGAAAAAACTGTAGCTCAGTATAAGAAAATGGAGCTTGACCTAAAAGACCAAATCAATATTTTAAATCATGATTTAAATGCTAGTATTGAGATTAGAAACATCATGGAGAGATTCAATGCTACTTTACAGGCTAAATTAGATGAGGCTATCAAAAATAAAGATAATGTAGATCTTAAAATTTAGAGATTTGATAAAGCTTCACAAACCCTAGAAAAATGTGCTAGTGAACAAAGGGATTCTAGGGATATGACTGGAATTGGGATGAAAGAGTATGCTGGTGTTCCACCACCTGCTGGGAACTTCTATGGTGTCCTTAGAAAGGACTTGTCTTAGACTGGTTTACCAGAACTTCAAGAAGAGGAATTTAATCCTCCACCAAGAGTTCTTACCCCAGTAGAGGAATACAGGCAGAAGTTGACTGATTTGGACCAATGGAGAAAGCCAACCCTGCCTTGTTTGTTAAGGGTGGCATGCTTAGTGACAGCCCAAATGAGTCTACACCCATAAAGGTGACAAACCCAACCACTGGCAAGACTGTTGACCTTGGCTTAAACGTTGATAGAAAACCTAGTATTAAATATGTAGAAATGTATAGAAAACCTAGGTCACCAAAAATCCAAATTAGTGATAATGGAGCAGGCTTCTTTTATTCTAGACCTGTTATGTCTAGAAAAGCCTATTATACTTGTGGAAGTTTTTCACATTTAGCCTATAAATGTGTCAATGCCTCAAAGGTCAACGCTGACAAAAAGTCAAACACTGTCAAAACCAAATCTTTTGTCCAGCAAAGTCCACAAGTTGTTAGACCAGCGCCATTCTTTACTAAAGGGTCTAATACTTATGGAAAAAGACCTTTTTAGAAGACCAATACATGGTCTAATAGACAATGGGTTCCTGTAGCAAACCCTAGGTTCAACGCTGATAAGGGTAATTTCAGCGTTGACAAGACCAAATTAAACGCTGACAGAAACGTTGCCAGACCAAATAATGGTAAATATTTGCAACCAAAGGGAAAGGGGTCTAAAGCTTCTTCTAGCTTGACATGGAGACCTAAGCAAGACCAAAACCCTAATTCAGATGGGATTTCTATAACCTATAACAGATTTCATTATATTTCAAAGGTCATAACAAAACCAATTGGGGTTAACTGGGTGTTTAATCCAAAAAGGGATGAAAAAGGGGTTGTCATAAGGACTAAGTCTGTTCTTATTGAACAACCAAATGAATCCAAGTCTGCTCAGGCTTGGGTTCCCAAAGAAAACTAATTTGTTTTCTTTATGTGCATGGCATTCAAAAGCAGGTTAATGATTATGGCTATTGGGATAGTGGATGCTCTAGGCACATGACTGGGAAGGAAGATTATCTTACAAATTTTACTCCCATTAAGGATGGTGACAGAGTTTACTTTGGAGGCGGATATGGAACTATCACAGGCAAAGGAACTCTTCTCACCAATAATTTGCGTTTTGAAAACGTGTTTCTGGTAAAAGAACTTGACTATAATCTGTTTAGTGTATCACAAGTTTGTGATAACAAAATAAGGTTCTTTTTACTGATACTGAATGCTTGGTGTTGAGCAAAGATTTTAAAATACCAGATGAGAAATTCATTGAGTATAGATAACCTAGGCATAAGGACATTTATAATGTGAATCTTAATGGAATTAGGATGAATAATAATTTGTCATGTCTATATGCTAAAGCTTTAGTTGATGATAGTAATCTTTGGCACAGGAGATTAGGGCACATTAATTTTACAAATATAAACAGACTTGTGAGACATGGTTTAGTTGATGGTTTGCCTGAAAAGGCTTTCCACAATGACCACTCTTGTGTTGCATGTCTTAAAGGCAAACAACACAAGGTCTCATTCAAGTCTAAACCAGTGCACTCTAGTTCTAAATCACTTCACTTGCTGCATATGGACTTGTTTGGTCTAACTAATATAGAAAGCTTAAATGGTAAATCTTACTGTTTTGTCATCACTGATGATTTTTCTAGATTTACTTGGACCTTCTTTTTAGCTTTGAAAAGTGACACTGTTGATACTTTGATTAACTTCATTACCCAAATTGAAAAGAAGTCTGGTAATGAGGTTAAGATACTTAGAAGTGATAATGGTGGTGAGTTTAGAAATAAGTTATTAGATGACTTTTGTGCCAAGAAAAGGATTACTAGACAGTTTAGTATACCTAGAACCCCACAGCAAAATAGGGTAGCTGAGAGAAAGAATAAAACCCTCATAGAAGCAGCTAGGACTATGTTGGCTGATGCTCACTTTCCCATTGCTTTTTGGGTTGAAGCTGTGAATACAGCTTGTTATGTTCAGAATAGGGCATTATTTAACAAGATTCATAACAAAACACCTTATGAGTTACTTTGGGGCAGGAAACCTAATATTGGTTTTCTTAAACCTTTTGGATGTCATGTAGTTGTGTTGGATACTAGTGATGCCCTAGGTAAGTTTAGTGCTAAAGGTGATGAAGGCTACTTCATGGGTTATTCTGTGCAGAGTAGAGGATATAGGGTTTACCTTAAGAAAGAAAAACGTATACTTGAAAAGGTACATGTTAGGTTTTTAGAAAGTAAACCTAGTGATCCTGAAAGTGGTCCAAATTGGTTATTTGACTTGGAACCTCTATTTAGGACTTTGAATTATTGCCTGTTACTAATCCAAACATTGTGAAGGTAACTTCAAATGTTATGGAAGAACCAGTTGTTAATGTTTCAGGTATACAAGTTAATGAAGAGGTTGGATCACAAGCAGACAAATCAGTACCCATACTTGATTATGTTACCATTCCCATATGGACAGATGCATTTGCTGCTGCTGCTGCTGGAAAGGAAAAAGGTGGTCCCCAAGTATCACTAGTTGATAACATGCATGATCTTTCAGGCGCTGACAAAGGAAACTCTGGCACTGACAAGACAAATTCAGGCGTTGATGGCTCAAACGTTGACAGCCTTGGTCTAGGCGTTGACAGATCTTTTGACCAAATTTTCTCTTCCAATAATTTTGAACAAGGTGAACCTTCAAACAGAAATGGAGAGGTTCATTCAGATGGAGATGGAAGAGAGTCTGAAGAGGATATTGGTAACATGGAAGATGAGATTAAGGACAACACACTTATTGAGGGAGGAGTGCTTACTTCTACAATCAAAAATCACCCTCCTTCTCTAATTATTGGTGATGTGATGACTCCTGTGCAAACTAGAAGATCTCATCAAAATCTTGGTGGGTTTATTGCCAATATTCACAAGAAGGTTGATACCCCTCTTGTTCAAGCATGTTTGTTTGCCTGTTTTCTGTCACAACAGGAACCCAAGAAGATTTTTGATACTCTCAAAGTACCAAGTTGGGTGGAAGCAATGCAGGATGAGCTTCACCAATTTGCTATCCAGAATGTTTGGGAGTTGGTTGATTGTCCCAGGCATGTCAGACCTATTGGGACAAGATGGGTTCTTAGAAACAAAAAGGATGAAAGAGGCATTGTTGTCAGAAACAAGGCACGTATAGTGGCTCAAGGATATACACAAGAGGAAGGGATAGACTATGAGGAGGTCTTTGCACCAGTTGCAAGGATTGAGGCTATAAGGATTTTTCTAGCCTATGCTTCCTGCATGGGCTTTACAGTCTATCAAATGGATGTGAAGAGTGCTTTTCTTTATGGCACAATTGCAGAGGAGGTTTATGTAATGCAGCCTCCTAGTTTTGAAGATTTAGAACATCCAGACAAGGTGTATAGAGTGAAGAAAGCTATGTATGGACTTCATCAAGCCCCAAGAGCATGGTATGGCACATTGTCCACCTATCTGGTGGAAAATGGATTCAAAAGGGGCACCATAGACCAGACCTTATTTACAAAGAAGACTGGTAAGGATTTCTTACTTGTTCAGGTCTATGTGGATGATATCATCTTTGGCTCTTCTAGTCCAAAGATGAGTGAAGACTTTTCCAAGCTCATGACAGACAAGTTCAAGATGAGTGCAATGGGGGAGATGAACTTCTTTCTAGGGTTACAAGTTCAGCAGAAAGAAGATGGTATCTTCATCTCTCAAGATAAATATGTAGCAGAAATCTTGAAGAAGTTTGGCTTTTCTCCATATGAGAAAAGGGCTAGCACACCTATGGATAGGGAACACCCTTGGGGAAAAGTTGGAGATGGAAAAGAAGTGGATGTCAGGCACTATAGATCAATGATTGGTTCATTGATGTATCTCACAGCTTCAAGACCTAACATTATGTTTGCTGTGTGTGCATGTGCACGCCATCAAGTGACTCCCAAAGAGTGTCATCTTCATGCTGTCAAGAGGATCTTTAGATACCTTAGATGTTATCCAGACCTAGGATTATGGTATCCAAAAGATTCACCATTGGAGCTTATTGCATATTCAGACAGTGATTATGGTGGTGACAAATTTGATAGAAAATCCACATCTGGTGGATGTCAGTTTCTTGGGAGTAGATTGATCTCTTGGAAATGCAAGAAACAAACAATGGTGGCCAATTCTACAACTGAAGCAGAGTATGTTGCAGCAGCTGCTTGTTGTGGACAAGTCTTGTGGATTCAGAACCAGCTGTTGGATTATGGGTATAATTTCATGCATACCAAGATTTTTGTAGACAATAATAGTACTTTATGCATTATTAAAAATCCTGTACATCATTCTAAAACAAAACACATAGAAATTCGACATCATTTCATAAGAGATTGTTTTGAAAAAGGTTTAATACAACCAGATAGGGTTGACACAGAAGAAAATGTGTCTGATTTATTAACTAAACCTTTTGATACTGGAAGATTTCAATACTTGGTAACAAGTATTGGAATGATCAATCTCACTTCATATGTGCTTTGGGATCATTTTGTAAAAGTATGTACAGGATATGCATTGTTATTGGTCTTTATGTGAAATTCGATTTTCCACTTTATTTGTCTAACGCTGACAAAGGTTATCTTAACGCTGATAAGTGTGATATTCTGATTTTTGCTAGGTTCAATTTTACTCTCGATATCCTCTCGAATTGATCTCGGTCTTTAGTGGACTGATTGTTCTTGGTTACTAAATAAAAGGGTTTGGTTTTCTAATCTAATAAAAAGTGGAAATAAAAATTTAAATCAAAGATAAATAATTTAATGATGATAAAAACTTGAATTTAAACTTGAATTTAAATTAGAATTAAGATTAAAATAAAATTAAAATTAAATCAAGGAAACAGTAAAGAAATGGTAAAGAAACAGTAAAACTTTAAAATACCCAAAAGATAACTGAATCGGAAGTTACTGTTCATTCGGAAGTTAAGCTTCATTCGGAACTTCCATTCATCCGGAAGTTTGGGAACTCATTCGGAAGTTTCTGATTCGGAACTTTCGTACACATCCGGAACTTGCTGATTCGGAAGTTTTGGACTTCCGAATGAAGTCCCTTGATTCGGAACTTACTGGTTCGGAAGTCGTTGGTTCGGAAGTCTGAAAATTGGTTCGGAACTTTAGCTTCGTTCGGAAGTTTTGGCTTGATCCGGAACTTACTGATTCGGAACTTTTGGTAAATAAATCGGTTCGGAACTTTTTGTTTGGTTCGGAAGTTTTAGATTGGTAAACTCATTCGGAACTTTTGACTGACTCGGAACTTTTTAAAACAAAACTCATTCGGAACTTACTGTTCACTCATTCGGAAGTTCTGGAAACCCAGATACAGATACTATCCCGAAGAACAAGGAAACACGGTTTTGATCCAAAAATCACCAAGTTTTTCACCAAAAACTAAAATAAATCAATCACAAAACATCTACTAACCATAAACTACTAATCCCATCAACAAAAACACAAATCCCAACAACTTTTGAAGATCAAATCAAGAAAAATAAAAAACTTAAAAACTTGAAGATAAAGATGATGATGAACAAGATAAAATGGAAAGATTAAACAAGAACTTTGTATTGAATGATCAATGTTTTGACAAGATAAATCAAAGATTCAAATTACAAGATGAGAAAATTAAAGATTAAAATCACCAATCACCCTAATGGTGATGGTGATGAAACGAAACAGGGAGAGAAAAAGTGGGGAAGAAGAAAACTAAGCTAGCTTCTCTAAAATGTGTGAAGGGTTCCTTTTATAGGCTTGTCCTTTGGTTGGTGAGTGGGCTTTCTCCCGTTCTTCTTGTCTTTTCGTCTTTTCAGAAAAGTTTCCGTCTTCGATTCTGATTCGGGATTTGTCGTCGATTAAATTCAACTCGTCTTTTAATTTCTTCGTTTAATAGACTTGAGTTTCTTCGACTTATATAAATCTTCCATCTTTGGTCCTTTTCTTCGATAAATCTTCGAATAGGCCCAGTGACTTCAAATCTTTTGCATCTCTTGGACAATAGACTTTATCTTGAGTCTTTTTCTTCAGTAAAACCCGTGTATTCCCATGTTTTCTTCAATATTCATCCGGTTGGCTCTGAAAACACAATAAACACAAAAACCACGCATAATTCCAAACAAATGATATTAAATGCGTGTTTTGGTCTCGTTTTAGCCCGAATTAAGTGGTAAAAGGATGGGTGTTTACACACCTATCAAATCCCCTACACTTAACCATTGCCATGCCCTCATGCAATGCTTAGTGATAAAGCAATTCTACATTTTTTTCATAATTAATCAACCTTGGCCTTATTTAAATTCTACTAAACAAAAATTAAAGAAATAAAACTTCAAAGATAACAAAGGGATAGAAAACCATTTTCACTTGAAAATAGCTACATGGAAATAACTTGCAAAGAAATCAATGACTTACATTAGGGCTTTGGTGCTGCGAAGATTTATCACCCTTAAGTTTCACGTTCCCCAAACTAAGCTTAAAAACGAGATCATTGTTATTATAAGTTAGCCATTCAAACACTTACACACATGGATTAATTAAATGCTTAAACTCCCTTATTCCTAGGTGTTTCTCTTATATTTTATTTTTTTTCTTAGAATGATCATGAAGATGCATTTTTGGACTTATTTCGATAGTTTATTAGGGCTGAAAGCAAAGTAGGACGATTTGATCAATAGTTAGCTAAAGGACAAAATCTCTTAAAACTGCTTCTCGGGATATCAAAAAGTTCATATCTTGGCATAACTTGGTTCACGATTTGAGACCTTTCTCGGGCCGATATTTGGCATGTACTTCATACTTCATATCTTCGAGAGACGTTCTTGAGATAATGGTCTTCTCATCATAATAGAGTTTCTTCACTTGGAGACTTTTGAGGGGTACTCCAACTTTGTTGACCACGACTTCATGATTATTTCTTCAATCTCTAATTGGGATTTTGAGATACAACGATCCGCCTCCTTTTCGGACTTGGATCTATTTATCCTCATACCTTGTTAGGGTCTTTTCGGATAGACTTCTCCATGATCTTTATGGGAGTTGATTGCTTTTCGTCGTGAGTCATGATCCTTCATATTGATTTTAGGAATAATGCTTTTCACATCACTTGGATCTTCAGCAATAAAATGGAATCCTCATGCCTTGTTAGGGCCTTTTCGGACTCGCCAATCTTAGCGCCCCGCTTCATAAGTTATGCCTTGGCTATGAACTCTTATCATTACCGAGCAACTTTTAAACGATCTTGGGCTAGAAGCTAAGTAACTTTTCAAATCGTACGACCTTACTTATTGCAGATAAATTATTAACAAGTGATGGGAGAATAGGCAAATAACTACACCAAGTGAGCTTGCGCAAGAATACCGACTTATAATTGACTCTATCATTTCTCGTCCTCCACAATTTAAAATCTCAAGTAACGAGACTCGTGGATACTTAGCCTAATAAACCAATTAAGGTCTACATGGTTAAGAATACTAGCTAGAATAAACTTAGATAAGTATATTCGGGTTGAGTCAAAATAAACGCAACGGGCCTAATATGTCAAAGACTTCTAAACTAGCTACACCACTTTATTAATATTTTTGACTTTATTGCGGAATATATACATATGAAAGCAACGATAAAAAATTAAAAATTACAACTAAATGGCCAAAGTTAATAAAAAATTTGAAAAATGTTGAAAAATATGATTTTCCGGTTAATTGAAGGCATTTTCATGGAAAAGTCCACTTAAAACTTCGATAGAAGTTCCCCCTACACTTAAGATAAACATTGTCCTCAATGTTTAAGCATGTGGGAAAGTTTCCCCTACACTTATGACATTGTGCACGTTGGTTAACTCAAGTTAAGGAAGAGACGACTAAAGTGATCAATTTCAAATGTGAGTATGAAGAAAATTGAATCACGATAGTTGAGAGATGGAACCGGATTTTGGATAACACGGGAGCACGGTTCTTCAAAGATTCCAAGAGTGCACTATCCCTGTAATCACACCACACAAAGACAAACACGTATAGAAGTCCCCCCCTACACTTAGGGGATTAAAACATGAAAGGATAGATACTCGGGCTGCCTCCCGAGGAGCGCTTGTTTTTGATAACCGAGTCACGAGCCTGACTCGACCCAAAATTAGTTCATGGGGAACGTGGTGAGGGATGGAATCACCTCCTGAGAGGTGTCCTCACCAAATTACAACTTCACTCGTTGGCCATTCACCTTAAAATTAGGTCCATTAGGTTGAGCGAGCTCGAGAGTACCATATGGAAAAATTTGGGCAATGGTGAATGGGCCGGACCAACGAGATTTGAGCTTTCCCGAGAAGATTTTCAACCGAGAGTTAAAAAGTAAGACCTTGTCTCCAACATGGAACTCTCGGTTTTTAATCTTGGAGTCGTGAATGAGCTTAGTCCTTTCCTTATAGATTAAAGAATTTTCATAAGCCTCATTACGGAGTTCATTGAGCTCATTGAGTTGGATCTTGCGTAGGTCACCGGCTTTGTTTATATCAAAATTAGCCCACTTCAAGGCCCAATAAGCCTTGTGCTCCAACTCAATGGGGAGGTGGCACGCTTTCCCGTACACAAGACGATAAGGCGTACAGCCGATCGGGGTATTGTAAGCAGTACGGAAAGCCCACAAAGCATCATCAAGTTTATCAGCCCATGAGGCACGATGCTCTCCCACGGTTCTTTCTAGAATTCGCTTCAGTCCTCGGTTGGATATTTCAGCCTGGCCATTAGTTTGTGGGTGGTAGGCTGTCGAAAGACGATGGTTTACACCGTACTTAGCCATGACTCTAGCAAATTGGTCATTGCAGAAATGAGTTCCACGATCACTAATAATAGCGCGAGGCACACCGAATCTAGCGAATAGAGCTTTCAAAAAGTTACAAACCACCCTTGCGTCATTAGTGGGTAAAGCTTTGGCTTCGACCCACTTGGAAACGTAGTCAACGGCTACAAGGATGTATTTGTTTCCTTTAGAAGAAGGGAATGGCCCCATAAAGTCGATACCCCAAACATCAAAAATTTCACACTCTTGAATGAAACTCTGAGGCATCTCGTCTTTATGTGTGATTTTGCCTTGCTTTTGGCAAACATCACATCGTTTGACCATATCGTGAGCGTCACGGTATATGGAGGGCCAATAAAATCCGGAATCAAACACTTTTTTAGCGGTGTAGTTGGGACCAAAGTGACCACCGGTGGGTCCTTTGTGGCAAGCATTAAGGATTTCAGACGCTGCCGGTCCATCAACACATCGGCGAATAATCAGGTCAGCACATTGTTTGAATAGGTAAGGGTCGTCCCAAAAGTAAGTCTTGATGTCGGTGAAGAACTTCTTCTTTTGTTGGGACGTCAACCCTTCCTTGAGAATTCCACCCGCGAAGTAGTTTGCAAAGTCCGCAAACCACGGGGTTTCATTCGGCTTCGAGTTTATAGACATTAAGGTCTCCAAGGGAAAAGAATCATTGATTTCTTTGGTCGGATGATCCCCTTGGTAAGGATCCTCAAGTCTGCTAAGATGGTCCGCGGCTAGGTTTTCTGCTCCTTTTTTATCGCGAATTTCGATTTTAAATTCCTGGAGCAGCAAAACCCAGCGAAGAAGTCTTGGTTTGGAATCTTGCTTTGTCAACAAGTACTTCAGCGCGGAATGATCGGTGTACACAATGGTGGTAGAAAGGACAAGATAGGGGCGGAATTTTTCAAAAGCATAGACAACAGCTAAAAGCTCTTTTTCGGTTGTCGTATAATGCAATTGTGCCCCAGTCATTGTCTTGCTAGCGTAATGGATCGGTTGGAAGTGTTTGTTCACTCTTTGTCCAAGAACCGCTCCAATAGCAAAATCGCTAGCATCGCACATCAACTCAAAGGGAAGCTCCCAATTAGGGGTAACCAAGACGGGTGCCTTAGTTAGCTTATCCTTAAGCGAGTTGAAGGCTTCAAGGCACTCTTTGGAGAAGATAAAAGGAGTATCTTTTTCCAAGAGGTGGGCCATCGGGCGAGCGATTTGAGAAAAATATTTGATGAATCGACGGTAGAAGCCCGCATGACCCAAGAAACTTCTCACACCCTTCACGGTTGAAGGTGGAGGCAACTTTGCGATAACATCGACTTTAGCACGGTCTACTTCAAGACCGGCTTTCGAGATCTTATGTCCAAGCACGACGCCTTCTTTTACCATAAAATGGCATTTTTCCCAATTCAGAACTAGGCGAGTGTCTTCGAACCGCTTGAGCATACGTTCCAAATTGGCAAGGCAAGAAGAGAAGGAATCCCCGAAGACCGAGAAATCATCCATGAAGACTTCCATGGTTTGTTCAACCATGTCATGGAAGATAGCTAACATGCACCTTTGGAAAGTCCCGGGCGCATTACATAAGCCAAAAGGCATTCTTTTGTAAGCAAATGTGCCATAGGGACAAGTGAATGTAGTCTTCTCTTGATCTTGGGGATCGATGGGTATTTGAAAATAACCCGAGAAACCATCAAGAAAGCAGTAATATTCATTACTGGCTAAACGTTCAAGCATTTGGTCCATAAAAGGTAGAGGGAAATGATCCTTTCTCGTGGCATCATTGAGTTTGCGGTAGTCTATACAAACTCTCCACCCAGTAACGAGACGAGTGGGAATCAACTCGTTGTGTTCATTGGGAACAACGGTTATTCCGCCCTTCTTGGGCACACAATGGATTGGACTAACCCACGGTGAATCCGAAATAGGGTAAATCATATCCGCATCAAGAAGTTTGATAACCTCTGTTTTGATGACTTCATGGATTTTTGGATTCACCCTTCGTTGGCTTTGAATAGTGGGCTTAAAGTCGTCCTCCATGAGAATTTTGTGTGTGCAGAAGTGAGGATCAATTCCACGAATATCCGAAATCTTCCAAGCAATGGCCTTCTTATGAGCTTTCAGCACGGCAACGAGGCGAGTCTTCTCTTCATCTTTCAAATCCGTTGCAATAATGACGGGCGAATTCTTGTTGTCGTCAAGGAACACGTACTCGAGATAAGGCGGCAACTCCTTAAGTTCCAAATCCAGAGGATTTTCGACGAGAAGCGTTTTCAAGGTCGTGGCATCGATAGCAATAACCGTGGGAGATGGAGGCGAGGAATTGTCTTCGGTGAGAAGATTGTCAAAGAAATTCATGTCTTCATCCCCATCGATAGGAGAATCATTAGTAGCTAAATTCGCATCTCCCATGGTATCTTCAAGATTGTTCCAAAATAAATCACCATCTCCAAATAGAGACAACGATGAATCAATGGAGGACACGGTCTCAACATTGGGAAGAGAGGTAGGAATACTTTTGCAAGCATCATTAAAGTGTTCTTCACAAGCCTCATCAAGAACGTCAATACAATTAACACTCTCATATGAATATGGCTGTTTAGATAACTTTCCCATGTTGAAGACTACTTTATCGTCACCCACTCTCATGATAAGCTCACCGGCTTCAACATCAATAAGAGTACGACCGGTCCTAAGGAATGGACGACCAACAATTAGTGGCACACGGGGGTCCATCTCGTAGTCGACGACAACAAAATCAACAGGGAAGGTGAATTTGTCGACTCCTACAATGACGTCTTCGGCTATCCCCACTGGATAAGCAACCGTACGGTTGGCCAATTCCAAAGTCATTTTAGTGGGGACTAGCTCTGGGAGAGATAATTGCTTCCAAACACTTAGAGGCATGAGATTAATACTGGCACCTAGATCGGCTAGGGCCATGCAATTCTCTACTCCCGGGAAATTGCAAGGGATAAGAAAACGACCCGGATCACCAAGCTTGATTGGCAATTTCCTTAAGAGCACTGCAGAGCAGTTCTCATTAAGTTGGGTGTTGGCGAGATCGAGGAGCTTTTCCTTGTCGCTCAGAAGATCTTTAAACATTTTTGCATACTTGGGCATGTGAGCGAGAGCCTCAGCGAAGGAGATATTGAAATTCAGTTGTTTGAACATTTTAAGGAAATTCGAAACCTGAATATCATCCTTGCTCTTTTGCTTCTCTTTCCTCAACCTAGATGGATAAGGTATATTGGAAGAAGAGGAAGGCTTTAGGGGAATAGGATCACTCACAACCACGGGTGGAGGAGGGGTAGAAGGAAGAGGTGGAGAAATTGGGGAAGGAGAAGGATGAGGAATAGGAGCAGGTGACTCGTTCTCCTTAGTCACAATCACCGGTGGAGGTATAGGAAGCTCGGGTTCCTTGGTACCTTTACCACTTCGAGTAGTGATTGCTTTCATCTCCCCTCTTGGGTTCGCAACGGTGTTATTCGGAAGAGTACCCGAAGAAGAGGGTTGATTACCTTGGAAGAAACTAGCCATCATGTTCCTTAGATCATTAGTTTGGCTATCCAACGTGTTTCTCATGTCGGCTCTCAAATCATTTCCTTGCTTGACCAAGTCTGCTTTCAAATTGCGCACTTCCTCTTGGAGATTTCCCACTATCACATCATTGGTCCTCATATAGGTTGCAACCTCTTGGTGTAATGCAGTGGTGGCTTGGTTAGGAGGAGCATTGTATGCAGGTGGTTGGTAAGCAGGTTGTTGGTAGACTTGATTGTTACGTTGAGGTGGTTGTTGCTGCTTGTGAGGTGGGATGTATGGTTGTCGAGGTTGTTGTTGTTGTTGAGGAGGGCGGTTAAGGTTTTGTTGTTGGTTTGGGTTGGTAGGAGGGAAACCAGGTGGTGAAAGATAGTTGTTGGATCGATAGCTAAGCAAATTACGGTCACCTTGAGGTCTGGCTTGATAAGCAGGTTGAGGATAGGTGCCATATGCCGCATTCACATTCTCAGCAGGGTAATCTTGGGTGGCGGTACAAGTTGTGTAAGAGTGAGGACCACCGCATATCTCACAAGGTTGGCTGACAGCGTTCACTTGAGCGTTTTTGGCGTTGTTGCTGTTGTTGTTGCTGACGGTGTGGGTGACAAGCGATTCAAGAAGCGTAGTGATTTTGTCTAATCGCTTGTCGCTGTCACTAGTGCTAGCACTAGCGACATTGGTCCTAACAATCTTGGTTTGCACACGAGATTTGTTCTCAATGATGTCCCAAGCAGCATTGGAAGTCTTAGCCAATAGATTACCCCCCGAGGCACTGTTCAGTGAATCTTGGTCACTCATGCTTAAACCATTGTAAAAAGTATTGATTTGATGTACTTTGGTAAAACCATGTTGTGGGCATTTTCTTAAAAGATCTTTAAAACGATCCCAAGATTCACTGAATGACTCATCGTACTTTTGTTCAAAATTTATGATCTCATTCCGCAAAGCGGTAGTACGAGAGGGTGGAAAAAAGTAGTTGATAAACTTTGTTTCCAAATCCGTCCACGAGAGAATACTCTGTAGCGGTTCCTTAGCAAGCCAATGCCGGGCTTGTCCCTCTAAAGAAAAGGGAAAAAGTTGTAACCTTATAACCTCTTGTGGAACACCATTGAACTTGACCGTGTTGGTGAGTTGTAGAAATCTCTTGATATGGTCATGTGGGTCATCAATGGTACGTCCCAAGAACGGTTGAGCGGAGACCATCTGGATAAAGCCTGATTTTAGGTCGAAATTGTTGGCGGCAATTGGAGGTATGACAATTGGATCCGTGTTGCCATCGACATGAGCTTGTAGCAATTCAATCATTGGGCGATTATCCGGAAGGGGCTCATTGTTGTTGTTATTGTTCATGTTGTTGTTATTATTGTTTGGAGGTGGTACACCGACCATGTCTAAGTGATCGAGAGGCTCGGGCTCTTGATATGACGTGGAACGAGTGCGCATACACCTGCAAAAGAACGAACAAAGAGAAACAAAGCAAAAATATTTTTGGTTTTATGTTTTTTTTTTAATTTTTTTTGTATTTTTGAAAATTTTATATTTTTTAGTTGTTTTTTAAAATTTTCTTGAAAAAGTAACGTTCACGGGGAACGGATCCCAAAATCCAAGTTCTCACAAAAAACTTTTGATCTTAACGAGAAGAGCCGGCAGCGGCGCCATTTGATATTCTGATTTTTGCTAGGTTCAATTTTACTCTCGATATCCTCTCGAATTGATCTCGGTCTTTAGTGGAATGATTGTTCTTGGTTACTAAATAAAAGGGTTTGGTTTTCTAATCTAATAAAAAGTGGAAATAAAAATTTAAATCAAAGATAATTAATTTAATGATGATAAAAACTTGAATTTAAACTTGAATTTAAATTAGAATTAAGATTAAAATAAAATTAAAATTAAATCAAGGAAACAGTAAAGAAATGGTAAAGAAATAGTAAAACTTTAAAATACCCAAAAGATAACTGAATCGGAAGTTACTGTTCATTCGGAAGTTAAGCTTCATTCGGAACTTCCATTCATCCGGAAGTTTGGGAACTCATTCGGAAGTTTCTGATTCGGAACTTTCGTACTCATCCGGAACTTGCTGATTCGGAAGTTTTGGACTTCCGAATGAAGTCCCTTGATTCGAAACTTACTGGTTCGGAAGTCGTTGGTTCGGAAGTCTGAAAATTGGTTCGGAACTTTAGCTTCGTTCGGAAGTTTTGGCTTGATCCGGAACTTACTGTTTCGGAACTTTTGGTAAATAAATCGGTTCGGAACTTTTTGTTTGGTTCGGAAGTTTTAGATTGGTAAACTCATTCGGAACTTTTGACTGACTCGGAACTTTTTAAAACAAAACTCATTCGGAACTTACTGTTCACTCATTCGGAAGTTCTGGAAACCCAGATACAGATACTATCCCGAAGAACAAGGAAACACGGTTTTGATCCAAAAATCACCAAGTTTTTCACCAAAAACTAAAATAAATCAATCACAAAGCATCTACTAACCATAAACTACTAATCCCATCAACAAAAACACAAATCCCAACAACTTTTGAAGATCAAATCAAGAAAAATAAAAAACTTAAAAACTTGAAGATAAAGATGATGATGAACAAGATAAAATGGAAAGATTAAACAAGAACTTTGTATTGAATGATCAATGTTTTGACAAGATAAATCAAAGATTCAAATTACAAGATGAGAAAATTAAAGATTAAAATCACCAATCACCCTAATGGTGATGGTGATGAAACGAAACAGGGAGAGAAAAAGTGGGGAAGAAGAAAACTAAGCTAGCTTCTCTAAAATGTGTGAAGGGTTCCTTTTATAGGCTTGTCCTTTGGTTGGTGAGTGGGCTTTCTCCCGTTCTTCTTGTCTTTTCGTCTTTTCAGAAAAGTTTCCGTCTTCGATTCTGATTCGGGATTTGTTGTCGATTAAATTAAACTCGTCTTTTAATTTCTTCGTTTAATAGACTTGAGTTTCTTCGACTTATATAAATCTTCCATCTTTGGTCCTTTTCTTCGATAAATCTTCGAATAGGCCCAGTGACTTCAAATCTTTTGCATCTCTTGGACAATAGACTTTATCTTGAGTCTTTTTCTTTAGTAAAACCCGTGCATTCCCATGTTTTCTTCAATATTCATCCGGTTGGCTCTGAAAACACAATAAACACAAAAACCACGCATAATTCCAAACAAATGATATTAAATACGTGTTTTGGTCTCGTTTTAGCCTGAATTAAGTGGTAAAAGGATGGGTGTTTACACACCTATCAAAGTGTTATCGTGACGTTGTCAGCAACATGTTAGTTTTGTGGTTTTTGATCTAATTGTGCAGGCGTTGTTAGCATTGTACCATTGGATACAGAGTTGCTTATGGATCCCTGGAGCATTATTGGAGCATGTTTCAACTTATGGATGATGGTTGGAATATTTATAATCCTATCTTGACATAAATTTTTATTTACATGCATATTATTTGGTAACTTATGTATCATAGTTTAAGGGGAGGTTTACGAACCTTTTTAGGACTTTTTGGGTATTCTTATAATACGCTTATCACAATTCTAGATTGTGTCCACTGGTGAGTATGATTTAGTTTACTATCTCATGAGGCACTGTAGCATGCAAAGTTGATATACTATGCATGCTGCCAAGACCTTTTTGGCCTAGAATTGGATGTGGTCTGTTGGGAGACTTGGGTATGATTTATATTGGGTTTACCTAGGAAGTTACAAAGGGTTTTATGAGATAACTTAACTGTTAAGAATTTTGGTTAGCAAGGGACACTAGAGGACTATTATGTCTATCTTGCATAAGCAAGTGTGCATGATTGGACAGTGCTTGCCACCCTATAGTAATTTTCAGTTTATAGGTTATCTTCACTAGGATAAATCACTTTGTTAAGGTCCTTTTTCATTTTTATCATTTTTATTTTTGGACGTTGATAGATATATTTCCAAACGTTGTTATGACCAATTTAAACGTTGACATGGATTTTACCAACGTTGACAAGAATATAGCCGTTGGGCGTTGATGGGGTATTTTTGACCGTTGACACTCATTGAGTCCTACCCAGTTGTTATTTTTGACGAAAATTAGGGCCGTAATTTTGGGAGTTGATAACTTTTAATTAATGCACAAGATAACTTATTTTCTTTTCAATATTTTCATCATTATATTTTGAAAATACTTGCCTCATTTTTTACCAATCACATGTGCCTATCCCTCCTATAAATTTGGCTCCTTCTTTTTAAACAGGGTACTCTTATATTCTTGTCTAACAACTTTTCTCCTATAATTCATCTTTTATAATCTTTTACAAACAGCTTTCTACATCAATGGCGCCTAAATTTAAACCAAGTGACTTGGTATTGGGATTCAGAAGTCAGCATAATATGATTGCTTATTTGGAGGCTGATGATGCTCTGTTTCCTCAATACACCCAGATGGTGGCGTATTTGAATGCATCTCCATTACGGTATGCTCTTTCTCATGCTCCTCTCATCCCTGTCACTCATATTAAACAGTTTTGGAACACTGTCAGTTCCTCAATGCTTAATAATGTGACTACATTAACTGCTATTGTCCATGGGCGAAGCCTTGGTTCGCCAGGCTTTGCATCTTAATGATGCAGATGGTATAACCACTCTTCCCATTGATGAGATAGAACAAGGACTCCAAGCTTTGGGTTATCCTTTCCCTAAAGAGGGAACTTTAAATAAATATAACAAACAGGAATTTCCCCCAGCTTGGAAGTACTTAATACATGTCATCCTTCAATGTTTGAGTCCCAAATGTACTGCACATAATGAAATTAACAAATCTATTGCTAGTGCAATTGTGAGTATTACAAATGGGCAAAAGTA
Organism: Glebionis coronaria; assembly: GCA_025667525.1. Taxonomy (NCBI): domain Eukaryota; kingdom Viridiplantae; phylum Streptophyta; class Magnoliopsida; order Asterales; family Asteraceae; genus Glebionis; species Glebionis coronaria. Next base: position 191,033,399 of record CM046882.1, on the reverse strand, counting down.
TAATTTTTCTAAACTGATTTTTGATGGCATGTGTAAAAACAAGGGTAATAAGATGACCTTGGCTTACCCAAGATTTTTACAAATGATTTTTGATGAACAAAGGTATTGCACCAGGGATCATGATGATTTTTATGCGATCCCTGTGCAAAAGAAAGCTATTTTTAGTAAGATGAATTCACCCTCTCACAGAGAATTACCCCTTACCCAAGCCATGCTGATTTTTGATGGGCAAAAGTATTACAAATGGGCAAAAGTATAATTTTTCTAAACTGATTTTTGATGGCATGTGTAAAAACAAGGGTAATAAGATGACCTTGGCTTACCCAAGATTTTTACAAATGATTTTTGATGAACAAAGGTATTGCACCAGGGATCATGATGATTTTTATGCGATCCCTGTGCAAAAGAAAGCTATTTTTAGTAAGATGAATTCACCCTCTCACAGAGAATTACCCCTTACCCAAGCCATGCTTGCTCTTATTGCAGCAACACAACCACAACTTGACCCATTACCTGAACCATCATCTTCACCTCAACACATGGAACTTGACCAAGATCCCTTCAACGCTGACACGTTAAATGTCGGCGTTGACACTTTAAATCTAGACGTTGACACCTTTCTACAACAGACCCAAACACCCCTTAACCTTCAAACTACCACCCAATCCACATCATCTTCTACACCCCCTGAATTTAGGTTGGTAAAACGCCTAAGGACTACTGGAGTGTTCTCCTCTAGTGGTCCTAGCCATGTTGCAGAGAGAACCGCCACCACAAGTGTGGTTGGTGATCTGGATGAGGCTGGGACTATTGGTACTCGCTTAGATGCAGGCCAAGCCAGTCCTAACATCTTTAAGACCTCATCCATGCCCCATGACTCTACTTTGGGAGGTCAAATACCCACTCTAGAGGAGGGCAGATTGGAACCATATACAATGTTGGAATTGACGGTTGTCTGCATTAGCTTGCAAAAGCAAAATGCAGACCTGGTACATACTGTCTCTACCCAAGGCCTTGAACTCAAGCAACTGAGGGAGAGGATTGTTGTCTTAGAAACTGCTGAATCTAGGAGAAGGCAGACAAGAGTCCTTTCATCAGGGGAGGATTCTTATAAAGGGGTGGAAGCTGGTACAGAGCCTGTTAATTTGAGTGATAAAGGCTCACATGAAGCTGATACAGAGCCAATTGATTTGAGTGGCAAATGCTCATATGATAGAGAATCTTTGGGTGTGGCTGAAGCTCTTACTGAATTGAAGAAGCAACCAGGTTTTGATATATCTTTGGTTACTCCTACAAATTTGAACTTATCCTTTACAGCAATGATGGAGTAGTTCACAAGAAGCGCTGACAAGAGTAAGGTGAGCGTTGACAAGCAGATTTTGGACGCTGACACACCAAGCGCTGACAAGAGTAAGTTGGGCGTTGACACACAAGATTTGAACGTTGACAGACCTGCAGATATGGTTGATGTATTCCAGTCATCAGCTATCATCAAGGAAGTGTCTTCACAGGTAGCATCATCATCTTTACCCATCATTGATCCATTAGATAAGGGTAAAGGAATCATGGTAGAAACTGAGGTTCCAAAGGATGCAGCACAAGTACAATTTGATTCAATGTTAGCTGCACAACTTATGTAACAAGAAAAGAAGAAGGTTGGTGAGTCACCATTTTTAGTTACTTCTGAGGAGCAAGAAGGAAGTGATGATGAAAGTTCAGATTCAAGTGTTATGATAATTGAAGAACCAGAAAGACTTGAATATGGTGATGAGTTGGCAAGGGAGAAAATTAGAGAGTTAAAGTTGCAGGTAGATTATGATATGCCAGAAGTTGCTCAGATGTACCATGCTTGGGAGAATAAGGTTATGGAGAATCCAGATATGACAATTTCAGATCAAATTTAGGGTTTGGAGATTCTTCTAAGAGTTCAAAGAGATTGCAAGGTAATTCTGAAGCATAAGGCTAGCAAAGTTTTCTCACTGTTGAAGAGAGATAGGAGGGAGCTTTATTACATGTTGCTCAGATGTCATCAAACAGGATGGACTTTTCAGAAATTGCAGGGATTGTCCTTTGAAGAATTGGAGTATAAGGCTTATCCTATTTGGGCAAGAGTGCAAGAGATGAACACTATCAGACTTCTTTCAGATGAAAGGAAAGAAGAACTTGCAGAAGAGATGGAGATTCAAAAGGCTATGATTGTTCCAAGGCCATTGAAGAAGGGAGTTCCACTTGAGTTCCCTAAAGATTTGAATAAAGTGAATCCCAGTGAAGCTGTTATTAGAAAGAGCATTAAGCTCTCACCCATGGAAGCTTCAGATATGGTACAAGTGTTACCTTTTGATGCCAGAAACCCTATCATTAGCTATGAAGAAGATGCAAGTGGGGTTTGGATGATTGACAGATATGGGAAAGAGGTACACACTTTTACTACTCTTATGTCTTTGTTTGCACGTATGGATAGGGAAGACTTGGCAGACCTTTGGAGGTTATTGCTGGCCAAGTATGAGACTGAAGCACCTACTTCAGTCAATGGAATAAAGCTTTGGTCAACATTCAAGAGAATGTGTGCACCAGAAGAAGAAGAAGATCCTGTTTGGAAGGATCTTGAGGATGATATCAGTGGACTTCAATGGCGTTTGTATTCAGCAGCTGGTGTGTATCATTTGAGTTCTACAAAGTTTTCTGAATATCTTCTTGTGGATGCTGAGTATCCCATGTCCAAAGAAGTTTTTGAAAAGATGAAGACAACACAGCTGGAGATTGACTACTCAAGTGACGTGGCCAAAGATTTGATTAGGCATGTTTATTACCAATTTGATAAGATTTGTAAGAATCCTCCTAGTTCTTAGTTTTTATTCAGAAACCTGATTACTAGAGTAGATATCAAGTTTAGGGGTGGATTGTTGGGAATAAAATGTAGCCAGTACACTTGGACGCTGACAAGAGCAATCGAGACGTTGATAAGAAGAAAACAAGCGTTGACAGGACAAGCATTGACAGGAAGATGTCAAGCGTTGATAGGATGAAGTCAAGCACTGATAGAAGACTTAGTTTACATGTATTATGTTTCTAGTTTGTTTCTAGTAAAGATATGATCAACAATGTATTTTCTATGTTTATCTTTACCTAAAATAGCTGATACGTAGACTCTTGTACAAGGCTTCTTATTCTATAAAAGGAGACCTTTAGGTTTATGTTTGATATACGTTTTAACACTTTCATTGTAAGCAAGTTTGTTTTATCAATCAAGTGAAAGTTTGATTTACATTGTTTGTGTGTTCTTGTTTGAGTATTAATTCCGCATAATACTTAAACTGTTTTATACACAACAAAGTTTCTCTACGTGTTTAACTTGATTTAATCTCGTTTACACAAGCTAAATCGATCTAAGTTTGGGATCAACAATATTGTGTGTTAAGTCATATATTGTGAGAAGGTTGTGATTGAGTATAGCTGATTTAATCAAGACTCTCTAGGCTCAGGTGAGTGCATTGCCTCACTTTTAAAGTTTTATAAATGATTTGAAAACCCGTGAGGAGAATATATGCTAAAACTGGAATACAAGTGTTTTTGTATGCTGCCTATATGAATATTGACACTACGTTTACTAGTTGCCGTTAAGCCCCTTTTTCATCGTAGACCGTTAATCATTTAATGAGCGCTAATATTGTGAATAGTACTATTGGAGACTGACATCTCCTATCTAGGCAAGTTGCACTTGCTAGCAGCTAATGGTTCCTACCTAGGCTAAACAGATATGCTTTATTTTGCATTTAGGATAGTCTGGCAAGCTTCCTACTTAAGGCCAAATTTGTTGGGTTTTCCTGATAATGTCTAGTTGCGGGGTCATGAGCTAGTGCAATATGAATTGATGAATTTTAAAAAGTTGGGTGTATAGTAATGTAGCCCTGGAGTCGTACTTGTATTCAAATAATGTTTAAAAACCTATGAATTCGCTCAACCATTGTGTTAACTTTAAGGTATATATTTCACGTGAATGAGGACTGGTGGGCTGCGGATGGTGGTGTCTTGAATAAAGTTATCATTCTAGAAAATAAAACTAGATCTTTGGGAAAAACCTATGTTGTACATTATTGTACAGTTGTTTTTATTTAACTCTGAACAAATGAATGATGACGTTAATATTTATAAAAATGTTTTTAAGCATTTTCTATTATTATGAATATGATACTTTGATAGTAATACCCCAAAAATTAGCTTCCGCTGCTATAAGGTAAAATGGGGGTGTTACAATTTGTGCATCGCTTTCTCCTATGATTGCATTAACATCCCTCGTGTGATTCTTAAAATCATCACTAGTGACATGAACATTCTTAGCACTCCCTTTCATGCTTGAATAAAAGCTATGTGCTATTGTTGTGCCAAGTTTCGTTGTTAAAGCTATGATAACAAATAATATTTCCACTTGACTCATCTTTCTTTGTTTCTTCGTTAGATGCTTATAATCTTTAGAATAATTAGATGGTTGTGCTTAGCAACAAACTTAGTCACAACATACTTTCGCAAAAGCATCATTCAAATCAACCATTATTCGTGTCATACAACCTGTTAAACGCCGTCTTGTGTTCCTAGTTTATTTTCCACTATTAATCAATGTGTTAACATTTATATCTTTTGGTGGCCCCTACGGTTACACATGATGTATTTACTTTTTACCACACTACTTCTATTTTTGTTTTGTGATGATTTTTTAACTCTAAAACTCGTTTTTTCAGCATGAGCATCATAAAGATCAATACACTCTTCTTTCATATTAAAACATTTACCCTGCAGAGGTACGAACGACTCATCAACATTTGGTTCCCAATATGTGGATCCTTTAGGTGTGTCACTATGAAGGTATAAATTTGGCCTTGGTGTATTGTTAGTATATGTTACACAATTAGTATTGATTTAGTGTCAATCATTTAACTAATGATTATTGGTTTTAGTTTAGAAAATATATGTTTCACTATGAAACATATATGTTTCACTATGAAACATATATGAGTCACCATGAAACATATATGAGTCACCATGAAACATATATGAGTCTACTACAAAACATAGATAATATCTTAAACTGTTTATGGGAATTGTAGAAACTAGAATGGGGGGGGGGGGGGGGGGGGGGGGGTGGATAGTTTCTTAAATTTACTTGTTTAAAGATCGGTTTTCAAAAATTCTTTTTCAAAAACTTACACTTGAGTGGTTATGTGAAATCTTCTTATGCACAATATTAACAATAGATAGTGGATCTAAACTAATAATCACAAGTATATGCATGGAAAGAATAGTGAATGTAAAGAGATAAGGAAAATAAAGATCAAACCAAACACCAAGGATTTATAGTGGTTCGGCAATGAAGCTCACTCTTCATTCTTACTCCACTGCTCGAGTACGATGAATGGTTGTGAACTTGTGATTGGTTCACTCGGTCTTTACTAACTTTGGGGTCTTTGGAGATCTCAATTAACCAATATTAAATTAGAATTTGAAATTTTTTAAAACCTAAGTCATCTTTTTATTTTTTTTGGTATACCTGGGTTTTCGACTAAACATAGTGACCCGATTAATCCCAGGGCGACTACCATTTTGGATAGTCTGGAGTCATCGCAGGTAAACTTCCGTAGCTAGCCAAATGTGCACATAGTAAAATTTGAATGAAAATTAAAAATTCTATCACTAAGCCATTTGATAATGGTTAAAAATGATGCTAAATTTTATGTTAAACTTTACTCGGGTTTTTGTTGGGAGAGGTTTGTTTTGCTATCTAGAATAGAGTGAGAAACATTTTAAAAGGCGGAAGTACAAAGTCCAAATACAGGCCCAACAAGACCGATCTGTATTCAGCTTATGTAACAAAAAAAAAAAGAAGCCTGTTTAAGTTGGGCCTTAAGGGTTATAAAAGAATCTAGGGTTTCCATTTGGTGTGTTGTCAATTGAACATCTCTCTCACTGCAAAGTTAGCGCCGCCGTCGTCGTCGTCGTATAACCGGAAATCTCACCAGGTCTTTTTCTTATACATCTATTCCCTTTTTCTATATTTTTTGGTTAAGCTCTGCATATATAACTGTGAAAACTTTGTGAAGTAGAAATGAGCCAAAAATATTGCTTGGTTAGTGCTTTAAGTATGTTTTTTAAATAACATGTTAGACAATTAAATTTATAATAACTAGAAGGGTACCTTGTGATTCATCTGTTTTTACTTGTTACGACTGGTCCTGGTTTAGATTATCTACTTTTGCTTGTATGTTGTATAACGGATGAGTCTTGTTGGACACATCTAACGGGTCTAGATGGGTATGGGTCCCTGTTAACCATCTGTTTTTACCCAAACAACTTTTTTTGAGTGAAAAATGTGAAGTCCCTCTTTATATTTAAGACAATGTTGCCTTAAGTTTAAGGTTACGAATTACATTTATCCTCGTTTAACTGTATTTTAAAATATGTTTTTTTTTTGTAATTGCTTTGTGGATTTGACAAATGGGACATGGGTTGTATTGTGTTTAATTTACTTCAAGTTATTTCATCTGTACATGTAAGTTCGGCAGCTGCTATTAAATTGTATGATGATCTTGCGCTGGTATGTAACATCGAATAGTTCTGTGTTTATGTTGAACAGAAGCTAAAAGATGGCATATGCTCCACCAAAACTATCGAAACCAGGACTCGAAGAGACCCAGGAGCAGATTCACAAGATCAGAATCACTCTTTCCTCCAAGAACGTTAAGAATCTTGAGAAAGGTTTTTTTTTTCCTTGATTACTTCTATGTAATGTATTTTGATCAGTCATTTAGATAGGGTACTTATCAAGATGGCATACACTGTGTTGTAATTTGTATTTGTTCATTTTATGACAGTGTGTGCTGATTTGGTTCGTGGTGCCAAGGACAAGAAGCTGAGGGTCAAGGGACCAGTTAGAATGCCAACCAAGGTTCTTAATATCACAACCAGGAAGTCTCCCTGTGGTGAAGGTATTTATAATGAAACCTCATCTCATTAGTTGTGAATACACCGTCATACTGTTTCTTAAAGGTAACATCATCAGGTAGCCACATGTATAAACAAAAAGTATTTGAAAAAACATATTACGGGTTACTGGATGGGAAGGTCTCACGCAACACAAAATATTTCAATAAACTAAGTATACGGGAGATGAATGCAATTTTTAATCTGTTCGCTACATATACAAGGAAATGGCGCAACTATGATACATTATCATAATATAGGACATTACCAGCGGTTGGAATTGCATCTGCTTTTATTTAAGATGAACGTAATGGAACTTGTCCATATTTTTCTTTAGCTGACATGTTAAACCTAACCTCTGATGGTCTGTACAAGTACAAACTCGCTTAACCAACGATCTAATCATGGGTTTATAACATCAAAAACCATCACTGCTTTATTTAGTACATGATATCTGTTGTCTTATGGTAAGTCTGTTATATAGTTTACATAAAACTAAAGTCATAATTAAGTTAAGCACATCAACTCAAATGTGTACTTTTGAAAGACAATTTTAATATTGGATGCTTAAAAATTTACATAATGACTTCTTTGTCATCTGTATACTTGCCTTATTGTTACCATCTTATCTAACTGAGGGTCGTATTTCTGATTTTGATCAACTGTACAGGAACAAACACATGGGACAGATTTGAGCTTCGTGTCCACAAGCGAGTTATTGATCTTTTCAGCTCACCAGATGTTGTGAAGCAAATTACCTCCATCACCATTGAACCTGGTGTTGAGGTTGAGGTTACCATTGCTGACAGTTAGATGATGTGCCAAGTCTTGTACTTCTTTTACAGTACTATGTTCTATGTTGGATAAGAAGATATTTTCATCTATGTAATATTTTTATTTCATGTAGTATCAATACCTTTGCAATTTTGGAAGTATTTGATGGGAAGAAATTTGTAGCTGTGTTTTCTTATCTTTTGAAACTTTATGAACTTCCTGTTATTTGAAATGTATGGCTAAAAATCTTTATTATTCTTCTTATTATGTTTTTCCTTCTTACCGAATCTCTTCATCTCAATATATCTCAGTTGATAAACACCTGAAGGAATAATGTAATGAACCATCTGGTGGTTGTTTATTGAGGAAGAGAACAATCATGCTTAAAACATATGAAAGTTTTAATCAATCAAATATCATGCTCTATATATATATATATTACAAGCGTTTAACTCTTTCTTTAATCAAGCAACTGTACACAAAACTTTATACCAACCAGGTTCTCAAACACACGATAGTCTCTGGGTATCAAAACATGTGAAAATATACATCGAAACTCTAGTAACTTTAAAGGTACACCACCATAGAATAGTCACCTAGTCTTGGGGTGTTTTCCATTCAAAAAAAGCTAATGGACCGACCCTTTAGCATAGGGTACTCATTATTCAAACCCTAATTATCTTTGGAGTATGATGTGGATGCATATAACTTAGAAGAAAGAGCGTTTGCGAGGAGCTCGACCAACGGCTCTCATCAAGTTGGCCACTTCCAAGACCCTAGCCACTTTGGTCCCTCTCTTGGCTTCGGCAGTGGCTTTCCTTTCTTCTGATTTCCTTCGGGCTTTTGCGATGTCATTTTGCATCTTCTCCGTTGCTCGTGCTCGTTTTTCTTCTAGTTTCCTCTACATGATGCCAAGTGGTTATGATTGATATTAGTATTTGAATTTGGCTCTGCTTTAGGGGTGTTTACTATTAATCTTTCCCTCTATGAAAAGAAACACACACCCCCAAGTCTTTGCACAATCAAATCGCGAAAATAATATAATCTACAATAAAAGTTGGTAGAACGTAGATCAAAATCATCAAAATCTTTTGAGTCATCCTTTTTCATTTTACAACTAAATTGACCTACCCACTCGAGTCATATTGTTGGATAAAGATAGAGAAAAGGTTCAATTTAAAACATAGCAAAAAGTTACATGAATGCCACAATCAGTTAATTAATTATGTGTGCTTGTCACAGTCCATAAATTAACATTTATAACATGATACAAATGAAAATGCACAACACACTTTAGAAAATAACTTTGTTATTTTTGGCGAACTCCAAAAATAAAAGTTGAAAGAAATACAATCATAGAGTTTTATTAACCCCAGATAAAGTTTATTTGACGGCATATACCGCTCTGGTAGAAGTTAATGAACTTATCAATAGTACAACATCATGAAAAAAGTAGCACAAGTGAAGTGATCAAGAAAAGAGATCCAAAACTTTCTTAACCAATATATTGTCTTTAGTTCAAAATATAAATAAATATATATATCGTCTTATTATCATTACTTTCATATCGTCCCATTAATTTAGCTATATGTGGACATTGATTGTTCTCTGATTGACCACTAATTAATTAATTATTGATACTTTAATCCTTGCACACTCATGCTTAAGAGGGCTGGGAACCATGGCGCCGTGGGGTGCCAAACCCACGGCGCGGTTGCCGTGATGACTCCCCGGTGGCACAAAAGCCACGGCGTGATGCCCCGGCGCCGACGTACTCACGGGGCGTGGGTGTGGATTTCTAAAAAAAAAAAGTTTTTTTTTTATTTTTTTTAAACATAACGGCTAGTTTTGAAAAAAAAAGTTTTTTGTTTTGTTTTAAATGCCATAACGGCTAGTTTTTAAAAAAAGAAAAAAAAAAAAATTTTTTTTTTTTAAATTAAATGCCTCAAACGGCTAGTTTTTTTAAAAATAAATTTTTTTTTTTTCCAATTAATCCCTATATATACTACATTTCCTAAATCATTTTTTACACACACACACAAATCATTCTCTCCTTTATCATTCTCTCATTCACAAACACAAACACAAACACAATCAAAATGGCCGGCGAAAATTGGTTCGGATTCACCCACATCCTTCAATCCAACATGGGTGGCGGTGACGGAACTACGTCCAACCCACAATTCCCCGGATTTCCTACCCACGGTCCGATGACTCCCGAAGATCAAGCTTTTATACAAAAGCAACAAGAAGAATATCAAGCCTATACCCAAAGACGCCAATCACTCCAATCTCCACCACCCGAAACCGAACCAACAAAAAAAACCCGAAAGAAAAACGTCACCAAAAAATCAAAAGAACCCGTTCCAAATGAAGGTCTTGGTCGGTGGACCAAGGACGAAGAAGCCGTGCTTGCCGAGTGTTACATCGCGACATCCGAAGATCCGAAAGTTGGGCGTCACCAAAAAAGAGACACTCTTTGGATTCGGATTACCCGGGTGTTTAACGAAAGAAATCATCAAGAACGTACCAAAGACATGCTCACGGGTAAGTGGAATCCGATGCATCATAATATTATGAAGTGGCACGCCATCTACAAGAAATGTCATCGGAACAAAAAAAGTGGCGAAAGCGAGGTTGATGTGATTGAACGGGCTCGGGTCATTTACGCGGACGAGAATAGAAATGCCTCGTTTAATCACGAAAAGGCATGGAATGTTTTGAGGAAGTCCCCGAAATGGGACGCACCCGAGGTTGCCCCGGTTGATTTGACCGAGAACGAGGAAGGCGGTTCGTTTTCGATGCCGATGAACACGGACGAACTATTCCAACGAGATCAACGACCCCGCCCCGCGGGTAAAGAACGGCCTGGGAAAAAAAGCCGTTCGGAAACATCGGCGAGTACCGGAGGAAGTAACTCGTCTCGATTTGAAGACGCGGTTACCTATGACCTTCGTCTCCGTCGTGAAGCCTCGCAAAAAGCGTATGCGGCTTCGACACGCAAAGACGACACGATTGCCGAAATGGAGGAGTTGAAATTTCTCAACTATGACACCTCCAATATGGATCCCGAAACGGTCGCGTTTATAAACTTTAAAAAAGAAGAAATCAAGGCTCGTCTACGCGCAAAAATGTCGAATACCAATCAATACCGCGACGTTGAAGATTCCGAAGACTCCTCCAACTAGTAGTTTTTTTTCGTAATTTTTTCGTTTTTTTTTTTTTTTTTTTATTCGAAGTTGTATTTTTCTATTTTTTTAGGATTGTAATATTTATTTTTATTTATGAAATGAATTAATTTAGTTTGAAAATGTGAGAAAAAAAAAAGTGGGACCCACAAAGGGGAGTCACTTGGAGTGATGACTCCCCTGTTTTTTCTGAGTGAGTGAGTGAGTGGGTTTCGCTGACGTGGCACCCCAAAAACCCCTCACTTGGGGTGATGACTCCTAGTCCTCTAAAACTTGTAAAGTATCCTCGGTGCTAGGGACATTTTAGAAATTCTGGGTTTAAACAATGGCATATGCAAAAACAATATTTTTTGAAAATATTTGCACTGTTTTACTCAAAATCAGGTGTGGACATATGCCAAACACTGAAATTTGATAATTATATTAATGGACGTACCTCGACTTTTTTCATCCATGAAGTAGACTTTTGAACTTGCTCATTTTCCCACCCATTAATAATCGCATCGTCACGCTTGAACCGATTATTAATCTTTGCAATCTTTGCGTTTTGCCATGCCGATATCTTTGATTCGACCTCTTCCTTCTTCACACTTTGAAAGGACGACATGTTGGTAGTGTTTCCACGGCTAGGGTTCAAATTCGTACCAGCCGGCCGTCTACTAGGTGACACCATCGGATTATTATCGGGCACAATTGCTAAAGGATTGTTTTCAATTATATCATCCTCTCCAATTCTTTCTAAGTTACTACTTCCATTATTCGTGTTCATACTATTTGCTACCTCACTTGTTTCACTTCCATTTATGCCGGTTCCAGCTAGGACCAACGCGTTAAACTCACGACTCATGGTTGTAAAATTTTCACTCTCAGTGCTGGCTACTGAAAGTGACGAGGAACGATGGCTTGTAGTTTCCCACGTTTCGCGATGTGGGCGATATGGAGGCGGTGGTGGAAGTGGGAGTGGTGAGCTTAGAGCATGGATTTCTCTTATGTCTTCATCGCCATCATCTTCATCATGTTGATCATTTAGCATGCTTGGTTTATGGAAAGATAACAAAAGACTAATTAGATGAATATATATGAGAAGGAGAGAGAGAAGAGTTTTGGTTTACATGATACGTACGTAGTATGAGTAATGTTTGGGTTAATTAAGCAAAATATATATGTATCACATAAAAGATGACTTGTGCATGGAATGTAGACTTTTGATTTAAGACGTTACAATCATATCCAGACTTTTCTAAGGTTGAAAAAAATCTTTTAACGTAAGATTTTGGGTAAAAGTCGAAAATACACAACGTAGTTTCTAAAATAATCCATTATGTTCATTAAACTTTTTAATGTTCGATTTGCACACTTGCCACGTAGGATTTTGATCAAACATTTGAATATATTTTAATGTTCGATTGCACACTTGCCACGTAGGATTTTGATCAAACATTTGAATATACCTTTGACTTAACGGAACCGTTAGTTATTTCGTTAACTTAGAATTTAATTTCATCATCATCTTCTTCATCTACCATAAAAAAATTCCAGATCAATCAATGATAGAACAAATCCACAGGGCCATAAAAAATCTTGTTACTGGACAAAGCCGCTAGTTCTCTAGATTCACATTCTGAGAACACAGTGCAGGAAGCCTTGAATCGAGCCTCAATAGGAAGAACAACAATCGTCATTGCACATGGTTTATCTATAGTCCATGATGCAGACTTAATCGTTTTTTATGAAATCAGAGGAATTAATAGAGTCAGGTTCACATGAAAAGTTATTCGAAACACTAATGGACCATACTTGATCATGGTGAAGGTGCAGAAGTCAATGTTTGTAAAGGGTCAATCTTTACCACTATTAGTTCAAAAATAAAAAAAATCTTTACCACTATCTGAACAAATCGAATCAAAATCTGTACCATATCAAGAAAAAGAAGAAGAGACGGCAAATGAAAATAAAGTAACGGAATCCCATTTCAAGAAAGTGACAAACAGACAGTCGGATGAGGAATGCAACCATCCATGATGGTGGCAACTGATGCATGATGCAGATGACTACACCCGAATGGAAATCGAATCTAATGGGTACCATTGGTGCTTTTATTAGTGGTTTGGTATTGGTGGCATTGTTTCACGCAGCAAACTTTTTTCTCAAAGATCAACCATTGGTGGCATCTGAAACTTGCATAGCAGGTTCGAGCTCAAGTGGGGTTGATGAGGGAAGAATGGTATATATATAGGATCTGGTAATTGTTGATGAGAAGAATGGATATGGTAATTGTTATTGGGAGACTTTTTAAATGGATCTGATAATTGTTGATGATCTACCGAATGATGGTCTATACCAAGGCTACCGAGCTCAAGTGAGGTTGATGAGGGAAGAATGATATATATATAAGATCCGACAATTGTTGATGAGAAGAATATGAATGGATCTGGTAATTGTTATTGGTATATATATAACCTTGGTATAGATCATCATCATCACATTCTACATCTAAAACTCTCATTTCCAATCCTATATAGACCATCATTCGGTAGCCTTGGTATTGGGAGATTTTTTATGAAGATGGATCTGATAATAATTGTTGATGTTGATAACGATGTTTATGAAGATGATGATGATTTGATGATAGTTAGCTAAGGGACTAACAATGTAAAATTAAATTTCAAGTTAACGAAATAACTAACGGTTCCGTTAAGTCAAAGGTATATTCAAATGTTTGACCAAAATCCTACGTGTCAAGTGTGAAAAACGAACATAAAAAAGTTTAGTTGTCATAATGGATTATTTAGAAAGTACGTTATGTATTTTCGACTTTTACTCTAAAATTTTATATTTTCTTTCATAGAATGCGATATTTGCTAGAATCATCTGTTACGTCGTGTGTGTGAAGTAATCTATCGTTGTATCAGAACACAAAGGGTTAACTATACTATACGTACGTATTTTTTGCAACTTGTTATCACATGTGTAATTGTTGGTTAATTCTTAAAATGAGACAGGAGTAATTAATTATGTTTAAGTGTTGGTATAGTGTCACATACTCAATATGTGACACAACCAAACACCCCTAACAGTCTCCAACTACTTTTCCCGCCCTTTTCTACTCATTACCTCACGTCTATAAATACCTAATATTGTCCATTTTACATTTTAGTCTTGAATTTCCTTTCTCTCTGTATTGTAAACTTTCCTCAATGATTCTATAACAAATCATTCTTCTTTCAATTTCAAATTACATTCTTGTTATTGTGATTCTGGTTGTTAGTTGAGCAATACTTCCAGTCTATTAATAGGACTCAAGTATTGGTATGTTCCAATTGGTATCAGAGCACTTTTCTGGCACCATTCCACCATCATTCCGTTATAACTGAATTCTGTTTTGTTTTCAGTTAGATTCTGTTAATTCTGTTACAACCACCATACATCACCATTCATCACCATAAACCACCACACATTACCATTCTGATCAACCACCATGGTAAACACTAGAAATACAACTCTTGAGGTTCCAATTGATGAGAACACCAGGAACTGGGTTACCAATCATGTTACGAGTATAGTTACTCCCTTGAATGAAAAGATTGAGGCTCTTACCAACAGTGTGTATCAGTTAGTGTTAGCACAACAATATGCCAACAGAAGTGAAGGATCCAGTCGATTTAGTAGGCTTGGGAAGATGGAGTTTCCTTAGTTCTATGGTGAAAATGTGAAAGAATGGATGTTTAGAGTGAAACAGTTTTTTGGAGTTGATATGGTAGCAGAAGAGGATAAAATCAAGATTGTCTCAATTCACTTGTATGATCGAGCTCTCACATGGCATTTACAGTTCATCAAGACACATGGGGAGGCAGTTACATGGAATGAATATGAAATGGCGATTCTTAAGAGATTTGGTGATGCTAGTGAAGATCCCATGGCTGCGCTCAAGAATTTGAGGTATAAGACCATTATGAAGCAATATCAAAGTGATTTTGAAGCGCTTTTGAACCAAGAGAATATCACAGAAGCACAAGCCATCAGTTTGTACATTGCTGGATTGCCTCCTACAATTGAAGGTAACGTGAAGATGTTTAAACCAAGATCTTTGGAAGACGCATTCAGGCTGTCTAATCTGCAAGAAACTGCTGTAGCCTTGACTAGGCAGAGGTATACTCCTATACTTCCTACCCTAAGAGCTCCTAATGCTAGTACTTTTGTTAATAGGAACACTAATTACCCTGCTAAAACCACAAACACTTTGGCCCTGCCTGCACCTGTTAATCATAATGTGACCAAGAATAACAGTGTGTTTGGGACTAGGCCAAGGAAATTGTTAAGTTAGAAAGAATATGATGAAAAGAGAGCTAAAAATCAGTGTTTCTATTGTGACAAAAAATACATGCCTGGGCATAAGTGTGAAGGGCAGATGTTTACAATAGAAATCACTGGAGAGGAAGAAGAGACATTTGAGGACTGTTTGGAAGAAGAAGAAAATGGCATGAATGAGTATGTTTTGCCAGAAGAAGTACCACAGTACATAACACACATTTCTTTGAATTCTTTGTCAGGCATTCCTGTTTTCAATACTATGAAAGTAAGAGGTCATGTGTTAAACCAGATTCTCCACATACTTATGGATCCAGGAAGTACTCACAATTTTTTGTATTTCCATAAGGCCAAGAAATTGGGGTGCCACATTAGGAAAACTTGTCCTCTAAATGTTTCTGTGGCTGGTGGAAGCAAGATGGTCAGTAAGTACATGGTTAAAGATTTCCAATGGCAAGTACAAGGAGTGATGTTTACCACAGATGTCATGCTATTACCATTGGGAGGTTGTGAGCTGATTTTGGGGATTTAGTGGCTGTCTACTTTAAGGACTATCCAGTGGAACTTCAAAACCTTGCACATGCAATTCTTGTTTCAGGGAAGAAAGATTATTTTGAGGGGAACCAACCAGTCTGAGTTGTCTTGGTTAACTGGCAAGGCAGTTACTGATCAAAACAATAAAAATGTTGCTTGCTTAACTACCATGTGTTGTGTACCTGCATCTGCTGCATTACACTTAATTCAGGGGACAAATGGTTGTGAGTTGGAAGAAAATGGGGAATTGCAAGACTTGTTAAAAGAGTATGCAGATGTGTTTGAAGAACCCAAGGCATTACATCCTCAGAGAAGTTTTGATCATCATATAACTCTTAAAGGAGAAGATGTTAGTGTGAACATAAGACCCTATAGATATCCACCTGCTCAAAAAGATGTTATTGAGTCTATGGTGAAGGAATTAGTTGATGTTGGGGTAACTAGACCAAGTCACAGTCCCTTCTCTTCACCAATAGTTATGGTTAAATATAAAGATGGGTCTTGGAGGATGTGCATAGATTACAGACAGTTAAACAAGTCTACTATCAAAGACAAGTTCCCAATTCCAGTCATAGAAGAGTTAATTGATGAACCTCAGGGTGCTAAAGTGTTTTCAAAGTTAGATTTAAGGTCAGGGTACCACCAGATTAGAATGAAGGAACAAGACATATACAAGACTGCTTTCAAATCTCATGAGGGTCACTATGAGTTTGGAGTCATGCCTTTTGGCTTGACAAATGATCCTTCAACCTTTCAAGCTCTTATGAACTGTGTCTTTAAACCTTTTTTGAGGATGTTCACATTGGTATTCTTTGATGATATTCTGGTGTATAGTCCTTCAATGGCATAACATGTACAAAATCTGAGATTGGTTTTGCAAGCCATGAGAAGCAACACTTTATTTGCTAAAAAAGCAAGTGTGTGTTTGGGACAAGCAGAGTTGAGTATTTGGGGCATGTGATCACTGGTGCAGGGGTGAAAACAAACCATAGAAAAATTCAGGCAATGGAGGATCGGCCTGTTCCACCAATATCAAACGACTTAGAGGTTTCTTAGGGTTGACAGGTTATTACAGAAGGTTTATACAAAAATATGCTCTTATTAGTCAACCTCTAACTGCATTGCTTAAGAAGAATGCATTTCAATGGAGCTTGCAAGCCCAAACAGGCCTTTGAGAACCTCAAGGAAGCTATGATGAAGTCTCCAGTCCTAGCATTGCCCAACTTTAATGAAGAGTTTGTTATTAAAACAGATGCCTCAGGGGTGGGCATTGGAGCTATGTTACTGCAGCAAGGTCATCCAATTGCTTATTTGAGTAAAACCTTAGCAACCAAACACCAATCCTTATCTGCATATGAAAAAGAGCTTTTGGTTGTGGTAATGGCTTTGCAGAAATGGAGAGGATACCTATTGGATAGACATTTTAAGATCAAAACAGACCATTTCAGCCTGAAATACATGCTTGACCAAAGAATTTCTACCCCGTTCCAGTCTAAATGGTTACCAAAGTTGTTGGGTTTTGACTATGAAATAGAGTACAAGAAAGGTAAAGACAATGTAGTAGCTGATGCCTTATCTAGGGTTAAAAGATCAGCTGAGTTATTCAGTTTGTTGACTTCTGGAGTCTCTAATGAGTTGATGGATAAGGTCATATCTACCTGGACAAGTGATGAAAACTTACAAAAGATGGTTGCAGGCTTGATAAAGAAAACCTTGACTGGGAACAAATATAAATGGGTGAATGGCCAATTGCTAAGGAAGGGAAAATGAGTGGTTGGTAAAGATGACACTTTAAGAAATATGTTGATAACTCATTTTCATGATTCTGCTATAGGTGCGCATTCGAGAGTCTATGCTACCACAAAAAGACTTGCTACTTTCTTCTATTGGAAAGGGTTGAGGAAAATGGTGAAACAATGGGTAAGGAAATGTGATGTTTGTCAAAGAAATAAGTCAGATTTGGCTGCTTATCCAGGTCTTCTTCAACCTTTGCGAATCCCTAACAGAATTTGGCAAGAAATTTCTATGGATTTCATTGATTCCTTACCTCTGTCACAAGGGAAGTCTGCTATTTTGGTGGTGGTAGACAGATTGTCTAAACAAGCACATTTTATACCACTATCTCATCCTTATACAGCTCCACAAGTGGCTCAGTTGTTCTTGGAGCACATCTACAAGCTACATGGATTACCTAAGTCAATTGTGAGTGACAGAGACAAGATATTCATGAGCCTGTTTTGGAAATCCTTATTTGAAAAGCTCCAAGTACAGCTCAAAATGTCCACAACATATCATCCCCAAACTAATGGACAAACAGAGGTGATTAATAAATGTTTAGAAGGGTATTTGAGGTGTATGACTGGAGAGAAACCAAAGGATTGGGTCAAGTGGTTACCTTTAGCTGAATATTGGTATAACACCAATTTTCATTCATCCTTTAAGTCTACACCTTATGAAGTGGTCTATGGACAGGCTCCACCTTTACATATTCCCTATGTGGCTAGAGATAGTAATGTGGAGTCTGTGGATAGAACTCTACAAGCTAGGGAGCAGACAATTTAATTACTCAAGTTCAATCTCAAGAAGGCTCAAGATAGAATGAAGTCACAAGCTGATAGGAAAAGGTCTGAAAGAGAATTCAAAGAAGGAGATTGGGTCTACTTGAAAATTCAGCCTTATAGAGAATTGTCAATAAGACAAGGGAAGCAAAACAAGTTTTCAGCAAAGTTTTTTGGCCCTTTTCAAGTCATTGGGAAGATTGGAGCAGTGGCCTACAAACTACAACTACCAAGTTATGCTATGATCCATCCTGTTTTCCATGTGTCACAGCTCAAAGCTTGTTATTCAGAAGATAAGGTGATGGGTCAGTTTCCCCAATGTGATAATGAAGGCATGATAGCTGCTACTCCATTCAAGTTGTTAGAAAGAAGGATGGCAAAACAAGGAAATAGAGTTGTAGTGTTTGGATTGATCTAGTGGAGTAATGGAGGCATAGAAGATGCTACTTGGGAGCTGTTGTCTGACATTATCTAACGTTTTCCAGACTTTGTGATTGATCCATGAGGACAATGAAGCTTTTAAGGAGGATGGATTGTCACATACTCAATATGTGACACAATCAAACAACCCTAACAGTCTCCAACTACTTTTCCCGCCCTTTTCTACTCATTACCTCACGTCTATAAATACCAGATATTGTCCATTTTACATTTTTGTCTTGGATTTCCTTTCTCTATGTATTGTAAACTTTCTTCAATAATTCCATAACAAATCATTCTTCTTTCAATTTTGAATTACATTCTTGTTATTGTGATTCTGGTTGTTAGTTGAGCAATACTTCCAGTCTATTAATAGGACTCAAGTATTGGTATGTTCCATATACATGACTTGTGGATTCTAGTGTCTATGTCGTTTATTTATAGTAACTTGAACTGCGTTTCTAAGAAAAAGAAAATATTTCTCTATGACTATGAATTTATGTATTGGTTGGTTTAACTAGTACGAGTTTATAGAGAAAGAGCAGGTCGACTTATTGGTTATATTATATGTGATATTTTGAAAGTGGAAAAGGAGATTTCGGGTTAGACTTGGCAACTTTCTTTTTTACGTAAACCCATTTTCTTACAGTATTTTAAGAAATAGACAGGGTATAGGAGATAATAGTAGCGAGTACATGAACCTGTACGTATATATTGATTGAAATGGTGATAGGTATCTGAAAAGAAATTTCACCCAAAAAGTCGAAAGTGATATATCCATTACAGTGTCTCCAAAGTTTGAGTCATGTACCTAACTGATCGTTCATACGTGAATCAATGAGTTCATACCTAAATTAATGATGATCTAATGATATGTGATAGCAAGATTATTGGCTAAAGATTTGAGAATCTAAATAAAAATAATACACCATAATAACAAAAGGGAAAAAAACGGATATGGTCATGTTAAGCACTTTATAGCCTAAGATAAGTTAAGTGGAAAGATTTTGACGGATTTGGTCATCACCAAACAAAATGCGACAAGTGTCACACTAAAGATTCTTTTTAAGTGATCAACCCTCAAATGCACAACTCGTCAGTTTCACTTTTATTGGAAATGGAAACATAATGTTAAATGTCTAAAAGACCATTTATCTTTTATTTTTTTACTATTTATTTTCTTCTCCATCAGCATACCTAGTGATCCGAGTACAATCTCAAATGAGAATTGATTTGATAATTCAGTTCAAACTTGATGGACAACACACAATATTTCCTCAAACTAATTTTTCCTAATTCCACACAAGACGTTATGGCCATATTTGTCTCCATAGTTAATCAGCATGTAGATATCAATATCTTCTGCAACTGAATGCAAGCGCCAAATAGACGTAACGGCAACACAAATATATTTTGCTCATAATAAAAAAGATTTATAAGATATAGCATAATATTTTACTTAAGAAACAAAAAGAAAACATCGTCTCTTCCGAATCTTCAAAACTCTTTAACAGTTGTAGTAAAATGTAATCAGCATATAAAGAGTTTTAAGAAGCAATCCTAAAGACCTTATAATCAAAGAAAACATCATTTGAATTTACATGTCGAAGAAGATACTGAGCCGAGCATCAAGGTCTTTCTTTTTCATATCTTCCCAAAAATCTCTTACTGGTGAGCCCGTCTTCTGCATCTATGTTCCTACGCCTAGCCATCGCATCATACAATTCCCTTGCAAACTCGATGCTATCTCCCATTCCTAAAAGTATAAGAATGATATCCAGAAAACAATAAAAAAATTAAGTTCCAAAATATGCACAACTCTAAATCTTAAAAACATAGATTCGAATATCCAATTATCCAAACGTACGTACTTGAGAACTTCCAAATAAAGATAGATTCGAATACAAGCATGTTCACGTTACTGAGACAGTGAATGGTTATAATTAAAAAAACCATCATGGACTGTGTATACATGAAGATGCTCCTTGAATTTAATAAAAAGATAAAATGGAATTTGTTGGTGTTGGATTAAGAAGAAAGAAAGAAAAAAAAGAAAAAAATGGTGTTTTGGTAATGTTGTTATTTTGATAATATTGTGTTAGTAGACACATGACGTTCAAGTGATGGAGTTGTATATTTGTATGATTGTATATAACTAAATCCGTCAAATTTTTTTTACTTTGCTTACCTTTGGTTAACAAAATATGAGACGAGTAAATTGTCGGGACATGGGAAAGAGCGCAAGTAGTTAATAGGTGTTATGTTTGTCCTACTTCTTTCGTCCGTAGATTGAACCTTATGCCCGTACGCCATGCAAATTTAGAACTTCATACATCTTTTATATATGGTCAAAGGGAGCATTTTATGATTCACAAAAATCACATTACCAAATACTAGTTTCTCCGTCACATATTAATAGTACAGATTACTATTTCCTCAACGTTCCAAATTCATAATTCAATCCAAAAATAAATAAATAAATATAGATTAAGTTTACCATATCACCCTCATTTAAGGATATTATTATAAACAATAAAAAAATTGTAAATTAATTGGTTAATGATAAAGTTGTTGGAAAAAGATCCCATAGACCCTTAGTTTAGCATAGACTCAACCAACCAATCACATCCATCCATTTTTATCATGTAACAAAAAACTCATTTTTAAAAATTAAATATCTCACAAACCGTTCATCGTTACGTAAAACAAAACATATCATCGCGACGAGAATTAAATCATTTATCTATCGAGGGGCACGCGTATATACTTTCGACGAACTTTTTTTTCGACTTTTTTTCTTAAGTCACGTCTGGAGAGAATCATATATGATTCGTCACGAAACATATATGATTCTCAGAAAATCTATATGATTCATATCACGAATCATATATGATTTTCTGAAAATCATATATGATTCGTGACGAATCATATATGATTCTCTCTAGACGTGACTTAAGAAAAAAAAGTCGAAAAAAAAGTTAAAAAAAAAGTTCGTCGAAAGTATATACATGTGCCCCTCGATAGATAGATGATTTAATTCTCGTCACAATTGTGTATTTTTTTTTCGTTTGACGATTTACCGTTTGTGAGATATTTAATTTTTAAAAAAGTAGTGGAAAGTAGGTTTTTTTAAAAATGGGTGATTATAATTGGTTGGATAGATCTATGCTAATTTAAATGTCTATATAAATCTTAACTCTAAAGTTGTTATTGTGTAAAAAATAAAAAAAAGAAAGTTAAAAAAATAATATTTTTGTTAAATTACATGTTTTTTATTGATGAATTATTAATACATATAACTATTTTAGGAAGCCTAGAGGAATTTTTTAATAATATCCCCTCATTTTGGCGGGAAAAATTTTCTAGCACGTGTCTTGCCAAGATGTACACGTAAACACAAACGCGTTCACACCTGCACCCCTTCATTAGCAAATCTCCAAAACCACCTCTCGGCTTTGTTGGGTTGTTTTGGGTTCACAGATCTCATCATGTCCATATTTCCTCTCTCTCTAAAAAACTTCTGCTCCCCCAATTGTCACATCCACCGCCTCATGGTTTTCAATTTTTAGGAAGAGGGATCAAGAAAAAGTCCATAACCACAAGAAAAAGGTATCAAAATACTTATACTTCCTTCTTAATTTCTTTTTGTTAAACAATTATTACAGATTCTTTTTGTTAAATTATTACTGATCCATAAACACAAAAAAAGTATCAAATTATTTATACAAAGCTCATTCTTATTTCTTTCAATTAACTTCAATATGGTGTTGTTTTTGTGAAAGACTTTGGTTGCACACCACGTGTTCGACGAAATGTTACACTGATAGTTGCTGAAAGAAAATGAAGAGGATCCGGTAAAGAGACGGCGGGGTCAAATCAAAGAAAGAAAGAAATTGGAATTGTGAACCCACTTAATTAGCTAACCCACACAACACCAAAACTAAAAAACTGTGGATTTTATTAAGGTTGCGAATATTGAAAGCTTATTTTCCGCAGGAATTTATTGGGTCGGATTCGATTGAAGGTACCAATGCCTTCTCTACTTATTTTTATGTTTTTGTTTGCTTCATTAATATGTTTTGATGATGCTCTAAGGTTATTTAGTTGGGTTACGGTTGGTGGTTTTATGGTTTAGTTGCTTCTACCTACCAATTATCTAGATTATGGTTATGGTTATGCTCATTAATTGGTGACTTCAACTTTATGCTTTTCTCTTGCTTTGATGGTTTTATGTTTTAATTGAATTGCTTTTTCATTTACACGGATTTAGTCAATACTAGCTCACGCGATAGCTGGGTCAATGCATTGCTTTGATGGTCTTATGCGTTACTTAAATTGCTTTTTGATTTACACGGACGTAACCAGCAGATGACGCTCTTAGAGTGAGTGTGTGAAAACCAGCAACTCTCGGTCTCAGCTAATGCAATGTAGTTTGGTAGGAACTAGGAATGCTAACATGGTCGTCGAACGGGTAGGGACACGGGTCACAACATGGCATGTTCTAATGGGAACGACCCAAATTGGTGTTGTCCACTTGAACATTTTCTTTTAGCCCAATATTTATTAGAGCAATTAAATTGTTAATATTGAAAAATAAAGAAAAATTTGTGTCATTATTAATCTATATTTTTGCATAACGAGTGACACAGCTTGGAAAAAAATTTGAACTTTCGTCAAACTCATACGCACTTAAGCCAAAGTGAGCGACTGGCCAAGTATATCCAGGTCCATTTTGAAACGCCAATCTTGAATTCACAAAACCAAATTTAGTTTGAAACAGTACACCTTATGCGTATTGAAAACGGTACGATTTCGGTTGCATATGGTTTTTGTCAAAAGCACCAACGTATTCATATGATTCAAATATTTAGTATCTTTTGGCAACGAAAAGATACATGGGTGTACAATTGAATCTTATACAAAAAGGTTTGTTTATTAAATCGACTTAACCAAAATCTCATTATTTTTTGTGTTTTTTATTAGAGCACACCTATTTTCTCAGGTTCTTGCACAATTCACAAAGAAAAAATAAATTTGGATGGATCGTGTAAAAAAATAGTCTTAGGATGATGTCTTTGTGAGATATATTAAGAGTGGAAATTTGTTAACCACTGCCAAAAATGTCATTTCGTAGCTTAGATGTTTATGTTTAATCGTTCGTACCTTGAATAAGAATCACACATGCGCGTAAGTGTGGAAATTTGTTAACCACTGGCAAAAAATGTCATTTCGTAGCTTAGATGTTTATGTTTAATCGGTCGTACCTTGAATGAGAATCACACATGCGCGAAACACCAACTTTTAAGGCATACAGACGGTCCTTTGTATATGAATGGCGACCCACCAGCTTTTTACACAGTCCTTCGTATAAGAATATAAGATGATGGTACTTTAATTTGTACCTATAAAAGGGTCTGATATATCACCTAAATTATATTTGATTCCATGGTAATAGTGATTTTTGATTTACACGAATGTAACCAGCAGAACACGGTCTTAGAGTGTCGTATCATCATGCATACCCCTACTATCTCTTGGGATTCTTTACAAAAATAGTTATTTGTATATCTTTTATATATTTATGAAATGTTGGATTTTTAATTGATTTTATGTGTTTAGGATTATGGTTTTGTAGACCTGGATCTAGGCTTCAACAATTTGAATTGGATTTTGGAAATCAAAATTCTAAGAACTGATATCATTTGATGGTTAAATCTCACATTTTTATATATAGATTAAACAATTTGGTATGCTTTGTGGGTTGATACTTTTTTTTGGCGGCTAATCCACGCGGCTGACACACTAACTCGGCTGTTTTGTAGGTTGATAGATGTACCTATAGTTGTGTCTTTGTGTATCTGACATTGTATTTAGCGATTCAGTAGCCTTTTAGCCTAGCGGTACCTTATGTGTCGCGTTGATTAACAGGTTATGGGCCGAGTCCTATTATTGACAATAGATGGATTGAATAGTGTAGTGCGACTGATTTTGTATAGAATACTTGATATGGGTTTCGAGCCTCAAATGGAACCTGTTGTGGCCATAAACTGAAATTTAACAAAATATGTGATATGATGGGTTTTCATAATGATATTCAGATGAACAAGATGCGGTGTCTATTGTAGGTTTATATAACACCAAGAATGTGTTAAAATTAGTCATATTTAAGTCGAGTTTTAGTTGCTTCAATAGATGGTTTTTGTCTACTGATCTAATCTTAGTGTTGGGTGGTTCATATGACAATGCCATGTATTAGATCGGTCTCATTGTCATGTTTCCTTGATCTAAAATTCAAGTGTGTGGGTTAAAAGTGATTGCGGGTTTTTTATCTGAAGGTGGCGAGGAGTCTGTCGAATTAAAGGATGTCACTGCAAATGTAAGTAAAAGGAGTTACGAAAAGCTCTTGCATGTAGTAAAAAATATAAGATTCTAAATCAACTTTGCCTGCTTTACAGATCTAACAACATATTTAGTTTTATGTATTCTTTTAATTTTTTGTGTTACATCTAGATGAAGATTGTTGCGTTTAAATAAACTATCAAGATGCAGAGCGAAAAACATGGATCTCTACATCCCAAGGAAGTGGTAATTTTTAAAAGCATCTATTTTACTTACCAGGAAGGGTAAAATTGTGGTTTTGATTTATGAGAAGCAGTATTTTCTTGCAGCTCTACTACTAACACATTGATCACCTCAAAGGATCATGCATCTGTCCAGATCAGCGCTGGCCATTTGTAGGAGAGTGCGCGTTGACCGCAGGTGCGTTTTGTTGTTTAAAATACTAATGAAATAATGTTTATTTAGATATGTTTCTGATGGTATATGACTCCGTGAATCCAATAACTTAATTAATATGCTATAAATAGAGGTGGCAATTTATCTTCAAAAAGTAAACGGACCGAAAGTCGTGGTACAACCAGGGAAGGAACTTTACTTTATTAGTTTGCCTATATTCTGATGGTTAGCATGTAAGGGAATATAAATGGTTAAAACTTATGCAGTGGCCTATAGGGCATCATTTTACCATTCACTAGGGAAAACTGATCAAATTATAGAAACTAATACAATTACAATAAAAGAAAAGTTAAGTTATGCAGCCGTGTTGATTATCAGTTTCCCTACTTTACTGATACATATATTATAATCTTTTGGTGCATCATGTATACATGTACGAAAATAACGGGAAAATATATCAGATAGATATAATATTGGTTAAACCATCAGTAAGGTTGTAGATTGGAAGCTCTTTTCACATAAACCTAATAATTTTTCAAAGTTAAACTTTTTTAGAGGTATAACCCACTTTGTAACTACACACTGACCTGTATAGAATCCCACCTGTGTAGAATCATCATTTTAAGCACATACATGACCCATATTTATCATTTTGTACTAGCTCTCATATATGTCTCTAAAACTACTTACCAAGTCTTATATTTCATTTGTAACCTTTTATAATTCTTTGATTCGTAATTGTACTATTATATATCATTCGTAGCCATTTTATGTGTATGTGCTTATTACGATAGAAAAAAAAGCATAAAAGAATGTCTAATCTTCTACACAAAACTACTTGCATGTAATTCATATGTAACCTTTTGTAACTATTTTATATGTATCACCTCTTTTATTTCATTTGTAACCTTTTTTAACTATTTATGTCTATTGCTTATTATGGTAACAAAATAATATTATTAATGACTTTTATATCCCAAGTGTAGGCGACGAATGTTTTCCTGATTCTTTCCATTACGAGGACATTGACAATTGTATTCTTCGGAAATGAAGGAGATGGTGAAGCCGAGGATTGGGCTAGGAATGCTACACAAGTTGTTTCTAAACGTGCTGATTAAGTATGAAGTGTAATGATATGATAAACTTGATGTAAATCTTCTTTTGTTTCAATAGAACTCCAATATTCCCTAGCTTCAAAGTTCATGTTTGCTGAAAAAAGCTTGATTTGATCAAAGCGACTAAACGATTGACATTCTCCGCATATAATACTTTCGTGTGTAAGCCCCCGCAGCGAAGCGCGGATCCCACCTGCTTGTTATTATTATTATTACGAGGCGAAAAAAAGTAGTATATAAGAACATAAACTTGAGACTTCCTTTGACATAAGACGACAAAATGACTTGATAGCTACATTTAAACCAACCCCCAAAGGTTTGACACCTATGAGTTGAATCTACATCAACTCTCAAACGCGTTGTTAACTCGATTAAGGGTGACCTTTTTAGAATAATGTAGTTTAGAGTGTAGACAAATGATGGATGTCATCATACTGATCAGAAGATTAGATGGCACATTTGGTTGTTAAAAGGGAACTATTATAGTAATGGGAGTAGGATTGGTTTTGATCAGCTATGATTAAAGATGGTAAAACGGGCGGGTGGATTAAACGAGCGACGGGTTAAACGGGCACATGTGAAATGGACGGGTTAAACGGGCTTAAGGTAAAACGGAGAAAAAACATATAAAAATGTAGAATTAAAAAATAAAAATACTATTTGAAAGCCGGGGATAAAAAATTAAATATAAAATATCCGCCGAGTAGCATAATTAACATTTTACATGTGCGCACACTAATCGCATTTAGTTTCTTACATGTGTACTCGTTTAACCAATTAATAATAAAGAATTAAGGAAAAGTGTCCGATCCTTTTTTTTGAAAATTATCAAAAAGTGCACATATTTAACCAAGTGGGCAAAATTTGCCACGTCTAGCTATTATGCTTGATGGGTTTAAAACATATTTAAGATATCTTTAGTATGAGAAAAAAAATTCACACAATATTATAAAAAACAAAATAAATTGCGTTTAACATGCATTTCTCAACCTAACAAAAAAAATACAATATGTTTTTTTTCTTTGTTTGTTTTGAAACCTCTCGTTTTTTAAACTGAAAAACAATATTATATAAACACGTGTTTTTATGTTTTGTAAAAGATAAATTTTTCTCTTTATCTTTTACAAAACACAAAAATTAAAATTTCTCCCTCAACAAATTTTGATACCCATTTTTTAGTATTAAACAAACTAACCATATACTAGTATCTATTAAAGCTAGGGTATAGTGATATTATAGGTGGTGCAATAGCCTATCGGCTTAGAATTTGTATAACTCATCACATTAGATCTTATGCCAAACCATCTTTCGCTGTAATTCTCAGCTCACAAATCTCATGTCATGACATTATTTTTCTACAGCTCACCATACCAAAAGTGGTGCCAAAGCCTCTCGCGTCATACCATGCATATTTTAGTATATTTATATTTAAAAAGTGCGGTATATTTGACCCATAACACTACTTTTTTTTTACGATTTATTGTTACCCCATAAGCCATAACATTCTCATGTCATAACCTACGTGACAACATTTTTTTACTATAACATCACTTTTGACTATAACATTATACCATCGTACCTGATGCTCTTAAAGGAATGAAACTCGTTCCTTTATTTTAACTTTTAAACCAAAGATACCTTTAAATGATACATTTGGTTGTTCTTAATGATAGAGACACTAAACATACCCATATTTTTCTCTCAGTGGATGATCTCTTTTGAAATAGTCATAACTAAGGTTATTATTCGGGTAGAGTTATAAAATCTATACTCGAATTTGACTTTATTCAGAATTCGAGTTAGTTGGATTGATACGAATTGATCCAAATAAGTTTTTTGATTTGAGTGACTCGAATAAGTTTTTTGACTCCAGTGATCCGACTTGAATAGTTTATTCTGATTTGGGTTCGTGTCGGGGCGGTTTTTTTACGCCCCTATTCGTAATACTTGCGGTGCGAGTTCGTGTGAGCAATTAGGTTACTACGAGGAGTGGTCATATATTTTTAATTCAACTTCAAAATAAGAAACATTAATTCGTAATGTTGAATATGATATATAATATTAGAGGATAAGTATTGCATCAGCTGTATGATTTGTCAATCAATTATTAATCATTATATGTACATTTATTATCTTAATTGTACATTAGTTGTCATTGGGCCCAAGCCCGTATGTATTGTGTTTATATGCACCATTCAGATAATGAGAAAACACAGACAATCATTCACTATCATTCTTACATCTTTTATGGTAATCAGAGCAAAAACCGATCATCCTCAAATTTTTCTTTAAAAAAAAAGACAACCGTCTTCCTAACCTCTCTCTACACTATGTTAATCTCAAATCTTCTCACCTTTTTTGTGTGTTACGTGTTTTCCATTTAGATTGTTTCCATCTCACTTTTTCTACACCTAAATCTTTAACTGGAGCAGCCATTGTTGACCTTATTTGATTTCATATCAAATAAATCAATAATATAATCTAAGAAAGAGGCTGGAGCATTGACTTCATATAAGATATTAAAATGAAAAGGCGTGGAGTATTTGTTTGTTTGAGTTTAAGGATTATTGTTGATATTGTTTGTAATGGCATATTCACAAAACCGAAGAGGCGATTCAACCCACGAGTAAAAAAAGAAGGAATTTTGCTATGTCTTCCCATGATCGGTAGTGGTATATGGATACCGGAGAAACTTCTCATCTTTCTTCTCATACAAGTAACCTTCAAACCTCTTTTCTTAATCGTAATTTTCATCCAGTTATTGTTGGAAATGGATCAACTATATTTGTTACCTATTCTGGCCATGTACAAATCCCTAACCCATATCGACCACTTCACCTAAAAATGTTCTAGTCACGCCCAATATAATTAAGAACCTTGTATCGGTAAGAAAATTCACCACCAATAACAAATGCTCTATTGATTTTGATCCTTATGGTTTCACCATACGAGATTATCACACCCGTCAAACCCTTCTTCATTGTGACAACACGGGTGATCTATAGCCCTTAGACGTTGCCGCCTCAGCCTTTGTCCTACTTACTAATAACCATTCCCTTTGGGATCAACGTCTTAGTCACCCCGGTGAATCTGTTATCTAAACCCTGTTATCACGTGGTCTTGTGTCTTGCAATAAACAAAACACTCAACACTTGTGTCGTGCATGTCAGTTAGGTGATGAGATGGCATTTATACATGATCTCATCGTTCTTTTCGGGCTTTAAATGCATAAAATGTCATCAAAATACCATATATATATATGCTCATGTTTGTTTACTTGTGTATTTTAGGTATGGATATCGTGAAAAAGACAAAATATCACAAGAAACAAGGAAAAACGAACACGAGAAATGAAGCCGCACAATGAACCGGGCCCTAGTTTGTGATTTCTCAAAGAAAAACCCTTGAAGACTTGAAGATGTACAAGAACGGTCCCTTATTTATGAAGAAATGATACTTAATACCCTTGAATATTAATAATTACAAGTTTGGTCCCTTAAGTTTGT
The DNA here is from genome assembly GCA_025667525.1 of Glebionis coronaria. Lineage (NCBI taxonomy): Eukaryota > Viridiplantae > Streptophyta > Magnoliopsida > Asterales > Asteraceae > Glebionis > Glebionis coronaria. The sequence continues at coordinate 191,003,289 of CM046882.1, read as the reverse complement.
CAAAATGACAAAAAGGTCCGTCATCTTTGAAGATTTGGCATGTTTAGTCCCTCAACAAATCTAAATTATCAAGAATGGTCCCTCTTGAAGTCAAAGATCCAAAGAAGACCTTCAAGTTCAAGAAAATTACACATCTAGTCCTTTTAAAATGGATAAAAGATCAAAAGGGCCATTTGTGTAATTATACCAAAGTTGTTTAAGCCCTAATTTCCTTTTTGAAAACATTTTGTGGCCAATGTCTAAAAACAGAAACTTCAAATTACAAAGGGAATGCGTTTGTTAAGGCTGAAATTCTTGTTATACACATTTAACCAAAAGCCAAGGACCAAAGATGTACAAACCAAACATTCAAACCTGTTTATTGCGCCAAACACCTTTTTCCCACTAAACTCAGATCAAAAGTTACCACTATTCATGTTCTTCACCCCCAGAATTTACTTCCACTTAACAAAGGGTAAATTCAAATTACCCATACCCACGCTTGATTGAGACTCACATGAACACATCCCACGCTTAAACTCACACACCCACTCACTCAAGGACCCCACCCATACCTGCCCTGCACCAATCATGTGACACCCTCCTCTCCAAGCAAAGGCACGTGGCAAGATCAACGTTCTACACTCCTTACTTGGCCCCAAAGCAAAAATGAACGCCCAAGATCAAATTTGACAACTCATCAACAACAAACGGCCAAGGGCATTTTTGAGATTTCATAGCTAGATGTAGTTTTCCATTCTAGAATCGTCTAATGTAGACTATAAAAGGAGCCTCAACTTGTGAGTAGCCCTTTGTTCAAGATTTTAGCTTAAATCTTTGTAATTCCTTTTTATAAATATAAAGTTGCTATTTTAAGAAAATTGTAATTCCTTTTATGTTTTTATAAAAGTTTGGTGTTTGATAAGCTAAGATCTGAGTTCCATTATCTGTTTGTTGAGTTTTGAGGAAAGGATTTTGAGTTATAAAACCCTTGTTTTCAAAAACCAGTGTTTCATTGTTCTTGGTTCACTTTTGTGTTTGTTGATCTTAGCAAGTACAAAAGGTGGAAGCTAGTGGTTGTTCTGCTACCACTTAAGCTCTCACATCCTAAAGCATGGATGTATGTTTTGGAGGTGCACGTTTTTAAACTCTTTTATATTTCTGCATATTTTTATGATTTGTGATGAATATGAGTATTTGTTTGTGAATCTGTGATTTTGTGGTTGGATCTTGTTATTTGAAGGTTGTTTGTTGTTATTGTGTTGATTTGAGCCTGGCTTGTGGTTTGAATCTTACATTTCCTTTGAAAAATTGTTAAATCAATAATTAAAGGGGTGTTTGGGTTAACTGCATATCCTAGGTTTGGGTTGACTTGAGTAGGTGCTACTTGGTGTTTATTGTTTTTCTTGTTATTTTTGTGTTATTAGTTACTTATCTACAAGTTTTGAGGTTTAAAACACCATAATCCAACAAAAGGCCATAAAATCTGTTGTTCTTGTTGTTTTTGATTGAAATTTTAGGGACACCTAGATCTAAGGGTAGACTAGGGTTAACAAGTGCTAAATCTTAGTTAATACAACCTGGGTAAGGGATTTAAGGTGTTGAATTTGGATCTGTGGTCATTTAGTTCAACAAAAGGTTTTGTGTTCTTCATTATGTTCATCAGTAATCTGTTTGTGCTTGAATCTGTCTCTAACCATTGAATCAGTGTATGAAACAAGTTTATTTGTGCTTATTGGAGTTTATTATAGCTTATGTATGCATATGGTTCATTTTGGTTTGCTTATTTTTGCTTAATCTGCTTATTTCTTCATAACTGCTTATTTTCCATGTCTGAGCATGATCTGGTGACTGTTTGATTAAACTATATCATTTGGCTGAGTGATTTTGTGATTTCTTGCTTGTTTATGACTCCTTACAACTCACTGGTTGTAAGGTTGCCCTTGTTATCCATTGAATCCAAGTAAATCTCTCACAAATCAATAGTCAAATAGTCAAAGCAGTGGGAACTCCTTTCCCCTACTGCTAGCCACTGCTAGTGTTATTTTTTTGGTTTAGCTTATCAATAAGCTGTTCTAGCTTATTTTAACCTACAACAACTTTAATTTGGTAATAGGTGCTCATCATTTGACCCATTTGTTCATTCTGGAGCATTTGGGTGGTTGACTTTAGGGTTTGACTAGAAAACCAACTTATTTGACTTTTACATAAGTGCTTAATTGATTATTCAGCTTATTTGGCTTTGCTTATTGTACTTTTCTTGATTGATTTGGCTTGATTAAGTCATTTAGAATCTTTTCCAAGTTGAATCAAGGTCTAAGGTGGTCTAAAACTCTAAGTCGACTATTTTGTCGTTTAGTGGATTTATACTTTGCTTATTTCTGGCTTATTGGTTGTGCTTTTTCAAAATTTCTTTTCACAGATCTCTTAGGCATCTCAAAAGAAGGTTATGTGTCAAATTAGAGCTTATGGCATTGGCTTATAGCTTAATGGGCCAAAAAGCCCATTAAGAGTAAGCTGTTGTACATTTAAGCTGTGATAAGCTCACATTCAGCTTTTGGGCCTTCAGACTTTTGTGTTTATAATTAAATTTTAAACTAGACTGGTATTTTCAGCTTATTTGGTTAAGTTTCATCTTATTGGGCCAAAAAGCCCATTTCACTTGGTCTGTTTTTGTTTTTTGCCCATTTAGGGGCCCATTAGGGGTATTTTGGTAATTTCACTTTCATTTCCTGATTATTTAAGCTAAAATAAATCTAGTTTGCAAGTTTTTAGAATTTTATTAGAATTTTTAGAATTTTTAATATTATTTTAATATTGTTTTAGTATTAAAATTAGTTTTTAAGATTTTTGCAACTTTTATATTTTTCCTAAGTCAAATACATTAAGTTAGGATATTTAAGACTCTTAGATTAATTTTCTCATCATTTATCTATTTTTAGAATTATTTTAATATTTTAATAGTTTTTAATCATTTAAAAATAGTTTTCATTAGTTTTAAATTTCATAAAAATAGTTTTTAGTTTTATTTATTCATTTTAGAGTTTTACAAAGTGAAAAATCTTTATTTGGGCTTTTTATTAATTATTTAGATTTTTAGGTCTTTAATTAGCATTTAAAAATTAATACTTAATTAATTAAAAGGTTTGAAAAAGTTTTGATCATTTGTAAACTCTTAGTTTATTTTTATTGATTTTTGGTAATTATTTGGAAATTTTTAGAATTAATTATTTTGTCACTTTTTACGGTTTTTCGTTTTGTCGTCATAGTATAATTTTAACGTATCCGTCATTCTCTTTCCTCATCCCTTCTTTCTTTCAATATTAATCTCAAACATTTAACAAGTTTTTCACACACATATACCTCCTTGGGAAACGAACTTTCACCTTTGGGTCATTAGTGCTTGATTTTCCTAAATCATTTGTTTAATACTTACCGCTCATATACTGAATTTGTGTATAATTGAAGTTCGTTTTCTCACTTCTTAACAAATTGAAAGTCCTAACAAGTTCGGGTTTATGATTGTTTTTGGTTGGTAAAGGTATTTGGATATTCTACGTCTAATTCAACAATCAAGTAAAAATGGAAAATATTAACTACGTAACCGTAAAACAAATTGCCAATTACCAAATTTGTTATTCAAGTAAAGACAAAATGTAAATCTATGAAAGTAAAGGGCTAAAAATGTAAATTCTGAAAATTAAATGCTTCAAATGTAAATCAGTTAACTACAAGGACTAATTGTGAAAATGTAACTAACTTTTAACTAACTTGTAACAATATTCAAAACTGTCTAACCACTTTTGTAAATTTTCAAAACTAATAGGACTGATTTTATGCAAAACCTAATTAAGTGGGAAATTAGCTAGAATTAAAAACAGTTACAAATCTAAAGGACTTAAATGCAATTAAAGGAATTATTTTCACAAAAACGGGCTAAGGAAAGAAATAAGCTCGTTTAAGCTGAGTTCTCAACCAAATAAGCTCTAATAAGTTGCAAAAGACTTAAAATCCAATAATACCTTGGCCTGTAAAAGGAATTAAGCTGAAACTAGCTGAAACTCAAACTAGCTTATTCTAATAAGCCCATTTTAAGCTATCTAATAAGCTGAACATGCACATTCCAATTTTCTTGCAAAAAATTGTTAATCAGCTCATAAGAAGCAAGGAATGTCTTTACTTTTCCAAAATGATCAACTAGTTAAGCTGGAATATGAAAATAAGCTAAAAGAGTGCTTCTTTGACTTTCGTTGACCAAATTTTCCAAAAAGCTGAAAATTTCAAAATTTATCCAGGAACACTATCTAATGAGAATTGTGAAAGAAAATCACCAAGTTTATGAAGTAGAAATGCTTGTGGAAGAAAACAGTTTGTCTATTTATCATAGAGAATGAAATTTGCTCAAGTCATTAATGAAATGCTTATTTCTATCTTAATACTTGATACTGTAGAAATTCCAGCTACACACTAAATCTACAGATGTTGAGTGATGATTAGAAAGTGGTTTCAAGTAAATTCATCCAGTAACAAAGAAATGCCAATGATTTGAAAATCAACACTTTCTGAAAACAAGTTTATCCAAAACTGACCCAGACTTTTTAAACTGCCAATTGCCTGTTTGACTAAAAACTTGACCTGAAAACTATGTAAACTTGTTTGCTATGACTTAATGAATGAAATAAAGCTAAAATTAGCCAACTACTAAGACTTGAACACAGATGAAGACCTACTCCCAAACACTAGTTATCTGAACTTATTAAACTTTGTGAAAGAGATTTAAGCTAGAAGCTAAACTGATTCAAGACAGATATCAAGCTAAGTTTAATGACTGAAATGTAATGGATTAGAACTGATTACAAGCTATGAAACAGACTTACACTCTAAATGCTCTAATAAGCTAAAATGACTGATATTAAGCAACTAGGAATGAGAATTAAGCTAGTGATTAAGTGCTAGACTACAAATAAGCTACTCAAACATCAACATCAACTCAGTAACAGACTAAACACACTTTATCATGCATTCAAACAAGTTTTATCTAGGAATTAAGCATGCAGGCAACATTTGAGAGGAACAAAAATTCAGAAAACCAACACCTTTTAGCTTAGGCCTCCTTTGGGGAGTAGAGAAGCGCTGAGCTTTCTAGCTAGTGCTAAACCACCACCTTAGCACTAGAATCAATCAATCATCAACTAATCAACAACCATCAACATCTTAATCACCTTTAATTAGCTTGATTTCTCCAAAATCTACTTAAACTTGAACTGGAATGAACAGAACAGGAACAACAGCTAGAGGTCTTCACAAATAGCTAATCATGATCAAATGGTGATCATAACAAGCTAAAAACCGCAACAGAGTAACAAGATGCAGGGTATGAATAGTAGATGAAGAAGATTAAGGTGAAATTTTATTTATTGAATTGGAAAAGTGGTTACAAAGCTGGTAAAGTGGTTACAACTAATAACAGACTCAAGAGATTGTCAGTCTCTTGAGTTGTTATGCTAAAGCTAACTGAATTGAGAGAAAACTAAAAAGTGTGTGTGTTTTCACACTTTTCTACATTACAAGAAATGAAAGCTATCTAGGGGTATTTATAGAGTGCAGATGAGAGTTGGTGAGGGAGAGTGACGTGTTGCATCCAATCCCAAGCTTCCACGTGTCCTCAATTTGTTAATTGTGATTTGCAGGTGATGAACAACTTTTGGGATTTTTGAATGACTTAATTTTAGTCCAATTAAGTTGTTGGGTTGAATTCGTCTCTTGATTTTGAGCAACTTTCATATTTATAACTTCTTCTGAAATGCAGTGTAACTCAATCCCGTTCCTGGGTTCTTTATTGAAGAAGATGACACGTGTTGTGTTTTGGTTGGGTAAATAAAGTGCACACGGATTGTTATCCAAATTGGATAAAAATATTATTGCATGGCGAAAACTGATTGGTTGAAAATGGAAGTAGTGCGCTGCACTGTTGAGATCTTGTAATTAATGGGAAAACGGCGCTAGTGGCACAGCTGGCAATCCTTGCCTCTTCTTTCTTGACTCCTCATTGGTTGAGAATAGTTCACACGGATCAAGCACCATATAACTTCCAAAAATGGCAAAATTAATCCCTCAACTTTGGCAGTTTGATCTTTTGAGCTATAATCTTCATTTCTTTGACAATTTCAGTCCTTCAACTTTCATTCTTAATCATTTGATCCCTTTGACTTGATTTACTTGAGAGTTTACCATATTTGACTTTGATCTTGACTTTGACAAATTTACACTTTTGATCCTTTAACTTTGGTAGATTGTCAAGATAGGTCCTTTGTCTTCAAATAACTTGTCACTTTTGATCCTTCTTTGTCTTTTCACCCAAATTAGCTTGATTTTCTTCTTGTTTGCTTGAAAATGCATCCTTCTTACCTATTTGTACACAAACACAAAACATACCACATAATTCCGCTTTATAGCACAAAGTTTAGGTATTTTTCTTGTGTTTTAGGTTGATTTGTTGATTAATTGATATGAGTTTTTGCTCATATCAAATCCCCTACACTTGAACATTGTCATGTCCTCATGCAATGCTATGTTTTAAAGCACAAATTTACATTCTTCTTCTAATTAATCCACCTTGGCCATTATGGAATGCATCTACACTACTCTACACTATATGATGCATGATTTTTATTTTTAACAACGCAATGCACAAGAAACAATTCTATTTATATCTTTTTGGATTTTCTTGAAATGGTTTTGATGGAAATAACTCATAAAGAATTCAATGAATTTGATTAGGGCTTGGGTACCATGGACACTTATCACCCTCAAGTTTTACTTTCCCCATACCAAGCTTAAAAATGTGATCATTGTATTCACAAGTAAAAAGTGCATCAACTTATTCATGACAATTAAATGTGGAACCGGTTATTAATTGAGCAAATTTCTTTTAGGCAAATTTGTCATTATTTCAAGCGTGAAGTATAAGAAATGTAAAATCCAAAAATAAGGAAGCACGGTTTTAATCCTAAGTAATCCTCTCATCCATTACTTGAAAAACCACTCACAATTAATATAAGTCCGTTTCAAGAGTAATAAGTCATTCGCCTTATGTGTAAAATCCTCATGTCATGCATTAATAAGTAGCTACACACTCGCTAAGGAAAGGAAAATAAAACTCACACAATAATTTACATCCTCCGCCTTTTTGAGACTTTGGATCTTCAATCCCGCAACCCGTCAAGGTAATATTAGATTGGAGCAACTATTAAATCCCCGCAACCCGTCAAGGTAATATTGGAATCTAATAGTCACTATAATTAACACTTCACTGTCCCTCTTGGGAGTCTTGTATAATTAATTTTTTTTCTTTTCTTCTTTCTTTTTTTTTCTTTTTTTTCTAGCCACTCATTTTTTTATAAGCCGCTCTTATTTTTCTTTATTCCTTACAAAGAAATTTGAAAAGAATAAAAGGAAAAACACCCGCTAAATATTAAGAATGACATAAGTCTTGTACACATAAAACGTTCTAACTTAGAATCTTAAGACGTACTTATATCAACCATGAATGATTAGACAAAAATGCATAAGAGATTACAAACCAATTAAAACCGTTCTTGATTATTTATTAACATATATACATGCGAAGAAAATAGAGGTAAAGAAGAGAAGGGTTTAGCCACAAGTAATTGTCATGAAGTTTATCTAGCCCTTTTATACTTGCTTCAACTCTATCATTTCCCATTCTCCACAAAGTTAAAATCTCAAATAATGAGAATGGTGGATGCTTAGCCTAATAGACCAATGAAGGACTACATGGTTAAGGATACTAGCTAGAGAATGCTTTGATAAGCAAACTCGGGTTGAGTCAAAATATCCATGGCGGGCCTAATATGTCAAAGAAGTCTAAATTTGTTAAACCATATCCTTTATTATATTTTGTTTTTTTTTTATATATTTTTGATGAAAAATAAAAGAAGAAATATATACAATGCAAATGAAAAATGATTGATGCAAAAAAATTATGAATGCATATTTTTGGTGGCCAAAGTAGATCAAAAACTTGAAAAATGTTTGAAAAATTAATTTCCAAGTTATCATGAAGGTCAATGACAAGTTCTAGGTAAGGTCACTTTGATAGAAGACCCCCCTACACTTAAGCTAAACATTGTCCTCAATGTTAAAGATCATGGAAGTATAAAACTTCCCCTACACTTATGACAATGAATAGACTTTGCTTAACCCAAGTTAAGGAAAAATCAACTATAGTGAATTCATTTTTAAAGCACAAGGTGTCTATGAAAGATCACAATAGTCACGAAGTGAACCGGATACAAGGGCCTCCTCCATAAGCTCCAAAGCATGAAATGAGTGAGCAACCCTACAAACATCATGAAGACAAAAGAAGGTCTCCCCTACACTTAATCTCAACTCTCTATACCCTTATTTCTAACCTACAACACACTAAACCTAGTTATACAATGCTTGAGTTAAGGAGTCTCTAGCTCGACTCTTCCCTCAATGAATTAATCCATGGGGAAAATGGGGATCTCTTGGACCATTTCACCGGAATTGTCCTCCCAAAAATAATGTTTCACACGGTGACCATTCACTTTAAAATTTGGACCATCGGGTTGTGACAACTCAATAGTTCCATATGGAAACACTTGAGCAATAGTGAATGGACCGGACCATCTCGACTTAAGCTTGCCCGCAAAAAGTTTCAACCTTGAATTAAAGAGGAGAACCGGCTCTCCAACTTTAAACTCACGGTTCTTGATCTTAGCATCATGCAATTTCTTAGTCTTTTCATTGTAAAGCAAAGAATTCTCATAGGCATTGGCTCTCAATTCATCCATCTCATTAAGTTGATCTTTCCTATGTGAACCGACTTAGTTTAAATCAAAGTTAGCCCACTTGAGAGCCCAAGATGCCTTGTGCTCTAACTCGAATGGGAGGTGGCATGCTTTTCCATAGACAAGCCTATAAGGGGTACAACCAATTGGTGTCTTAAAAGCCGTCCTAAAAGCCCACAAAGCATCATCAAGCTTATCCGACCAAGAAGCTCGATGCTCTCCCACCGTTCTCTCTAAAATTATCTTTAAACCACGATTTGTGACCTCGGTTTGACCATTGGTTTGAGGGTGATACGCGGTAGAAAGTATATGATTAACTCCAGATTTCTTCATAACTCTCGTGAATTGATCATTACAAAAGTGCGTACCACGATCACTTATGATGGCCCGAGGTACACCAAATCTAGCAAACAATTGCGTCAAGAACTTCACAACAACTCTAGCATCATTGGTAGGTAAGGCTTTAGCCTCAACCCATTTAGACACATAATCCACCGCTACAAGTATATACTTGTTTCCCTTGGAAGATGGAAAAGGTCCCATAAAATCTATGCCCCATACATCAAAAATCTCACACTCTTGAATAAAATTTTATGTCATCTCATCACGTTGCGTAATTTTTCCTTGTCTTTGACATACATCACAAAATTTCACCATCTCTTGGGCATCTTTGTAAATGGAAGGCCAATAGTAACCCGAATCAAAGACTTTCTTAGCGGTATAGTTGGGCCCAAAATGTCCACCCATAGGTCCTTTATGACAAGCTTCTAAAATCTTAAATGCCTCGGGCCCATCTACACACCGTCTAATGATTTGGTCCACACATTGCTTAAAAAGATAAGGATCATCCCAAAAGTAGTACTTAACTTCCCTAAGAAATTTCTTCTTTTGTTGGGAAGTAAGACCCTCAATAAGCACATTCCCCACAAGATAGTTTGCTATATCCGCAAACCAAGGGGTGGCATCCTCTTGAGAAGAGATAGACATGAGCTCCTCTAATGGAAAGGATTCATTGATTTCTTTATTAGGAAAATCTCCTTGAAAAGGATGCTCAAGTCTACTCAAGTGATCCGCCGCTAAATTCTCGGCTCCTTTCTTATCTCAAATTTCTATCTTAAACTCTTGAAGCAACAAAACCCATTTCAAAAGCCTAGGCTTAGCATCTTGTTTTGTCATGAGATACTTGAGAGCGGAATGATCCGTATACACTATGGTTTTGGATAGCACAAGGTATGGTCTAAATTTCTCAAAAGCATAGACTATAGCAAGTAACTCTTTTTCCGTGGTAGTATAATGAAGTTGTGCACCGGTCATAGTTTTACTCGCATAATGTATAGGTTGAAAATGTTTATTCACTCTTTGTCCTAAGACGGCCCCCACCGCATAATCACTAGCGTCACACATAAGCTCAAAAGGTAATTCCCTATTTGGAGAAACCAAAACGGGAGCCTTTGTCAATTTCTCCTTAAGAGTCTCAAAAGATTCCAAACACTCTTGGTTGAAAATGAAAGGAGCCTCTTTTACCAAGAGGCGAGTCATCGGTCTAGCTATCTTAGAAAAATCTTGTATGAAGCGCCTATAAAACCCCGCATGACCTAAGAAACTCCTTACACCTTTAACCGTAGTGGGTGGGGGAAGCTTAGCAATCACATCAATTTTAGCTCTATCCACTTCTAATCCCTTATTGGAAATCTTGTGTCCCAAAACAATTCCCTCTTTCACCATAAAGTGACATTTCTCCCAATTAAGAACTAAACGTGTTTCCTCACAAAGTTTAAGCATTCGTTATAAATTGGTGAGACATGAGGTAAATGAATCTCCAAAGACGGAAAAGTCATCCATGAAAACCTCCATTGTTTGCTCTATTATATCATGGAAAATTGCCATCATGCACCTTTGAAACGTCCCCAGTGCATTACATAAGCCAAAAGGCATCCTCTTGTAAGCAAATGTATCGTAGGGACAAGTGAATGTGGTCTTTTCTTGATCCTTAGGGTCAATGGGTATTTGGAAATAACCCGAAAAGCCATCAAGAAAGCAATAGTACTCATTTCCCGCTAAGCGTTCAAGCATTTGGTCCATAAAAGGTAATGGGAAGTGGTCTTTCCTAGTAGCCTCATTGAGCTTCCTATAGTCAATACAAACTCTCCAACCGGTAACAAGTCTCGTAGGAATAAGCTCATCGTTCTCATTAGGTACTACGGTGATTCCACCCTTTTTTGGAACACAATGTACCGGGCTAACCCATGGAGAGTCAAAAATAGGGTAAATCATGCCCGCATCAAGGAGTTTGATCACTTCCTTTTTAGTGACCTCATGGATTTTTGGGTTAACCCTTTGTTGACTTTGAATGGTGGGTTTGTAATCATCCTCCACAAGGATTTTGTGTGTACAAAAATGTGGATCAATTCCCCTTATGTCAGATATTTTCCATGCTAAGGCTTTCTTGTGTTTCTTAAGGACTTCAATGAGTTTCTCTTTCTCATCCTTTTTCAACTCTTTAGCAATGATCACGGGTAATTGGTCTTTGCCCTCTAAGAAAGCATACTCTAGGTGGGATGGAAGGTCCTTGAGTTCAATTGGAGGTGGACTCTCTATGGAAGGTTTTACTATGGAAGGATCATCATTGGTAACTTCTTGTGGAATGGGGGAAGGAATAGGGTCCTCATTGAGCAACTTTTGGATAGTAAGAATATCTTCTTCCCAATTGACGGAGGAATCATCATTACCAAGAAAGTTTGACTCAAATTCCTCCAAGAGGAAATCACTCTCTCCAAAAGGTGTTAAGGAAGGAGCAATTGAGGCCACGGTTTCAACATGGGGCATATCCTCACTAGTACTCTTGCAAGCGTCATGAAAGTGCTCATCACACACCTCATCTAGCACATCAACTATGTTAATAGTCTCACAAGGTTTAGAACCTCTTTATTATCACAAACTTTCCCTAACTTAAACACCACTTTCTCATCCTCTACTCTCATAATTAGTTCTCCCTCCGCCACATCTATCAAAGTACGACCCTTTCTCAAAAACGGTCTACCAACAATCAAAGGAACTCTAGGATCCATGTCATAATCAACCACTACAAAGTCGGCCAGAAATGTAACTTATCCACACCTACAAACACATCCTCTGCGATACCTACGGGGTAAGCTATGGTTCGGTTGGCTAACTCAAGTGTCATCCTAGTGGGAGTGAGCTCGGGAATAGAGTTTTTTCCAAACTGATAAAGGCATGAGGTTAATGCTTGCCCCTAGATCCGCTAAAGCCATGCAATTTTCCACACCGGGAAAATTACAAGGTATCAAGAAGTGCCCCGGATCTCCAAGTTTTGTTGGTAAGGTTTTAAGTAGCACGGCGGAACTAGTTTCATTAAGGGATGTGTTGGGCAAATCAACCACTTTTTCCTTGTTGGAGAGTAAATCCTTGAACATCTTAGCAAATTTTGGCATGTAAGCAAGAGCTTCCGCAAAGATATGTTGATGTTGAGTTGCTTGAACATCCTTAAGAAATTTGAGACTTGGATATCATCCTTGTTCTTTATCTTGTCCTTTTTCAATCTTGAAGGATAAGGAAGAGTTGGTTTAGGTGTAGGTGTTGTAGTGGAAGATTTATCTTTGATAGCTTCTTCATTGGGAGTTGTGGAAGGTAAAGGAGAAGTAGGAATAGGTTGAGAAGGTGTGTTTGATTGAATGGGAGCATTTTGAGGTGGTGAAGTAGATGTAGAAGGCTTGTCACATGTAGGAGAAAAAGTGGGTTTAACAATAGGAGGGTTAGGAGGTGAAGGATCCTTTGTTGACTTTCCACTTCTTGTTGTAATAGCATTGACATTTGCCCGTGGGTTTGCTTGTGTGTTAGATGGTAAAGCCCCTTGTGGTCTTTGATTGAATGCCATTTAAATCCTATTGGTTTGTGCATCCATTGCAAGTTTCATTTGGTCATTCATTCTTTTTTCACTTTCACGAATTCTCTTCTCAACATACTCATGAGTCTCTTGTAGCCCATATCCTTGATTTTGAGATTGAGGGTAACCTTGATTGGGAATTTAAGAATATCCTTGATTTGGGAAGGGTGGAAATGTTTGATTAAATCCTTGATGTGGTGGATAAAAGTTATTTCCTTGATATTAAAAATTGTTAGGTGCCTTGTAGTTATTCCCTTGGTAATGTGGTCTTGGACCTTGATTCCTTTGTAACAATTGAGGAGGATTTTGTTGAAGTTGGGTGGGTGGTTGGGGTGGGAATCCCGGAGGAGTAAGGTAATTTTGAGATTTGTAAGAAAGGTTATTGGGATTGATATTTGGCTTGAAATGTTCACGATGTTCCTCTTGATAAGCATAACACTCCCCTTGATAATTTTGCACCTTATCACATTGTTGATAGGAATGAGGACCTCCCCAAGTCTCACATGAAAGGGTAATGGCATGCACATCATTTATAGAATTGTTCAATGAAAGGCTCTAAATAGCTTGGATCAATTCTTGATGTGCCTTAAAACTCATCTCATGATCCCTATCTATCTTTTGAATTATCTCTTGGTGACTCTTGAGGAATTGGTTATCACAAGGTGTTTGAGAATTGTTTTGGATAACATGAACCCTTTCTTCAAATTGAGTGTTTGTTTGTACCATTGCTTTGGTCTCAATAATATCCCAAGCCTCTTGAATGGATTTAAGAAGAATATTTCCTCCCGCGGAAGCATTGAGTGAGTCTTGGTGATGAGGTTTAAGGCCATTGTAGAAAGTACTGATTTGGTGAACTTCATCCAATCTATGGTTAGGGCATCTCCTCAATAACTCTCTATACTCCTCCCAAGCATCACTAAATGTTTGACTAGGTTTTTGTTGAAAGCCTATAATTAAGTTCCTCAAAGCCGTGGTCTTAGATGGGGGAAAGAACTTGTTCAAAAACTTGGTAGTGAAACCATCCCATGTGGTAATACTCTCGGGTGGTTGTGTATCTAACCAATGCTTAGCCGGACTCTCTAGTGAAAATTGCACCAATATCAACTTAATGGCATCATGGGGAACTCCATTGTACTTAATGGTGTTACAAAGAGCAAGAAATCTATTAAGGTGATCATGAGGATTATCATTCTTGTTCCCATAAAAAGGTGTGTTTGAAACCAAGTTAATCATGGATGTTTTTAGCTCAAATGTGTTTGCGGGAATATCGGGTATCTTGATAGCATCGGCATATCCGTGAACATTGGATTGCAATTGCTCCATCAAAGAACGAGTATCAACTCCGGCCATGGCTTCTTGTTGTGGATGAATCAAAGCACGATTCTCGTGATCGGCTTGATGGACGGTGGTGTTCATACTCTTTCTATTTTTCTTCCTTTTCGGAGGAAGAGGTTGTACACCAATAGGTATTTGTGCACGCCCGCGAGTGAGCATGCAACTCAATACGAGGAATGAGAGAGAAGCTCTCATGTGACTTTGAAGAGAAAAGGATTATCCCCTTCGAGTTTCAATATGAAATATCCACAAGAAAATAATAATATACGTATGTACTACTTGGGTGCAAGACCCCCAATGAAGCCTTCCTTCTTAGAATACTCACAAGTGAACTGGGGGTTAGGTGGTGCAAAGCACTTAAGTACCTATTGACCCTTATATGGCATTTTATAGCACATCGCCTTTCTATTCACTTAATTGTTTGTATTCTTCGAATTGTTGCTTATTGGAAGTATTTATCTATTCTTGCTTTATTTTGTTTGATCGATACACGTGTCAAGGACCGGAACGCCCCCTAACACGGTGTATTGCCTTGGCAATTGTGACAATCCGTCAATTTATGGTTGATATTTTATTCTCAATATTTATTTGAAAACATTATTTTAATGTTATAATATGAACTCACTTATTTTTGGGAAGAAATTTGGATTTACGTCTTGAAGTAGCATCGACTACGTCTAAACCGGAGGATTCTACGTTACGTGCTTACGTTTACATACACCGTTTTGGTGACGGTCCGACATTTCAGAAAATAAATTTATTCGTGAATATTATTTTGGAATTTAAATTTGTGTTGGTTCATAAACTTACAAATTTACGAGAAGAGATTAGGACTTACGAGTATAATTTAACGTCCTTTACGACTAAACCGGAAATCCTAGGATTACGTATTTACGTTTTTGAACTCCGTTTTTGATGAGACAATTTTTATTAGATTCGTTTTGTGCCGTTGATTCATAATTTATAAAAACGTTTTTCGTAAAACGACCCGAGGGCACGCAAATCGAGGAAACTAGAATCGAGAAGTACCCGTAAATTAGTGGGATGAGACAAGTTTACACTTGCCTCACCCCACCATGAGATGGCTAAAGCTTAGCCAACACACTTGAGGTGTGTCAACTTTACATAAAAAGACTAGGACACTTGTCCTAATCTTTACACCAAACTAGCAACCTAACAAAACCATTCAACATTAAACCACTTCCTCACTTTTCTACATGCAAAACAACTCACAACTCTCTCTTGTTCTCTCTCTATGAACGTCCCATATACCCTCATAAACCACCATTTGATCAAAAATTCAACCATGAATCATGTGTTTAACTTGCACAAGATGAAAACCCTTTGAAGATATGAAGATTAGAGGTGATCTTAACATGTGAAAATGAGTTTTCATGGAGGTCTTTGGGCTAATTTTCAAGAAGGAGTTTAGGGCTGATTTCATGGAGGTGTTCATCCATTTGAAGGACTCAAGAAGTTGTCTTGCTAAAGTTGAAGATTTGGTAACAAGGAACCAAGCCTTGTTCATAAAAAACTCATCTTTTCATCACTATGGTGGTATAAGGATCATTCTTCCTATCCTTCTTGTTATTTTGATTATGTAATCTTGTATTTTCTTTTACTTATGTATATGTATATGATGATGAATGATGATTAAAAATATTATGTGGGGATTTGGTGTTGATAGATTTGATTAAAAAGATTAAAAGCTACATAAAAGGATGTTAAAATCATGGCTAAATTAGAAGGCTATATAAAACAGTAAAGAATCTTATGATAAACTGATAAAATGGCTTAGATAAATTAATATACAGTAATCTATGAGTCTTGTACACATGTGAGAGTTGGCCATACAATGGAATCATTATAATGAGTGAGATATGATCAAAACAAGTTTAGAGTGCAAATCTGACTACACTGTTTTGGACAAATTTATTAAAATATTTAGAAGTTGATTCAGCAGTAGCTATAAGTAATATAATGAAGCAAATATCATGTAGTTTCTGTGACAAAAATTTGAGGTCCTATCTCATTATAGAACTCTAGATATGGACATTTTAGTGAACTTAAAATTTAGGACTGATTTTGTGAAATTAAAGTTTAATATTATTATATAAGCACTCAAATAAATATAGTATAAAATGTGAATTAAAACCCACTAACTTATATATTTCATTTATATAAATATGCATAAGGATAAATAAATGGACATTATATAAAAATGGTATTTTGGTAAGTTTATAAGTTATAAAAACTATATACTAAGTTTTACGTCTTTTCGGCTAAAACCGAAAGATTAACGTTTTTGTTAAATAAAACTTAGACGGTTGGACCCGTCTAAGGTAAACTTTTATAAACTCACATGCTGATGTATAAACATATATAACAAGTAAAAACCGATAAAACCCGAGCTTTACAACATATAGACATTAACGGGCCAAAGTAGCCTTAATGGACAATAAACCCGACTAATTTGGTAAAATACTTATAAACTTACTTATTGGGCTTAACCCATTTGGGCCCAAAATGTAAAGTATAATACTGATAATAAAAGTATAATTGGGCTAATATAATATATTGGGCTTGTAATGGGCCCATTGGGCCTCAAAATGTAAACAAGTTGAACTAGTGTAACTAGTCTTGAAAATTACCAACACATAAACACTATAATGAATGAGTAAAAATGTACAACCCCACTTGATCATCATCATATATATAAAATCATCATATGTATACATAATTGTTATTTTTATAAAGTCATTGGACAAGAGTCTAAGACGAGTATTATTTGTCTAGGTTTCCGTGATTGAAGCACGTACCGTGTAACACCCCACTTGGATAAGTGGACCGTTACGTGTATTTATGGCGTGTCATCAAAGTATAAGGTAAATGTCCTAAAACATTAACTGACCATAAAGGAAATACCGGAATTAAACATCGGTAATCCAAACATAAGCTCAAAACATGAAAAGTAAAATACTGAAGGAAAGGACTAAACAATGTCCAAATAAGCAGAATAATGTAAGAAGTGCATAAAGTAAGAAGTTCGGATAGCTTCCATTTAATGCACATGCTATCAGAATCCTAAGAGCGTCCTGGTGTACCTGCCGTTAGAACATGAAAGAACTACGGCTGAGCATAACGCTCAGTGAACGGATATAAATCATGATAAGAAATTACTGAAATGAAACATATGATAAAATACTGGAGCTGTAAGACTGATAAGTAAAGTTGCAGCGGAAATCCATGTATAGTCTGTAAAGTCTGATTTATAAATAATAAAGCTGAACTGTTATCTGTTAAATCTGAAAACATGCATTTACTGTATTTTAATTGCCAGAGCTTATATAGGTCATGTGCTGTAACAACGGTGCATGAATAACTAGAGGGGTGACCTCGTCATGCTGTAGAGGGGTGACCTCTAAATAACTGTAGAGGGGTGACCTCTAAATACTGTGCTGGGTGGAGGGATCAGCTCCAATGTAAAGGATGTAGAGCACACACCACATTCACCCTGATAACTTGTAAACTGATAAGCCTAGGATGCATCCATACGCCCCACTAAACATACTGATAAAATGGCCAAACTGAACATGAGTGGGACGATGCAGGATATCACTCTCCTGCATGTGAGTCACGACACCGGTGCCTCTAGTGCCATGGTTATGGTACCTCCGTAACTAGTACATAAACTAGTCATGCTTGTATATAATGCTCAGGCAATATCTTAGTTATTAACATGATTACTGATCAGCTTAAAACATATACTGGGGAAAAACATTTGGTTGCAGACGGGGAATCCTAATCATGCATAGAAAGGAAGTCCTTACTGAAAGGACGGAAAATCTGTACCTCGTGTCCAGTAACGAAGTAAGAACGAAAGCTGAAAGATCAACTCCGATTTCACGAACACTACATAAATAACGGACGCGAAAATAAGTTGACTGATGCTTATTTATTTTACTGATCTTAACTGTTTTCGTGATTTATTTAAGTCAAATATTAATAAAGTCCATTTTAATAAATAACTTTCATATGTCATGAGTTTTATATTTGATTATTAATTAAGCCTTAACTTGATAAGCCCCTTTTAATAAGTCGTGATACAATAAGCTAGACTAATTAAGCTCTTTTAGTATAAACCAAATTTCATACTTTTCGTTAACTCTTATAAGATATTATTAGTTCATTTTAGAGGCTGAAATTCATGTTTTAATCATTACACTAAATAACAACAATCTATATAGTTAAGTCATCAATAAGTTTATATCTCACATATAAGTGAATAACCAACATGTCAAAAACGACAACTTATTAATGCGCATGGTGGTGACTACGGTTATGCTACTGTTGTAAGTATGCATGTGACAAACTGATAAGGCATAAGATTTAGAGTAACTTGTGATTTTAGTACAAAGTATATGAAGGATCAAGAGTTACCTCTCAAAATAGACGAGAACATGTCGTGACAGAAACCAAAACCGAAATGAATTATGAGCACGAATATATAAACCGAACTAAGATATTATGGGCGACTGAAACCCATTACGAACGCTGACCTCTAGGAAATGGAACCAACACTCGAACTAAATATCGACACAAAGCTTAACCTCCAACAAGCGAATCAGCACAGTGACCCGAGAAAGAACCGCCACTAAACGTGTCTCAGGCATAAATTCTTAAGTTGCGATGTGGTAACGTTTCATAGTAAAAGATTAATTAAGGTTAATAGGTGTAAAATATCATTTATTGGCGATAAATGAATATGAATGTAACTAATTTGACTAGGCCTTAATAGAAAAAGAAACGTGTTTTATTTTGGTTAAGTCTTTCATGTTTGCATGATTATCGGAGATCTTTAAGATACGCATGTGACATTGAGAGTCAATTTAGATGGTAGGGGGATTTACTTGCTTAATGATCCAATGTCATATGAAGAATAAATAACCAATTAGCCTAAAATATCGAATTACATGCCACTAAAATTTCGAAACGAACGCGTCTTTAATACGAAGTCTTGTCGATTCTATATGAACACTGAAATTTGCAAATGAGTTACATTTAGTTGGAATTATTATCTCTTTCATTTATTTAAATGTATATACATAACTTATGTCATGTATGTTTAATATAAATAATGATATAAACTTAAGGTTATATTCAAAATGACAAAATAAAATGCTAACCAAATTTTTGGGTTTTACAACTCTTCCCCTCTAAAAGAATAATTCGTCCCCGAATTACAGATACGACTATACTGGGTTTTACAATTCTTCCCCTCTAAAAAGAAGAAATTCGTCCTCGAATTAAAGGTAATAAGCTGATGAAGTTATAAGAACTGAAAGAACACGTAAACTGAAAAGACAAATAAGATGAAGGATAATTTGTCTTCTAATTAAGACATAATGTTGCTGATAGGTATGGACCTGACATGACTAAAAATAATCATGTAACGTGACATGGCTGAAGAGGACATGAAATGTAACCTGTCTGAATGAACTTAACTGGATTTATTGAAGGAAAAGTGATGAGAGGTCCTGATGGACTCCTCCGTTTCGAGTAGTTTCCCGCTTGAAACGATTCATTCGAGGGTCTAAACATAATGAAAATCTTGGTCCTGATGACCCTGTCCTGATGATGCTGAATAGTTTCTAGTTCCATACTTAAGATGGATTTTCTGAATCTGATAGAACGAATAAGCTTTAACATGTAAGATACATGAAACGGTACGTACAAATATTCCGAAAAGATAACATTTATCTCTGAGCAGGCTGCTGAAAATATGTAGGGATAAACTACGTGAATAATTGTGAACGTGCTATGAGAGCAATTGTGAACGTGGTTCACGATCATATGAGAAGTGCTAGGCATGGAATATATTGTGCACGATGATACATGAAACATACTGTGACCGTGATATTAGGACATTTCATGAACGTATGCTAACTGAGAAGGGAATGCCAATGATACAGCCTGAGATGTGAAACTTATACTGGTTATGGAAAAGTTGTGCTAAACTTGAGTCTGGTTTCTCAAGATTTCATTAACCGTATTCGGTAATAACTGCAAAACGTGTATCGCGGAATGGAACACGGACTTGAACGCGAACAATGTTATGAACGCGAACGTGAGCTTAAAGCATGAGATAGCATAAAACATGAAAGTGAAAATAAACGTGAACGTAAACATACACGTGATCGTGAACATGAATTCTGTCTGATATGATGGTCGATGGAATGCCTTGAAATCGTACGGTTTACTGCTGAATTTTCTGCAGGTCCGCTACTGCGTAATCCTTTCGGATGAAAGAAAACGTGTAGGCTGATTACATGGTCGACAATGACTTATATAGTATCATACTTTTTTTTGAGTCAGTGGTAAGCTGATAACAATCTCTATGGAATCATGTCTCCTTTCTGTCCATAATTTCTACTGGTAGTAATAACTCGATAGCATGACAACGTTCTATATTATACCTGCTGGAATGGCAGGCATTAGACATGAACATAGCTGCCTCAACATGTTATGCTGTTTCTATCAAAATTCTGCCTGGAATTTTGGTGCATTCTGGTGGAATTTGGGTGAATAATCATGAAAGAATTTTAGGGAGAACTGTTTGCAAATTCTATGGTAGTAGTCAATTAAGTTCTAGAAAATTTGGTATTTCGTTCACAAGCGTCGGTCGGGACCATCAGGTGATGGCCTTCACCTTCGTAGGATTGTCTGAAATTTCTTCTACTAAAATAGGGTGGCTTAGAAATGCCGCCTTGTTCATCTGGAACTCACATCTGGAAAGCTGCGCATATAATTTCCTCCTATCAGAAAATCTACAGGATCGTAAAAAGATGATTCACATGTTCTTCTCCAGATTTTAGGAGATCAGGATGTTATCAAAGAACATACTGACGATTTTGTCTGCGAAGTCAAAAAAATTATTCATAATTTCCATACTATAACTGGGGCATTAGGGATCCCAGACGTATAAGTCAAAATTTTAGAGAGACCGTAACGTGTTTAACAGCAATCTGGAAAACATCATGTTCTTCTCTCACCATTGCGGGTGTCATGGTCGCGAATTATTCTGGAAAAAATTTAAGATATCGTAGCAGGTCAGGTAAACCTTATATACGTGGAATGAATATCGAATAAGAATGGTGATCTGGTAAAATTTCCGGTGGTCGATGTATGATTATGTTACCGGCCTTCTTTCTAATAGACAAAACCGGTGCACTTTCTGGTGGTGTGTTAGGGCGAATAAGGCCTCGTTCTGGTAACTCTTGCATCACTTGCTACAACTCTTTTAACTCAGCTGAAACCCTGCAATAAAGAGTTTTGAAAATAGGTTCTCTTTTTGAGACAAGTTCGATGTTAAATTATGTCTCGTGGTTAGGAATGAATTTCTGGAAACCTTCTACAATGACCTTTGGAAAACTTTAGGATAATTTGCTGATCATGAATTTAAATAGTTTCAGAAGTAACTTAATAACTGATAGTTATAATTCTTCGTAGCTATGGACTGAGAATTCACGTACTTAAGGCAGAAAAATTTGTACTGATTTTCTGGTCGAAATATAAAGAATATATTTGGGATCTAGTAAGACGGATCTCGTCGTTAACTGAACTGAAACCCTTCATAACTACGGTGTATACTGTGGATTCTTTTCTGGCTGTAAGGTAGATAATGTCTGATTTAGATAAAGCTGACATATGAATAATTTAGCAAACATGGCAAATTTTGCTGAATATGTTTGTCTGTAACCTTACAGAATGAACTCTGCGTGTTTAATCTGAATAATACTCTAGTAGTAGTAACTGAGTTTTTAATTATCTGATTTAGGCGTGTCATGACAAAAACGGTATACTCCCTTGGAGGGTACCCTGAATTTTTGAGAGCCTGATTTAGCAAACATACAGAGTTATGAGTTCTGACTCGTACTCTGAGAAGATATTCGTATGACGTGTACCATGACTGGTGTCCTGATATGTGTCTTCTGAAATGATACATGAGACCTATGTCTCGACTGGTGTCTTGACATGTGTTTTAGTAAATAAATCTAAACAAGGCTGAAAATTTTGTAACTGCTAGGATTGGCGGACCGGTTAAACTGATGACCTCTATATTTCGGGTCACGCCCGTACCGGAGTTCCGATGGTTATTGAATGATTAATTATAAGCACGGTGGTTGTCACTACTACTTTGTCTGTCAATTTATGACGGTCTTATCATGACCGTGATTCATGTAACTATTCTGTTGAGTGGCCGGCTGAGTTCCGGTTCCCACTCTTCTAAATGAACGGTTAGCTGAGTGTAGTGTGACATCTAGCTGAGAAGGTAAAAGCATGGAATGGAATGATAGTGTTTGAAGGTTGAAATTTATTCTTGTCAGAAATTTCAAACTAATAGTTTTCGTCCTTGTTCTGCAGAGTCTTCATAGTATAAACAACATCAGCATCTTGAGAAATCTCCGAAGTATCAACAACATCATCATTTGTGAGGTCTTCAAAGTGTTAGCAGTATCAGCATCTGGTAAAATCTTCAACTCACGAGCAACATCAGCACCTGGTAGAATATCGACAAGTGGAAACGCCTGAGATAATTGAGGATCGATTAGCAATACCCATGGAGTAGGGTACATGGAGTACACCTAGACTACTGTACATGAAGTACAAAATGAATACTACACATGGAGCATATCTGAGACACTATACATGGAGTACACATGAAATACTGTACATGGCACTGGTGGAAATTTTATGGGATGATCGATACTGGTATCAATTGTCTAACATGATCAAAGAAATAAATTGATTTAAACGGTAGTAGATTGAACTGAAATGAGTAACTTGATAGCCTGGTAATTCCTGCGTAGACTTAATGTTGGTTGTATAAAGGTTCGAGAATACGATTAAACAGAGTTTCAACAATGGTCAGCATGAAGACATGACTGATGAAGAACAAACATGATTTATTATGAAAACAGGATTTTACTGTAATCCTTCTGTATCTTAGCATGAAACATTATTATTCTGCTGAAAACATAATCCTTGTAAGGAATCAATGAAACTGAATCCACCTGAAGGCGACATCGGCTTGAGATTGTGAAACTGGATTGATACAAAGAACATAAGAGTATGACCAACTGAGGTTTAACATTAACTGATGTGGATGGCTGCGGTTAAATCTACAAGATTCAAGGAAAAAAAACATGTGACTAAGTATGGGCGATTCTAGTTCGAATCATACTTGTAAAAATTCTATGAGGACTGTCATGTATAAGAATTCATAATCTGGGACTAAATATGGACGGATGTAGTCCAAACCATACTAGTCAAAATTTTAATCAAGGATCATGATATGAACAAAGGTGAACGCTTTTGGGTCGGTTCACAAAACAATTATCGGCTGAAAACATGAATTTTGACCTGAACACTGGTGAATGTTTATGGCTGGTTAACCAATTAATATTCGACTGAAACCAGAAATCTGACATGAGTAAGGATGAACGCCTACGATTCGGTTCATCAATACAAAAGTTTCGAGTAAAAGCACACACGACTAAATATGGCCAGTCCTGTACCAACCTTTTACTTAGTCAAAAACTTTAAGAAAACTGACTGATAACTAACTGATAGATGCATGAAAACATGAAATATAACAATGCCAAAATCTGGGAAGTTCCTGGTGACTACCCACTAGTCACAGGTCAAGTTTTAGAGCCTACAGGTCAAACCTATAGCTCTGATACCATAATTGTAACACCCCACTTGGATAAGTGGACCGTTACGTGTATTTATGGCGTGTCATCAAAGTATAAGGTAAATGTCCTAAAACATTAACTGACCATAAAGGAAATACCGGAATTAAACATCGGTAATCCAAACATAAACTTAAAACATGAAAAGTAAAATACTGAAGGAAAGGACTAAACAATGTCCAAATAAGCAGAATAATGTAAGAAGTGCATAAAGTAAGAAGTTCGGATAGCTTCCATTTAATGCACATGCTATCAGAATCCTAAGAGCGTCCTGGTGTACCTGCCGTTAGAACATGAAAGAACTACGGCTGAGCATAACGCTCAGTGAACGGATATAAATCATGATAAGAAATTACTGAAATGAAACATACGATAAAATACTGGAGCTGTAAGACTGATAAGTAAAGTTGCAGCGGAAATCCGTGTATAGTCTGTAAAGTCTGATTTATAAATAATAAAGCTGAACTGTTATCTGTTAAATCTGAAAACATGCATTTACTGTATTTTAATTGCCAGAGCTTATATAGGTCATGTGCTGTAACAACGGTGCATGAATAACTGGAGGGGTGACCTCGTCATGCTGTAGAGGGGTGACCTCTAAATAACTGTAGAGGGGTGACCTCTAAATACTGTGCTGGGTGGAGGGATCAGCTCCAATGTGAAGGATGTAGAGCACACACCACATTCACCCTGATAACTTGTAAACTGAGAAGCCTAGGATGCATCCATACGCCCCACTAAACATACTGATAAAATGGCCAAACTGAACATGAGTGGGACGATGCAGGATATCACTCTCCTGCATGTGAGTCACGACACCGGTGCCTCTAGTGCCATGGTTACGGTACCTCCGTAACTAGTACATAAACTAGTCATGCTTGTATATAATGCTCAGGCAATATCTTAGTTATTAACATGATTACTAATCAGCTTAAAACATATACTAGGGAAAAACATTTGGCTGCAGACGGGGAATCCTAATCATGCATAGAAAGGAAGGAAAATCCGTACCTCGTGTCCAGTAACGAAGTAAGAACGAAAGCTGAAAGATCAACTCCGATTTCATGAATACTACATAAATAACGGACGCGAAAATAAGTTGACTGATGCTTATTTATTTTACTGATCTTAACTGTTTTCGTGATTTATTTAAGTCAAATATTAATAAAGTCCATTTTAATAAATAACTTTCATATGTCATGAGTTTTATATTTGATTATTAATTAAGCCTTAACTTGATAAGCCCCTTTTAATAAGTCGTGATATAATAAGCTAGACTAATTAAGCTCTTTTAGTATAAACCAAATTTCTACTTTTCGTTAACTCTTATAAGATATTATTAGTTCATTTTAGAGGCTGAAATTCATGTTTTAATCATTACACTAAATAACAACAATCTATATAGTTAAGTCATCAATAAGTTTATATCTCACAAATAAGTGAATAACCAACATGTCAAAAACGACAACTTATTAATGCGCATGGTGGTGACTACGGTTATGCTACTGTTGTAAGTATGCATGTGACAAACTGATAAGGCATAAGATTTAGAGTAACTTGTGATTTTAGTACAAAGTATATGAAGGATCAAGAGTTACCTCTCAAAATAGACGAGAACATGTCGTGACAGAAACCAAAACCGAAATGAACTATGAGCACGAATATATAAACCGAACTAAGATATTATGGGCGACTGAAACCCATTACGAATGCTGACCTCTAGGAAATGGAACCAACACTCGAACTAAATATCGACACAAAGCTTAACCTCCAACAAGCGAATCAGCACAGTGACCCGAGAAAGAACCACCACTAAACGTGTCTCAGGCATAAATTCTTAAGTTGCGATGTGGTAACGTTTCATAGTAAAAGATTAATTAAGGTTAATAGGTGTAAAATATCATTTATTGGCGATAAATGAATATGAATGTAACTAATTTGACTAGGCCTTAACAGAAAAAGAAACATGTTTTATTTTGGTTAAGTCTTTCATGTTTGCATGATTATCAGAGATCTTTAAGATACGCATGTGACATTGAGAGTCAATTTAGATGGTAGGGGGATTTACTTGCTTAATGATCCAATGTCATATGAAGAATAAACAACCAATTAGCCTAAAATATCGAATTACATGCCACTAAAATTTCGAAACGAACGCGTCTTTAATACGAAGTCTTGTCGATTCTATATGAACACTGAAATTTGCAAATGAGTTACATTTAGTTGGAATTATTATCTCTTTCATTTATTTAAATGTATATACATAACTTATGTCATGTATGTTTAATATAAATAATGATATAAACTTAAGGTTATATTCAAAATGACAAAATAAAATGCTAACCAAATTTTTGGGTTTTACATACCGTACATCGGAATTGCCGATAACCCGCTTTCCCATATCAACGTGAGTTCATAGCCTCGAACTCTTTTAAATGTTTTTATGAAATGTTTTATAAACCCGCGAGGGAGAGAACATGTTAGTTTTTATAAAATAGGACACTAGTTGTCCCGATTGTCTGTTTATTGATTTGGACCCGAATGATTGTATGACCCGATGAATGATTAAATGACCCGATAAATGAAATAAAATGGATTATTAAAGTTAGGTTATGTCACTAAAAGTCCCATTAGCATGAATTGTGAACTACCGGGATTTGGTAGACGCTTATGCATATAATAGTACTATTTGGGGACGATTACCCCAGTTCGCACCTTGACGGTTGATCCCCGTCATGCCACATTGATTGGTAAGCGAATTTATGTATGAGAAGATTTCTATAAGCGTGATTATTGTGACGACACGCTGTTTTAGATGGGCAAATGATTGTCGGGTTAGCTACCCGTTGTTTGTTGTAGTAAGGTAACAATGTCATGCGGCTTATAATAATCCAACTAACGAAATACTGCTATACGCACCGAATTACGATATATTGCCTGACTAGCAATACGGGGTCTTATTATTGATATTATGTTCGTGCTTCAGATTTATATAACCATATTCATATAACGGTTTTTATTTAACTCTACACGACGTTATAAAACGTACTGTATGATATTTTTATGACATTGGTTCGTATAATGGTTTTGAAGGCGAAAGCCTATATTGTGATTTTGACAAGGATTTGTATAAAATGTGTTTGGCCTATTTTATGGCCTATTACAATGATTTGTACAAAAATGATTTTCGGTAATAATTATATACCGATGATATATTGATGGTTTTATTAAACTCTATGAATTCACTCGGCGTTATCGCTGACCTTTTCTTTTAACATGTTTTATCTCAGGTACTTGAAGGTAATTCTCGGGAAGACAACAAGAATTCATGGCCCGCACTTAAATATCAATTTCCATTCAAATGTTTTGTAAAACTTGTATGAAATATTATGACGTGGGACCTATGTAAATCTGATATTTATTAATGGAAATGCTTTATTATTAAACGACGCGATTTTTAAGCGTTGTCTATGATGTGAGTAATGTGTTATCCCGTAACACCAACGAGTCTTCCACTGTATTGAATTGTATAAATTTGGGGGTGTTACAGCAATACTTATGGAAGATATGTGAATTGGTTGTTCTTATACGTATACGTATTTACTTATAATAATATATGGAAAATATTTTTGTATTTATGAGTTTTTAAGAGAAAATACTATATGTACATAAAAACCGAGAGAATCCAATAATATATATTTTTGGGTGCAATCTCTTAGGAAAAAGATTGCTTTTTGGATTTTTTAATTTTTTTGGTCAATTCTTTAGGAAAAGAATTATTTTGTTAATTTTTTTAGTTTTTATGTATTTTTATATTTTTGATTTTTTTATTATTTTCTATTTATGATACGTAAAACTAACGTCCACGAGGTGAACGGATCCCAAAATCCAATGAAAACCGTCAATCGATAGTCTCTCATAAAGTCAAAGAACCGGCAGCGGCGCCATTTGAAATTGTGTATAATTGAAGTTCGTTTTCTCAGTTCTTAACAAATTGAAAGTCCTAACAAGTTAGGGTTTATGATTGTTTTTGGTTGGTAAAGGTATTTGGATATTCTACGTCTAATTCAACAATCAAGTAAAAATGGAAAATATTAACTACGTAACCGTAAAACAAACTGCCAATTACCAAATTTGTTATTCACGTAAAGACAAAATGTAAATCTATGAAAGTAAAGGGCTAAAAATGTAAATTTTAAAAATTAAAATGCTTGAAATGTAAATCAATTAACTACAAGGACTAATTGTGAAAATGTAACTAACTTTTAACTAACTTGTAACAATATTCAAAACTGTCTAACCACTTTTGTAAATTTCCGAATGATGAGACTGCTTTTATACATAGTCTCATCGTCCAAATCGGGCTTAAAATGCATTAAATATCATTGAATATACCAAATATATGCTCGTGTTTGTTACTTGTGTATTTTTAGGTACGGATATTGAGGAAATGA
This sequence comes from Glebionis coronaria, assembly GCA_025667525.1. NCBI lineage: Eukaryota > Viridiplantae > Streptophyta > Magnoliopsida > Asterales > Asteraceae > Glebionis > Glebionis coronaria. The sequence continues at coordinate 190,975,025 of CM046882.1, read as the reverse complement.
CAAAAGATCACAAGAATCATTCAAAAACGAACACGGGAAACGAAGCCGCACAATGAACCGGGCCCAAGTTTTGAATTTCCAAAAATACCCTTGAAGAATTGAAGATTGTCAAGTTTGGTCCCTCAACTTTTGAAGATTAACACTTTATACCCCTCAAATATTCAAAATTATGAATAGGGTCCCTAAAGTTTGAAGATATTACATGATCAGTCCTTGAAGAATCCAAGAATTGCATTTGAAGCCCTTGGAAAAAGTTTAGAAACATTTAGTGCCATTTTTGACAAGTTTGCAAAGTTGTCACAAGTAATTGGGGCGTTGTTAGCCATTTATTACAACATGAACAAATCAAGGAACCTTGGGGGCCATTACTGCCAGACAACTAAACTTCACCATCCAACCAGAACTTGACACCTCATCAATACCCACCCATCTACCCAAATACCCATTTACCCTACCCAACCCGTAACCAAACCCACCCACCAGGTTTATTAAATAAACTTGGTCAAAACTAGTCAAACCCTCCCAAGTTTTCACACTAAACACCAAGTTTAAAAACTTAAACCCCCATTTCGGATTAAAATCCCTCTAAACACCCACATAAACCCTAAAAATTTCCAGACCTAATTCACTCAAGATCAAAGGGGTTTTTACCCTACTTTTTCAGATGGGTAATTCATCCCATCCACATCAAAACCCACTCACCATATTCCCCTCACACTCACCCCATGTACCTCCCCCATGGTCCCCAACCCGTCACTTTCTTCACAAAACCCCAAAGGGACAAGATAAACGGCTAGATGGATTTTCTTCTTCCCAAAGGCATCAACAAACGTCCAAGATCAAAAGAAGAGAGCTGTCATCACATGGGTTCATTTTGACCCAATTTTCAGTCAAAATCCAAGGGCAATTTCAGATTTTCTTTGTATTAGGGTTTAGCATTTGAATATTTTATTATGTATTCTAGACTCTTCTGTTCCCTAGTATAAATACAAGGTGGTTTGTACCTTGTATTTCTTGTTCCAGTTTTTAGGCTTTCACATTGTAATTCCTTTTTAATGAAATAAAAGTTTGGTATTTGTTAAAACAATTTGATTACTTTTTATGTTTATTAAAAGTTGTGTGTGTGTTGAAAGCTAATACTGAGTTCCAAAATTTGTTAAGGTTTTGAGTTTTCAAAAAAGGGTTTTTGAATAGGTTTGATATTTTCAGAAATTTAAGAATACTAAGAAGTGAAAGTGGATTGGTGTTCTTGTTTTTCTGAGATTGATTCCTTGACTAAAACGTGTTAAAAATTTCAAGGGTTGTTGGTTTATTGATTTGTAAAAAGGTTAAAGGTTTGAAAAAAATCAGAAAGTGTATTATTATGCTTGTTTTTCACTTTGTTCTTAGCAGGATTGAAGCTTGATTTTTGTCCAAGGTTCTGCATAGGCCCCAACCTATTTGGAGGTGGCTAAGCTGCCACTAAGGGACCTGGATGTAGGTCCCTTAAGGTAGTTCCTTGTTTCCCATTTCAATTTTCAGTTTTCTGAAAAATATGTGCTTTATGTGATTTGCATGATAGCTGTTTGAATGCTTGTTTGCTGGTTTGTTTATGCTCTTTAGTGCTTATTATGCATGATTAAGGTAGTAGGAATTAGATTGGTTGAGTTTGGTTTTGATTTGCTTTGAAAAATTATTTTCAGAAAATATTAAGGGGTGTTTGGGTAAGGGTTTAAGTAGGGGTTAAGATCATTAATCTTGCTTAAAACTTGTTGAGACACACTTCATAGGTTGTTTGTAGGTAATATAAGTGGTTAGGTTTCAATTTAATAGGTTTTAAATCAAGTTGTATGCATAAAAATTGGTTCAAGTTGTCAAAATCAGTAAGTGTCTTTTTTTTGCCAGATTTTGTATGATTTGTGCATCAAGTTTGGAAATCTGTTAGATTGTAGGTCATAGCAGGATTGTGTGTTGATTATATGCTATTTGGTGTCATTGTGTGCAAGTTTTTGAGCATTGAATCTTACTTGTGTGCTAACTGCATCAGAAAACAACCCCCAGACTTGTGCATATCATATCAGAAACATTCATTGGCCATTTTGTGCAATTTGTGTGATTTTTGGTTAAGTAGCTTGCTTGTTTTGTGTTAATCTTGACTCCCTATACTCAACTGAGTATAGGGGTGCCCCATTTGTCCATCAAAACCAACACAAACTCAAGAATCAAACCCTCTTGATTCAGTTTTCACATGTGAAGAAATACATTCTTTGTGTTCATCAGAAAGTCCTACCTGGGCATTGTTTTGATTTCTGAAGCTTGAATCTTGCTTGTTTTTGATTAAAAGGTTGTTTTGGGATAAGTAAGTGTTACTGAATTTGTGTTTTAAAGTTTTAAAAAGAAAAAAAAATAAAAGAGTAAAAAGGACGTGGCCAGGACTCGAACCTGCGCCACTCCTCCTACACACAAACGCGTTAACCATCTCTGCCCTAGGGTCTTTGACTGATAGAGTTCATTTCAAATTGTATTTAAGTAGTGTTTGTTTTGTGACTTATTTAACTAACAACTTATTAATAAGCTGTTTCCAGCTTATTCCTTTAAGCTTTTTCACATTTAGCATTTTTCTTTTGTTTTCATATAGGTTAGGGACTTTCTGGTTCAAAAATATTATTTTTCCCGTACTTATTTAATTTTTTAGGATTATTTTTTAGTTTAAAATTTGAAAAGTAAATTAAAAATAGGAAAAAGCATTTTAAAAATCCAAAAAAATAGTTTTTAGGTTTTGATTTATATTTTTGAGGTTTACAGCTATTTAAGTTTTCAAAAAGTCTAATTTTTGATTTTATAGGATTTTAGGGTTTTTAACCAACTTTAAAATTCAATATAAAATTATTAAATAGGTTTTAGAAACTTTTAATTGCATTTTTGTTTTAGTTACATTATTTAGGATTTTTGGTAATTTTTTAGAATTTTTTATTAAACTTTGAATTTTTTGAATATTTTATTATTAAAAATTGAAAGTTTGTTTTTTCTACTTTTTTCATTTTTCTTAGATTATAGACACTAAATTAGGAATTTTGTAACTTTCCAAATATTTTTAGGACTTTTCAATTATTTTCTAGAATTAATTTAAGTTTTAATTGATTTTAATAGTTTTTAAGTGTTTAAAAATAGTTTAATTTGGTTTTAAAATTTTAAAAAATAATTTTTAGCTTAATTAGGTTATTTTTGAGGTTTACAAACTTTGAAATCTTGTTTAGGGCTTTTTAATAATTAATTGTGATTTTTAGGGCTTTAATTAGCATTAAAAAGTCATTATCTAATTAATTAAAAGGTTTTAGCAAGTTTGGATTTTTGTAAACTCTTAGAATAATATTGTGGATTTTTAGTAATTTTTAGGAATTTTTAGGTTAAAATTTTAATTTTGGCACTATTTACGGTTTTACGTGAACGCGTTTTCGTCTTAGCTCGATCCGTCTTCGTAACCGTCATTTCTTTCTTATTTCTCTTTTCTTCTTAATAAAATCATCAATCATTAATCAATTCTTAACACAACACACTAGCCTCCTCGAGAACGAACTTGAACTCATTTGGTCATTAGTGCTCGGTTTTCCTAAACCGACACTTAATACTTACCACTTTTGTTATCCTTTTCCTAAAGGGTACAAAAACATTACATCAAAAATGGCGCCGCTGCCGGGGAGGCGTGTTGTGTTTTGATTGAACCATTGTTTTTTTATATAGCCATAATTAGTATTTGTATTAGTAGCACTCTACTAATACGTATTATCGTTTTTCGGTTTTTGTGTGAATATTATTACTATATTGTATACGTAGAACAATAAATTCACAAGTACTCCAAATACGTGAGAAATCACAACCTTGACTTGGGAGGTCATTACCCAATCATTGTATTCGAATCTCAAACCAAAGAAAAAGGCAAAAATAGATAAATACTTTCGAGAAGCTCGATTTTGAAAATACAAACTATAAGGTGGGTATAAGGCGGTTGTATTTCACGACCTAAAGGAAAAAGGCTCTTAAGTGCTTCGCGCCGCCTCGTTTCCTCCGCTTGCTTGTGCGTATTTGATTTTGAGAGCTAATCGAGGGTTTTGCCGCCCAAAGTATTATTACATATCATATATATTTTCTTGGTTTCTATTGATTAAACCCTCTTGAACGATTTGGTGTTCCACCATCGTTCTAAAGTCATCGAAGGCGTTCACTTCACGTGATCGTTTTCATTCCTTGAGGCTTCTTTAATTGAGAGATTTGATTAAGGAGGAGATTTGTAGATTTTTGTCTACCTAATACATTTCATCAATTTCCAAAAAAGTTAATACCATCAAAAACCACAAAAAAATTGAAAAATTAAAAACACCAAAAAGAATCTTCTTTGCTCGTCTCCTCGTTGTACGTGACGTTTATGCTAACTCGTAATCAAGCAAAACATGCACGTAGACGAAAGAACAAAACTCCCACTCCAACTCATTCTAGTGAGGAGTCTCCTATTGACGAACCCATTGTACGAGAAGCACCAACCATGGCGAATCGAACTATGATGGAGTTACTTCAAGCACCCACCGAGGGTTATGGAGAAGCTATTGTGATTCCCGCAATCCTTGCGGAGAATTTTGAGGTGAACGGGTTTGTTGTCGATGATCCAAAACAACAAATTCCGTGGTGATGAGAAGGACAATCCCCACAACCATATCCGCCAATTCAATCGTCTTACCGCCACGTGCAAATTCAAGGATGTCTCGAATGACTCGATTAAGATGATGCTTTTTCCGTATTCCTTAGCGGGGCCCGCTAAAATTTGGTTAGAGAAAGAGCCACCCAATTCTATATTGACGTGGAAGGATCTCGTTTCAAAATTTGTAAACCAATTTTTTCTGCCCTCTAAGACTACGCATTTGAAAAATGAGATTTCTAAATTTTCACAAGAATCAAATGAAAGTTTTTCAACGGCTTGGAATAGGTTTAAGGAGATGTTACATGAATGTCCTCATCACGGTTTTTCCGACTTGCACCAAATAGACACGTTTTACAATGGAATTAATGATCATGAAAGAGATTATTTAAATGCCGCCGTGGGTGGTAATTTTTTGTGTAAAACGGTCGAGGAAGCTTTGGTCATAATTGAGAATAGGTCTAAGGTTTATAGCCCTCGTAACACACCGAGTGTTGCCAAATTGGGCTCGTCATCATCGTCTCGTAGCATTAATGCTTTACATGATGAGGCAAATGAAGAAAATCGATTTTTTGATAGATTTGCTAGCCTTATGTCCCATTGGAAAGCTCAAGAAGCTTCAAATTCCGCTTCGGTTAAAGCGGTTTCTAAGAGTTGTTTGTCGTGTGGTGGAACTCATGATCTTTCCGAGTGCATTACCGCGGATGGTAACACTTCGAGTGCTTATGTAGCCACGGGAACTTATAACCAAATCGGTCAAGGTTCCCGCCAAAATCAAGCTCCACCAAATCAAAATGCTAATAACTATCGAAACAACAACCAAGGTGGTAATTATCAAGGAAATCAAAGGAATTACAATAAGGGTAATTATCAAAGTGGAAATGGGCAAATTTCTAACCAAAACCAAAACCGTGATTTTCAAACATCGACTCAAGGTTTTCAAAACGATCACACCAAAAATCTTCAAGGAGAATTTTTGAATTATGCTAAGGCTAATGATGCTAAGTTTGACAATATGCAACGTGAAATGGTTAGCTTAAGATCCGAGTTGAAAAACGAGCTTAAAAAGAACTTGCTAATGAACTTAAAACTCATGCTAATAAAATGGGAGGAAATGTCCAAAGACTCCAACAAAATCAACAAAAAATGGAGCAAGGTCAACATGAGATTAAGCAAGAGTTGTTAAAAGCGGATGCTAGGCAATCTAAGTTTGAAGACCGAATGGGAAAAATGTTTGAAGCTATCATGTGTAAGCCCTCTTCTTCGGGTGGTCTTCCTAGTGATACCATCGTGAACCCGAAAGGAGAATTGAAGGTTGTTACTACTCGTAGTGGTAAAACTTTCAAAGAACCCACTTCTCGTCCAAGTACTTCTATGGAGAAGGAAAAAGAGAAAGAACCCGAGGTGGTGGTAGAAAAGGAGCAAATTACAAGCCCACGAAGTACCGCTCAACCAATACCAATCATGGAACCCGAGATTCCAAGGCCGTTGCCTATGCCTACTATACCCCAACCCACACCACCTTTACCATACCCTTCAAGACGAGACAAGGAAAAGGCACAAGAACGAAATAATTATCAATTTGAACTTTTTATGAAAATGTTTCGTGACTTGCATTTTAATATAAGTTTTGCCGACGCCTTAGTCATGATGCCTCGATTTGCCGCGAACTTCAAAAGTATGTTGAATAACAAAGAGAAATTGCAAAAATCGCCTAGTTGTTCATCGGTTTTTCTAAGCCGCATACCTCAAAAAGTCGGTGATCCTGGAAAGTTTTTAATCCCATGTGCTATACAAGACATGGAAGAATGCTACGCCTTGGCCGATCTTGGTGCTAGTATTAATTTGATACCTCTTGAGATTTTTAAATCGCTCAATCTTCCCAATCTCACTCCTTCAAGAATGTTAATCGAAATGGCCGATCATTCTACGATTCTAGCTTGTGGAGTTGCCGAGGACGTCATTGTGAAAGTTGGAAAGTTCTACTATCCTGTAGACTTTATTGTTTTTGACATTCCTATTGATCCTAAAGTTCCGTTAATTTTAGGTCGATCTTTTTTGGATACCTCGAGAGCACTTATCGATGTGCATGCAAGGAAAATCACTCTTCGTTTCAATGAGGAAGAACTCGTCATTAATGCAACCCAAAACTCCACTCTTTCTCATGTGTATTCCATCATGTCTTTGTACAATGTCAATCCCATCAAAAACATTTGCAAAAAGATTTCAAATAGAGTTTTAGGAGTTGTTGAGAAAAATGAAGTTCCGTCCCCTCCGTCGGTGGAGGTTAAGAGTGTTAAGCCTACGATTCCAATCTCGAGTGATTCTTCGGATGATGAATACGTTGATCCCGATGGGGAAGTTTTCTTTGTTGACAAAAGATTTGAAAACTTACCACCACCTTTACCAAAACGGTTTCAACATGTGAGAATTTTTAGTGTGACTAACATTGCTTTAGAAACGCCAAATATTTTTGACATAATTAAATCGGGTTTTCACAAAGAGAGTGTAAAAGATGAAAAAGGAAAAGATTTTAAATTGGATTTAAAAGATTTTTCTACAACTCTAACTCCGTCATCACCACGTGTTTTGAGTACTACAAGCTCGTCTTCTCCTTTTGACGATGCTTTGTGTGGACTTAGTGTGGGGGAAGCTCCTTATGTTCCCTCCCCTTTCTCCACCGAGGACGAGATATTTGATCCTGGAATTGCTTATATAGGGAAATCTCGGTCTTCCACCGATGCAATAAATGGAAAATCTTTTCATTTGATTGGTGTGAGTCTACCTCGAGTAGCTCAATGTTTCTATGACTTACCCATTGTCCCACCCTTCTATTTCTTCTCTCCTATTTTCTTGAAACTCTTTGAGTTTTTGTTGACCATTGATGAAGTGGCGTTGATTTGTTTTTCCAATAAAAACGAGAACGCCATCTTCGATCCCGGTATTTTGCACCATCAAAGGACTTAGTCCTTAATACCGGTTGTTTTTGGGCCTTGTTTATCATGTAAGCCCCACTAAAAATTGACCATATCATGATTATCCCTAAATGATCACATTTATGGGGATTCGAGTCGAGCTTCTGACTCGGTTATCAAAAACAAGGTGCCTCGTGGGGGATACCCATGCTTATCCATGTACATATTATTGCTTTCTAATTAGTTTAATGTGAGGGGATTTGTGCCCTTCCAACCTTTGTTCCGTGGTTGTTTGTGCATTGTGGTTTTTAGATCATGATCTTCACGATTGGAGCCTCTCGTGTTTCGTTTTATGGGAGCACTCGATCGTTTGCTTTGGAGACATTTCTCAATATCCAAATGATATATCCTTGATTGTTCTAACCTTAGGTTTTTAGCACACTTCATAAACGGCTATTAATTTATTGGTTACACCCTTTCCATGCTAGATTAGGCATTCGACTACGTCTCTAGTATGGGGGTGTTTGCACCCCTAGACTCGAAACATTGAGGACAATGTTTAACTTTAGTATGGGGGGGTGAATAGATACTTGCCTTGCCAAACCTTCACGCTTTCCAAAGTTTATCTTTTTGTTTATCGTTTTGTTGCAAAATAAGGCTAAAAATGGCTAAATTTTAAATTTTTCTCATATTTCATAAGTGTTTGAAGACACGAATGTAGGTTTTCCGATGGCGAGAATAAGAGTAATTTTTGACTCGACCGTGCGTGTTGAGCACTTAGCTTTGATTCCTTAACTACACATTAGGCTAAGTCTCTTAAATGAGGACAAGAAATGATAGATGATACTAGCATTTTCATTGGGTTCAAAATAATTCTCTCACACAGTCCTCTCGAATTGATCTCGGCCTTAAGTGGAATGATTGTTCTTGGTATTAAATAAAAGGTTTGGTTTTCTAATCTACTTAATGTTAAAACGTACTTAAAATTAAAACTTAAATCAAAGATAATTAATTTAATGACGATTAATAAAAACTTGAATTAAAATTAAAATTAAAATTAAGATTAAAATTAAAATTAAAGTCACAGTTACAGTTAAAATATAAATTGTGAAATAAACGTAAAGAAACAGTAAAACAGTAACACTAAAAGAAAATTGATTCGGAACTTTTTACCCTTGATTCGGAACTTTACTCATGCGGAACTTTCGCTTGGAACTTAGGTTCATTCGGAACTTTGTTCATCCGGAAGATTTTGATTCATTCGGAACTTTGTGATTCATGCGGAACTTAATGCTCATTCGGAAGTTTGGACTGATTCGGAAGTTTTTGGTTCATCCGGAACTTTGTGGTTCATTCGGAAGTTTTTGGTTCATGCGGAAGTTTTACTCATTCGGAACATTTAGACTCATTCGGAACTTTTTGAAAGAAAACTCATTCGGAACTTACTGTTCATCCGGAACTTACTGTTCATTCGGAAGATTGTAACTCATCCGGAACTTTGTAGTTCGTTCGAAAGTTTTACTCATTCGGAACTTTTCAGAAACAAAACTCATTCGGAACTTAGGTGTTCATCTGGAACATTTGGTGTTCATCCGGAACCTGGGAACACAGATACAGTAATATACCCGAAGAACAAGGAAAACTAATTTTAAACCAAAAATCACCAAATTTTTCACCAAATCTTAAATAAAACTAAACACAAAGCATCTACTAACCATAAACTACAAATCCCATTAACAAAAACACAAATCCCAACAACTTTTGAAGATCAAACTCAATAAAAATAAGAACTTAAGAACTTGAAGATAAAGATGATGGTGAACAAGATGAAATGGAAAGATTAAACAAGACTTTGTATTTATGATTGATGTTTTAACAATAACAAAACAAAGATTAAGAATTACAAGATTGAAAATCAAAGATCAAAATCACCAAACACCCTAATGGTGTTGGTGATGGGACGAACTAAAGGGAGAAAAAGAAGGAGGAGAGAAAACTAAAAACTAACTGACTAAAATGTGTGAGGGGTGAGCTTTATATAGGCTTGTCTTTTGGTTGGTGAGTGGGCTTTCTCCCGTTCTTCTTGTCTTTTCGTCTTTTCAGAAAAGTTGACGTTTTCGATTCTGATTCGGGATTTGTTGTCGATTAAATTCAACTCGTCTTTTAATTTCTTCGTTTAATAGACTTGAGTTTCTTCGACTTATGAAAATCTTCCATCTTTGGTCCTTTTCTTCGATAAATCTTCGAATAGGCCCAGTGACTTCAAATCTTTTGCATCTCTTGGACAATAGACTTTATCTTGAGTCCTTTTCTTCGGTAAAACCCGTGCAATTCCCATGTTTTCTTCAATATTCATCCGGTTGGCTCTGAAAACATAATAAACACAAAAACCACGCATAATTCCAAACAAATGATATTAAATACGTGTTTTGGTCTCGTTTTAGCCAGAATTAAGTGGTAAAAGGATGGGTGTTTACACACCTATCAAATCCCCTACACTTAACCATTGCCATGCCCTCATGCAATGCTTAGTGATAAAGCAATTTTACACTTTTCTTATAATTAATCAACCTTGGCCAAAAATTAAAGTACTAAAAGAAATTAAAACTTAAAAGGATAGAAAACCATTTTCACTTGAAAATAGCTACATGGAAATAACTTGCAAAGAGATCAATGACTTACATTAGGGCTTTTGTGCTGCGAAGATTTATCACCCTCAAGTTTCACGTTCCCCAAACTAAGCTTAAAAACGAGATCATTGTTATTATAAGTTAGCAATTCAAACACTTACACACATGGCTTAATTAAATGCTTAAACTCCCTTATTCCTAGGTGTATCTCTTATATTTTATTTTTGTCTTAGAATGATCATGAAGATGCATTTTTTTGACTTATTTCGATAGTTTATTTAGGCTGAAAGCAAAGTAGGACGATTTGATCAATAGTTAGCTAAAGGACAAAATCTCTTAAAACTGCTTCTCGGGATATCAAAAAGTTCATATCTTGGCATAACTTGGTTCACGATTTGAGACCTTTCTCGGGCCGATATTTGGCATGTACTTCATACTTCATATCTTCGAGAGACGTTCTTGAGATAATGGTCTTCTCATCATAATAGAGTTTCTTCACTTGGAGACTTTTGAGGGGTACTCCAACTTTGTTGACCACGACTTCATGATTATTTCTTCAATCTCTAATTGGGATTTTGAGATACAACGATCCGCCTCCTTTTCGGACTTGGATCTATTTATCCTCATACCTTGTTAGGGTCTTTTCGGATAGACTTCTCCATGATCTTTATGGGAGTTGATTGCTTTTCGTCGTGAGTCTTGATCCTTCATATTGATTTTGGGAATAATGCTTATCACATCACTTTGGATCTTCAGCAATAAAATTGAATCCTCATGCCTTGTTAGGGCCTTTTCGGACTCACCAATCTTCGCGCCCCGCTTCATAAGTTATGCCTTGGCTATGAACTCTTATCATTACCGAGCAACTTTTAAACGATCTTGGGCTAGAAGCTAAGTAACTTTTCAAATCGTACGACCTTACTTATTGCAGATAAATTATTAGCAAGTGATGGGAGAATAGGCAAATAATTACACCAAGTGAGCTTGCGCAAGAATACCGACTTATAATTGACTCTTATCATTTCTCGTCCTCCACAATTTAAAATCTCAAGTAATGAGACTCGTGGATGCTTAGCCTAATAAACCAATTAAGGTCTACATGGTTAAGGATACTAGCTAGAATAAACTTGGATAAGTCTATTCGGGTTGAGTCAAAATAAACGCAACGGGCCTAATATGTCAAAGATTTCTAAACTAGCTACACCACTTTATTAATATTTTTGACTTAATTGTGGAATATATACATATGAAAGCAACGATAAAAATTTAAAAATTACAACTAAATGGCCAAAGTTAATAAAAAATTTGAAAAATGTTGAAAAATATGATTTTCCGGTTAAATGAAGGCATTTTCATGGAAAAGTCCACTTAAAACTTCGATAGAAGTCCCCCTACACTTAAGATAAACATTGTCCTCAATGTTTGAGCATGTGGGAAAAGTCTCCCCTACACTTATGACATTGTGCACGTTGGTTAACTCAAGTTAAGGATGGGACGACTAAAGTGATCAATTTCAAATGTGAGTATGAAGAAAATTGAATCACGATAGTTGAGAGATAGAACCGGATTTCGGATAACACGGGAGCACGGTTCTTCAAAGTTTCCAAGAGTGCACTTATCCCTGTAATCACATCACCACACAAAAACAAAGACTCTATAGAGGCTCCCCTACACTTAGGGGGTTAAAGGGATAGATACTCGGGCTGCCGCCCGAGGAGCGCTTGTTTTTGATAACTGAGTCACGAGCCTGACTCGACCCAAATTTAGTTCATGGGGAACGTGGTGAGGGATGGAATCATCTCATGAGAGATGTCCTCACCAAAGTACAACTTCACTCGTTGGCCATTCACCTTAAAATTCGGTCCATCAGGTTGAGCGAGCTCGAGAGTACCATATGGAAAAATTTGGGCAATGGTGAATGGGCCGGACCAACGAGATTTGAGCTTGCCCGAAAAGAGTTTCAACCGAGAGTTAAAAAGTAAGACTTTGTCTCCAACATGGAACTCTCGGTTTTTGATCTTGGAGTCGTGAATGAGCTTAGTTCTTTCCTTATAGATCAAAGAATTTTCATAAGCCTCATTCCAAAGTTCATTCAGCTCATTGAGTTGGATCTTGCGTAGGTCACCGGCTTTGTTAATATCAAAATTAGCCCACTTCAAGGCCCAATAAGCCTTGTGCTCCAACTCAATGGGGAGGTGGCACGCTTTCCCGTACATAAGACGATAAGGCGTACAGCCGATCGGGGTCTTGTAAGCAGTACGGAAAGCCCACAAAGCATCATCAAGTTTATCAGCCCATGAGGCACGATGCTCTCCCACGGTTCTTTCCAGAATTCGCTTAAGTCCTCGGTTGGATATTTCAGCCTGGCCATTAGTTTGTGGGTGGTAGGCTGTGGAAAGACGATGATTTACACCGTACTTAGCCATGACTCTAGCAAATTGGTCATTGCAGAAATGAGTCCCACGATCACTAATAATGGCGCGAGGCACACCGAATCTAGCGAATAGAGCTTTCAAAAAGTTACAAACCACCCTTGCGTCATTAGTAGGTAAAGCTTTGGCTTCAACCCACTTTGAAACGTAGTCAACGGCTACAAGGATGTATTTGTTTCCTTTAGAAAAAGGGAATGGCCCCATAAAGTCGATACCCCAAACATCAAAGATTTCGCACTCTTGAATGAAATTCTGAGGCATCTCGTCTTTATGTGTGATCGTGCCTTGTTTTTGGAAAACATCACATCTTTTAACCATATCGTGAGCGTCACGATATATGGAGGGCCAATAAAATCCCAAATCAAACACTTTTTTGGCGGTGTAGTTGGGACCAAAGTGACCACCGGTGGGTCCTTTGTGGCAAGCATTAAGGATTTCTGAAGCTGCCGGTCCATCAACACAACGGCGGATAATCAGGTCGGCACATTGTTTGAATAGGTAAGGGTCGTCCCAAAAGTAAGTCTTAATGTCGGTGAAGAACTTTTTCTTTTGTTGGGACGTCAACCCTTCCTTGAGAATTCCACCCGCCAAGTAGTTTGCAAAGTCCGCAAACCACGGGGTTTCATTCGACTTCGAGTTTATAGACATTAAGGTCTCCAAGGGAAAAGAATCATTTATTTCTTTGTTCGTATGATCCCCTTGGTAAGGATCCTCAAGTCTGCTGAGATGGTCCGCGGCTAGGTTTTCAGCTCCTTTTTTATCGCGAATTTCGATTTTAAATTCCTGGAGCAACAAAACCCAGCGAAGAAGTCTTGGTTTGGAATCTTGCTTTGTCAACAAGTACTTCAGCGCGGAATGATCGGTATACACAATTGTGGTGGAAAGGACAAGATAGGGGCGAAATTTTTCAAAGGCATAGACAACAGCTAAAAGCTCTTTTTAAGTTGTCGTATAATGCAATTGTGCCCCCGTCATTGTCTTGCTAGCGTAATGGATTGGTTGGAAGTGTTTGTTCACTCTTTGTCCCAGAACCGCTCCAATAGCAAAATCACTATCATCGCACATCAACTCAAATGGCATCTCCCAATTAGGGGTAACCAAGACGGGTGCCTTAGTTAGCTTATCTTTAAGCGAGTTGAAGGCTTCAAGACACTCTTTGGAGAAGATAAAAGGAGTATCTTTTTCCAAGAGGTGGGTCATCGGGCGAGCGATTTGAGAAAAATCTTTGATGAATCGACGGTAGAAGCCCGCATGACCCAGGAAACTTCTCACACCCTTCACGGTTGAAGGTGGAGGCAACTTTCCGATAACATCGACTTTAGCACGGTCTACTTCAAGACCGGCTTTCGAGATCTTATGTCCAAGCACGATGCCTTCTTTTACCATAAAATGGCATTTTTCCCAATTCAGAACTAGGCGAGTGTCTTCACACCGCTTTAGCATACGTTCCAAATTGGCAAGGCAAGAAGAGAAGGAATCCCCGAAGACTGAGAAATCATCCATGAAGACTTCCATGGTTTGTTCAACCATGTCATGGAAGATAGCTAACATGCACCTTTGGAAAGTCCCGGGGGCATTACATAAGCCAAAAGGCATTCTTTTGTAAGCAAAAGTGCCATAGGGACAAGTGAATGTTGTCTTCTCTTGATCTTGGGGATCGATGGGTATTTGAAAATAACCCGAGAAACCATCAAGAAAGTAGTAATATTCATTACCCGCTAAACGTTCAAGCATTTGGTCCATAAAAGGTAGAGGGAAATGATCCTTTCTCGTGGCATCATTGAGTTTGCGGTAGTCTATACAAACTCTCCACCCAGTAACGAGACGAGTGGAAATTAACTCGTTGTGTTCATTGGGAACAACGGTTATTCTGCCCTTCTTGGGCACACAATGGATTGGACTAACCCATGGTGAATCCGAAATAGGGTAAATCATACCCGCATCAAGAAGTCTGATAACCTCTGTTTTGATGACTTCATGGATTTTTGGATTCACCCTTCGTTGGCTTTGAATTGTGGGTTTAAAGTCGTCCTCCATGAGAATTTTGTGTGTGCAGAAGTGAGGATAAATTCCACGAATATCCGAAATCTTCCAAGCAATAGCCTTCTTATGATCTTTCAACACGGCGACAAGTCGGGCTTTCTCTTCATCCTTCAAATCCTTAGCAATGATGACTGGCGACTTCTTCTCTTCTTCAAGGAATACATACTCAAGATGGGGCGGCAACTCCTTAAGTTCTAGATCCGGAGGATTGTCGACGGGAGGCGTATTCGAAGTCGGAGTATCGATAGCAATAACCGTGGGAGATGGAGGAGAAGGATTGTATTCTTTGAGAAGGTTTTTAATGAAGCTGAGATCTTCATCCCAATTGGTAGTAGAATCGTCATTGTCTAAATTCACATCTCCCATGGTGGCTTCCAAATCTTTCCAAAGGAAATCACTTTCTCCAAATAGAGATAGGGATGAGTCGATAGAGGAAACGGTCTCAACATTAGGAAGAGAGGTAGGAATACTTTTACAAGCATCTTTGAAGTGTTCTTCACAGGCCTCATCAAGAACGTCAATATAATTAACACTCTCGTATGCATAAGGCTGTTTAGACAACTTTCCCATGTTGAAGACTACTTTATCGTCACCCACTCTCATGATAAGCTCACCGGCTTCAACATCGATGAGAGTGCGACCGGTCCTCAAGAATGGACGACCAACAATTAGTGGCACACGGGGGTCCATCTCGTAGTCGACGACAACGAAATCAGCAGGGAAGGTGAATTTGTCGACTCCTACAATGACGTCTTCGGCTATCCCCACTGGATAAGCAACCGTACGGTTAGCTAATTCCAAAGTCATTTTGGTGGGGACTAGCTCTGGGAGAGATAATTGCTTCCAAACACTTAGAGGCATGAGATTAATACTGGCACCTAGATCGGCTAGGGCCATGCAATTCTCTACTCCCGGGAAATTGCAAGGGATAAGGAAACGACCCGGATCACCAAGCTTAGTTGGCAATTTCCTTAAGAGCACTGCAGAGCAATTCTCATTAAGTTGGGTGTTGGCAATATCGAGGAGCTTTTCCTTGTCGCTCAGAAGATCTTTAAACATTTTCGCGTATTTGGGCATGTGAGCGAGAGCCTCAGCGAAGGAGATATTGAAATTCAATTGTTTGAACATTTTAAGGAAGTTCGAAACCTGAATATCATCCTTGCTCTTTTGCTTCTCTTTCCTCAACCTAGATGGATAAGGTATATTGGAAGAAGAGGAAGGCTTTGGGAGAATAGTATCACTCCAAACCACGGGTGGAGGAGGGGTAGAAGGAATAGGAATAGGAGCAGGTGACTCATTCTCCTTAGTCACAACCACCGGTGGAGGTATAGGAAGCTCGGGTTCCTTGGTACCTTTGCCACTTCGAGTGGTGATTGCTTTCATCTCCCCTCTTGGATTCGCAACGGTGTTACTCGGAAGAGTACCCGAAGAAGAGGGTTGATTACCTTGGAAGAAACCAGCCATCATGTTCCTCAGATCATTAGTTTGGCTATCCAACGTGTTTCTCATGTCGGCTCTCAAATCGTTTCCTTGCTTGACCAAGTCTGCTTTCAAGTTTCGCACTTCCTGTTGGAGATTTTCCACAATCACATCATTGGTCCTCATGTAGGTTGCAACCTCTTGGTGTAATGCAGTGGTGGTTTGGTTGGGAGGAGCATTGTATGCGGGTGGTTGATAAGCAGGTTGTTGGTAAACTTGGTTGTTACGTTGAGGTGGTTGTTGCTGCTTGTGAGGAGGTATGTATGGTTGTCGAGGTTGTTGTTGTTGTTGAGGAGGGCGATTAAGGTTTTGTTGTTGGTTTGGGTTGGTAGGAGGAAAGCCAGGTGGGGAAAGATAATTGTTGGAGCGGTAGCTAAGCAAGTTACGGTCACCTTGAGGTCTAGCTTGATAAGCAGGTTGAGGATAGGTGCCATATGCCGCATTCACATTCTCAGCAGGGTAGTCTTGGGTGGCGGTACAAGTTGTGTAAGAGTGAGGACCACCGCATATCTCACAAGGTTGGCTGACAGCGTTCACTTGAGCGTTTTTGGCGTTGTTGCTGTTGTTGTTGCTGACGGTGTGGGTGACAAGCGATTCAAGAAGCGTAGTGATTTTGTCCAATCGCTTGTCGCTGTCACTTGTGCTAGCACTAGCGACATTGGTCCGAACACTCTTGGTTTGCACACGAGATTTATTCTCAATGATGTCCCAAGCAGCATTGGAAGTCTTAGCCAATAGATTACCCCCCGAGGCACTGTTCAGTGAATCTTGGTCACTCATGCTTAAACCATTGTAAAAAGTATTAATTTGATGTACTTTGGTAAAACCATGTTGTGGGCATTTTCTTAAAAGATCTTTGAAACGATCCCAAGATTCACTGAACGACTCATCGTACTTTTGTTCAAAATTTATGATTTCATTCCGCAATGCGGTAGTACGAGAGGGTGGAAAAAAGTAATTGATAAACTTTGTTTCCAAATCCGTCCACGAGAGAATACTCAGTGGCGGTTCCTTAGCAAGCCAATGCCGGGCTTGTCCCTCTAAAGAAAAGGGAAAAAGTTGTAACCTTATAACCTCTTGTGTAACGCCATTGAATTTGACCGTGTTGGTGAGTTGCAAGAATCTCTTGATGTGGTCGTGTGGATCATCAATGGTTCGTCCCAAGAATGGTTGAGCGGAGACCATCTGGATAAAGCCTGATTTTAGCTCGAAATTGTTGGCGGAAATTAATGGTATAACAATTGGATCCGTGTTGCCATCGACATGAGCTTGCAGCAGTTCAATCATCGGGCGATTATCCGGAAGGGGCTCATTGTTGTTGTTATTGTTCATGTTGTTGAAAGGCGGGTTGTTGTTGTTATTATTGTTTTGAGGTGGTACACCGGCCATGTCTAAGTGATCGAGAGGCTCGGGCTCTTGATATGACGTGGATCGAGTGCGCATACACCTGCAAAAGAACGAACAAAGAAAAACGAAGCAAAAATATTTTTGGTTTTTATGTTTTTTAATTTTTTTTTGTATTTTTGAAAATTTTATATTTTTTTAGGATTTTTTTTTTTTTTTGAAAATTTTTGATGAAAAAGTAACGTTCACGGGGAACGGATCCCAAAATCCAAGTTCTCACAAAAAACTTTTGATCTTAACGAGAAGAGCCGGCAGCGGCGCCATTTGATACTAGCATTTTCATTGGGTTCAAAATAATTCTCTCACACAGTCCTCTCGAATTGATCTCGGCCTTAAGTGGAATGATTGTTCTTGGTATTAAATAAAAGGTTTGGTTTTATAATCTACTTAATGTTAAAACGTACTTAAAATTAAAACTTAAATCAAAGATAATTAATTTAATGACGATTAATAAAAACTTGAATTAAAATTAAAATTAAAATTAAGATTAAAATTAAAATTAAAGTCACAGTTACAGTTAAAATATAAATTGTGAAATAAACGTAAAGAAACAGTAAAACAGTAACACTAAAAGAAAATTGATTCGGAACTTTTTACCCTTGATTCGGAACTTTACTCATGCGGAACTTTCGCTTGGAACTTAGGTTCATTCGGAACTTTGTTCATCCGGAAGATTTTGATTCATTCGGAACTTTGTGATTCATGCGGAACTTAATGCTCATTCGGAAGTTTGGACTGATTCGGAAGTTTTTGGTTCATCCGTAACTTTGTGGTTCATTCGGAAGTTTTTGGTTCATGCGGAAGTTTTACTCATTCGGAACATTTAGACTCATTCGGAACTTTTTGAAAGAAAACTCATTCGGAACTTACTGTTCATCCGGAACTTACTGTTCATTCGGAAGATTGTAACTCATCCGGAACTTTGTAGTTCGTTCGGAAGTTTTACTCATTCGGAACTTTTCAGAAACAAAACTCATTCGGAACTTAGGTGTTCATCCGGAACATTTGGTGTTCATCCGGAACCTGGGAACACAGATACAGTAATATACCCGAAGAACAAGGAAAACTAATTTTAAACCAAAAATCACCAAATTTTTCACCAAATCTTAAATAAAACTAAACACAAAGCATCTACTAACCATAAACTACAAATCCCATTAACAAAAACACAAATCCCAACAACTTTTGAAGATCAAACTCAATAAAAATAAGAACTTAAGAACTTGAAGATAAAGATGATGGTGAACAAGATGAAATGGAAAGATTAAACAAGACTTTGTATTGATGATTGATGTTTTAACAATAACAAAACAAAGATTAAGAATTACAAGATTGAAAATCAAAGATCAAAATCACCAAACACCCTAATGGTGTTGGTGATGGGACGAACTAAAGGGAGAAAAAGAAGGAGGAGAGAAAACTAAAAACTAACTGACTAAAATGTGTGAGGGGTGAGCTTTATATAGGCTTGTCTTTTGGTTGGTGAGTGGGCTTTCTCCCGTTCTTCTTGTCTTTTCGTCTTTTCAGAAAAGTTGACGTTTTCGATTCTGATTCGGGATTTGTTGTCGATTAAATTCAACTCGTCTTTTAATTTCTTCGTTTAATAGACTTGAGTTTCTTCGACTTATGAAAATCTTCCATCTTTGGTCCTTTTCTTCGATAAATCTTCGAATAGGCCCAGTGACTTCAAATCTTTTGCATCTCTTGGACAATAGACTTTATCTTGAGTCCTTTTCTTCGGTAAAACCCGTGCAATTCCCATGTTTTCTTCAATATTCATCCGGTTGGCTCTGAAAACATAATAAACACAAAAACCACGCATAATTCCAAACAAATGATATTAAATACGTGTTTTGGTCTCGTTTTAGCCAGAATTAAGTGGTAAAAGGATGGGTGTTTACACACCTATCAATAGAGTTAATTATAAGTTACTATGCTAAACGTAGAGTACTCGTATTCTTTCAAAAACTCATGTGTTCTCGTTGTTTGCTTATTCTCCCTTCGCTTTTAAATATTTTTTGCTTAATAAATATTGACTTAACGGTTTAGTTAGGATTGTTGGGTTTCTAGTCTTTTCTAGTAGCTTCCGTGTAATTAAATTGGGAAGACATTAAGGTATCGCCAGCGTCACGGTTTTGAAGTATTGGCACCCGAATAATCAAAAGCTTCACCCAATAATAAGATTTCAAGTGCTCACCTAAATCTAGCAAACAATTTGAAGCCCCACAAGGCCGAAAAATCTATGCAAAATTGAAAGTGAATCAAGCCTTAACCTTTGAAGCTTTAAAGATCCAAAATTCGCTTTAGCGTGAGGATATACGTCTTTGGCTAATAAAACCACCGATGAGGCGGATAATAAAAGGCAAGGCAAGACTGAAGTCATAATAAAAGCTTCATGGCGAAGTTGAATAAAAGATGGAGGTAAACCAAAGATAATAAGGCCCTTCCGTTAGGGGGCGTATAAAAGTCTTGGTAATAAGTCTCATGTTCAAAACCGTTATAAAACCGTGTTTATCGATTCTTCTTGTCAACATAATTTTTTAACATCGTTGTCTATTAGGAGGGGTTATTGATTTGATGGTCTTAGTTACACCGTTAGGACTCTATTTTTAGACCTAAATCTCTATTATCGCATAAGTCAAACAATGTATCCTCGTGAAACATTCAAGACAAAATAAAATATAAGAGATACAACTTAGGAATAATGGGAGGATAAGTACGTGATTAGGGCATATGAGTAGTGTTAGCATTACTAACTTATAATGACAATGATCTCGTTGCACGCTTGGCATGGAATTAGGGTGAAAATCGAGGACGATGAAATTATTTCTAACGAAGCATTCACATGCTCTTATTCTATGAACCTAAACGTCCCATTTTGCGATGAAAATCATACATTATGTCTAAAACGCAAGTAGTAGTAATAGTAGTAGTGTAGCTAGTTTATCGTTCAATAAAGTGAATAAAAATGAATTTTGGAGGTGTTATGATACTTTATTCTAGCATTGCGTGAGGGCACGACAATGGTTTAGTATGGGGGAGTGATGAGACTGCTTTTATACATAGTCTCATCGTCCAAATCGGGCTTAAAATGCATTAAATATCATTGAATATACCAAATATATGCTCGTGTTTATTACTTGTGTATTTTTAGGTACGAATATTGAGGAAATGACAAAAGATCACAAGAATCATTCAAAAACGAACACGGGAAACGAAGCCGCACAATGAACCGGGCCCAAGTTTTGAATTTCCAAAAATACCCTTGAAGAATTGAAGATTGTCAAGTTTGGTCCCTCAACTTTTGAAGATTAACACTTTATACCCCTCAAATATTCAAAATTATGAATAGGGTCCCTAAAGTTTGAAGATATAACAAGATCAGTCCTTGAAGAATCCAAGAATTGCATTTGAAGCCCTTGGAAAAAGTTTGGAAACATTTAGTGCCATTTTTGACAAGTTTGCAAAGTTGTCACAAGTAATTGGGGCGTTGTTAGCCATTTATTACAACATGAACAAATCAAGGAACCTTGGGGGCCATTACTGCCAGACAACTAAACTTCACCATCCAACCAGAACTTGACACCTCATCAATACCCACCCATCTACCCAAATACCCATTTACCCTACCCAACCCGTAACCAAACCCACCCACCAGGTCTATTAAATAAACCTGGTCAAAACTAGTCAAACCCTCCCAAGTTTTCCCACTAAACACCAAGTTTAAAAACTTAAACCCCCATTTCGAATTAAAATCCCTCTAAACACCCACATAAACCCTAAAATTTCCAGACCTAATTCACTCAAGATCAAAAGGGTTTTTACCCTACTTTTCCAGATGGGTAATTCGTCCCATCCACATCAAAACCCACTCACCATATTCCCCTCACACTCACCCCATGTGCCTCCCCCGTGGTCCCCAACCCGTCACTTTCTTCACAAAACCCCAAAGGGACAAGATAAACGGCTAGATGGATTTTCTTCTTCCCAAAGGCATCAACAAACGTCCAAGATCAAAAGAAGAGAGTTGTCAATCACATGGGTTCATTTTGACCCAATTTTCAGTCAAATCCAAGGGCAATTTCGGATTTTCTTTGTATTAGGGTTTAGCATTTGAATATTTTATTATGTATTCTAGACTCTTCTGTTCCCTAGTATAAATACAAGGTGGTTTGTACCTTGTATTTCTTGTTCCAGTTTTTAGGCTTTCACATTGTAATTCCTTTTTAATGAAATAAAAGTTTGGTATTTGTTCTAATTCCTTTTTATGTGTATTAAAAGTTGTGTGTGTGTTGAAAGCTAATACTGAGTTCTAAAATTTGTTAAGGTTTTGAGTTTTCAAAAAAGGGTTTTTGAATAGGTTTGATATTTTCAGAAATTTAAGAATACTAAGAAGTGAAAGTGGATTGGTGTTCTTGTTTTTCTGAGATTGATTCCTTGACTAAAACGTGTTAAAAATTTCAAGGGTTGTTGGTTTATTGATTTGTAAAAAGGTTAAAGGTTTGAAAAAATCAGAAAGTGTATTATTGTGCTTGTTTTTCACTTTGTTCTTAGCAGGATTGAAGCTTGATTTTTGTCCAAGGTTCTGCATAGGCCTCAGCCTATTTGGAGGTGGCTAAGCTGCCACTAAGGGACCTGGATGTAGGTCCCTTGAGGTAGTTCCTTGTTTCCCATTTCAATTTTAAGTTTTTTGAAAATTATGTGCTTTATGTGATTTGCATAATAGCTGTTTGAATGCTTGTTTGCTGGTTTGTTTATGCTCTTTAGTGCTTATTATGCATGATTAAGGTAGTAGGAATCAGATTGGTTGAGTTTGGTTTTGATTTGCTTTGAAAAATTATTTTCAGAAAATATTAAGGGGTGTTTGGATAAGGGTTTAAGTAGGGGTTAAGATCATTAATCTTGCTTAAAACTTGTTGAGACACACTTCATAGGTTGTTTGTAGGTAATATAAGTGGTTAGGTTTCAATTTAATAGGTTTTAAATCAAGTTGTATGCATAAAAATTGGTTCAAGTTGTCAAAATCAGTAAGTGTCTTTTTTTGCCAGATTTTGTATGATTTGTGCATCAAGTTTGGAAATCTGTTAGATTGTAGGTCATAGTAGGATTGTGTGTTGATTATATGCTATTTGGTGTCATTGTGTGCAAGTTTTTGAGCATTGAATCTTACTTGTGTGCTAACTGCATCAAAAAACAACCCCCAGACTTGTGCATATCATATCAGAAACATTCATTGGCCATTTTGTGCAATTTGTGTGATTTTTGGTTAAGTAGCTTGCTTGTTTTGTGTTAATCTTGACTCCCTATACTCAACTGAGTATAGGGGTGCCCCATTTGTCCATCAAAACCAACACAAACTCAAGAATCAAGCCCTCTTGATTCAGTTTTCACATGTGAAGAAATACATTCTTTGTGTTCATCAGAAAGTCCTACCTGGGCATTTGTTTTGATTTCTGAAGCTTGAATCTTGCTTGTTTTTGATTAAAAGGTTGTTTTGGGATAAGTAAGTGTTACTGAATTTGTGTTTTAAAGTTTTAAAAAGAAAAAAAAAAGAGTAAAAAGGACGTGGCCAGGACTCGAACCTGCGCCACTCCTCCCACACACAAACGCGTTAACCATCTCTGCCCTAGGGTATTTGACTGATAGAGTTCATTTCAAATTGTATTTAAGTAGTGTTTGTTTTGTGACTTATTTAACTAACAACTTATTAATAAGCTGTTTCCAGCTTATTCCTTTAAGCTTTTTCACATTTAGCATTTTTCTTTTGTTTTCATATAGGTTAGGGACTTTCTGGTTCAAAAATATTATTTTTCCCGTACTTATTTAATTTTCTAGGATTATTTTTTAGTTTAAATTTTGAAAAGTGAATTAAAAATAGGAAAAAGCATTTTAAAAATCCAAAAAAATAGTTTTTAGGTTTTGATTTATATTTTTGAGGTTTACAGCTATTTAAGTTTTCAAAAAATCTAATTTTTGATTTTATAGGATTTTAGGGTTTTTAACCAACTTTAAAATTCAATATAAAATTATTAAATAGGTTTTAGAAACTTTTAATTGCATTTTTGTTTTAGTTACATTATTTAGGATTTTTGGTAATTTTTTAGAATTTTTTATTAAACTTTGAATTTTTTTGAATATTTTATTATTATTTTATTATTAAAAATTGAAAGTTTGTTTTTTCTACTTTTTTCATTTTTCCTAGATTGTAGACACTAAATTAGGAATTTCGTAACTTTCCAAATATTTTTAGGACTTTTCAATTATTTTCTAGAATTAATTTAAGTTTTAATTGATTTTAATAGTTTTTAAGTGTTTAAAAATAGTTTAATTTGGTTTTAAAATTTAAAAAAATACTTTTTAGCTTAATTAGGTTATTTTTGAGGTTTACAAACTTTGAAATCTTGTTTAGGGCTTTTTAATAATTAATTGTGATTTTTAGGGATTTAATTAGCATTAAAAAGTCATTATCTAATTAATTAAAAGGTTTTAGCAAGTTTGGATTTTTTGTAAACTCTTAGAATAAAATTGTGGATTTTTAGTAATTTTTAGGAATTTTTAGGTTAAAATTTTAATTTTGGCACTATTTACGGTTTTACGTGAACGCGTTTTCGTCTTAGCTCGATCCGTCTTCGTAACCGTCATTTCTTTCTTATTTCTCTTTTCTTCTTAATAAAATCATCAATCATTAATCAATTCTTAACACAACACACTAGCCTCCTCGAGAACAAACTTGAACTCATTTGGTCATTAGTGCTCGGTTTTCCTAAACCGACACTTAATACTTACCACTTTTGTTATCCTTTTCCTAAAGGGTACAAAAACATTACATCACCAAAACTAATAGGACTGATTTTATGCAAAACCTAATTAAGTGGGAAATTAGCTAGAATTGAAAACAGTTACAAATCTAAAGGACTTAAATGCAATTAAAGGAATTATTTTCACAAAAACGGGCTAAGGAAAGAAATAAGCTCGTTTAAGCTGAATTCTCAACCAAATAAGCTCTAATAAGTTGCAAAATACTTAAAATCCAATAATACCTAGGCCTGTAAAAGGAATTAAGCTGAAACTAGCTGAAACTCAAACTAGCTTATTCTAATAAGCCCATTTTAAGCTATCTAATAAGCTGAACATGCACATTCCAATTTTCTTGCAAAAACTTGTTAATCAGCTCATAAGAAGCAAGGAATGTCTTTCCTTTTCCAAAATGATTAACTAGTTAAGCTGGAATATGAAAATAAGCTAAAAGAGTGCTTCTTTGACTTTCGTTGACCAAATTTTCCAAAAAGCTGAAAATTTCAAAATTTATCCAGGAACACTATCTAATGAGAATTGTGAAAGAAAATCACCAAGTTTATGAAGTAGAAATGCTTGTGGAAGAAAACAGTTTGTCTATTTATCATAGAGAATGAAATTTGCTCAAGTCCTTAATGAAATGCTTATTTCTATCTTAATACTTGATACTGTAGAAATTCCAGCTACACACTAAATCTACAGATGTTGAGTGATGATTAGAAAGTGGTTTCAAGTAAATTCATCCAGTAACAAAGAAATGCCAATGATTTGAAAATCAACACTTTCTGAAAACAAGTTTATCCAAAACTGACCCAGACTTTTTAAACTGGCAATTGCCTGTTTGACTAAAAACTTGACCTGAAAACTATGTAAACTTGTTTGCTATGACTTAATGAATTAAAGAAAGCTATAATTAGCCAACTACTAAGACTTGAACACAGATGAAGACCTACTCCCAAACACTAGTTATCTGAACTTATTAAACTTTGTGAAAGAGATTTAAGCTAGAAGCTAAACTGATTCAAGACAGATATCAAGCTAAGTTTAATGACTGAAATGTAATGGATTAGAACTGATTACAAGCTATGAAACAGACTTACACTCTAAATGCTCTAATAAGCTAAAATGACTGATATTAAGCAACTAGGAATGAGAATTAAGCTAGTGATTAAGTGCTAGACTACAAATAAGCTACTCAAACATCAACATCAACTCAGTAACAGACTAAACATACTTTATCATGCATTCAAACAAGTTTTATCTAGGAATTAAGCATGCAGGAAACATTTGAGAGGAACAAAAATTCAGAAAACCAACACCTTTTAGCTTAGGCCTCCTTTGGGGAGTAGATAAGCGCTGAGCTTTCTAGCTAGTGCTAAACCACCACCTTAGCACTAGAATCAATCAATCATCAACTAATCAATAGCCATCAACATCTTAATCACCATTAATGAGCTTGAATTCTCCAAAATCTACTCAAACTTGAACTGGAATGAATAGAACAGGAACAACAGCTACAGGTCTTCACAAATAGCTAATCATGATCAAATGGTGATCATAACAAGCTAAAAACAGCAACAGAGTAACAAGATGCATGGTATGAACAATAGATGAAGAAGATTAAGGTGAACTTTTATTTATTGAATTGGAAAAAGTGGTTACAAAGCTGGTAAAGTGGTTACAACTAATAACAGACTCAAGGGATTGTCAGTCTCTTGAGTTGTTATGCTAAAGCTAACTGAATTGAGAGAAAACTAAAAAGTGTGTATGTTTTCACACTTTTCTACATTACGATAAATGAAAGCTATCTAGGGGTATTTTTAGAGTGCAAATGAGAGTTGGTGAGGGAGAGTGACATGTTGCATCCAATCCCAAGCTTCCACGTGTCCTCAATTTGTTAATTGTGATTTGCAGGTGATGAACAACTTTGGGGATTTTTGAATGACTTAATTTCAGTCCAATTAAGTTGTTGGGTTGAATTCGTCTCTTGATTTTGAGCAACTTTCATATTTATAACTTCTTCTGAAATGCAATGTAACTCAATCCCGTTCCTGGGTTCTTTGTTGAAGAAGATGACACGTGTTGTGTTTTGGTTGGGTAAATAAAGTGCACACGGATTGTTATCCAAATTGGATAAAAATATTATTGCATGGCGAAAACTGATTGGTTGAAAATGGAAGTAGTGCGCTGCACTGTTGAGATCTTGTAATTAATGGGAAAACGACGCTAGTGGCACAGCTGGCAATCCTTGCCTCTTCTTTCTTGACTCCTCATTGGTTGAGAATAGTTCACACGGATCAAGCACCATATAACTTCCAAAAATGGCAAAATTAACCCCTCAACTTTGGCAGTTTGATCTTTTGAGCTATAATCTTCATTTCTTTGACAATTTCAGTCCTTCAAATTTCATTCTTAATCATTTGAGCCCTTTGACTTGATTGACTTGAGAGTTGACCAGATTTGACTTTGATCTTGACTTTGACAAATTTACACTTTTGATCCTCTAACTTTGGTAGATTGTCAAGATAGGTCCTTTGTCTTCAAATAACTTGTCACTTTTGATCCTTCTTTGTCTTTTCACCCAAATTAGCTTGATTTTCTTCTTGTTTGCTTGAAAATGCATCCTTCTTACCTATTTGTACACGAACACAAAACATACCACATAATTCCGCTTTATAGCACAAAGTTTAGTTATTTTTCTTGTGTTTTAGGGTGATTTGTTGATTGATTGATATGAGTTTTTGCTCATATCATATACGCTCTTTTGTTTTCCTAAACAAGAGTGTATTTTACCACAATCATTTTGGCGTCGCTGCCGGGGAGGTGTGTTGTGGTTAATTTGTTCATTTTGTTTTTAATATCTGACCATAAATAGTATTTGTATTAGTAGAACTCTACTAATACGTATTATCAGTTTTTTTCGTCTTTCTTGTGAAATATTATTACTAGATTGTATAAGTATCACAACAAATTCAAAATATCTCCAAAAGTGTGAAAACACAACCTTAATTGGGATTTGATCTCCTAATTATTGTATTCGAATCTCAAACAAAAAGAAAAAGGCAAAAATAGATAAATACTTTCGTGAAGCTCGATTTTGAAAAATACGAACTATAAGGTGAATAGATAGGCAACGTGCTATAAAAGGCCGTTAAAGGGAAGCTAGGTACTTAAGTGCTTCGCGCCACCTCATTCCCCCCGTTCACTTGTGAGTATTTGATATTGAAGGCTAATCGAGGGTTTTGCCGCCCAAAGTATTATTACGTATCCTATATATTTGCTTGGTTTCTCTGTGATTAAACCGTCTTGAACAATTTGGTTTTCACCAAAGTTCTAAAGTCAATCGAAGGCGTTCACTCCACGTGATCGTTTTCATTCTTTTGAGGCTTCTTTAATCAAGAGTTTGATTCGAGGAGAGATTTGGTAGATTGTTGTCTACGAATACACATAAAATCCAAAAAAAATTAAAAACAATCAAAAACACAAAAAAATTGAAAAGCCACAAAACACCCAAAAGAATCTTCTTTGCTAACCTCCACATTCTACATCACGTTTATGCAAATTCGTAATCAAGCAAAATGAGCTAGCAAACGTCGTCAAAACCAAGGCAATTTGATTGAGGAGGAAACTCCAATTGTCGAACCCATTGTAGAACCAATAGTCACCATGGCTAATCGTACTATGATGGAGTTGCTTCAAGCACCCACCGAGGGTTTTGGAGAAGCTATTGTGACTCCCTTCATCCTTGCGGAGAATTTCGAGATTAAGACGGGTTTAATGTCGATGTTACAAGCAAACAAGTTTCGAGGTCATGAAAAAGACAACCCGCATTATCACATAAGGAATCTCAATCGTCTCACCGCAACAAGAATGTTTAAGGATGTTCCACATGACGCCATTAAGATGATGTTGTTTCCATACTCGTTGGATGGACCCGCAAAAGAACCGCCAAATTCGATTTTGACATGGGGTGATCTCGTTTCTAAGTTTGTGAACCAATTTTTTCCACCATCTAACACAACACATTTGAAAAATGAGATTTCAAGGTTTACACAACGTAATAATGAAAGTTTTTCAATGGCATGGGAACGATTTAAAGAAATGTCACATGAATGTCCACACCATGATTTTCCGGATTGCATCAAATCGATACTTTTTATAATGGCTAAATGATCATGAACGAGATTATTTGAATGTCGCCACGGGTGGTAATTTTTTGTGCAAAACGACTGATGAGGCTTTAAAGATTATCGAGAATAGATCTAAGGTTTATAATCCTCGTAACACACCGAGTGTTGCTAATATGGGTTCATCGTCATCGTCATCGTCTCGTAACATGAATGCCTTACATGATGAAGCAAATGAGGAAAATCGGGTTTTCGATAGGTTTTCGACTCTTATGACTCATTGGAAAGCACAAGATGCTTTGAATTCCGCATCGGTTAAAGCGGTTGAAAAGAGTTGTTTATCTTGTGGTGGAGCTCATGATCTTTCCGAGTGTATTACCGCCGGTGGTAACACTTCGAGTGCTTATGTAGCAACGGGAATTTACAACCAAAACGGCCAAGGTTCTCGCCCAAATCAAGCTCCCCAAAATCAAAATGCTAACAACTATCGAAACAACAATCAAAGTGGTGGTTATCAAGGCAATCAACGTAACTACAACAAAAGGGAATTACCAAAGTGGGAATGGGTAAGTTCAAAATCAAAACCAAAACCGTGATTTTCAAAACACTACACAAGGTTTTCAAAATGCTCACACTAAAAATCTTAATGGAGATTTTTTGGATTATGCAAAAGCAAACGATGCTAAGTTTGATAACATGCAACGTGAGATGATTAGCTTAAGATCCGAGTTAAAAACGAGCTTAAAAACGAACTTGCTAATGAATTGAAAACTCATGCTAATAAAATGGAAGGAAACGTTCAACGTATTCAACAAAATCAACAAAAGATGGAACAAGGTCAACATGAGATTAAGAAAGAGTTGTTAAAGGCGGATTTAAGGAAATCAAAATTCAAAGATCGAATGGCTAAAATGTTTGAAGCAATCATGTGTAAACCCTCTTCCTCGGGTGGTCTTCCTAGTGATACCATTGCAAACCCGAAGGGAGAAATGAAGGTTATTACTACTCGTAGTGGTAAAACTTCCAAGGAACCAATCTCTCGTCCTAGTACTTCTACGGAGAAGGAAATCGAGAAAGAGCCCGAGGTGATGGTCGAAAAGGAGCATATCACAAGCCCACGAAGTACCGCTCATACCACACCTACGGTTGAACCAATACCAATTATGGAACCCGAGATTCCAAGGCCGTTGCCGATGCCCCAACCCACACTACCCTTACCTTACCCTTCAAGACGAAACAAGGAAAAGGCACAAGAACGGAATAATTATCAATTTGAGCTTTTTATGAAAATGTTTCGTGATTTGCACTTTAATATAAGTTTTGCGGACGCTTTAATCATGATGTCTCGATTTGCCGCAAACTTCAAAAGTATGTTGAATAACAAAGAGAAATTACAACAATCCTCTAGTTGTTCATCGGTTTTTCTTAGCCGCATACCCCAAAAAGTCGGTGATCCCGATAAATTTTTGATTCCATGTGCAATTCAAGATATGGAGGAATGCTACCCCTTGGCCGATCTTGGTGCTAGTATTAATTTAATGCCTCTTGAGATTTTCAAATCATTATCACTTCCGGCTCTTACTCCTTCGAACATGTCTATCGAGATGGCCGATCATTCCACGATTCTTGCATGTGGAGTAGCCGAGGACGTTTTTGTAAAAGTTGGAAAGTTTTACTATCCCGTGGACTTTATCGTTGTAGACATTCCTACGGATCCTAAAGTTCCTCTCATTTTGGGTCGTTCATTTTTGGATACATCGAGAGCACTTATTGATGTTCATGCTAGAAAAATCACCCTACGTTTTAATGAGGAAGAACTTGTCATTAATGCAACCCAAAACTCCAAGCTTTCTCATGTCTATTCTATTGCAACTTTAAACCATGGTGATTTAAGCAATGTCGTTTGCAAGGAATTTTCACCAAGAGTTTTAGGAATTGTCAACAAAAATGATTTACCATTTCATCCGCCGGTGGAGGTTATGAGTGTTAAACCTACAAACAAGGAACCGTCAATACTTGCATTGAAAAATCTTTCGCCTCACCTCGAACATTCATTATTGAAAAGTGTTGATAAGTTGCCGGTTCTTACGGAAGATCTTTCGGATTACGAATATGTTGACCCCGATGGGGAGGTTTTCTTTATTGATAAACGTTTTGAGAACTTACCACCACCAAAACGCAACTTAAATGTGAGAATTTTTAGTGTGCCTAACATCATCTTAGAAACACCAAATGTTTTCGACATAATCAAAAAGGGTTTTCATAAGGAGAGTTTAAAAGATAAAAAAGTAAAAGATTTTAAATTTGATTTAAAAGATTTTTCTACAAATCTAACTCCGTCATCACCACGTGTTTTGAGTGCTACAAGCTCGTCTACTCCTTTCGATGATTCTTTGTGTGGTTTTAGTGTGGGGGAAGCCCCTTATGTTCCCTCACCTTTCTCCATCGAGGATGAGATATTCGATCCTGGAATCGCTTATAAAGGGAAATCTCGGTCTTCCACGGATGTAATAAATGAAAAATCCTTTCGTTTGCTTGGTGTGAGTCTACCTCTAGTAGTTCATTATGTTGTCCCACCATTTGTCCCACCCTTCTACTTCTCATCTCTTTTCTTCAAACTCTTTGAGTTTTTGGCACGTGTTGAAGGGGTGTTGGTTTGTTTATCCAATGAAAACGAGGATGCCATCTTTGATAC
Organism: Glebionis coronaria; assembly: GCA_025667525.1. Taxonomy (NCBI): domain Eukaryota; kingdom Viridiplantae; phylum Streptophyta; class Magnoliopsida; order Asterales; family Asteraceae; genus Glebionis; species Glebionis coronaria. The sequence goes on along the minus strand of CM046882.1, from coordinate 190,943,836 downwards.
CGGTATTTTGCATCATCAAAGGACTTAGTCCTTAGTACCAGTTGCTTTTAGTGCCTTGTTTATCATGTAAGCCCCACCAAAAATGACCATACCAAGATTTTCCCCAAATGATCACATTTAAGGGGATCGAGTCGAGCTCATGACTCGATAATCAAAAATGAGGTGCCTCGTGGGGGAGATCCCATGCTTATCCATTGTACATATTATCGCTTTCTAATATAGTTAATGAGAGGGGATTTATGCCCTTCCAACTCGTTGTCTCGTGGTTGTTTGTGGATGTGTTATCTAGATCATCATCATCGCCACGATTGAAGACTCTCGTGTTTGTTTACGTGAGCCTCGATCGTTTGCTTGAAGAGCTTTCACGAATCCATGACATATCCTTTATTGTTCTAACAATTATCTTTTAGCATAAATCATAAACGGCTTTAGATATATTGTTGATCACCCTTTCCATGCTAGATCCTAAGCATTCGACTCTTCGTCTCTAGTATGGGGGTGCTCCACCTTTAGACTCGAAACATTGAGGACAATGTTTAATTTTAGTATGGGGGTGAATAGATACTTGCCTTGCTACGCCCTCACGTTTTCCAACTTTCAACATTTTGTTTTGTTTTTCTGCTAATAAGGCTAAAAATGGTCAAATTTTAAAATTTTTCTTATTTTTCATAAGTGCTTTTAAGACACGAATGTATATTTTCTGATGGGTAGAATAAGAGTTAATTTTTTTGACTTGATGGGCATTTGGAGCCCTTCACATTCCTTAACCCGCTTAAATCAGGTTTTGCTAGACTTTTATATAGGGAATTTTAAAACGCGAAAGTCTTAGCTCATTTGGGTTAAGAACAAGAACTTTTCGCAAGTTCCTATAATTGACCCTAGAAAGTCACTTATCAAGGAAACTTTAAAATGCATTCTCTAAACTTGAAAAAGTCAAAGAAAGTGCAAGATCCTATAGGTGACATGAAAACCCAAAACTTCGATTTGATATAGTCTTGATGAAAGCTAATCCAAATTTGGCTTAACTTTGACTTGCATGGCTAAGTAATCACGAGTCTCTTTATTTAGAGGTCTTTAAATAGTGAAGAATGAGAAGTGATAGAGTTAGACAAGTGATCATGCTAAACGTAGAACATGAAAATGTTCTTTCAAAAACTCATATGTTTTTAATTGTGGCTTTTTCTCCCATAAGATCTATGCATTAGGAATAAAATAATTGCAATAAGTAAGGTCGTACGATTTGAAAGGCTACTTAGCTTCTAGCACAAGATCGTTTAAAAGTTGCTCGGGATTGAATAGAGTTCATAGCCAAGGCATAACTTATTGAAGTGGGACGCGAAGATTGCTGACGATCCAAAAAGGCCCTAACAAGGCATGAGGAGCTCTATTTTGTTGCTAAAGATCCAAGATGATGTGAAGTATCATTATTCCAAAATCAATATGAAGGATCGAGACACATGACGAAAAGCAATTACTCCCCTAAAGATCATGGAGAAAGTCTATCCAAAAAGACCCTTACAAGGTATGAGGATAAATATATCCAAGTCCTAAAAGGAGGCGGATCGTTGTATATCAAAATCCAAAAATTGAAGAAAAATGATGAAGTCGTGGTCCAAGTATGAAGAATCTATCAAAAAACGTCAAGTGAAGAAATTCCAAAATATGAAGAGAAGACCATAATTTCAAGAACGTCTTCTGAAGATTTGAAGTATGAAGTACATGCCAAATATCGGTCCGAGAAAGGTCTCAAATCGTGAAACGAGTTATGCCAAGATATGAAATTAAGGAGATACACGAGAAGCCGTTTTAAAAGATTTTTTCCTTTAGCTAACTATCGATTAAATCGTGCTACTTTATTTTCAGACTAATAAATACTCAAAGAAGTCAATATGAATCACTTGTGATCCATGACAAATAGTTAAAAAAATTCTAGAAACCTTTTCTTTTCATAATAACTAGGAGTGCGGGGAGGAAAAGTATTACACAATTTGGACGTATGAGTAGTGTTAGCATTGTGACTTGTACCAACAATGATCTCGTTCACTTAGCATGGAATGTATGACCATCAAGGATGACAGACTTTACTCTATGAGACATTCACTTGTTTCTATTCATTGACCAAAAAGTTACTTTCGTGATGAAAATCATACATTATGTCTTTACACCTCTTCGTAGTATTATTGCAAGTTTTACTTTTCATAAAGGTTAATAAAATTGAATTTTGGAGATGCTTAGATACTTTATTCTAGCATGCGTGAGGGCACGGCAGTGGTTTAGTATGGGGGAGTGATGAGATGGCATTTATACATGATCTCATCGTTCTTTTCGGGCTTTAAATGCATAAAATGTCATCAAAATACCATATATATATATGCTTGTGTTTGTTTATTTGTGTATTTTAGGTATGGATATCGTGAAAAAGACAAAATATCACAAGAAACAAGGAAAAACGAGCACGAGAAACGAAGCCGCACAATGAACCGGGCCCTAGTTTGTGATTTCTCAAAGAAAAACCGTTGAAGACTTGAAGATGTACAAGAATGGTCCCTTATTTATGAAGAAAGGACACTTAATACCCTTGTATATTAACTATTACAAGTTTGGTCCCTTAAGTTAGTCAAAATGACAAAAAGGTCCTTCATCTTTGAAGATTTGGCAAGTTTAGTCCCTCAACAAATCTAAATTGTCACGAATGGTCCCTCATGAAGTCAAAGATCCAAAGAAGACCTTCAAGTTCAAGAAAATTACACATCTAGTCCTTTTAAAATGGATAAAAGATCAAAAGCGCCATTTGTGTAATTATACCAAAGTTGTTTAAGCCCTAATTTTCATTTTGAAAACATTTTGTGGCCAATGTCTAAAAACAGAAACTTCAAATTACAAAGGGAATGCGTTTGTTAAGGCTGAAATTATTGTTATACACTTTTTACCAAAAGCCAAGGACCAAATATGTATAAACCAAACATTCAAACCTGTTTATTGCGCCAAACACCTTTTCCCCACTAAACTCGGATCAAAAGTTACCACTATTCATGTTCTTCACCCCCAGAATTTACTGTCACTTAACAAAGGGTAAATTCAAATTACCCATACCCACGCTTGATTGAGACTCACATGAACACATCCAACGCTTAAACTCACACACCCACTCACTCAAGGACCCCACCCATACCGGCCCTGCACCAATCATGTGACACCCTCATCTCCAAGCAAAGCCACGTGGCAAGATCAACGTTTTACAATCCTTACTTGGCCCCAAAGCAAAAATGAACGCCCAAGATCAAATTTGACAACTCATCAACAACAAACGTCCAAGGGCATTTTTGAGATTTCATAGCTAGGGTTTTCATGTAGTTTTCCATTCTAGAATCGTCTAATGTAGTATATAAAAGAGCCTCAACTTGTGAGTGGCCCTTTGTTCTAGATTTTAGCTTAAATCTTTGTAATTCCTTTTTATAAATATAAAGTTGGTATTTTAAGAAAATTGTAATTCCTTTTATGTTTTTATAAAAGTTTGGTGTTTGATAAGCTAAGATCTGAGTTCCATTATCTGTTTGTTGAGTTTTGAGGAAAGGATTTTAAGTTATAAAACCCTTGTTTTTAAAAATCAGTGTTTCATTGTTCTTGGTTCACTTTTGTGTTTGTTGTTCTTAGCAGGTACAAAAGGTGGAAGCTAGTGGTTGTTCTGCTACCACTTAAGCTCTCACATCCCAAAGCATGGATGTATGTTTTGGAGGTGCACGTTTTTAAACTCTTTTATTTTTTTGCATATTTTTATGATTTGTGATGAATATCAGTATTTGTTTGTGAATCTGTGATTTTGTGGTTGGATCTTGTTATTTGAAGGTTGTTTGTTGTTATTGAGTTGATTTGAGCCTGGTTTGTGGTTTGAATCTTACATTTCCATTGAAAAATTATTAAATCAATAATTAAAGGGGTGTTTGGGTTAACTGCATATCCTAGGTTTGGGTTTACTTGAGTAGGTGCTACTTGGTGTTTATTGTTTGTTCTTGTTATTTTTGTGTTATTAGTTACTTATCTGCAAGTTTTGAGGTTTGAAACACCATAATCCAACAAAAGGCCATAAAATCTATTGTTCTTGTTATTTTTGACTTAAATTTTGGGGACACCTAGATCTAAGGGTAGACTAGTGTTAACAAGTGCTAAATCTTAGTTAATACAACCTGGGTAAGGGATTTAAGGTGTTAAAATTAGATCTGTGGTCATTTAGTTTAGCAAAAGGTTTTGTGTTCTTCATTTTGTTCATCAGTAATCTGTTTGTGCTTGAATCTGTCTCTAACCATTGAATCAATGTATGAAAAAAGTTTATTTGTGCTTATTGGAGTTTATTATAGCTTGTGTATGCATATGGTTCATTTTGGTTGGCTTATTTTTGCTTAATCTGCTTATTTCTTCATAACTGCTTATTTTCCATGTCTGAGCATGATCCGGTGACTGTTTGATTAAATTGTATCATTTGGCTGAGTGATTTTGTGATTTCTTGCTTGGTTATGACTCCTTACAACTCACTAGTTGTAAGGGTGCCCTTGTTATCCATTAAATCCAAGTAAATCTCTCACAAATCAATAGTCAAATAGTCAAAGTAGTGAGAACTCCTTTCCCCTGCTGCTAGCCACTGCTAGTGTTATTTTTGGTTTAGCGTATCAATAAGTTGTTCTAGCTTATTTGAACCTGTAACAATTTTAATTTGGTAATAGGTGCTCATAATTTGACCCATTTGTTCATTCTGGAGCATTTGGGTGGTTGACTTTAGGGTTTGACTAGAAAACCAACTTGTTTGACTTTTACATAAGTGCTTAATTGCTTATTCAGCTTATTTGGCTTTGCTTATTGTACTTTTCTTGATTGATTTGGCTAATTTAATTCATTTAGAATCTTTTGCAAGATGAATCAAGGTCTGAGGTGGTCTAAAACTCTAAGTCGACTATTTTGACGTTTAGTAGATTTCTACTTTGCTTATTTATGGCTTATTGGTTGTGCTTTTTCAAAATTTCTTTTCACAGATATCTTAGGCATCTCGAAAAAAGGTTGTGTGTCAAACTAGAGCTTATGGCATTGGCTTATAGCTTAATGGGCCAAAAAGCCCATTAAGAATAAGCTGTTGTACATTTAAGATGTGATAAGCTCACATTCAGCTTTTGGGCCTTCAGACTTTTGTGTTTAGAATTAAATTTTAAGCTAAACTGGTGATTTTCAGCTTATTTGGTTATGTTTCATCTTATTGGGCCTACAAGCCCATTTCACTTGGTCTGTTTTTGTTTTTAGCCCATTTGGGGGCCCATTAAGAGTATTTTGGTAATTCACTTTCATTGTCTGATTAATTAGGTTAAAATAAAACTAGTTTGCAAGTTTTTAGAAATTTTTATAATTTTTGGATTTTTAATATTATTTTAATATTGTTTTATTATTAAAATTAGTTTTTAAGATTTTTGCAACTTTTACATTTTTCCTAGGTCAAATACATTAACTTAGGATTTTTAAAACTCTTAGATTAATTTTCTCATCATTTATTTAATTTTTAGAATTACTTTAATATTTTAATAGTTTTTAATCATTTAAAATAGTTTTCATTAGTTTTAAATTTCATAAAAATAGTTTTTACTTTTATTTAGTCATTTTTGAGTTTTACAAAGTGAAAAATCTTTATTTGGGCTTTTTATTAATTATTTGGATTTTTAGGGCTTTAATTAGCATTTAAAAATTAATATTTAATTAATTAAAAGGTTTGAAAAAGTTTTGATTATTTGTAAATTCTTAGTTTATTTTTATTGATTTTTGGTATTTTTTGGAAAATTTTTAAAATTAATTTTTATTTTGTCACTTTTTACGGTTTTTCGTTTTGTCGTCATAGTATAATTTTAACGTATCCGTCATTCTCTTTCCTCATCCCTTCTTTCTTTCAATATTAATCTCAAACATTTAACAAGTTTTTCACACACATATACCTCCTTGGGAAACGAACTTTCACCTTTGGGTAATTAGTGCTTGATTTTCCTAAATCATTTGTTTAATACTTACCGCTCATATACGCTCTTTTGTTTTCCTAAACAAGAGTGTATTTTACCACAATCATTAGGGAAACAAACTTCCCTTTCAACGATCTACCTCTATTGTCACATCTCCCTTTGACATTATTCACTCAGACCTTTGGACATCTCTTATCTCCAGCATGAGTGGATACAAATATTATGTCCTTTTCTTAGATCACTATTCATATTTTTTGTAGGTCTACCCACTTCACAGAAAATCTGATGCGCAGTCAAAACTCCTACACTTTTGTTCATTTGTAAAAACCCTATTAAACAGTGAAATAAAAGCTTTCCAATGTGATCACGGTGGGGAATTTGACAACAACTCCCTCAATGAATTATTTGCCACTAATGGCATTTTATTTTGTTACTCATGCCCACATACATCTCAACAAATGGCAAATCTGAACGCATGATTCGTACAATCAATAACGTTGTACGTTCTCTCCTTTTTCAATCCCGTCTGCTTCCCGAGTATTGTGTCGAAGCACTACTCACTACCACCTACTTACTAAATATCCTCCCATCCACCTCCGTCAACACTGAGATCCATTACACGAAATTATTCAATAAACCAACCTCATACACTCACCTTCATACATTTGGCTGCCTTTGTTACCCTTACGCCTTTCCACCGAACAAACTCGCCCCTCGTACCACACCATCTATCTTCCTCAGGTACCCTTCTAATCATCGCGGGTATCGATGCCTTGACCTAAACACCAACAAAATCATCATTTCTCGTCATGTCACATTTGACGAATCTGCCTTTCCTTTTGGTTCTATGACTCCAACTCAACTCCCCTCATATCAATTCCTAGATGATAATCTTGACACCTCCCCTATTGCTTTTCGCCTACTTACCACACCTACTTCTCTTCAACAAACAACACCATAAACACCAAACACCCCACCACCACCCTCACTGTCGCCATCATCACTATCAGCATCGCCGCCACCACCACCTTCACCACCACCCACCTTACAACATCCTATGGTCACACGTTCTAAAGTCAAAACTATAAAAGCTAACCCCAAATACAACCTTCATGTTACCACATCCTCCCCTATTCCTAAGTCTCCTTTCATGCCCTACGAGACCCCAATGTAACACCCCCATAATGGTCAAATGCATCAGAAAAGTACGTGGGGTGTTACTTTGGTGGATCGATGGCACACAGTATATAGAGCAATGATCATAATAGTCATTTAAAAACATATCATATGAATTAAATTGTACACATTTAGTATCTTGTCTTAAAACAACATTTATTAATAATATGAAAAATATCCCAGCCCGATGGTAACATGATGATTCAATGATGCTGGAATCCAATGCATGAACCTGTTTATTTTCCTGAGAAAACATATAAAATAAAATGTGGGGGTCAACACGAGGTTGATGAATTCATAGGTTTAATTTAATAAATAAAAGTACTAATATGCAAAATACCACGATCATAGTAGGACAATCACAGCCAATACTATAGAAGTTCCTATTTGCCTTGTAATAGAAGCTAGACATGATGCTCAGGCGCCATTATGGTCAAACCCGATGTTGTTACCCTCAGCCCGACAATGAAATAAACCTGTTGCTTGGCCTAAGCGTTTCGTGATAGCAAGTCACGCAGGCCGGGTGCTGTCAATACCCGAATAGATCTATTCATAACATTTCGCGCTACACTACTAATTATTACAGTCCAGGGGAATTGGGAAAACAATAGGCAATAAGTTGTTATATGTTGATGTTACCCGTGCATGTTTGCATATCAAAAGTTAAGTATGTTTTCTCGCCCGTTATAAATACAGTAAAGATGAGGCCATGAACTCACCTCAGTGGTAATGATGTAGTGATGATGTCACTGAATAAACTGGCACAATATGATCACGAAGTGATGAAATTACCTAAGTAATTTAGATGACTCAGTAAATGCAAAATAATAATGCATGATAAATGTAAGTGATGAAAATGCATGATCACGAATTAATAAGTTGTTACGATTTGTTTAAGTATGTACACTTATAGTGAGCTGTATATTTTTAGTTTCTAAAAATATATTTATATTGTCTAATACAAGGGGTAATAAATTAAATAAATAGATTTTTATTTAATTTAATTAATTGTAAGAAAATAATATATTGCATTTAATTTTCTTAAGGATCTAAGCATATTTAATAGGATTTACTGTTTATAAAGTCTCGTAAATAAATCTTAATAATTTGTTTAATTATCCCAATGACTTAATTCAATTTATTAATAAAATAATTTATTAATACTTTTTATTAAATTAAAATTAATTGTAAGTCCTCGTAGTATAATAACGTTCAAAATAACCCTTAAAGTTTCGTTCATTAAGTGTTTCACCTCGTTAGTCCTTGTTCGTTAACTTTACTTGCAAAACACGCCCCTAGGGCTTATAATACTTTTGTTATATGGCAGGTTTGGTCCCTAGGGTTTCCTTGTCTCGAATTAATTACAAACCGAGTCCCTAGTGCTCGGTTTAACTTTATGAATTGGCAAAACACTCCCCTCAAGTCTCGAAACACATTAAAATAGGTTTTAGGGCTCGAATTAAGTTTTGATAATGTCACAACTAGTCCCTCATATCTCGAAATTATATATTAAGATTTCTAGGGCTTGTATTAAGTTTCCAATGTGACACTATTAGTCCCTTGAGTCTCGAAAATATATAAGGTTTCTAGGGCTTGTATTCAGTTCCCAAAGTGACACTATTAGTCCCTCGTATCTCGAAATACATTTAATTGAAGGATAAGGCTTGTAGTAAGTTTCAAATATGACACAATTAGTCCCTATGGTTTGATTAATTCTCGGTTTAAACACAAACGCACCCTATATTTTCAGAATTGGCAATTTTGGTCCTCGAACTTCTTTAAAGTCACGAAACATATACACATGTTTTATTAAGTTACATTTGTTGAATCCAAGATCTTTAAACTCAAACAGTAAAAACCGTTTTATCTAGGATGCTAATTGTACATGTGATGAACATAGCGGAATTGCACAATTAACATGAATAAGATGTTTAACAAGATGAAAGATTCCCAAAGGGTTTGTATTATTGATTAACACAAACCACTCTAGGTGTGTGTACATTGAATCCCACACCTAGAGATCAAAGCAACAGTAGGTTACATTGTAGTAGTGAATGAATAAATAAAACCTACGGTCTGATGTTCCTTTTATAACTTAAGGAACCCAGGGATACATGGAAACTAAATAAGATAATAATGACTAAATCAAAACAGAATTATTCATTTTTATCACTACTTGACCAAATCTCCATGTTTTTAGTACATGGCAGGAGAATCTTCACAGCAGTGGAAAGTTTTGTAGCTGGGGAAACTTTCTTGTATTTTGTCCACCAGCTTGAATTTTCTCCTAATGCCATATTTGGTCCTTCTTGTTTCCATAGTGATTTGACTCATCAACTTTTGACCCAACAATCTTCCTCTAGTTGATGATGTCAAAACACTTCCCCTTAAATATACAACATCAAAGATCAACAGGCTGAACATTCTCTGTAGACAACTTCCCCTTTTTGACATGATCAAATAGGGGTCTTCTATATGAACAACCTTGATTTTTAACTACTACTTACCAATATCATGCATCAAACCCAAGTATTCCACTTTTCAAAATACCCTCCATGAAGCTCATAGGGACCAGATCCTAATAAAAAATGATTTTGAGCAGTAGATACTCACACTAGTTGTAGTAATACTAATGAGAAGTAGCAAAAATCTTCACCTTGACGTCGTACGTAAATGACTAACACTTCAACAATTTGCTTCCCCTAAAATTGTGCTAGTCATTTATGAATCTCCAATTCTGTAGGCTTTGAAAGTAATAATCATAAGTGAAGAAAATTCAGTATCACCTATTTGATGTAGTAGTAGAAAAACACGAATCTGTGTATTATACCATGTAATATCCACATAACAGCGAACGTATACATCTCAGAATGTATAGGGAGTGGATGAGGCTCTTGACAAAAACCAACATCATAGCAAATATGAGCATAGAGCAACCTAAGAAAAATCTCATACCTTTGTGTTTTTTTGTCAATGCATCATTACGGAATAAAGCATGACTAAATCACATACTCAGCTAATTCTACTTCATCTTCAAATAGCTAATAGTCAATTACCTTCATGATCATGTAAACAATCAATATGAAAGCCTTTTATACCTTTAAGACCATTTGTTGTGAATAACCCATACTCCAAGACATTGCTGTCCCAAAAACCAAATCTAACAGTAGGGGGAACTTTTCTAGCAGCAGGGGGATTAATGAAGGCAGGGGGATCTTAGCAGGGGGAACTTTTTCAAAAGCAAGGGGACTTTTAATGCCACTGTTTGTGTAAATAACAAAAATAGGGGCAAGTCAAAGCTACCTTACTGTTTACTGTACCTGCACCTTGATACACACATTTTCCTTCAATAAAAACCATGTCCCATCTTTATTCATCATGTGAACCTGTTGTGGACCAAACTAATAACACAAAGCAATTAGAATATAAAAACCTCAGCCGCCACATTAGACCTCATCCATGTGAACACGGAATATTCAGCCTTACACCTGTGGGACCCCAATAGTAATCAATACTTCCTTTATTGTTTGTTTTGTACCACGTAAATCTAGCAACAGTAAGGAAAAGACGAGAAGTACTCGTTTATTCAAACCGCCACTTGGAATAATAGCAATCTGCTCACAGTAATAATTCAATTTGGACCATTTCTTTTGAATCCCTATCACGTGATAAAAATTATAACATGGGACCATAATCTTTATCAAACGTCAAACCTTTGACTTTGGATCACAACCATCACACGTCACATCAATATCCATCCAAACCAATAAAATACAATTCAGTTCGTGTGAACACAAAAGAATCATCCAATATCCCTCCAAACTAATTCAATATATCACTTGACCCCGTGTATTTTCTTGTTGATGTCCAGCGAATGTAAAGCAAAGTGAATGGTGGTATATGATTCGAACAAATAGTACCTTTTCTTTTCACATGACAGTAATATTGAAGATATTTAGCCTCTCGTGAAAAGACAGTACACAAATCCAATCTTTAATTCTCCATGCATGAATCACGATTAAGGTTTACAAAACCTTAATTATAATTATTAAATCGCAGCATCATTTATTCACCAATATATTTAGGGCTTTGAGGAATCAACCCTCTCAATAAACCCTAAACATTCTTCACAGCAACAAAAACATCTTGCATCTCCTAGATATCTAGAGCCACCCGCTCTGATACCACTTGTTGAATCCAAGATCTTTAAACTCAAACAGTAAAAACCGTTTTATCTAGGATGCTAATTGTACATGTGATGAACACAGCGGGATTGCACAATTAACATGAATAAGATGTTTAACAAGATGAAAGATTCCCAAAGGGTTTGTATTATTGATTAACACAAACCACTCTAGGTGTGTGTACATTGAATCCCACACCTAGAGATTAAAGCAACAGTAGGTTACATTGTAGTAGTGAATGAATAAATAAAACCTACGGTCTGATGTTCCTTTTATAACTTAAGGAACCCAGGGATACATGGAAACTAAATAAGATAATAATGACTAAATCAAAACAGAATTATTCATTCTTATCACTACTTGACCAAATCTCCATGTTTTTAGTACATGGCAGGAGAATCTTCACAGCAGTGGAAAGTTTTGTAGCAGGGGAAACTTTCTTGTATTTTGTCTACCAGCTTGAATTTTCTCCTAATGCCATATTTGGTCCTTCTTGTTTCCATAGTGATTTGACTCATCAACTTTTTACCCAACAACAATTTTGACTCTAACTTTCACCAAGTGACAATAAAGGCACGAAAAGTTCCCAAACATGGTTTTAGGCTTGGTTGGCCCAATAGGGTCACAGTTTGGGTTTTAATGGGCCTAACGGGCTAGCTTTTTGGGCTTGTCTAGTTTTCTACTAATTTTATTAAGCATACTAATTTATACCCTAGTTAAGTTAGGCTTACGAGCTTATTAATTTAGGCTCCTATATGGCTTATATGTCGCGGCTTATATGAGCTTATATGGCTTATTTGTTTCGGCTTAAATAAGCTTATGGCTTATTTGGATAAATGATTAGTTCTTCTAATCCCTAACATGTTCTAACTATATGGGCTTATCAAAATGCGTTTCTTATATGACTTAATATTAAGCCGAGACTAATATCTTATAGTTTGAGCTTATAGCTTATGATATAGCACTAAGTTATTTAACTAGAGATCACATTAGGTTTCTATAAGCAATGTTCTTACTAGTTTATCATGAACATAATGTTTTGAAGCATACTTGCCCACGAAAACCATATAAGCCGTGAGCTTATATGTTGATGGTGGGTTAACTTAGGGTAGTTTACGTGTGCATGCAATCCTAGCTTCATTTCCTTGGTTTATATATGCATGACAAGTAAAGAGATGTATGAAAAGATTGAAATGGAGTCTTGGAGGGTTTATACTTACTTGTTCTTAGAAAAGATGGTGGATGATCAAGGATTAGGGCTCCTATGCGTCGGGTTCTTCCTAAACGTGACCTAGGAGGTCTTTGAATTGTCTTGAATGCTATGAATCTTGTGTCTACTAGATTTTAATGTGTTGGAACCAAGATTTGGGTCTAGTAAATGTGTATGTATGAGTTTGTTGCGTCTAGGTGCTATGTGGAGCTGATAATCCAAATTTGTAGTGAAGTAAGTGAGAAGTGAAGTCCAATGTGTTAGCTAAATATCAAGGTGAAGGTGATGGATGTGGTCTAGGGTGAAGCCACGGCAAGAAAGAGAAGTAACCAAGATTTATTGTGATTTTCCTAGGTACTATGTGGTACTAGGTTATTAATGAACTTGTTTGTACATTTGGCTTTTGGGAAGCCCCTAACCGTCGCATACATGCATATCAAGGGGACAATATGGACTTGTATAGTGTAGCAATTAAGGAAGTGATGTACATTGTAAGAGGTTTGTGTGGTGAAGGGTTTCTACACGTCTAAAGGGAAGAGTATGTGTGCTAGTTGGTTTTGTTTCTGCTACTTGCATATTTTAGGATTAGATATTACCTAGTACATTCCTTAAATGCAAAAATGTACATATTGTCTTGGTTTTTGTAGGTCCATAGTTTCTTAGGATTAAGCAATGTTTGATTTATCTAATGAATGGAATGAAAAGGAAGAACTAGAGAGAGAAAGGTAGATAGAGAAAGGAGAGAAATAAGAAGAAAGATGGAATGTATGAAATATCAAAGTGTTCAACCCCTCCTAACATGCTAGGAGGGGGTATATATAGCCCACCCTACATGTGGGCTATATGGGCTATATCTTAATACATTGGATCACGAGCCTAATACTTGTATCTATCTTTGGAGTGACCGATCCTTTCTAAATACGTAAAAATGTATTTCCAACAATCTCCCCCTAAGGGAGGTCACTCCAAGTTACAATGTCCTAAATAGTCTATAGCTCGTGATCTATGCTAACAATGATGTGACCGAGACTTTCTTTGGAAAAACGTATTTCCAACAATCTCCCCCTAAGGGAGGTCACACCATTTTACAAAATCTTAAACCTAGCATACTATGCTTGAGTCTTCGATCTTGTTCTTGTGAATATGCAGATGAGATCTTTGACTTTAGTCTTGAGCATGTTTCCTTGCTTTGACCTTGTGCATTCATCACTTGTGATATTTGCCTCCGCGTGACTTCATGTTCCACATACTTGTACTTTTATAAATTCTTGAAAGCTTCAGAGTTTGATATGGCAGAAGACTTGACTTTTAGGCTTTCTTGAATTTGTTGAAGTATTAAGTGCAGAAAGCATAAGCATGTGTTTACGACTTCTTCTGGATTATACACTGCAATGCCACCTTCTTGTTACGCTGCATAAGACAGTTAGCAACAAAACATTTACACGGAAGAAATGGCTTTGAACATTTCATTCTAATTCGGTAGCATTTTACCTCTGGTCGTTGAAGACCGTTAGATGATATGAAATATCGTACTTGTGGAAGGTAGTTTCAATTAAGAACCTCCTTGACAAGATTTCGCGGGTAAACCCGTTCTCTTTATTCGACCGTCCAAAGCTGACTGCGAACATAAAGAGTGAATTATTTGGATAAAAATATCCGCATGATTTGAAGCCGTCAATTCATGTTCCTGGAACAAGTGAAATTCAATTAAGAATCGCACCATCGTTGCTTTCTAGTTGTCACGAGCTTGATTCGTATAGAATCTTGCAAGTTACCTACCAAGTGCTGTTTGAGGTTAACACTAGAAGGATTTCCACTCATCACTGTGAACACTAAGGTATCACTCTGAGTGTTCTGGCAAGATCACTAAGATATTGCGTAGAGGCCTGGAACGTGTTTAAATTCATTTAAGAATTAAACCACTGTTGCTTTCCAGTTATCACAAGTTTGATTCATAAAGAATCGCACAAGTAACCTACCATGAGCTTTTTGATATTCGCTCAAGAAGGATTTCCATCTTCATTGTAAATACTTTCGTATTACTCGGATGTTCAGGCAAGATCATGAAGATTTTGCGTAGGACTCTTAAAATCTTTCTTACTTTTCACAGTGTGTGAAGAAGCAAGGAATTATGAAAGTGTGTCCTAATGAGATATTTGATGATCTCAAATGGCTCCAGACTCGATCGTGCATTTTAGATTTTAGTGAGCGGAGGCTGGAGAGGAGTGCCACCATTTCAATACCAATTTATTCGGAGTGAATAAATCAATAGATAATGCGTTGTCTCTATGTGATTAAAACAAATATCTTTTAAGAGATATAAGAGTTAGCTGGGTTGGGTTATGCATTGCATCACTGGGTCCATGATGTCTATCTTCAATATCGAGCATCATTAAAAAATGATCTCAATAACATATGTGTTGACCCAGTTTCTGCCTAAGTTGTAAGGAGGGCTTCTTTCTTTTCACCCTTTATCTTACAATTATTTTTCATTCTTCAACCCCTTCAATGCTTACCAATACGTCATAACTAGCACCTTGTTGTGATTGTTCCAGTGCTAACTTAAGTACTTGGTCGGCATTCAGCTACGTTCACAATCTTTCTCCATCTTTCCTAAGGAATACTATTTCTGGCTATAGAATGTCCTTGGGAAGATTCCTCTGGTTCTAGAAGAATCATTGGACTTTAACCTATCCTACCATTCTTATGTCACCACAATCTTCATCGTCGTGAAATAAAAGGGTTGTGGGTATAAATCACCATGAAATCCATTTTGAAGTGCAAATCCATTTTGCTCCCCCTTAACATATGCCACGATATCCGAAAACATTTCGCACATGTCGGGATGAGCTATCACGTTAAGTCAAACCATTTGTGATTAATCATTTCCAATATTAAATCACATTTTCTCCCCCATATTAAAAATATTAACCCAATCGATGTTTTTAATATCAATTGATTTAATAGTATTTTAAGAAAATTTGGTAAGAAAAATGTAAATCCAATTATCTTCATGCTTTACAAGCTCCCCCTCAAATTAATGAGGGTGTACTAGAACCGTAAATTAAATACCTTTTAAACACAAGTGTAAGGCATTTATCACGTGCAAAGATCATATATGATAATGTATTCACAAGATTTGCAATTTATGAGGTTGGACCTGAATGATGGAGAACATCATATGAAAGAAGCATATGGTTCTTGTTCACGAATGTTGGTCGCCTCATCACGTCTGAAGTTATGTCTTGACTCCATGTGTACGATTGATATCGTTGTCTTGACACCAACATGTGAACTTGGCACTTTCGGCGTGTAAAACCCGCATGCTTTTACCATGAATAGTGCCCTTAAGATCATACGTCCTAGATTAAAACTTACCTTATTTAGTATTGATCACATTCATGTGCTAATAATCAAGCAAGTGCATACGTGTATGACATGACAAGTATCGATTACGTACGAACTCATGATAAACAGTTAATAAATATGTCACGTGAACATAATTAAATCATGATCACCATTTAAAATACGAACTAGAATAATTACGTAAATACATATAATATAATTACGAGCGTTAAGATTACGATAAGCGACATGATAAAATAAACAGAAACACTTTAAACACGAACACGTTTAACCACGAACGAACACGAAACATCGGGACACGAGAAAGGTACGGGTACCCCATGTGGGGCCCCCATACCCACGGCACAACAACCAAGAATGGGCTAAGCCCATGGACTTTTACAAGTAAAGGGGGGTTATGGTAAATATGTTTTTCATTTTTCAATTTCAAGCAAAATAACATAAACCCTAAAAGATTTTCTCCTCCTCCTCTTTGTTCCTCCTTGTGCCGCCACCTATAACACCACCATAGGAGGGTGTTGTTGATTTTTGACATTAAATACAAGTGCTAGAAACCGTGTTTGTTCATCCCCTTTCAAGCTACGTATTGGTATATCATTCTAAACCCTTCCTTTTAATTATTTTTAATCTTTGATTATTTTCATGAACATGTTATTATTTTTCTTATTAAAACATGATAACTAAACATTGATCTAACATGTTTTGGGGTTAATTAAAATCAAAGAATGATATAAAAAGGGTGTTTGTTTTAGCCGCCTAGCAAAACAAACCCGAGGGGGGTTTGGTTTGCTTATTGCCGCCACCACCAAGACCATTTTTGGTCTTGGTTGGTGCTTGTGGGACCCACGGCAGCAAGGAGGCACACGTGCCCCGAGTTTGGCTCGGGGTACGGTGTCGAGTTCATGCCTGATTCATGGTTCGTTGGTTAAATCATGATTTATGCTACATGTTAATTTTTATGAATTATGAACTTAGGATATAAATTAATTAATAACATGAAATATTAATTAAACCATGACTTAGGTTATTTTAATTATTAATTTAGCATGATATTAATTTAACCTAAGTATTTTATGTTATAAGTTATAATTAATTAATTATTTAAAACATGCCTATAATTAATTAATTTAGACATGACTTAGGTTATATTATTAATAATAATAATACACATTTTAACCTAAGTATTTCATTTCATTTTAATTAAAACATGTTATACTTTAATTAAAATGCTTAACCTATAGTTTAATTAAAATACATGAAATAATAATTAAACTATATACTATATCATATGACTTAAGAAACAAGCTTATAAACACTTAGACTTATATGTAGCTTATGTAACCAGCTTAATTCTAAATATGGAAACTTCTATTTATAGAAACTTAATTAAATAAGGTAACTAATCTATTAATGGAAACCTTCTATATATGGAAATCTATCTAATTCAGGCAGCTAATCAAATCATGGAAACCTTCTATATATGGAAACTTATTTAATTAAGGCAGTTGATCTATTTTTAGAAACTAATCTATTTTAAGCAGTAAATTCTATTTTTGGAAACTTTCTATTTTTGGAAACTTTCTATTTTTGGAAACTTTCTATTTTTGGAAACTTTCTATTTTTGGTAACTTTCTATTTTTGGAAACTTTCTATTTTTGGAAACTTTCTATTTTTGGAAACTTTCTATTTTTGGAAACTTTCTATTTTTGGAAACCTGCTATATTTGGAAAGTTACTTATTATTACACAGTAAGTATAATAATACATGAAATACCAGTAATACTTAAACAGATTAATCAGAATACAAGATAAACACAGTTTAAGGCTTTAAACAGTGAACCATGACCTAAAACATACCAAGTCAGCTAAAATGAGACATAAAACCCAGTACGTAATCAGTGAACCGATACTTATACACGTGTGTATTCATGTAGCTTTAGTGATCCAGAAGTAGGAGTCTTTCTTCCGTTCATTCACTGGACTTGAGGTACGGATTCCCGTCCTTTCAGTATGGACATTCTTTCCTTATTAGGATTTCCCCGTATGCAGCCAACTGTTTTCCCCAGTATTTGTTTTATTGTTTTGAACTGCTTATGTTTAATTAGCATAATCTATAGCCATATACAAGCATGACCATTTTCACCTAGTTATGGAGGTACCATAACCATAACATTGGAGGCACCAATGTTATGACTTCCCCACGGCAGAGTGATTGCTCGTGGCGTCCCTTTTCAGTTTTGGCCATATTATTATATCATGTGGGGCGTATGGGTGCATCCTAGTTACATGTTTTATTCAGTATATCATGGTGAATGTGGTGTGTGCCTTGCATCCTTCACAAGGAGTTGATCCCTCCTACCCAAACCAGTATATTAATTAGAGGCATCCCCTCTAATCAGCATGATGAGGTCACCCCTCCAAGTATTCATGCACGTGACCTTTTCATGACCTATATGGGGTATGGTATATTTATGTTAAAACAGTTTTCATAAGATAAACATAAGGCTTTTCAAACTATAAAACCAGTTTTCTTAATACTTAACCAGTTTACTCAGAACTTAGTCTTCCGCTGTTATATGTTACATGTTTATCCTATTTCATGCAATATTGTACATCCGTGCACTGAGCGTCTTGCTCAGCCGTTTTCCTTTTCATGTTCCCAAAACGGCAGGTACTCAGGGACGCTCGTAGATTTCAAACGTACGTGCATATGGACTGGAAGCTTTACTGTCTTTCTTTACTTTATGCATTTCCTTACTTTAATACAGTTTGCTATGGACATTGTTTCGTCCTTTCCTTTACAGTATTTATGTTTGTGTGTGATGAGCTTTACTTTGGGGTTACCGATGTTTGATTCCGGTATTTCCCTTTTATGGTCGAATAATGCTTAGACATTTATCCTTGTATGCTTTGATGACACGCCATGATTATGCGTAATATTCCATTTCCAAAATGGGGTGTTACAATTATGGTATCAGAGCCAAGGTTTCGACCTGTAGGCTCTCAAATATGACCTGTGATTAGTGGGTAGTCACTACGGTCTTCCTAGAACTGACAGTTGTTTTCATGCATTCATCATTTTTAAGCATACATATACATGTCATTGTTACAGGGTTTTTGACTAAGTAATGGTTGGTACAGGACTGGCCCTATTTAGTCGCATGTGTTTTATCGAAACTTTTAAATTTGGGACCGACCCATAGGCGTCCCCTCGATATGTCTTTTGTTTTGAGTGAACCGACCAGAGGCGTTCACTCTCGAGCATCAAAAGTTTTTATAAAACTGCATCGTGCATTCATACAAAGATTTTCTTGCATAAAATTTTTCTCGTGAAATTTTTGGTATAAATTTTTTTTTTCATGTATATATATAAGTTATATTTTATGTTTGAACTGTTAATCATATGTTTATGTTATACTGTCAGATGGTTCTCACACGCGAGCAAGAGCAGCTCAATGCTGCAATTCAGGCTGCCATGCAAGCCTTACTTCCTCAACTGAGGAATGACATTCGTGCTGAAGTCCAAGCTGCCAACAATCAGCAGCACAATCAGCCACCTCCTCCTCCTCCTCCAGTGACACTAGCAGTGTGGTTGGAAAGATTCAACAAGCTTCGTCCTAGAGCTTTTGAAAAGACTGATAGCCCCAGCGATGCTGAAAGTTGGCTGACTCACATTGAGAAGATTTTCAATGCTATGGGATGTGACCCCGCATTCAAGGCGAGATTGGCATGCTACCGGTTTGAAGGCGATGTACTCAACTGGTGGCTAGCCTTGACGCAGTCAGAAGGAGGTGATGAATGGGTCGCTGGTTTGACATGGGCCCAATTCAAGGAGAGAGTGATGGAGCAGTTCTTTCCTAAGGCAGAGTAGGACAAACTCAAGCGAGAGTACCATGGGATACGTCAGAGAGCGGGCGAGAATAGCAACGAATTCATGCAGCGCTTTCTTCGCTTGGCTGGTTTTCTGGGAGCAGCAGCTGGTACTCCTGAGGAGCAGGCACACCACTTTAGGTGGGCACTGCGCACCTCGGTCGCGAACAATCTGGTATGTGCTACGTTCAATACAGTAGCACAAGTGGCCGACGCAGCAAGGAAGCTTGAGATGTTGTAGGAACACGATGAGTTCGGGGAGGCTGAAAGACCCGAAAAAAGGTAAACATTTCGTGTTCTATCGATAACCAGACCCCATCCTATCATTATATGTTCTATAATCATCTCTTAAACTGTATCTTCCAGGCAGAAAACTGGGGACCGGTCTCAGCCGGCTACTCAGCAGCAGCCTAATCAGCCCAAAGGAAACGGTCACACTAACGACCGTTCTGTTGTGGAAAGGCGCAGCGGTAATGATAATTACCGTAACAATGCGGGACACTCCAACAACAGCAGGTCCTACTATTTACGCATCTTCTCATGATTTCATGTTATAACTCTCATGCTGACACTATATTAATCTCTACCAGGAACCACGGTAACGGGAAGGACCAGAACCACAGGGGTTCTCAGCCTAACCGTTCAGCTAACACTGGTGAATATCTTATGACGCATATGTCTTATACTCGTGCATATACTTTATATTAACACATTTTGTCATCAGCAGGCCCTCAGCAAGCAAGGACTCCTGCTGGAGGATTCACTCATCCTCTTTGCAGTACTTGCCATCGCAGACACCCTGGCCCATGTCGTCATGATTCCGACGCGTGCTACAAGTGCGGCCTCCCTGGCCATCGTATGAGAGATTGCCGTAAGGGTGAAATGGAGGGTACTTTGGGTCATGCTGATACTAAACCGCCTCCTACCACTGGGCGTGTCTACACGACATCGCGCGATCAGGCAAACAAATCTACAGGTACCATTACTGGAATTTTGTATATGTACGGCCAAGCTACATGTGTTCTTTTCGACACGGGTGCCACTCATTCAGTTATTTCCACTACTTATGCCAAGAACACCAGGACACTTCCCTTGCCATTAGAAAATAGGCTTACAATTTCCACGCCTTTGAAAGACTCTGTATTAATAACTCATGTATACAAGAGTCTTCCTCTAGAGTTTGACGATAAAGTTCGTGCAGTAGATGCACTTCCCCTAGACATGATTGAATTCGATATGATTCTCGGCATGGACTGGCTATCCAAGCACCATGCTACCATAGACTGCCACTCATATCGGGTGATCTTCGACGACATTAATGCACCAGAGTACATTCATAACAGGTTCATACCCGGACGGTCTGTACAAGTCATATCTACTTTGCAAGCACGTGCATTACTGTCACATGGCTGCGAAGGTTATCTAGCTACGGTTCATGACATGGATGCTGAATCCCGATCGATTCAGGATCAACCAGTAGTTTCGGAATTTCAAGACGTTTTCCCAGCTGAACTTCCAGGCATACCACCTGCACGAGAAGTGGAGTTCAACATCGAACTTGTTCCAGGAGCTGAGCCAATCTCGAAGGCTCCGTATCGTATGGCTCCCATAGAGCTAAAAGAACTGAAGGACCAACTGCAGGAACTTCTTGAACGAGGGTTCATTAGACCAAGCGCATCTCCATGGGGCGCACCGGTCTTGTTCGTTAAGAAGAAGGACGGCAGCATGCGACTTTGCATTGACTACCGCGGACTTAATAAGATTACCATCCGCAATAGATATCCACTGCCACGTATAGATGATCTGTTTGACCAACTTCAAGGAGCCAAACACTTCTCAAAGATTGATCTAAGGTCAGGCTACCATCAGCTGAGGGTTAAAGAGCAGGACATTGCTAAGACTGCTTTTCGTACCCGCTATGGCCATTATGAGTTTGTGGTCATGCCATTCGGCCTGACCAATGCTCCAGCAGTATTCATGGATCTGATGAACAGAATCTTCCATGAATTCCTTGATAAGTTTGTCATTGTGTTCATCGATGACATCCTGATTTTCTCTAAATCCACGGAGGAACACGAAGACCATCTCCGTACGGTACTACAGATTCTTCGTCAGAAGCAGCTGTATGCGAAATTCTCCAAGTGTGAGTTCTGGTTAAACAAGGTGGCATTCTTAGGTCACATTGTATCAGCAGAAGGGATCACTATGGACCCAGCGAAGGTTGAGGCTATCACTAAATGGCCAAGACCAACGTCAGCGACAGAAGTCCGCAGTTTCTTAGGCTTAGCTGGATATTATCGCAGATTCGTGGAGAACTTTTCCCGTTTGGCTTTGCCTCTCATCAAACTGATGTGAAAAGGAGAGAAATTCGTCTGGACGGAAGAACGAGAGAAGAGCTTCGAAGACCTAAAGCAGAAGTTAGTATCTGCACCTATTCTTACTCTCCCATCTGGAACAGGTGGATTTCAGATCTATAGCGATGCATCGGGGAAGGGACTGGGCTGTGTTCTCATGCAACATGGGAAAGTGATCGCGTATGCTTCACGGTAGTTTAATCCCTATGAAGAAAACTATCCTACGCACGACCTGGAACTTGCTGCAGTGGTGTTCGCATTGAAAATATGGAGGCATTACTTATACGGAGAATCATGCGACATTTTCACGGATCACAAGAGCTTGAAGTACATCTTCACCCAACGAGAATTGAACATGAGACAAAGGAGATGGTTGGAACTGTTGAAGGATTATGATATTAACCTACAGTATCATCCCGGGAAGGCTAATGTAGTAGCAGATGCACTCAGCAGAAAGTCCGAAATGATCAACGGCATTGAGATCAAGGAACAAAACATAAGAGACTTGGAGCGGCTAGACATCGAAATCATGGTACGTGGGCAGCACGGATACTGGGCGAATCTTAGAGTAGAACCTGAGTTACTGACTAGGATCAAGGAAGAACAGAAGGATGATGGAGAGATTTGGGCGATAATTTAGAATTTGGAGAAGCAGACAAAATTCAGAATGGACGCAGACGGTATCGTTTGGCAGGGCACGAGACTTTGTGTTCCTGACAATCAAGAACTCCGGGAAGCATTGTTAGCTGAAGCTCACAGCTCCCCATTTTCTATACATCCTGGGTCGACAAAAATGTACCATGACATCAGACAGCACTTTTGGTGGAGTGGTATGAAACAGGATGTAGCCACTTATGTCTCCAAATGTCTTACCTGCCAGCAGGTTAAGATTGAACATCAGCGATCGGGCGGTCTCCTTCAACCGTTGGATATTCCAGAGTGGAAGTGGGACAAAATCACCATGGATTTTGTTACCGGTCTTCCGCCTACCAAGAAAAAGCACGATGCTATTTGGGTCATTGTTGATCGACTCACCAAATCAGCTCATTTCTTACCGATACGCAAGGAAGATCCGGTAAGTAAACTCGCAGATACTTACAGAAGGGAGATCATGAGACTCCACGGTACTCCCTCCAGCATCGTCTCAGACAGAGATCCTCGTTTCACGTCGCGATTCTGGAAAGGTCTGCAAAAAGCTTGGGGTACACAACTTAAGCTGAGTACGGCCTTTCATCCTCAAACGGACGGACAGTCGGAGCGAACAATTCAGACATTGGAAGATATGTTAAGGTCGTGTGCGTTGGAATGGACAGGTGATTGGGACGATTACATCTGTTTGGTCGAGTTTGCATACAACAACAGCTGGCACGCAAGTATCAAATGTGCTCCTTTCGAAATGTTGTATGGCAGAAAGTGTCGCGCTCCAACTTGCTGGGATCAAGTGGGAAAGCGAACACTCGAAGGACCAGAGATTATAGAAATGACCAATGAGAAGATCGAGGTAGCTAAACAGAAGCTGCAGGAAGCACGTTCACGTCAGAAGAGTTACGCCGATAAGCATCGTAGGGACATACATTTTAATGTGGGAGATCATGTCTTCCTCAAGGTTTCGCCGGCACGTGGTGTTAAACGCTTCGGGATCAAAGGAAAACTCAATCCTCGTTTCATCGGACCTTTTGATATCATTGAACGAATCGGTGAAGTATCTTACCGATTGGCGTTACCTCCTCAGCTTTCACACGTGCATAACGTGTTCCATGTGTCCTTACTCAGAGGATACAAGTATCATCCCCTTCACATGGTTCAGTATCCACTGGAACAGATACGTGAAGATCTCACTATTATAGAGGAACCCGAACGAGTGCTCGACAGGCAAGAACGAGTCATGAGAAGGAAGACGATTCCATTCGTCAAAATTCTTTGGAGGGACCATACCGAGCGGGAAGCCACTTGGGAAACAGAGGAGTCTATCCGGGCTTCTTACCCTCACTTCATATTTTGAGTTCGGGTATGTTACTTCTTTTCAGCTTACTTTATCTATAATTCGGGGACGAATTATTCTTTTTAGGGGGGAAGAATTGTAAAACCCGCATGCTTTTACCATGAATAGTGCCCTTAAGATCGTACGTCCTAGATTAAAACTTACCTTATTTAGTATTGATCACATTCATGTGCTAATAATCAAGCAAGTGCATACGTGTATGACATGACAAGTATCGATTACGTACGAACTCATGATAAACAGTTAATAAATATGTCACGTGAACATAATTAAATCATGATCACCATTTAAAATACGAACTAGAATAATTACGTAAATACATATAATATAATTACGAGCGTTAAGATTACGATAAGCGACATGATAAAATAAACAGAAACACTTTAAACACGAACA
Source organism: Glebionis coronaria (assembly GCA_025667525.1). Lineage (NCBI taxonomy): Eukaryota > Viridiplantae > Streptophyta > Magnoliopsida > Asterales > Asteraceae > Glebionis > Glebionis coronaria. The sequence continues at coordinate 190,919,292 of CM046882.1, read as the reverse complement.
CGTTTAACCACGAACGAACACGAAACATCGGGACACGAGAAAGGTACGGGTACCCCATGTGGGGCCCCCATACCCACGGCACAACAACCAAGAATGGGCTAAGCCCATGGACTTTTACAAGTAAAGGGGGGTTATGGTAAATATGTTTTTCATTTTTCAATTTCAAGCAAAATAACATAAACCCTAAAAGATTTTCTCCTCCTCCTCTTTGTTCCTCCTTGTGCCGCCACCTATAACACCACCATAGGAGGGTGTTGTTGATTTTTGACATTAAATACAAGTGCTAGAAACCGTGTTTGTTCATCCCCTTTCAAGCTACGTATTGGTATATCATTATAAACCCTTCCTTTTAATTATTTTTAATCTTTGATTATTTTCATGAACATGTTATTATTTTTCTTATTAAAACATGATAATTAAACATTGATCTAACATGTTTTGGGGTTAATTAAAATCAAAGAATGATATAAAAAGGGTGTTTGTTTTAGCCGCCTAGCAAAACAAACCCGAGGGGGGTTTGGTTTGCTTATTGCCGCCACCACCAAGACCATTTTTGGTCTTGGTTGGTGCTTGTGGGACCCACGGCAGCAAGGAGGCACACGTGCCCCGAGTTTGGCTCGGGGTACGGTGTCGAGTTCATGCCCGATTCATGGTTCGTTGGTTAAATCATGATTTATGCTACATGTTAATTTTTATGAATTATGAACTTAGGATATAAATTAATTAATAACATGAAATATTAATTAAACCATGACTTAGGTTATTTTAATTATTAATTTAGCATGATATTAATTTAACCTAAGTATTTTATGTTATAAGTTATAATTAATTAATTATTTAAAACATGCCTATAATTAATTAATTTAGACATGACTTAGGTTATATTATTAATAATAATAATACACATTTTAACCTAAGTATTTCATTTCATTTTAATTAAAACATGTTATACTTTAATTAAAATGCTTAACCTATAGTTTAATTAAAATACATGAAATAATAATTAAACTATATACTATATCATATGACTTAAGAAACAAGCTTATAAACACTTAGACTTATATGTAGCTTATGTAACCAGCTTAATTCTAAATATGGAAACTTCTATTTATAGAAACTTAATTAAATAAGGTAACTAATCTATTAATGGAAACCTTCTATATATGGAAATCTATCTAATTCAGGCAGCTAATCAAATCATGGAAACCTTCTATATATGGAAACTTATTTAATTAAGGCAGTTGATCTATTTTTAGAAACTAATCTATTTTAAGCAGTAAATTCTATTTTTGAAAACTTTCTATTTTTGGAAACTTTCTATTTTTGGAAACTTTCTATTTTTGGAAACTTTCTATTTTTGGAAACTTTCTATTTTTGGAAACTTTCTATTTTTGGAAACCTGCTATTTTTGGAAAGTTACTTATTATTACACAGTAAGTATAATAATACATGAAATACCAGTAATACTTAAACAGATTAATCAGAATACAAGATAAACACAGTTTAAGGCTTTAAACAGTGAACCATGACCTAAAACATACCAAGTCAGCTAAAATGAGACATAAAACCCAGTACGTAATCAGTGAACCGATACTTATACACGTGTGTATTCATGTAGCTTCAGTGATCCAGAAGTAGGAGTCTTTCTTCCGTTCATTCACTGGACTTGAGGTACGGATTCCCGTCCTTTCAGTATGGACATTCTTTCCTTATTAGGATTTCCCCGTATGCAGCCAACTGTTTTCCCCAGTATTTGTTTTATTGTTTTGAACTGCTTATGTTTAATTAGCATAATCTATAGCCATATACAAGCATGACCATTTTCACCTAGTTATGGAGGTACCATAACCATAACATTGGAGGCACCAATGTTATGACTTCCCCACGGCAGAGTGATTGCTCGTGGCGTCCCTTTTCAGTTTTGGCCATATTATTATATCATGTGGGGCGTATGGGTGCATCCTAGTTACATGTTTTATTCAGTATATCATGGTGAATGTGGTGTGTGCCTTGCATCCTTCACAAGGAGTTGATCCCTCCTACCCAAACCAGTATATTAATTAGAGGCATCCCCTCTAATCAGCATGATGAGGTCACCCCTCCAAGTATTCATGCACGTGACCTTTTCATGACCTATATGGGGTATGGTATATTTATGTTAAAACAGTTTTCATAAGATAAACATAAGGCTTTTCAAACTATAAAACCAGTTTTCTTAATACTTAACCAGTTTACTCAGAACTTAGTCTTCCGCTGTTATATGTTACATGTTTATCCTATTTCATGCAATATTGTACATCCGTGCACTGAGCGTCTTGCTCAGCCGTTTTCCTTTTCATGTTCCCAAAACGGCAGGTACTCAGGGACGCTCGTAGATTTCAAACGTACGTGCATATGGACTGGAAGCTTTACTGTCTTTCTTTACTTTATGCATTTCCTTACTTTAATACAGTTTGCTATGGACATTGTTTCGTCCTTTCCTTTACAGTATTTATGTTTGTGTGTGATGAGCTTTACTTTGGGGTTACCGATGTTTGATTCCGGTATTTCCCTTTTATGGTCGAATAATGCTTAGACATTTATCCTTGTATGCTTTGATGACACGCCATGATTATGCGTAATATTCCATTTCCAAAATGGGGTGTTACACGGCGTCAAAGATTCTGAATGCTGGACAATTGCTCCCCCTCAATTGTTGACCCGTGTTCTATTGAAAGAGTTGTAGTCTCCGTTTGAGTAGTCGTATCATCGAGTATGTAGATATCAATTGTAAATTGCTACGGTTGGTGGAGATGATAACTTCATAAAAACAAGATTTCTCTTGTTTTAACAAATAAATGCACTGACACGTACATATATTCATGTTAGATTGTGTTATTCCATAAACACAATCCCTTACATGGTTATAAAATAAACCATGCCCGAGAAAATTAATTCCCGTTGTTGAGTCAAATCTTTCCGGTGAAATGCTTGACTTGAGTATTAAAATCGGGTTACTATCTGAAATAATAGCAAGCCATTTAGAACATGTTTTAAATTAATTAAACTTATGCTCAAACTTTATTTACAACCCCGTGTCATTATTGAACGACATTTCTAGGTTCGTAAATATTATCGATTGAAGAAGACATGTTCTTTTTAGCAAAACATTTTTAAACACACAATTTTGAAAGATTTAGAAAAACCTTTTGACAAATTCTCGAAAAATTATGTTCAAAGTTTTAAAAAACCAATTACTTGAGCTTAAGATGTTGAATATCTTACAAAAGGAGCTCAAGTCCAAGAAGTTGTTAACTTCCCGTTGTGAGGATAAGTTTATCATTGGCGATAAACTTTCCTTTTAATTGAAGAACGAATCCTAAGTTGACATTTACTTAGAAGTCGTTTTCATGAGCTTGAAAAACTTTGAATGTTTTAATGTAAAGCTCATGACCGAGAAAAATGAATTTCTCGTTATGAGGAAAAGTTTTCTTATTTAAAGATACACTTTCCTTTTCTGAGCTTAAAACTTGGAATATTTTAATATAAGCTCATGACCGAGAAAATTTAATTTCCCGTTATGAGGATAAGCTATCTTTAAAGATAAGCTCTCCTAAAATTGAGGTCCGAGTTACCGTCTGATATTTAACTGTAAGTCATAGTGCATGAGCTTAAAAACTTCGAATGTTTTTAATATAAGCTCATGCCCGAGAAAAATTAATTTCTCGTTGTAAGGATAAGTTTATCGTTGACTAGATAAACTTCCCTTTGTTTGAAGTCCGGGTCATCGTCTGACATTTAATAATGAACCATTTTACACGAGCTTAAAACCGTTGAGTAGTTTTAAAGTAAGCTCGTGTCCGAGAAAATTTAATTTCTTGTTTTTGAGGATAAGTTTATCATCAGCGATAAACTTCCCTTTATTTGAATATCAGGTCATCATCTGATATTTAATGAAGAGCCTTATACACGAGCTTAAAACCTTTGAATGGTTTTAGTGTAAGCTCGTGTCTGAGAAAATTTAATTTCTCGTTTATAAGGATAAGTCATCATCGGGATGAACTTTCCTGTCTTTTGAGATCGAGTTACAGACTGTAATGTGACTGTAAGCCCTATACACGAGCATAAAACCTTTTGAATAGATTTAATAATAGCTCGTGTTCGAGAAAATTTAATTTCTCGTTGTGAGGGTAAGTTATCGTTGACGAGATAAACTTCCCTTTCTTTGACGTTCGAGTTACAGTCTGATATGTGACTGTAAGTCCTATACACGAGCTTAAAACCTTTTGAATAGTTTTAATAATAGCTCGTGTCCGAGATAATTTAATTTCCCGTTGTGAGGGTAAGTTATCGTTGACGAGATGAACTTCCCTTTCTTTGACGTTCGATTTACAGTCTGATATGTGACTGTAAGTCCTATAAACTGTAAGCTTAACTACAAATCCCATGAGACACTTGTTTCTTAGATATCAGCTTCATCAGCAACCAAACTCTGAGAGTGTCCTTAATTGAATGGTATAGAATGATTAGACCGCTACGTTCTTTTGAAACATCCTCTTTGGTACCTGCATTCTCATTAGGAATTTGCATGCTTTGATATGGGTTAGCGATATCTATCTTAGAAGCAAGTGGGGGTTCACAGTTTTCTTTTCTTGTGCTAGAGGTGACCTGAGGAGATGATTCACTTGTCTTAGCTGGTAAACGTTTCCTTTTATAGAAAACTTTAAGTTCAGGCTTAAGTGATGTATCCTCCTTTTCAATTTCCTCCCTAGTAGTCTTAGTAGAATCAGCGACTATCCTAGTTAAAGGGCACTCGTTTCCTACAAGAGTGAAAGTTCTACCAGTGAGGCACACTTTTTACCAATGGGTTTGATTTTAGCTACCCACTGGGATTTAAGTCTAGCACAAGAGTTCACCTCATTAAGTAATTTTTTGATACAGGAATCATGATTGGCTTTAAAGACACATTTCCTATATGTTTTACAAGTAGCATATTTAATGTCCGAGTAAGATCTAGAAATCCTAGATGATTGATTGATGCTCCTAGGATGTGACATGCTACGGTTAGCAGTGTTGGGTAAACTAGAAGGCATCTAACTAGGTTTGAAATTCCTATCTCTTACTTGTGTCTTTTGCTTAGTTTCCCTTAGACCAAATGTATGGCAAACGTCATTTGAACTAGTTCGAGACGTGTTTTTTGGATTATGTCTAGGGAGACTAGATGCAATCATGTGATTAGGTCTAGCAAAATCTGTTTTAGTCACATTGGGCCTAGATGGTGGAGTGACTGTTCTAGAAATATGAGCCATATCAACTTGGGAGGCAAACCGCGGTCTCGAGGATTATGGTCGCTCGGATCTAAATGCAATCGGTTGTCTAACGAACTGATTTGTAGGCGGTTTCCCCAAGATTGATGGTTTTTCAAGCTTAGTGTCCACACTAGTTCCTTTAGTTTTTCTCAATTCGTTTTTCAACGCAGCTTAGCAAATACCTTTTCCTGTACTTGAGCCTTTAAGGTCTCATTTTCTTTGAGCAATTCATCTTGGGATGCCAACTTAGATTCAAGCAACTTAGTTTGTTTCAAAATATTATCCTTTTCAGCTTTGGAATCTAGAACAGTTTGATCCAGTTTTCGTTCAAGAACAATGTTTGACTTTTCAAGTTTTTCAAAATATGTTTCAAATTTCTCCGTTTTATTTGAAAATTCAATTTTGGCATCCTCTAGCTCTTTGGATTGATGAGCTAAAATCATTTCAAGCTCTTCAATCCTAGAAGCAGAATTGGTTAAAGTAGCAGTCATAAAGCACATATCATGATCTTGAGCATTCTGACCATTTTCTCCCTCATTATGATTCACATCGGATGAATCAGAAGTGGTATTGCTATCACTCTTTTCCATCCCATGTAGATAGGGTCGGAATGCTCAACATGCTGTAAATCATTGTTAGATACAGTATTCAATTGTACCCCAACTATTAGCTCTTCGTCATGCATGCTTGAATCATGTTGTCGTGATGCAATGACGCTGCTATCATTGTTAACCAAGGTGGTCTCCTTTGAGTCATCCGTAAGACCATTTGTTTTCTCTGTCATCTGTATCAGATTTTCTTGTATTCCACTATCATGCTCTAGTTGAAGTTGTGAACTTTCATAAATCAGAAGTGCAATAGATTTCATGAAATTGAGCAATCTATCACTGAAGTCTTTAACCTCGATTTGTGTGTCTTCAAGGAATGACTGGCAGATCGTTGAAGCTTCAACCTTGGCAGGATCAAATTGAAAGAAACTCGAAAAATGTTGCTCTAGAACTTTAAGTGAATGTTAGGATTCAATTTGATTAATGTCTTCTTTGTTGATCTGCTTTAGTAGTTGGTTAAATTTGAGGAGCATTTGGTGGACGAAAATGGTACGATCTTGACCGAAGAGTGTCACAAATCCGCTTCCTTCTTTAAGTAGAGAAATGTTCGACAGATGGGACCGAAGTGGTAGAAATAAAGTCATTCTACTTTCTCTAGCTTTAACTTTCATTTGATGCGATTCTCCCACTTGAAAAGTCGAATTCAAAGACTCCATTGAATTATGATGAAAAATGATCGTGATTGTAGTTGTATTCGGAATCTTACAATTCGTGAAGAAATCGTGAAGTCGAATTTACGAGATTTTTACTCATCAACCATTTAATAAACCGTAAAACTTTGTCACAATCCTCGTTTGATGATATAAGTTTCTTTTCTCGGCTCAATGATTTCTTGATGATAATACAAACCCGATATTACTAAACTAAACAACTTGATATCCTTTCGACCGAAAAACTTAATTACTTTGACACGACCCGATTTAACTTAGACAAAAAAAACTTACGTGTATAATTTACTCGTGAATAATTTTCGTCCAAATACAACTTGGTGAATAATCTTTGTAAAACTAGACGTGGCCTAAAAAACTCACAATTGAAATATTAGATATTGAAACATCAAATATAGGAAAGAATATTGAAACTAAATCAGAAACTAAATCAAAAACGTGGCAAGAATATCAAAAACTAGACGTGTATCCCACTTGCCTCGAAATCAACCACTTGTTGAATGTTTAATTACTCGTCCCATCTTATTTATCACGCCCATATCTGCCATCAAAATGAAAAGTCAATTTCTCACCCCTCCTCAAAACCTCCGTCCCATATTAATACAAATCTTAAAAAACCAAATAACACAGATTAATCCTCTTGTTATGAAAACACGAAATCCTTAATTGAGTTCATTTTATCGAAGTTAGTTTTAGCTTTTGCTTATATATTGAACCTATGGCGAACCAAAGAAGGATGTGGCTTCAAGATCAACAAGTTGGTCTCGGGTAGGTGATTTATGTGTTTTTCTTTGATTTGAGTTGGGATTCGTTTTTGTCAAACAAGAGTCGATGATGGTTTTTACAAAGATATTTATGTTTTTATGGTTGGATTCGAGTCTGTTTATTGAGGAGTCGATAAAGAGTTTGTGTGGTCAAGAGTCTTGGATCTGTGAGAGTTTGTTTGTGAAAGGTTGTGAAAGGTTCTGTGGTCGAGAGTTTATTTGTTGTGTTTGGGTTCAAGTCTCTGGGTTCTTTGGTTGGTTAGACAGTTAAAGTCGAGTGATGAGGTCAAGTGGTTGTAGAAAACCAACTGTCGAGTCCTGGTTCGTGAGTCGTTCGTAGGTCTGTGTCGAAAAAAAATGTAAGACTTGTGTGTTCGTTTGTGGTCTGTTTTGTCGAGTCAAGGGTGAGAATGGTTTGGTCGAGGGTGTGAGTCGAGGTCAATAGGTCTGTTTGGTTGTGATTCAATGGGTCGAGAGGTGTTGTTGAGAGTCCTGTTGGTTTGTCAGAGTCGTTGGTCGTTGAGTTAAGTTAAGTGTCCAGTGTGTTTGTATCGCAATGTCAAATTTAAATAGCCATCACAATATACAACCATTCTATCGCAATACCCACACATCCCATTGCAATACCAACAAACTCCATCACAATATTCGAAATACTCACCATCGCAATATCTATATTTCCATCGCAAGTGTCGATCGGAATGCGGACAAAGTTCCGTCGCAATGTTCCTTAATCCCGTCGCAATCCACGATCGCAAAGTACGATCGCAATCCACATCGGAATAAGGGTTATCGGAATAAGTGATCGCAAAGTAGAACCCTAGGGTTATTGCGATCGAAATGTACAAATATCGGAATAAGGAAACTTCCTATCGGAATATGACAAAAAATGAATGCATCGGAATAACCATCCGAATGTCTATCGGAATAAGTGTATCGAAAAGTTAAAACCCTTTTCCGACATAAACTAGACTATAAAACAGATACCAAGAAAGTGACAAAAGTGATAAAAAATATATATATATAAAAACATATACGTTTGAAGACTTTTGAAACAAAAAACACCCAAATCGAGAGAATGAGCCGTGACAAATTGTGAAAAGTAAATTCAAGAACGTGACAAAAGTGATAAAAAATTATGAAAAACTTATACTTTTGAAGATTTTTGAGACAAAAACTCCTAAATTGAGACAATGAGCAGTGATAAATTGTTAAAAGTGAATTCAAAAGTAAGAAAAAAAATAAAAAATTATACCAAATCAATAGATAAAAACACGCAAATTCGAAGAATCAACCATAGCTCTTGATACCAATTGTAGGTCCATAGTTTCTTAGGATTAAGCAATGTTTGATTTATCTAATGAATGGAATGAATGGAATGAAAAGGAAGAACTAGAGAGAGAAAGGTAGATAGAGAAAGGAGAGAAACAAGAAGAAAGATGGAATGTATGAAATATCAAAGTGTTCAACCCCTCCTAACATGATAGGAGGGGGTATATATAGCCCACCCTACATGTGGGCTATATGGGCTATATCTTAATACATTGGATCACGATCCCAATACTTGTATCTATCTTTGGAGTGATCGATCCTTTCTAAATACGTAAAAACGTATTTCCAACAGTTTTGAATAGGGGCCGACGGTTTTGGCTAGTCAAAAGGGTATGAGGTGACTTAAAAAGTTTAAGGTTTAATTAGGGTATTTTGTACATGTTTCATAAAGTCAAATGTATATTTGAATAAATTTCTAGGTAAGTATAGTTATGTAAGGTGTAGTATTCGGCTAGAATATAAGTCTAAGGTAGTTTTAGGTTCAAATTTAGTGTCTTGGTATGGTTACTAGGAGTCTAGATATAATATAGTAGAAGTAGGTTCAAGTCCTAAGTCATTTTGGTTAAGTTTTAGGATCCTTGGTGAAAGTATAGTCATAATTAAATAAATGTATAATTTACTTTATTTAAAAAGTATGACACTATTGAAAGTGAGTTAAAGTGGATAGTTGCAATGTTTAATAATAAAAAGTAGTTGATGTCGTATCGTAGTATTGTTTTTGAGGTGAGGAAAAAATATATAAATATATTTTGAAGCTTAAAATAGTTCCTTGACAAGTGTTATTAATTGTGATCATGAGTTTAGATTTTTATAAATCAAATTGACGAATGCTTATCATCAAGTGTTTCAGGTGACTTAATAGTCCCAATATATGATTGTTTAAAGCCTTGTATGCTCATATGATGTAGTCATACAATTGTCCTTATGATTAAATACTCATAATCATAATAAAATGTCATGTGATCAAATGTTTCCATGTTCTAATGATTTAAATGATGTATGCTCATGTATGATGCATATGATTGCTCAAGAGATTTCATGCACATGTGGTAATATATATAGATATCATGAGATGACGTGTACAATGATGTCATAGTCAAAACCTGAAATTTACAGGTTTTACAACACTATCTCGTTATTTTAGCTTTGTCCTCAAATCTTAAGATGACGTTACTTCTCAGGTGAATAGGTGTGGGTACTTAGATGTAAATGAGTCTTCGTGTTCCCGGGTGAACTCAGGACCTGTCCTAGAGTTCCAACGTCTCTTAACTAACGGGATTTGGCTTCGCTTTAGTTTCTTGACTACCCTCTCCATGACTTCAACAGGTTCTTCTATGAATTAGAGTTTGTCATCAAAGTGGACACCCTTCAATGGCATGGCTAACGGCTCATCCGCGTAGCACTTTTTCAGGTTTGAGACATGGAATGTAGAGTGTACCCGGCTCAACTGCTGGGGTAACTCTAAACGATAAGCGACTTCACCGATTTTGGCGATCACTTTGAAGGGTCCTACGTAATGTGGATTTAATTTCCCACGTTTTCCAAATCGTACAACGCCCTTCCAAGGTGATACCTTGAGCATAACACGGTGATGTTGTGATTTTACTACCCTTTAGGAAAAGAGAGCAAAAGTGGTAAGTATTAAGTGTCGGTTTAGGAAAACCAAGCACTAATGACCCAAAGTGGGGATCGTTCTCAAGGAGGCAAGTTTGTTGTGTTAAGAAGTGATTAAAAGTTTGTGATTATATAAATGAGAAATGAAAAGAAGAAAAGAGATTAGAAGAGAATGACGTTTACGATTATGAATTAAACTAAGACGAATAGTCGTGCACGTAAAACCGTAAAAAGTGACCAAATTAAAAATTTACCCTAAAAATTCCTAGAAAGTTGCAATAAATCCTAAAAAAGTAATTAGAGTTTACAAAAATAAAAAATCCCTCAAACCTTTTATTTAATTAAATAATAATTTTTTAATGTTAATTAAAGCCCAAAAAATCAATTTAATTAACACAAAGCCTAAAATGAGATTTTTTAACTTGTAAACCTCTAAAATGACTTAAGTAAATTTATAACTATTTTTGAAAATTTTAAAATTAATAAAAACTATTTAAAAACAATTAAAAACTATTAAAACTTAAAATAATTCTAAAAATTAATCTAATGACAATAAACATATTCAAAAAAATTCTAAAATTCCTAAATTAATGTAATTGAACAAAGAAAAATGAAAAACTTTGAAAAATCTAAATTTTAATTTTTAATAATAAAATAATCATAAAATATTAATAAAAATCCAAAATTTATAAAAAATTCTGAAAGTTGTAAACTAGTTTATTTTAACCTAAATAAAACAAAAATGAAGTTGAAATTACAAAATACCCCTATTGGGCCTTAAAATGGGCTAAATGACAAAACAGTCCCTTAATGGGCTTAATTTGGGCCCAATAAGTAAAAGTCAACCAAATAAGCCCAAAACTTCCAGTCTGACTCAAAATTTGATTTTAAGAACGAAACTCTGTTGGCCCAAAAGCTGAAAATGTGTTTAAGCTAGCTTATTTCAAAGAGCTTATTCTTAATGGGCTTTTTGGCCCATTAAGCTATAAGCTGATGCCATAAGCTAAAATTTGACACACAAGCTTCTTTTGAGTTACTTAAGAGATTTGTAAAAAGAAAATTGGAAAAAGCACAAGAAAGAAGCCTGAAATAAGCCAAGACTCTCTTCACAAAACGACAAAATAGTCGTTTTTGAGTTCTAGACCACCTCAAGTGCTGATTCAACTTTCAAAAGCTTTTAAATGACTTAATTAAGCAAAATAATCAAAAAGTTTTCAAATAAGCACAAGAAATAAGCAAGAATAAGCAAATAAGCACTTATGTAAAAGTCAACTTAATGAGTTTTCTAGTAAAAAGTCAAAGTCAAACCCTAATAAGCTCCAGATCAAATCAATGGGTCAAATAAGGAAGATCTATTACAAAAAATAAGTTGTTCCAAGTATTGATAAGCCAAAATAGCTTATGAATAAGCTGTTTGATGTTTTACACTAGCAGGGGCTAGTTTTGGAGGTTGAGCAGTGGGAACTTGAAAGTCCCTAATCAATGCTAGAAACACTAAACTTAACTAATCAACACAAGTTAATACTTTTCAAACGTAATCTTATTATTGTATAATAAAGAATTACAAGTGTTATGGATAACACCGTTTGATGACAATGTGTTGTGCACACTTTGAACAACTATAAACCCTAACTTATGAATACAGTCACAGCTGTTTGATTCAATAAGTTCTAAGCATTAATGTTATGAATATTCTCAAAGTGTTGAACATTAATGCTGGGATACACATCCTATTTATAGTGATACGAGGTTGACCTAAATAGTACTTGATGGTGACTACACAAGATATTCACTTTTCAGACATCAGTCACATGATGCTCTTCTATTCTTGGTAGTCTGCCATTATGCTTTAAGGAAACAGTTCTTGAAACAGTTTCCTTTTTCTTCTTTGTCTCGAACACACAAATGGCATGTCCAAAGTGTGCTGAGTGTTAACAGGGTATTGCCACCTCTGTTAACCCTCAACCTCTCAGAGTCCCTGATACATCTTGGCTGTTATCCATCATAGCCAATGAGTATGTCTTCAAGTAATATTTGACTTCCTTGACAATGTCTCTGACATGGACTCCTCTGAGGTTGCTCACAGGGACTTGGAACTCTGTGAGTCTTGCGATACTTGCCTGCCTCCTAGGCACAGGCAAGGGACTATCTAACAGCTTATTTATGTTTAAATCTATGATCAGGGAATCTAACAAACTTAGATTCCCAACAATCTCCCCCTATTTAAACATAAGTATAGCTAGATCTATCTAAGTTAAGGTAAGTGAGTTAACAGCTTCTTCTTACTCATAACAGATCTAAACAAACATACCTCATGATTTTATTCATACTTAAAGAAAATTACAAGTACATTACAAAAGTGAAGGTAAAATTGGGCAGTGAATTTCTTCAATAGTCATCATTTTTGATCTTTTCTTCAGCTTCAGCTATGTTTGATCTAGTATCCAATTCTGCCTGCAAAGCTTTTGCAAAAACTTTGGAGTACTCTATGTTAATCTTGAGTCCCTTCTTGAGACAAAGCAACTGAATTGTTGATGCTAAGCCAAGCTCATCTTCTCTTTGAAATGCATACTGGCAAGCTCTGTTCATGAATGCCATTCCTCTTTCAGGCTCTGTGTATGTCTGACCATCAACAGGGCCAACTATACCATTTGGTAGGATCAAATCCCTGTGCATTCCATCCACTTGAACATCATCTGTGACAAAAGTTTCCTTAACAAGTTGAGAAACTCTGCTTCTTTTCTTACCAGTCTTAGGGGGTTCTTGTTCAAAAAGCTGTGGTGAGGGTTCTATTTTGAGTTTGGCAGCCGTTTCTTTGATCCAGGTAAACTTGGCCTTAAGAGTCTTAAGCAGAAGAAAATTAGCCTGTCCAGTTCTTTTGGCAGCTAAGGCTTCAAGTTCAAACCATTCAGATAACCCAAGTGTCTTTAGCCTGAAGTCGTCAAATACATTCATGTCTCCCTGTTGGTTGTCTCTCCACAAGATCATTTGTGGGGTGTTGGTGGATTTTTGAATTGTGTATTTGAACTTGGTTATCTTGCCAGGTGCATACCTGTCGTTAACGCAGGCATCATAATCAGCTTTGACTTTTCTTAGTGCCTCTACGCGTTTAACTTCCATTTCCCTCAGCCTTTGTCTCTGCTTCTCCCTTTCAGGTGGAGTCATCTTCCTCAGAGTAGCCTCATTCATTTCTTTGGCTGTCTTGAGTTCATTTAGTCTTTTGAATTCCTCAGTCTGTTTCTCTATTTCTTCAGGTGTTAAAGGATTCTCATTGGAAGGTGTAAAGGTTGAAAATTGGAAAGGTCTGTGGTGGATCCTCCTGTCTCTAGCATCGCAGCTATCTTCTTTAGTTTGGTGTCTGTGTCAACCAAAACTATCTCCTTTCCTTTCTTCGAGACAGAGGATTCCATACTCATGTTTTTCAAAACTTCAGCTCTTCTGATAAACGCTTTCTGAGCCTGAGTTTGTATTGCTTTGGGAAGGGAGCTAACAGTGAACTTTAGCTTCTTGGCAGCTGGTTCACCATCATCCCCAGACTCGCTGGTGTTAACCAAAGTCATGGACTTTGATGGATCAACTCCATCTTGATTCTGTTGCTCCTCCTGAGTGTTATCCTCATCATCAGGTATGATAACAGGTGTGATGACTTAGAGGGGGACATGTGAAGAAATGGTGTTGTCAGCGGATGTAGAGCCCTGTTTAGCAGATTCAAGGTTAAGTATCGTTTCCTTCTCCCCCTCACGTTCATCCTGTCTACGCAGACGTTTGGATGAACGTGTTTGAAAGTGCCTTGCAATCTGTTCAACAGAGGCAGCCATAGCACGTTGCCTTTTCCTTGAAGCTCTGGCAATCATCGGCAGAAGGTTGCAGTTTCCATTTGTATTGCGCTGAACTCGATTAACAATGAAGTTTGCATGACGATATTGCCTGTTTCGAATAGCTTCAAACTGTCTGTGCATAGTTAACTCATGTTCATGAAATAAGGCAGGGACCTCTGTGTCAATTACATCCTTGATTCTTGTGGATAAGTGACTAAGTCCTTGTGCTACACCTTTTCTTTCACCATCCTTGATGGGTTCAGTAACTGCCTCAGTAACAGCCTTTTGTATGATCCCTGGAAATGTGACAGTGAAGTTATGCATTTCAGACTTGATCACATCCAGCTTTCTTGATAAGCGTTCAATGTTAGATTGATGATGAACAGGCTAAAGATTATGGATGTTAGGATTTGTTGAGCATAATCATCCCCCCTTGGTAAGATATCAAAGTTGGTTTGGGCAGGATGATCAAACATGAGAAATTCAGCTGTTGGATCATAGGTAGGGCGTTGGAAGACTGTTGTTGTGGAGGTAGCAGAGTTGGGAGTGACAACAGCTTCCTTGGGAGGAGGAGTATTATTTCCATCTGGATTGGACACAGCTATTTCCTTGGGAGGAGAGACAGATTGTTGATCATCTTCTTCCTCTTCATCCTCCTCCTCAAACATCCCCTCAGGGATTTCATCTTCAGGCATTGATTCAAGATCAAAAACATCATCTACTAATGACAACATTTCTTCTTCAAGATTAAGTAGAGGCTCTTCGTCATTTGTTTGATCTTGAATGAGTGTATCAGCCTCTTTGTCTTGTTGTACCTGGGATTCAGTGGCTGGCTGTACAATGTCAGCCTGCAAGATGTTATAATTAGTAACAGGGAAATAAGTAAGGGGAATGGTCGCCATTTCGCTGTCCCAGAGAGGCTGAGGGTGATTATTCAGCCACTCCAAAGGATAAATCCTTGGGATTCTTTTAAGTGTGAAAAATATATGGTTAATGATCGCCATTCGCTGCCCCTAGGAAAGCTGAGTGTGATTATTCAGCCCCCCCAAAAGGTTAAAACCTTTGGGACTTTTGATTGTGAAACATATGTTGTTTAAGGATCGCCATTCGCTGCCCCTAGGAAGGCTGAGGGTGATCATTCAGCCCCCCCAAAAGGTTAAGAAACCTTTGGGACTCTTTTAAGAGTGAAACATATGTGGGTTAAGGTCGCCTGTTATGCTGCCCCTAGGAAAGCTGAGGGTGATGATTCAACTCCCCCTGAAAAGGATAAATCCTTTAGGATTCTTTTAAGGTGAAAAGGTTATGGGTTAAGATCATCTTATTACGCTGTCCCTAGAAGAGCTGAGGATGATTATTCAGATCCCCTAAAAGTAAAACTTTTGGGATTCTTTTTCTGAGGGTACCAAGAGGCTGTGTGAGGTACAACTGATCAAGGTTGAGACATATGTGTATTCAGGTTGTTGTTAGCCTGAATACTGTCTAGAGGGTGCAGGGTCATCGGGGTGCTTTATAAACACAAATGAATCATTCCCTGGTGCATAGACAGAGTGTACAGAAGTCTTAAAGAGTTCTAAGTACATAGACATACTTCTATGGGTCGAGGATTACCCTAACTTCACCACTCTCACCTACAGACATTTGAGAGTGGCTGCTTGTGAACCTCTAAAAATTTACACTGATTACTTGTGTGATATCAGCTGGATTTGGCTGGTTTCCTGTTGTCTCAGCTGACATTAAGACGCAAGACCCCTGTTGTTGGTCAGCCGAAGTCTCTGATTCCACATGAGTATCTAGAACAGAGGAGGTGTCTTGGTTCACAGTCTTCTTTCCCTTGGCCTTAGCAACAGATTTGATGAGGGAAGAAGATGGGTTTTTCTTCTTCTTAGGCTGTTGGCCAGAAGAAGCCTTGGACGTCGTAGTGTGCTGCCCAGAGGTCAAAGACTTAAACTTGCCAGACACACTAGAGGTAATCACCTTCTCAGAAGAAGGGAGCAAGGACTTCTCAGCGGAGGGTTGTTTGTTAGCAACGTTCATCATATGGGAGGTGACAAGGACATCTTCAACTCCAATTTCTTTGTAGATGGCACCTGTGATGCGATAGGGCTTCAGAGTAGTAAGAGCAGAGTTATGATAGTTGTCTCCCAACAGGCTTTCAAAGATCAGCGACAAAAAGTGAACATAGCAAATATTCTTTTCCCTGACTTGGTTCCTTCCCTTCAGCTGTTCAACTAGGTTGGAAAAGAGAATGCTTCCTACATCAACATCAGCTCCCCAGATCAGCCCATAAGCTATAGATTGGTGGTTGAAGGACATCTGATCTTGGGATCCCTGCATTCCTCCCAGGGATTTGACAATGTGGGTGAAGAGGACATGCCACATAGGTGTAAAGTACTTAATCTTCAGAGGAGACTTCGAGAGGACCTCAGCGGGTGTAAGAGCAAGGTTTACATCATGGAAGGGTTTAAGTGTGGACAGTGCATCCTTGACAGCCTTTTTATCAACCACCTTTAGGCATTCATCACCATGTTTTAAACCAGCCACACTAGAGAAATCTTTGAGTGAGAAGGCAAATGGGTGTTCGTTGCAAGAGAGGCTAAAGGTTATTGTGTCATCAACTACTTCAGCAGAGTACCATAATTCCCTAAGGTATTCTTGGTAGAAGGTGGTTGGGGATTTTGTGAATGCTTCACTAACATCACAATTTAGCATGAAGTTAACCAGATCTGAGTAGGTGTCATTTGGAGCCTTGATTCATCCAATGGAGTTGTTTGATGCAAGGATGCTTTCGTTGAGTTCGAAGTTAACGTTTGCTGCCTTGGGAACGGGAAAAGCCATGGATTCAAGGTTGAAGGAGAATGAAAATGGAGGATGGTTTTAGAGAGAGAAGAACTTAGAGAGAGAAATAGATTTGTGAAATGAGAATAGTGGTAGGTGAGGAGAGACGAGAGACAATATATATATTCAAATAAGTAAACAGTTATTCAACCGCATTTAATGCAAAGTGGGAAAATGACTGCTCATGTGGGTCCCTTGACCTTTCAAAACTTATTTGTCTCCTCGTTATTCGAAAAATAAATGATTAAATATTGAGAATGTTTTTTGCATTTACTTGGAAAGTAACTACCTAGTTTCAAGTGAAAAACATTTAATATAGAATCAGTCATTTAATGAATACATTTATTATCAAGCCACAGGCTTTGAGATATTCAGCATCCCTAGCTCAGCAACTAGCCTGTTGAACGAAGGTTCAGCCAAAGGCTTTGTGAAAATATCAGCTAGTTGCAGCTCTGTGGGAACAAAGTGCAGCTCAATATCTCCCATCATTATGTGATCCCTGATAAAATGATACCTAATATCAATGCGTTTGGTACGAGAGTGAAGAACAGGGTTGTTGGAGATGGCAATGGCGCTGGTGTTGTCACAAAAGATTGGCACTTTGTCATATAAAATTTCATAGTCAGCCAATTGACTTTTCATCCAGAGCACCTGAGCACAACAGCTGGCTGCAGCGACATATTCTGCTTCAGCTGAAGACATAGCCACAGAGTTTTGCTTCTTAGCACTCCATCCAACCAATTTCCTCCTAGGATTTGACAGCTGCCTGAGGTGCTTTTCCTGTCAATATAGCATCCAGCATAGTCTGAATCTGAATAGGCATTGAGATCAAAGCCTGATTCCTTGGGATACCATAAACCTAGGGATGGTGTTCCTTTGAGATACCTGAAAATTTTCTTAACAGCCACTAGATGGGATTCTTTTGGGTTAGCTTGGTACCTTGCACAGAGACATGTGGAAAATTGGATATCAGGACGACTAGCTGTCAGATACATGAGTGACCCAATCATGCCTCTATATAAAGTCTCATTAACAGAGACCCCTGACTCATCAGGGCCCAAGTTGTTGGGTGGAAGCATGGGGCATTTAACTGATGCACAATCAGCTAAGTCATATTTTTTAAGTAGATCTTTAACATACTTTTCTTGACAAATTGAAATTCCCTTAGGACATTGTTTAATTTGAAAACCCAAAAAGTAAGTTAATTCACCCATCATACTCATCTCATATTTCTTGGTCATTAATTTAGCAAATCGTTTACTAAGATTAACATTTGTTGACCCAAAGATGATATCATCCACATAAATCTGCACAATGATGAAATCACTCTTATTCTTGAAGGTAAAGAGTGTTTTATCAATAGAACCCCTGACAAATTTATTTTCAGTTAAGAAATTAGAAAGGGTTTCAAACCATGCTCTTGGAGCTTGTTTCAGCCCATACATGGCTTTGTGTAATCTGTACACATGGTTGGGAAACTCACTGTTCTCAAATCCTTCAGGTTGTTCAACATACACTTCCTCAGCCAAATCTCCATTGAGGAATGCACTCTTAACATCCATCTGATACACAGTGAAGTTCATTTAAGCAGCATAAGCCAGGAAGATTCTAATGGCTTCAAGTCTTGCAACAGGAGCAAACGTTTCATCATAGTCAATTCCTTCAGTCTGTGTATACCCCTGTGCCACCAGCCTGGCCTTGTTTCTGATGATGTTTCCAATTTCATCCATCTTATTTCTATAGATCCATCTAGTGCCTGTGATATTCTTTCTAGGTGGAGCTGGCACTAGTGTCCATACTTTGTTCCTTTTGAACTGATTTATTTCTTCTTGCATAGCAGCTACCCACCCATCTTCTACAAGAGCCTCAGCTACTCTCTTAGGTTCAATTTGAGAAAGAAATTCAACAAAGAGACATTCATTGGCTGATGCAGATTCTGAGTCATGAATTCGCTTTCTAGTGGTAACCCCTGCATTTGGTTCCCCAATAATGTTGACAAGAAGAATGTGTTGATCTCTTGACCACTTATTTTGAGGAGCTGGGGACTCAATGACAGGAACACTTGTGGGGACAGCTGGTACAATTTGAGTTACATCCTGCTGACTAGGAGGGCTTTCTTCAAAGACTACTTCAGTGTCAGAGTCTACTTCAGCCATATCAAGAGATACAAGTTCATTATCAGCAGGAGATTCTTCAGGGATTTGAAGAATTGGTGAGTCATCAATAGATGTAGAAGAAGAGGGACTACAAGAGGTCTGTGGTTCTTCTTCATCAAGCTCCTGATTGGTAGGAACTTCTATGTTGTGAGTAGACAAAGGGTCAAAGGTAGGAACATAAGGAGTGAGAGTGTTGGAGTGATGATGGTGATGACTGGTAGGTCTAGGTTCGGAGAATTCATCACTTGGGAAAGACACATTTTCATTAAAATCAATTTCATCATCCTCTGTTCCAGTTCTCTGTATGACTTCATCATCTTCATTGAATCTGACATGAAAGGTTTCTTCTACTTCTTGTTTCTGATGTTGAATACTCTGAAGGCTTTGGCTGTTGGAGAGTATCCCAAGAAGAAACCATCATCAGCTTTTTCATCAAATTTTCCAAGTTTATCCCTGTAGTTGTAAATGAACACAGGGCATCCAAAAACATGAAAATAGCTGACATCTGGAGATCTTTTTCTGAAAACTTCATAGGAAGTTTTACCATGTCTTTTGACAATGATTGATCTATTTTGTGTGTAGCAGGCAGTGTGAACAGCTTCTCCCCAAAATTGCTTTGGTAAGGCTGCACCATTCAACATGGTTCTGGCTACTTCAATCAAAGTCCTGTTTCTTCTTTCAGCCACACCATTTTGTTTAGGGGTGCCAGCTGAAGAGAAGTTTTGTGAAATACCTTTTTCATCACAAAAGGATTCAAGTTGATGATTCTTGAATTCAGTACCATTATCACTTCTTAGAGCTTTGACTCAAACATCATTCATATTTTCAACCTGTCTGATGAAGGACATGATGGTATCAGCTGCATCACTTTTCCTTCTGAGGAAGAACACCCATGTATATCTTGAAAACTCATCAACTATGACCAAGGTGTATTTGTTGTGATTAATGGTCTGAGGTTTGACAGGCCCAAACAAATCCATGTGAAGGAGATGTAAGTACTTGTCAATAGAGAATGATTGCCTAGTCTTGAATGAAGACCTGTGATGCTTTCCTTTGACACAGGCAGAACAAGTCTTATCTTTAGAAAACATCACTGAAGGTAGACCAGCAACCAGGTTTTGTGTGGCTATCTTGTTGATGTTCTTGAAGTTGAGATGAGACAGTCTTTTGTGCCACAGCCAATTGACACTTTCAGAGGCTTTAGCAAGAAAACAATTTGAGCTGTCTTCAGAGCAAATAGCCATGTTGATGACATAAACATCTCTCCTTCTAGGTGCAATAAATACAACATCATTGTTTTTGTTGAATATGGTTCCCTGAGTCTTAGTAAACAAAACCTAGTAGTCAGCATCACACAATTGGCTGATGCTAATAAGATTGTGTTTAAGACCATTCACATATGCAACCCTGGTAAACGTTATCCCATTGCAGTTCACTGAGCCGTATCCCTCTGTGTCACCTGAAGAATTATCTCCAAGCACCACATTAGGACCTGGCTCCCTTGAGTATCTGTGCAGGTATTGTTGAATCCCTGTCATGTGTCTAGAACAGCCACTGTCTAGATACCATACCGATTCCTTGAGATGTTTCTACACAGATACATAGAAACAGGTTAGTTCCTATGGTGAACCCACTTTCCAGTGGGTTCCCTGAATTGCTGATTAGCAATTATTGTGTTCCTGTAAAACTTTTGGCGATGGGAGGGACAATTAGCTGTCTCATGGGTAAAACTTCCACATATATCACACCCACGGAAGTCACCACACTCGTCTGAGTGATGGTCTGTGAATCCACCGAATTTACAGGGAGGATAAGGTCTGTAGTTTCCCTGTTGTCTTTTTGAACCCTGTTGTCTATCCCTAGAGGGTGTCTGAGCTCTCTTAACTGCCATATGTCTGTCATGATCTAAGGTCATGTGGTGAGAGTTCGTACATATATTGCAATAAGGTTTGACTAACCTTTCCCCTTTGGGTTCACCTAGGAAAGACTTAGGTTCACGAGAAGTAGAGCATTCAGCGGAAGGCTTAATGTGTTGTTTCAAGAGTTCTACTTCTTTCATTAGAGACAACAGGCGTTCTTCAGTGGAAGGGTCAACCTTGTTCACAGCTTTAGTTGAGACAGGCTTAAAAGCAACTTGCTTACCAGATTGTTTAACAGGTACATGAAATAATTTAGCTGGTGGTTTCTCAACATCTGTTCTAAGTTCACCCTTAACAGCTCGTGAGGAACTGCTAGGTTCAAATCCAGAGAGTTTGGGCAAAGGTGGTAATTCAACCACATCTTCAGAGATAGGGTCATCAGTCAAAGTGGGATCTAACATATGAATAGTCTCTGTAGATTTGAAAACAATCTCTTTGGGTTTGGTGAGAATTCTCAGCTTATTTTTCTTAGCAGATATATCCCTTTTAATGTCAGCAGGCAGCTCATCATTTAGCAATTGATCTATAGTGAACCTAGCACACAGCCCTTTTTCAATAACCTTGTTTAATTCAGATACTTGATCATTTAAGGCAATTTTTTTCAAGGTTAGCCTAGTGACTTCATTTTGAAGGGATATTTTCTCTAAATTAACCCGTCTGAGAGTTTCACATTCAGGTTTAGCATTTAAAAGTTTAGTTTTAACAGAGTGAAACTTGTCAAGTAGGTTCTTTCTTTGTTCATCAACAAAGTGTAAATCAACAATGGTGTAGTCAAGGACATGTTTGCGTTCATCACTATCAGACATAGATAAAAGCCTGTGTACCTTTTTCATTGTGATGTCAACCCATTGTCCTGATCTTGCATCACCTTTTCCAACAGCTGGTTCATCCTCAGCTATAGCCATGAAAGCCCTGACTCTAGTAGTATCTTCCTCATCTGAAGTCAATGGCTCATCATTCCAATCATAAGCTTCAGCTACCAACCCTTTCTCTGTCTTTTTATCACCTCCCTTCTTCTTAGACAGAGCTTCAAGCTTCAAATTCATCTGTTCTAACTCAGCTTTATGTGCCTTGTACTTTTTTTTGTAATCCTTCTTCTCATTGTCTGATGAATTGGATTGGTGAGATGAGTTATTGTGTTGTTTTTTGAACTTGTAAGGTTTGGAGGAAGATGATGGATAGGAAGGTGAGGATGTCTTGGTGGAAGGACAGTCTTTTTGGAAGTGTCCAAGCTTTCCACAGGCAAAGAAAGTTTCTTTTGATCTGTCAGTTTGTTTACTAGCTGATCCTATTCTCCCTGATCTATTGAAGAATCTTCTTTGGTTCGCTAGCAAGGCTCTTTCATGAAACTCTGCATTAAGGTCTGTTAAAAACTCTTGGCTGCTGCGGGTGTCTTCTTCAACACCAGAGTCGCTGTCATGAGGATGTGGTGCAGAGATCAAGGCTTTGGAAGATGCTCCTTGAACTACAAATCTTTCAGTCTCTGACTTGTAAATAGTATCAACCATCCCTTCTTCATAATTATACTTTCCATAAAGCTGAGCTAAGGTGTCATTCTTGATTGAGTTATTTGCTCTCCGAGTCTGATTCATTCTCAGCCACTTTCTGGGAAGGCTGTTGACAAATGTGGCATTAATCTCAGCTTGACCAATGGTGACATCATTCATTGCTAGGTCATTGAGAAGAATCTTCAGCCTTGTATAGGTTTGTTGAACCTTTTTACCTTCAAGTGACTTGAAGGCATTGAACTAAAGTCTGAGAGCCTGAATCTTTGTTTCTCTGGTTTCAGAGGGTCCTTCATGGACAAGGATGAGGTCTGTCCACATTTGCTTGGCTGTGGGACATTGAATGACAGACTTCATGATGTGTTTGGGAAGACATGATATGATGATGCTTTTGAGACGTTTATCTTGGTTTGCCAATTTTCTATCAGCTGGAGTCTATTGTTTGAGAGGTTTGGGAAGAGGGTTTTATTCAGTGGAGGTAAGCGCCATGGGAACATAAGGACCATTTTCTAAAATTTCTAGAAGAAATGGTTCAAGTCCATCGAGATACACAAGAAATTGACTCTTCCAGCTAGCAAAATCTTCTTCATCAAAGACTGGTACACTTGTGACATGTGATCCACCTCTTGAGTCAAGAAGTTGGGGTAGATCATCGTCATTGGGAGGAGGGGTGAGTCTTGGTGAAGATGGTGTTGCAGAAGGTGAATGTGGTGGGTTAGAAGTTACTGGCAAGCTCTGATACCAATTGAAAGTCCCTAATCAATGCTAGAAACACTAAACTTAACTAATCAACACAAGTTAATACTTTTCAAGCGTAATCTTATTATTGTATAATAAAGAACTACAAGTGTTATGGATAACACCATTTGATGACAATGTGTTGTGCACACTTTAAAGAACTATAAACCCTAACTTATGAATACAGTCGCAGCTGTTTGATTCAATAAGTTCTAAGCATTAATGTTATGAATATTCTCAAAGTGTTGAACATTAATGCTGGGATACACATCCTATTTATAGTGATACGAGGTTGACCTAAATAGTACTTGATGGTGACTACACAAGATATTCACTTTTCAGACATCAGTCACATGATGCTCTTCTATTCTTGGTAGTCTGCCATTAAGCTTTAAGGAAACAGTTCTTGAAACAGTTTGCTTTTTCTTCATTGTCTCGAACACACAAATGGCATGTCCAAAGTGTGCTGAGTGTTAACAGGGTATTGCCACCCCTGTTAACCCTCAACCCCTCAAAGTCCCTGATACATCTTGGTTGTTATCCATCACAGCCAATGAGTATGTCTTCAAGTAATCTTTGACTTCCTTGACAATGTCTCTGACATGGACTCCTCTGAGGTTGCTCACAGGGACTTGGATCTCTGTGAGTCTTGCGATACTTTCCTGCCTCCTATGCACAGGCAAGGGACTATCTAACAGCTTAATTATGTTTAAATCTATGATCAGGGAATCTAACAAACTTAGATTCCCAACAGAACTTTTCCCTCTGCTTGACCAAATTGACTTTTTGTCTTTTGTGGCTTTTTTTGTGGATTCAAGTTAAGCAAAGGCACTCAAATGATCAGTTAATCATAAAGAGTCAATATAAGCAACAAAAGCACAATTCCAATCAGCCAATTAATATAGTTTAATCAAAACATCACCAAATAAGCACCAGATATGAACAATAAGCAGTTATGACTTAACAAGTACTTTTAGCAAGATTCAGCCAACCAAATTGCACCAAAAGCATACACAAGCTATATTTAATTCAAATGAACATAAATTAACAAGTTTCATGCAATGGTTCAAGGTATAGATCAAGATTCAAGCACTCAAAAGTTTCTGATGAACAAAGAACATGCAGTTTTGTGCTGATATACTTAACCACACAGCCAAATTCAAACATTTAAATATGCTTAACAGGTTATGTTGGATATGATTTATCAATTTTTACCCTAAGTCTAAGCCTAGAACTAGGTGTGCACCAAATCACAGTCCAAAATATCAACTAATCAAGATTTTATAAGCATATGATTGATTTATGTGTTCAAAAGCATACAACTTACAGATTATCACTATATTACACTTCTTAAACAAGAACTAGTACCATACAACATGAAACACTTAACCAATAACACAATAACTTCAATATGCAGTTGACCCAAACACCCTTTTATATTTTTCAAATCAAGATTTTCAAATCAAAAGTTAGATTCAGGTTAGCACATGCATACATAAGCATCAAAACATCAATCATAAACACAAACAACAAGATTTAGAGCACAAGATCAACACATACACAAGTAGAACTCAAATATCACAAATATCCACTTTCTTGACAGATTTTGAGATTAAGGGTTCAAACCTCATGGATGTACATCCACACCCACGTATGTTTGAGCTGATGTGCCTAGCAAAACAAGGCACAAGCTTCCAATATCAGGCTGCTAAGATAGAACAAGGTTAGCACAATAAAATGAAAAACAAAAAGGTGACAAAATGGAAAACAAATTTGATTAATGCAACCTTGTTCCCACACTTGATTATCCCCAAGTTATAAGCCTCACAACACCTTGATAACTCTTTATCAGGGTGCTATGATCCACTTATAGCCCAAGAATTCCAAGGTTTAAACCAAGCCTTAGCAAAATATCAAATTTTGAACTCTTGTACAATTTATTGCACAAGGTTTGAAAACATGTTTTGAGATTCAAGTTTAGCAAACATATAACAATAACAAGTAACTAGAAAGATTGGCACTTAGGTTTTCTTCAAACATTCAAACACAATTCATTAAACATGAAGTAGGATTTACAGAATATTGAACAAAGGAAAAACCAAGAGCAAACTGCTATGAAGCAGGTTCTATGCCTTATATAGGCTACAAATGACTAACTAGGAATATAAAAACGTAAACCTTAAAGCTATAGAAGTCCCATTTTTCCCTTGAGGATTTTGGCTTTATGCTTGATCATGTGAACTTCTTTGGCAGGTTGTGGAGCTGGCAAGCATGTGGAAGTGATCAAAGGCTCACAAGGAGCTTAAGTTTGAAGCTATAATCTTAGGGGTTGGATGGCTGGCAAGTTTTGGCTTTTTCTCCCAAAACCATGTACAAGGGTTTATCATGTGACCAAGGTGATGATGTGGCATGGTTTTTGGGAGTTGGGATGTGTTTAGGGACACCCTAATCTTAATTCTGGAGAAGATTAGGGTTTAATTTCAGGCCATTAGAAAAAACCCAATTTTGTTCATACGATAAACATTGCAAGTTTTGATTTGTTTTTGGGTTTAAACAAGGTGTTAAGCGCCAAAAATAACTAATCTGTTATGATTAGTTTATTAGGCTGAGTGGATTTGTGAGGTGGCAAGGAAATGAGTTGTGATTGGTTGAAATGGGTTAGTGGGACACATGGCAAAATCTGGTTGGCCTATGTATCTATTATGTCTTGGCAAAATAAACCCCTCATCTCTTATACTTCTTCCACTTGTAACTTAATAAACCAAAACCGGATCCCCTTTGTTAATGAAGTTTCTATTTTCATACTTTTGCCCCAAATACTTTTCCAAAGTATTTTCAGCGGTATTTCTTGCCAATTCTTGATACTTGAAGGGTTATTTTGGCATTTTCTTCAAAGATAATTGTCTTGACTTGTATGATTGACTTTTTGGAGGACTAATATTGACAAGTCTTGATTGTTGAGGGACCATTCTTGCCAATTCTTCAAAGTAGAGGCCCCTTTTTGTAAATTTGACAAACTTTAAGGACCAAACTTGTAATTATAAATAAACAAGGGTTTAAATTGTCAATTATTCAATATTGGAGGACCCTTCTTGTACAATCTTCATATCTTCAAGGGTTTTTCTTGGAAAATCAACCCTTAGGGCTTGGTTCATTGTGCGGCTTCGTTTCCCGTGTTCGTTTTTGCATGTTTCTTGTGATCTTTTGTCATTTTCTCAATATCCGTACCTAAAATACACAAGTAACAAACACAAGCATATATTTGGCATATTTGATGATATTTAATGCATTTAAAGCCCGTTTTGGACGATGAGACTATGTATAAGAGCAGTCTCATCACTCCCTCATACTAAACCATTGCCGTGCCCTCATGCAATGCTAGAATAAAGTATCGTAGCATCTCCAAAATTCATTTTTATTCACTTTTATTGAATGATAAACTAGCTACACTAATACTATTGCCACTACTTGCGTTTATACATAATGTATGATTTTCATCGCAAAATGGGACGTTTAGGTTCATAGAATAAGAACACGTGAATGCTTTGTTAGAAATAATTTCATCGTCCTCGATTTTCACCCCAATTCCATGCTAAGCGTGCAACGAGATCATTGTCATTATAAATTAGTAATGCTAACACTACTCATATGCCCTAATCACGTACTTATCCTCCCATTTTCCTAAGTTGTATCTCTTATATTTTATTTTGTCTTGAATGTTTCACGAGGATACATTTTTGACTTATGTGATGATAGAGATTTAGGTCTAAAAATAGAGTCCTAACGGTGTAACCAAGACCATCAAGTTAATAACCCCTCCTAATAGACAACGATGTCAAAAAATTAAGTTAAGAAGAAGGATCGATAAACACGGTTTTATAACGGTTTTGAACATGAGACTTATTACCAAGACTTTTATACGCCTGATAGGTGTGTAAACACCCATCCTTTTACCACTTAATTCTGACTAAAACAAGACCAAAACACGTATTTAATATCATTTGTTTGGATTTATGCGTGGTTTTTGTGTTTATTGTGTTTTCAGAGCTAACCGGACGAATATTAAAGAAAACATGGGATTGCACGGGTTTCATCAAGGAAAAAGACTAAAGACGAAGTCTATTGTCCAAGAGATGCAAAAGATTTGAAGTCAATGGGCCTATTTGAAGATTTATCGAAGAAAAGGACCAAAGATGGAAGATTTACATATGTCGAAGAAACTCAAGTCTATTTAACGAAGAAATTAAAAGACGAGTTGAATTTAATCGACGACAAATCCCGAATCAAAATCGAAAACGTCAACTTTTCTGAAGAGACGAGAAGACAAGAAGAAAGGGAGAAAGCCCACTCACCAACCAACCACTAGGACTATATATAGGGTTTTCCTTCACATTTTAGAGAGCGAGTTTTTCATTTTTTCTTTTCCCAGTTTCTTTAGTTCGATCCATCACCAACACCATTAGGGTGTTTGGTGATTTTTAATTTCCTTTCAATCTTGTAAGTTTTAATCATTATTCTTGTTACTTTTACATTAATCTTTCAAATCCATCTTTTCATTCATCTTGTTCTTCATCATCTTCTATTGCAAGTTCTTAAGTTTTTTATTTGATTCAAGTTTGATCTTAAAAAGTTGTTGATTTAGTGTTTTTATTGTTGGGATTTGTTACTTATAGTATTTAAATGATTATTGGTTAGTTTGGTAAAACCTTTTTGAGTATTTAAGTCGATTTGGATTAAAATTCGTATGCCCTGTTTTGTCGTTGCTGTTACTGTTCTTCATCTCAGACTTTCCGAACAGAGCCCATATTCCGAATAGACGAATTCATATTTCCCTTACTCGGAATATTCTCAATATTCCGCATAGCCAGTTTCTTCATTTCCTTACTCGGAATATTTTCTATATTCCGAGTAGAACTTATTTTTCCGCATAAGGGACTTTTTCCGAATAGGCATGTTTTTCCGAATAGAGCAATTTTCCGCATAAGCCATAATATTCCGCATAGACATGTTTTTCCGAATTGAACCCTTTATTCCGCATAGCACAATTTTTCCGAATAGGGCATCTTTTCCGCATAAGGGTATTTTTCCGAATAGGAGATTGTTTTCCGAATAGGGACCTTTTTCCGCATAAGGGTATTTTTCCGCATAAGGTATTTTTCAGTTAGGGCATTTTTTTCAGTACTGTTTTGATTTGATTTCTTATTTAAGTTTTACTTTTTAATTGTTTTAAGTGTAAATCTTTATTACTTTATTCTTTCCCCTGTTTTAGTAAAATAGAAAACCAAAACCACTTTTTGTCACCAAGAACAAATCATTCCACTTTTAACTGAGATCAATTCGAGAGGATTCCGAGAATTATTTTGAACCCAATGAAAACCTTGTATCAAATGGCGCCGCTGCCGACTCTTCTCGTTAAGATCAAAAGTTTTTTGTGAGAACTTGGATTTTGGGATCCGTTCCCCGTGAACGTTACTTTTTCACAAAAATTTTCAAAACAAAAAAAATCCTAAAAAATATAAAATTTTCAAAAATACAAAAAAATTAAAAAACATAAAAAACCAAAAATATTTTTGCTTTGTTTTTCTCTTGTTAGTTCTTTTGCAGGTGTATGCGCACTCGATCCACGTCATATCAAGAGCCCGAGCCTCTCGATCACTTAGACATGGCCGGTGTACCACCTCCAAACAATAATAACAACAACAACCCGCCTTTCAACAACATGAACAATAACAACAACAATGAGCCCCTTCCGGATAATCGCCCGATGATTGAACTGCTGCAAGCTCATGTCGATGGCAACACGGATCCAATTGTTATACCACCAATTGCCGCCAACAATTTCGAGCTAAAATCAGGCTTTATCCAGATGGTCTCCGCTCAACCATTCTTGGGACGAACCATTGATGATCCTCACGACCATATCAAGAGATTCTTGCAACTCACCAACACGGTCAAATTCAATGGTGTTCCACAAGAGGTTATAAGGTTACAACTTTTTCCCTTTTCTTTAGAGGGACAAGACCGG
Organism: Glebionis coronaria; assembly: GCA_025667525.1. Taxonomy (NCBI): domain Eukaryota; kingdom Viridiplantae; phylum Streptophyta; class Magnoliopsida; order Asterales; family Asteraceae; genus Glebionis; species Glebionis coronaria. The sequence goes on along the minus strand of CM046882.1, from coordinate 190,890,022 downwards.
CATTGGCTTGCTAAGGAACCGCCACAGAGTATTCTCTCGTGGACGGATTTGGAAACAAAGTTCATCAATTACTTTTTTCCACCCTCTCGTACTACCGCTTTGCGGAATGAAATCATAAATTTTGAACAAAAGTACGATGAGTCGTTCAGTGAATCTTGGGATCGTTTTAAAGATCTTTTAAGAAAATGCCCACAACATGGTTTTACCAAAGTACATCAAATTAATACTTTTTACAATGGTTTAAGCATGAGTGACCAAGATTCACTGAACAGTGCCTCGGGGGGGTAATCTATTGGCTAAGACTTCCAATGCTGCTTGGGACATCATTGAGAATAAATCTCGTGTGCAAACCAAGAGTGTTCTGACCAATGTCGCTAGTGCTAGCACTAGTGACAGCGACAAGCGATTAGACAAAATCACTACGCTTCTTGAATCACTTGTCACCCACACCGTCAGCAACAACAACAGCAACAACGCCAAAAACGCTCAAGTGAACGCTGTCAGCCAACCTCGTGAGATATGCGGTGGTCCTCACTCTTACACTACTTGTACTGCCACCCAAGACTAACCTGCTGAGAATGTGAATGCGGCATATGGCACCTATCCTCAACCTGCTTATCAAGCTAGACCTCAAGGTGACCGTTATTTGCTTAGCTACCACTCTAACAATTATCTTTCCCCACCTGGTTTTCCCCAAAACAACCCAAACCAACAACAAAACCTTAATCGCCCTCCTCAACAACAACAACAACCTCGACAACCATACATCCCTCCTCACAAGCAGCAACAACCGCCTCAACGTAACAATCAAGTCTACCAACAACCTGCTTACCAACCACCTGCATACAATGCTCCTCCCAACCAAACCACCACTGCATTACACCAAGAGGTTGCAACCTACATGAGGACCAATGATGTGATTGTGGAAAATCTCCAACAGGAAGTGCGCAACCTGAAAGCCGACTTGGTCAAGCAAGGAAACGATTTGAGAGCCGACATGAGAAATACGTTGGATAGCCAAACTAATGATTTGCGGAACATGATGGCTGGTTTCTTCCAAGGTAATCAACCCTCTTCTTCGGGTACTCTTCCGAGTAACACCGTTGCGAACCCAAGAGGGGAGATGAAAGCAATCACCACTCGAAGTGGTAAAGGTACCAAGGAACCCGAGCTTCCTATACCTCCACCGGTGGTTGTGACTAAGGAGAACGAGTCACCTGCTCCGATTCCTCATCCTTCTCCTTCCCCAATTTCTCCACCTCTTCCTTCTACCCCTCCTCCACCCGTGGTTGTGCGTGATCCTATTCTCCCAAAGCCTTTCTCTTCTTCCAATATACCTTATCCATCTAGGTTGAGGAAAGAGAAGCAAAAGAGCAAGGATGATATTCAGGTTTCGAACTTTCTTAAAATGTTTAAACAACTGAATTTCAATATCTCCTTCGCTGAGGCTCTCGCTCACATGCCCAAATACGCAAAAATGTTTAAAGATCTTCTGAGCGACAAGGAAAAGCTCCTCGATATTACCAACACCCAACTTAATGAGAATTGCTCTGCAGTACTCTTAAGGAAATTACCAACCAAGCTTGGTGATCCGGGTCGTTTCTTAATTCCTTGCAATTTCCCAGGAGTAGAGAATTGCATGGCCCTAGCCGATCTAGGTGCCAGTATTAATCTCATGCCTCTAAGTGTTTGGAAGCAATTATCTCTCCCAGAGCTAGTCCCCACCAAAATGACTTTGGAATTAGCAAACCGTACGGTTGCTTATCCAGTGGGGATAGCCGAAGACGTCATTGTAGGAATCGACAAATTCACCTTTCCTGCTGATTTTGTTGTCGTCGACTACGAGATGGACCCTCGTGTACCACTAATTGTTGGTCGTCCATTCTTGAGGACCGGTCGCACTCTCATCGATGTTGAAGCCGGCGAGCTTATCATGAGAGTGGGTGATGATAAAGTAGTCTTCAACATGGGAAAGTTGTCTAAACAGCCTTATTCATATGAGAGTGTTAATTGTATTGACGTTCTTGATGAGGCTTGTGAAGAACACTTTAATGATGCTTGCAAAAGTATTCCTACCTCTCTTCCCAATGTTGAGACCGTGTCCTCTATTGATTCATCGTTGTCTCTATTTGGAGATAGTGATTTATTTTGGAACAATCTTGAAGATACCATGGGAGATGCGAATTTAGCTACTGATGATTCTCCCACCGTTGGGGATGAAGACATGAATTTCTTTGACAATCTTCTCAACGAAGACAATCCTTCGCCTCCATCTCCCACGGTCATTGCTATCGATACTCCGACTTCGAATACGCCTCCCGTCGAAAATCCTCCGGATTTGGAACTTAAGGAGTTGCCGCCCCATCTCGAGTATGTATTCCTTGACGAAGAGAAGAAGTCGCCAGTCATCATTGCTAAGGATTTGAAAGATGAAGAGAAAGCCCGACTTGTCGCCGTGTTGAAAGATCACAAGAAGGCTATTGCTTGGAAGATTTCTGATATTCGTGGAATTGATCCTCACTTCTGCACACACAAAATTCTCATGGAGGACGACTTTAAGCCCAAAATTCAAAGCCAACGAAGGGTGAATCCAAAAATCCATGAAGTCATCAAAACAGAGGTTATCAAACTTCTTGATGCGGGTATGATTTACCCTATTTTAGATTCACCATGGGTTAGTCCAATCCATTGTGTGCCCAAGAAGGGTGGAATAACCGTTGTTCCCAATGAACACAACGAGTTGATTTCCACTCGTCTCGTTACTGGGTGGAGAGTTTGTATAGACTACCGAAAACTCAATGATGACACGAGAAAGGATCATTTCCCTCTACCTTTTATGGACCAAATGCTTGAACGATTAGCGGGAAATGAATATTACTGTTTTCTTAATGGTTTCTCGGGTTATTTCCAAATACCCATCGATCCCCAAGATCAAGAGAAGACTACATTCACTTGTCCCTATGGCACTTTTGCTTACAAAAGAATGCCTTTTGGCTTATGTAATGCGCCCGGGACTTTCCAAAGGTGTATGTTAGCTATCTTCCATGACATGGTTGAACAAACCATGGAAGTCTTCATGGATGATTTCTCGGTCTTCGGGGATTCATTCTCTTCTTGCCTTGCCAATTTGGAACGTATGCTCAAGCGGTGCGAAGACACTCGCCTAGTTCTGAATTGGGAAAAATGCCATTTTATGGTAAAAGAAGGCATCGTGCTTGGACATAAGATCTCGAAAGCCGGTCTTGAAGTAGACCGTGATAAAGTCGATGTTATCGCAAAGTTGCCTCCACCTTCAACCGTGAAGGGTGTGAGAAGTTTCCTGGGTCATGCGGGCTTCTACCGTCGATTCATCAAAGATTTTTCTCAAATCGCTCACCCGATGACCCACCTCTTGGAAAAAGATACTCCTTTTATCTTTTCCAAAGAGTGTCTTGAAGCCTTCAACTCGCTTAAGGATAAGCTAACTAAGGCACCCGTCTTGGTTACCCCTAATTGGGAGCTGCCCTTTGAGTTGATGTGCGATGCTAGTGATTTTGCTATTGGAGCGGTTTTGGGCCAAAGAGTGAATAAACACTTCCAACCAATCCATTACGCTAGCAAGACAATGACGGGGGCACAATTGCATTATACGACAACCGAAAAAGAGCTTCTAGCTGTTGTCTATGCTTTTGAAAAATTCCGCCCCTATCTTGTCCTTTCTACAACAATTGTGTATACCGATCATTCCGCGCTGAAGTACTTGTTGACAAAGCAAGATTCCAAACCAAGACTTCTTCGCTGGGTTTTGCTGCTCCAGGAATTTAAAATCGAAATTCGCGATAAAAAAGGAGCAGAAAACCTAGCCGCGGACCATCTCAGCAGACTTGAGGATCCTTACCAAGGGGATCATCCAAACAAATAAATCAATGATTCTTTTCCTTTGGAGACCTTAATGTCTATAAACTCGAAGCCGAATGAAACCCCGTGGTTTGCGGACTTTGCAAACTACTTGGCGGGTGGAATTCTCAAGGAAGGGTTGACGTCTCAACAAAAGAAGAAGTTCTTCACCGACATTAAGACTTACTTTTGGGACGACCCTTACCTATTCAAACAATGTGCCGACCTGATTATCCGCCGATGTGTTGATGGACCGGCAGCTTCGGAAATCCTTGATGCTTGCCACAAAGGACCCACAGGTGGTCACTTTGGTCCCAACTACACCGCCAAAAAAGTGTTTGATTCGGGATTTTATTGGCCCTCCATTTATCGTGACGCTCACGATATGGTTAAAAAATGTGATGCTTGCCAAAAACAAGGCAAGATCACACATAAAGACGAGATGCCTCAGAATTTCATTCAAGAGTGTGAAATCTTTGATGTTTGGGGTATCGACTTTATGGGGCCATTCCCTTCTTCTAAAGGAAACAAATACATCCTTGTAGCCGTTGACTACGTTTCAAGCATCCCTCAAATCTTACTTTTTAACTCTCGGTTGAAAATCTTCTCGGACAAGCTCAAATCTCGTTGGTCCGGCCCATTCACCATTGCCCAAATTTTTCCATATGGTACTCTCGAGCTCGCTCAACCTGATGGACCTAATTTTAAGGTGAATGGCCAACGAGTGAAGTTGTACTTTGGTGAGGACACCTCTCAAGAGGTGATTCCATCCCTCACCACGTTCCCCATGAACTAATTTTGGGTCGAGTCAAGCTCGTAACTCGGTTATCAAAAACAAGCGCTCCTCGGGAGGCAGCCCGAGTATCTATCCCTTTTAACCCCCTAAGTGTAGGGGAGGACCTATTTTGGTCGTTTGTGTTTGTATGGTGATGTGATTACAGGAATAACTGCACTCTTGGAATTTTTGAAGAACCGTGCTCCCGTGTTATCCAAAATCCGGTTCTATATCTCAACTATCGTGATTTAATTTTCTTCATACTCACATTTGAAATTGATCACTTTAATCGTCTCTTCCTTAACTCGAGTTAACCAACGTGCACAATGTCATAAGTGTAGGGGAGACTTTTCCCACATGCTTAAACACTGAGGACAATGTTTATCTTAAGTGTAGGGGGGACTTCTATCGAATTTTTAAGTGGACTTTTCCATGAAAATGCCTTCATTTAACCAGAAAATCTTATTTTTCAACATTTTTCAAATTTTTTATTAACTTTGGCCATTTAGTCGTAATTTTTAAATTTTTATCGTTGCTTTCATATGTATATATCCCGTAATAAAGTCAAAAATATTAATAGGTGGTGTAGCTAGTTTTGAAATCTTTGACATATTAGGCCCGTTGCGTTTATTTTGACTCAACCCGAATAGACTTATTCAAGTTTATTCTAGCTAGTATCCTTAACCATGTAGACCTTAATTGGTTTATTAGGCTAAGTGTCCACGAGTCTCATTACTTGAGATTTTAAATTGTGGAGGACGAGAAATGATAGAGTCAATTATAAGTCGGTATTCTTGCGCAAGCTCACTTGGTGTAATTATTTGCCTATTCTGCCATCACTTGCTAATAACTTATCTGCAATAATTAAGGTCGTACGATTTGAAAGGTTACTTAGCTTCTAGCCCAAGATCGTTTAAAAGTTGCTCGGTAATGATAAGAGTTCATAGCCAAGGCATAACTTATGAAGCGGGGCGCGAAGATTGGCGAGTCCGAAAAGGCCCTAACAAGGCATGAGGATTCAATTTTATTGTTGAAGATCCAAAGTGATGTGAAAAGCATTATTCCTAAAATCAATATGAAGGATCAAGACTCACGACGAAAAGCAATCAACTCCCATAAAGATCATGGAGAAGTCTATCCGAAAAGACCCTAACAAGGTATGAGGATAAATAGATCCAAGTCCGAAAAGGAGGCGGATCGTTGTATCTTAAAATTCCAATTAGAGATTGAAGAAATAATCATGAAGTCGTGGTCAACAAAGTTGGAGTACCCCTCAAAAGTCTCCAAGTGAAGAAACTCTATTATGATGAGAAGACCATTATCTCAAGAACGTCTCTCGAAGATATGAAGTATGAAGTACATGCCAAATATCGGCCCGAGAAAGGTCTCAAATCGTGAACCGAGTTATGCCAAGATATGAACTTTTTGATATCCCGAGAAGCAGTTTTAAGAGATTTTGTCCTTTAGCTAACTATTGATCAAATCGTCCTACTTTGCTTTCAGCCTAAATAAACTATCGAAATAAGTCCAAAAATGCATCTTCATGATCATTCTAAGACAAAAATAAAATATAAGAGATACACCTAGGAATAAGGGAGTTTAAGCATTTAATTAAGCCATGTGTGTAAGTGTTTGATTTACTAACTTATAATAACAATGATCTCGTTTTTAAGCTTAGTTTGGGGAACGTGAAACTTGAGGGTGATAAATCTTCGCAGCACCAAAGCCCTAATGTAAGTCATTGATCTCTTTGCAAGTTATTTCCATGTAGCTATTTTCAAGTGAAAATGGTTTTCTATCTTTTGGTTTATTTTAAAGTTTTAATTTCTCTTAGTACTTTAATTTTTGCTTAGTAGTATGTTAATAAGGCCAAGGTTGATTGATTATGAGGAAAGTGTAAATTTGCTTTATCATTAAGCATTGCATGAGGGCATGGCAATGGTTAAGTGTAGGGGATTTGATAGGTGTGTAAACACCCATCCTTTTACCACTTAATTCTGACTAAAACAAGACCAAAACACGTATTTAATATCATTTGTTTGGAATTATGCGTGGTTTTTGTGTTTATTGTGTTTTCAGAGCTAACCGGACGAATATTAAAGAAAACATGGGATTGCACGGGTTTCATCAAGGAAAAAGACTAAAGACGAAGTCTATTGTCCAAGAGATGCAAAAGATTTGAAGTCAATGGGCCTATTTGAAGATTTATCGAAGAAAAGGACCAAAGATGGAAGATTTACATATGTCGAAGAAACTCAAGTCTATTTAATGAAGAAATTAAAAGACGAGTTGAATTTAATCGACGACAAACCCCGAATCAGAATCGAAAACGTCAACTTTTCTGAAGAGACGAGAAGACAAGAAGAAAGGGAGAAAGCCCACTCACCAACCAACCACTAGGACTATATATAGGGTTTTCCTTCACATTTTAGAGAGCGAGTTTTTCATTTTTTCTTTTCCCAGTTTCTTTAGTTCGATCCATCACCAACACCATTAGGGTGTTTGGTGATTTTTAATTTCCTTTCAATCTTGTAAGTTTTACTCATTATTCTTGTTACTTTTACATTAATCTTTTAAATCCATCTTTTCATTCATCTTGTTCTTCATCATCTTCTATTGCAAGTTATTAAGTTTTTTATTTGATTGAAGTTTGATCTTAAAAAGTTGTTGATTTAGTGTTTTTATTGTTGGGATTTGTTACTTATGGTATTTAAATGATTATTGGTTAGTTTGGTAAAACCTTTTTGAGTATTTAAGTCGATTTGGATTAAAATTCGTATGCCCTATTTTGTCGTTGCTGTTACTGTTCTTCATCTTAGACTTTCCGAACAGAGCCCATATTCCGAATAGACGAATTCATATTTCCCTTACTCGGAATATTCTCAATATTCCGCATAGCCAGTTTCTTCATTTCCTTACTCGGAATATTTTCTATATTCCGAGTAGAACTTATTTTTCCGCATAAGGCACTTTTTCCGAATAGGCATGTTTTTCCGAATAGAGCAATTTTCCGCATAAGCCATAATATTCCGCATAGACATGTTTTTCCGAATTGAACCCTTTATTCCGCATAGCACAATTTTTCCGAATAGGGCATCTTTTCCGCATAAGGGTATTTTTCCGAATAGGAGATTGTTTTCCGAATAGGGAACTTTTTCCGCATAAGGTTATTTTTCCGCATAAGGTATTTTTCAGTTAGGGCATTTTTTTCAGTACTGTTTTGATTTGATTTATTATTTAAGTTTTACTTTTTAATTGTTTTAAGTGTAAATCTTTATTACTTTATTCTTTCCCCTGTTTTAGTAAAATAGAAAACCAAAACCACTTTTTGTCACCAAGAACAAATCATTCCACTTTTAACTGAGATCAATTCGAGAGGATTCCGAGAATTATTTTGAACCCAATGAAAACCTTGTATCAACGCCCCATAACGGAAGGGCCTTATTATCATAGGTTTACCTCCATCTTTTATTCAACTTCGCCATGAAGCTTTTATTATGACTTCGGTCTTGCCTTGCATTTTATTTAACCTCGACATGAGGTGTTTATTATGGCCAAAGACGTATATCCTCACGCTAAAAGCGAATTTTGGATCTTTAAAGCTTCAAAGATTAAGGCTTGATTCACTTTCAATTTTGCATAGATTTTTCGGCCTTGTGAGCTTCAAATTGTTTGCTTGATTTAGGTGAGCACTTGAAATCTTATTATTAGGTGAAGCTTTGGATTATTCGGGTTGCCAATACTTCAAAACCGTGGCGCTGGCGATACCTTAATGTCTTCCCAATTTAATTACATGGAAGCTACTAGAAAAGACTAGAAATCAACAATCAAGACTAAACCGCAAAGTCAATATTTATCAAGCAAAAAATATTTACAAGCGAAGGGAGAATAAGCAAATAACGACAACACATGAGTTTTTGAAAGAATACGAGTACTCTACGTTTAGCATAGTAACTTATAATTAACTCTATCATTTCTCGTCCTCATTTAAGAGACTTAGCCTAATATAAAGTTAAGGAATCGAAGCTAAGTGCTCAACACGCACGGTCGAGTAAAAAATTACTCTTATTCTCGCCATCGGAAAACCTACATTCGTGTCTTCAAACACTTATAAAACATGAGAAATTTTTTAAAATTTGGCCATTTTAGCCTTATTTTGCAACAAAACGATAAACAAAAATATAAACTTTGGAAAGCGTGAAGGTTTGGCAAGGAAAGTATCTATTCACCCCCATACTAAAGTTAAACATTGTCCTCAATGTTTCGAGTCTAAGGGTAGGATACCCCCATACTAGAGACGTAGTCGAATGCTTAATCTAGCATGGAAAGAGTGTAACCGTTAAAATTAAAACCGTTTATGAAGTGTGCTATAAACCTAAGGTTAGAACATCAAAGGATATATCATGGATATTGAGAAATTCTTCAGAGAAAACGATCGAGTGCTCCCATAAAACGAACACGAGAGGCTCCAATCGCAAAGATCATGATCATCTAAAAACCACATAGCACAAACAACCACGGAACAATTGGAAGGGAATAAATCTCCACACGTTACTACATTAGAAAGCGATAATATGTACATAGGATAAGCATGGGACTCCCCCACGAGGCACCTCATTTTTGATTACCGAGTCATGAGCTCGACTCGATCCCCTCAATACTAATTATCATTATGGAAGGTGATTTGGTCGAGGTAGTTCAAGGATGGAACTTCCCCCCAAAAGTAGTGCTTCAACCTATGTCCATTCACCTTGAAATTGGGGCCATCGTTTTGAGCTAGCTCGATGGTCCCATAAGGAAAAACTTGAGTCACGGTGAATGGACCGGACCAACGGGATTTCAACTTGCCGGAAAATATTTTCAAACGAGAGTTAAAAATCAACACTTGATCTCCAATGTTAAAAACTGTAGGATCGTGTTTTCTAAGGATTTAGAATTGTATGATTTACCTATTGAGATGGATGGAGATGGAAGAACTTAGAGAGAGAAAGGTAGAGAGAGAAAGGAGAGAATAAGAAGAAAGATGAAATGTTGTAAATGGTAAGTGTTCAACCCCTCCTAACATGCTAGGAGGGGGGTTTATATAGCCCACCCTACATGTGGGCTATATGGGCTATATTGGATCACGAGCCCAATATCATTGGAGTGACCGATCCTTTCTAAATACGTAAAAACATATTTCCAACAATCTCCCCCAAAGGGAGGTCACTCCAAGTTACAATGTCCTAAATAGTCTATAGCTCGTGATCTATGCTAATAATGATGTGACCGAGACTTTCCTTGGAAAAACATATTTCCAATAATCTCCCCCAAAGGAAGGTCACACCATCTTACAAAATCTTAAACCTAGCATACTATGCTTGAGTCTTCGATCTTGTTCTTGTGAATATGCTTGATGTGATCTTTGACTTTAGCCTTGAGCATGTTTCCTTGCCTTGACCTTGTGCATTCATCACTTGTGATATTCGCCTCTTCGTGACTTCATGTTCCATATACTTATACCTTTATAATTCTTGAAAGCTTCAGAGTTTGATACATCAGAAGACTTTGACCTTCAGACTATCTTGAATTCATTGAAGTACTGAGTGTATGCATTATAAGCATGTGGTGATGACTTCTTCTGGATTGTACACCGCAATGCCACCTTCTTGTTACGCTGCATAAGACCGTTAGCAACAAACCATATACACGGATGAAATGGCCTTGAACATTTCATTCTATTTCGGTAGCATTTTACCTCCGGTCGGTGAAGACCGTTGGACGATATTAAATATCGTACTTGTGGCAGGTAGTTTCAATAAAGAACCTCCTTGACAAGATTTCGCGGGTAAACCCGTTCTCTTTACTCGACCGTCCAAAGCTGACTGCGAACGTAAAGAGTGAATCATTTGGATAATAAAAACCGCATGATTTGAAGCCGTCAATTCATGTTCCTAGAACAAGTGAAATTTAATTAAGAACCGCACCATCGTTGCTTTCCAGTTGTCACGAGCTTGATTCGTATAGAATCTTGCAAGTTACCTACCAAGTGCTGTTTGAGGTTAACACTAGAAGGATTTCCACTCATCACTGTGAACACTAAGGTATCACTCTGAGTGTTCTGGCAAGATCACTAAGATATTGCGTAGAGGCCTGGAACGTGTTTAAATTCCTTTAAGAATTAAACCACTGTTGCTTTCCAGTTATCACAAGTTTGATTCATAAAGAATCGCACAAGTCACCTACCATGAGCTTTTTGATATTCGCTCAGGAAGGATTTCCATCTTCATTGTAAATACTTTCGTATTACTCGGATGTTCAGGCAAGATCATGAAGATTTTGCGTAGGACTCTTAAGATCTTTATTACTTTTCACAGTGTGTGAAGAAGCAAGGAAATATGAAAGTGTGTCCTAATGAGATATTTGATGATCTCAAATGGCTCTAGACTCGATCGTGCATTTTGGATTTTAGTGATCGGAGGCTGGAGAGGAGTGCCACCTTTTCAATACCAATTTATTCGGAGTGAATAAATCAATAGATAATGCATTGTCTCCGTGTGATTAAAACAAATATCTTTTGAGAGATATATGAGTTAGCTGGGATGGGTTATGCCTTGCATCACTGGGTCCATGATGTCTATCTTCAATATCAAGAATCATTAAAAATGATCTCAATAGCATATGAATTGACCCGGTTTCTGCCTAAGGTTGTAAGGAGGGCTTCTTTCTTTACACCCTTTATATTTACAATTCTTTTTCATTCTTCAACCCCTTCAATGCTTACCAATACGTCATCACTAGCACCTTGTTGTGATTGTTCCAGTGCTAACTTAAGTACTTGGTCGGCATTCAGCTACGTTCACAATCTTTCTCCATCTTTCCTAAGGACTACTATTTCTAGCTATGGAATGTCCTTGGGAAGATTCCTCCAGTTCTAGAGAAATCATTGGACTTTAACCTATCCTACCATCCTTATGTCACCACAATATTCACCGTCGTGAATAGAGATGTTTTGGGTAAGTGTATGTCACCATGAAATCCATTTTGAAGTGCAAATCCATTTTGCTCCCCCTTAACATATGCCACGATATCCGAAAACATTTCGCACATGTCGGGATGAGCTAGCACGTTAAGTCAAACCATTTGTGATTAATCATTTCCCATATTAAATCACATTTTCTCCCCCATATTAAAAATATTAACCCAATCGATTTTTTTAATATCAATTGATTTAATAGCATTTTAAGAAAATTTGGGAAGAAAATTGCAAATCCAATTATCTTCATGAATTACACAAGCTCCCCCTCAAATTAATGAGGGTGTACTTGAAACGTAAATTAAATACCTTTTAAACACAAGTGTAAGGTATTTATCACGTGTAAAGATCATATATGATAATGTATTCACAAGATTAGCAATTTACGAGGTTGGACCTGAATGATGGAGAACATCATATGAAAGATTCACATGGTTCTTGTTCACGAATGTTGGTCACCTCGTCACGTCTGAAGTTATCTCCTGACTCCATGTGTATGATTGATATCGTTGTCTTGACACCAATATGTGAACTTGGCACTCTCGGCATCAAGGATTCTGAATGTTGGACAATTGCTCCCCCTTAATTGTCGACCCGTGTTCTATTGAAAGAGTTGTAGTCGCCGTTTGAGTAGTCGCATTGTCGAGTATGTAGATATCAATTGTAAATTGCTACGGTTGGTGGAGATGATAACTTCATAAAAACAAGATTTCTCTTGTTTTAACAAATAAATGCACTGACACGTACATATATCCGTGTTAGATTGTGTTATAAAGTAAACACAATCCCTTACATGGTTGTAAAGTAAACCATGCCCGAGAAAATTAATTCCCGTTGTTGAGTCAAAGCTTTCTGGTGAAATGCTTGACTTTAATATGAAAAGCGGGTTACTATCTGAAATAAATAGCAAGCCATTTTGAGCATGTTTTAAAAACATTTGAACTTCTGCTCGAACTTTATTTACAACTCCGTGTCATTATTGAATGACATTTCTAGTATCATAAATATTATCGATTCCAGAAGACATGCTCTTTTTATCAAAACATTTTTGAACACACAATTTTGAAAGATTTAGAAAAACCTTTTGAGAAATTCTCGAAAAAATTGTGTTCATTGTTTTGAAAGCCAATTACTTGAGCTTAAGATGTTGAATATCTTACAAAAAGAGCTCAAGTCCGAGAAGTTGTAAACTTCCCGTTGTTAAGAATAAGTTTATCATCGGCGATAAACTTTCCTTTTAACTAAAGAACAAGTCCTAAGTTGACATTTACTTAGAAGTCGTTTTCATGAGCTTGAAAAACTTTGAATGTTTTAACGTAAAGCTCATGACCAAGAAAGGTGAATTTCTCGTTATGAGGAAAAGTTCTCTTATTTAAAAGATTCACTTTCCTTTCCGAGCTTAAAACCTGGAATGTTTTAATACAAGCTCATGACCGAGAAAATTTAATTTCCCGTTACAAGGATGAGCTATCTTTAAAGATAAGCTTTCCTTTAATTGAAGTCCGGGGCATAATCTGAAATGTGATTATACGCCATTTACACGAGCTTAAAACTTTTGAATAGTTTTAATGTAAGCTCGCGTCCGAGAAAATTTAATTTCTCGTTAATGAGGATAAGTTTATGATCGGCGATAAACTTTCCTTTATTTGAGGATCGGGTCATCATCTGATATTTAATGATGAGCCTTATACACGAGCTTAAAACCTTTGAATGGTTTTAGGATAAGCTCGTGTCCAAGAAAAATTAATTTCTCGTTAAGAGGGTAAGTTATCGTTGCGTAGATAAACTTCCCTGTCTCTGAAGTCTGGGTCATCGTCTGTCATTTAGCGAGGAGCCATTTACACGAGCTTAAAACCGTTGAATAGTTTTAATATAAGCTCATGTCCGAGAAAACTTAATTTCTCGTTTTTGAGGGTAAGTTATCGTTGCGTAGATGAACTTCCCTTTTTTCTGAAGAACAGGTCACATACTGTGATTTGAATGTGAGCCATAGTGCATGAGCTTAAAAAACTTTGAATGTTTTTAGTATAAGCTCATGCCCGAGAAAACTTAATTTCTCGTTGTTAGGATAAGTTTATCATCGGCGATAAACTTTCCTTTCTTTGAAGATCGAGTTATAGTCTGTGATGTGACTATAAGTCCTTGTACACTGTAAGCTTAACTGGAAATCTCCTGAGACACTTGTTTCTTAGATATCAGCTTTTTTAGCAACCAAACTCTGAGAGTGTCCTTAATTGAATGGTATACAATGATTGGACCACTTCGTTCTTTTGGAACATCTTCTTTGGTACCTGCATTTTCATTAGGAATTTGCATGAGTGGATATGGGTTAGCGATATCTATCTTAGAAGCAAGTGGGGGTTCACAATTGGCCTTACTTGTGCTAGAGGTGACCTGAGGAGTTGATTCACTTGTCTTAGCTGGCAAACGTTTCCTTTTATAGAAAACCTTAAGTTCAGGTTTAAGTGAAATATCATATTTATCAGTTTCCTCCCTAGTAGACTTAGTAGCATCGGAGACTATCCTAGTTAAAGGGCACTCGTTTCCTACAAGAGTGAAAGTTCTACCAGTGGGACGCCAAACTTTACCGATGGGTTTGATTTTAGCTATCCACTGGGATTTAAGTCTAGCACGGGAGTTCACCTCATTAAGTAATTTCTTGATACAAGAATCATGATTTGCCGTAAAGACACATTTTCTACATGTTTTACAAGTAGCATATTTAAAGTCCGAGTAAGATCTAGAATTCCTGGATGATTGATTATTTCTCCTAGGATTTGACATGCTACTGTTAGCAGTGTTGGGTAATCTAGAAGACATTTATCTAGGTTTGAAATTCCTATCTCTTACTTGTGTCTTTTGCTTAGCTTCCCTTAGACCAAATGTATGGTGAACGTCATTTGAACTAGTTCGAGACGTGTTCTTTGGACTATGTCTAGGGAGACTAGAGGAAATCATGTGATTAGGTCTTGCAAAAGCTGTTTTTGTCACACTGGGCCTAGATGGTGGAGTGACTGGTCTAGGAAAATGAACCAAATCAACTTGGGAGGCAAACCGCGGTCTCGAGGATTGTGGTCGCTCGGATCTAAATGCAGTAGGTTGTCTGACAGCCGGTTGTCTGACGAACTGATTTGTAGGCGGTTTCCCCAAGATTGATGGTTTTTCAAACTTAGTGTCCACACTAGGTCCTCTAGTTTTCCTTAAATCGTTATTCAACGCAGCTATAGCAAAGACCTTTTCCTGTAATTGAGCTTTTAAGGTCTCATTTTCTTTGAGCAATTCATCTTGGGATGCCAACTTAGATTCAAGCAACTTAATTTGTTTCAAAAGATTATCCTTTTCAGCTTTAGAATCTAGAACAGTTTGATCCAATTTTCTTTCAAGAACAACGTTTGACTTTTCAATCAATGAATTTTTGGTATTTTCTTTATAAATCAATGAATTTTCATAAGCAATGTTCTCAATTCATCCAATTCATTTAATTGCATTTTCCGGTGTTTTCCCGCGGTCTCCATATCATCATTACAATGCTTAAGGGCCCAATAAGCTTTGTGTTCAATTTCAATTGGCAAGTGACAATTCTTCCCATACACAAGCTTATAAGGAGTGCACCCGATGGGTGTCTTATGAGCGGTCCTAAAGGCTCACAAAGCATCGTCCAACTTATCCGACCAAGATTGTCGGTTCTCTCCAATAGATCTCTCCAAGATCCTTTTCAACGCTCAATTTGAAACCTCGACTTGCCCACTAGTTTATGGGTGATAAGCCGTAGAAAGCCGATGTGTAACCCCATATTTCCTTAGGACCCTTTCGAATTGGTCGTTACAAAAATGGGTTCCACGATCGCTTATGATCGCACGAGGGGTTCCAAACCGAGAAAACAAGCTTTTCAAAAACATAACTACCACACGAGCATCGTTGGTGGGCAAAGCCTTAGCTTCCACCCACTTAGATAGGTAGTCAACGGCGACAAGGATGTACTTATTACCACGAGATGATGGGAACGGCCCCATAAATACAATGCCCCAAACGTCAAAGATCTCACACACTTGGATGATATTTTCTGGCATTTCATCGTTTTGTGAGGCTTTTCCTTGTCGTTGGCATGAGTCACATGACTTCACAAGTGCATGTGCATCTCGGTAAATAGTAGGCCAAAAGAAACCAGCATCAAAGACCTTCTTAGCCGTGAGATTAGCACCATGGTGACCACCCGTGGGTCCCTCGTGACAAGCTCTAAGGATGTTAGAAGCTTCGGTGCCAAATACACAACATCGAATGATTTGATCTGCACAAGTTCGAAACAAGTAAGGGTCGTTCCAAAAGTAGAACTTGACGTCACGAAAGAATTTTCGTTTTTCTTGAGTCGTCATACCCTTGATGATGAAGTTACCCGCATGGTAATTTGCGATGTCCGCAAACCATGGGGTAGAAGAATCAAGCTTAGAATTCACTACACCAAGTGTCTCGAGCGGAAATGTTTCGGTTATTTCCTTTGGCTCGTAAACACTTTGGTGAGGATCTTCCAAACGAGAAAGATGATCGGCCGCTAGATTCTCGGCTCCCTTTTTGTCAAGGATTTTGTGATCAAATTCTTGTAGGAGGAGAATCCAACGAAGTAATCTCGGCTTTGCATCTTGTTTAGCCATAAGATACTTGATAGCCGAATGATCCGTATACACTATGCATTTAGTCAAGACGAGATAAGGTCGGAATTT
Source organism: Glebionis coronaria (assembly GCA_025667525.1). Classification (NCBI taxonomy): domain Eukaryota; kingdom Viridiplantae; phylum Streptophyta; class Magnoliopsida; order Asterales; family Asteraceae; genus Glebionis; species Glebionis coronaria. The sequence goes on along the minus strand of CM046882.1, from coordinate 190,873,638 downwards.
CTCAAATGCATACACCTCGGCAAGGAATTCCTTCTCCGTTGTAGTGTATTTTAGTTGAGCCTCGGTCGTCGTCTTGCTAGCATAGTGAATAGGTAAGAAGTGTTTTTCATGACGTTGCCCCAATACGGCCCCAATAGCGTAGTCACTAGCATCACACATGAGCTCAAAGGGGAGGTTCCAATTGGGAGCAAAAAGAATGGGAGCTTCGGTAAGTTTCCTCTTAAGGATTTCAAAGGCTCGTACATAATCTTCATTAATGACGAAGGGTGCATCTTTTTCGAGGAGATGTGTAATAGGTCGAGAAATCTTTGAAAAATCCTTGATGAATCGACGATAAAAGCCCGCGTGGCCTAGGAAACTCCTAACTCCCTTAACGGTTTTGGGATGAGGTAATTTGGCGATGACGTCTACCTTAGCTTGGTCTACCTCAATCCCCGCTATCGAAACCCTGTGCCCTAAGACGATTCCACTTTTAACCATAAAATGACATTTTTCTCAATTAAGCACAAGGTTGGTTTCCTCACAACGCTTCAACATTCTCTTAAGATTCGACAAACACGAAGTGAACGAACTACCAAACACGGAAAAGTCATCCATGAAGACTTCCATCGTCTTCTCGATCATATCATGAAAAATAGCCATCATGCACCTTTGAAATGTTCCCGGTGCATTGCAAAGTCCGAATGGAATTCTACGATAGGCAAACGTTCCATATGGACACGTAAACGTAGTTTTTTCTTGATCACGAGGATCGATGGGGATTTGGAAGTAACTAGAAAAACCATCTAAAAATCAATAGAAATCGTTTCCCGCAAGACGCTCCAACATTTGGTCAATGAAGGGCAAGGGAAAATGGTCTTTTCGAGTTACGTCATTCAACTTACGATAGTCAGTGCACACTCTCCATCCGGTCACGAGTCTAGTTGGAATTAACTCGTTGGCATCGTTTGGCACAACGGTCATTCCTCCCTTCTTAGGGACACAATGAATAGGACTCACCCAAGGGCTATCAGATATAGGGTGAATCATTCCCGCGTCAAGGAGTTTTAGGACTTCCTTTTTGATGACATCGTGAATTTTGGGGTTCACCCTCCTTTGACATTGGATTTCGGGTTTGTAATCTTCTTCCATTAAGATTTTGTGGGTACAAAATTTGGGATCGATCCCCTTAATGTCGGATAACTTCCACGCAATTGCCCCTTTGTGATCCTTTAGAACATCGACAAGTGTGGTTTTTTCATCATCCGAAAGATCTTTCGCAATAAGAACCGACAACTTGTCGTCCTCCTCCAAAAATACATATTCAAGGTGAGGAGGTAAATCTTTTAACTCGAGGATAGGTGGTTCCTCAATTGAAGATTTGGGCTCGATACTCATAACCTCCTCGGGTGGAGGAAATGGGAAATCGCTAAGAAAATCCTTGATAATCGAGAAGTCCTCATCATTGTCGAGGTCTTCGTCACAAGTACGTGCAACATCGAATTCTTCCAACGTAAAACCACCACCTTCAAATGGAGTGAAGGTTGGTGTCGAGTTATCAAGAATGGGATCTAGCATAGTAGGATTGCCACTATTTTCATCATCACCAAAACCTAGATATTCTTGTGAAAATTGCTCGCAAACAACGTCGATCATATCAACGAGGTTTATGGTAGCAACGGAATAAACATGAGAAATTGGAGAATTTTGAGTTGCGTTTATAACAAGTTCCTCGTCGTTGAAATGTAAGGTGATCTTTCTAGCATGCACATCAATTAAAGCCATAGACGTATCTAAAAACGAACGACCTAAAATGAGAGGAACTTGAGGATCCGTGGGAATATCGACAACGATAAAGTCTACCGGATAATAGAACTTTCCCACTTTCACAAAAACGTCTTCCGCCAATCCACATGCGGGAATCGTGGAATGATCGACCAACTCGATAGACATTAGTGAAGGAGTAAGATTAGGAAGATTGGGCGACTTGAAGATTGCAAGTGGCATCAAGTTAATACTAGCACCAAGATCGGCCAAGGCATAACATTCTTCCATATCTTGAATTGCACAAGGAATCAAGAATTTACCGGGATCATCGACTTTTTGAGGTATGCAGTTAAGATAAACCGATAAACAACTAGACAATTGTTGTAATTTCTCCTTGTTGTTCAACATAATCTTAAAGTTAGCGGCAAATCGAGGTATCATGACCAAAGCATCGGTAAAACTCACATTAAAATGAACGTCACGAAACATTTTCATAAAAAGCTCAAATTGGTAGTTATCGCGCTCTTGACATTTCTACTTTCTAAGTCTCGATGGATAGGGCAAAGGTGGTGTGGGTTGAGGCATATGCATAGCCTTTGGAATCTCGGGTTCCAAATGTGGTAATGGGTCAACCGTAGGTGTGGCATGAGCGGTACTTCGTGGGATTTGGACATGCTCCTTTTCGACCACCACCTCGGGTTCTTCCTCAGTTACATCCTCCGTAGGAGCAATTGGTTGAGGAGTCGGTTCCTTAAGTGTCTTACCACTTCGTGTGGTAATCACTTTCATCTCTCGCTTAGGGTTCGATATGGTATTGCTAGGAAGACTACTCGAAGACGGTTTACACATTATAGCCTCAAACATGAATGAAATTTTATCCTCAAACATAGATTGCCTCTTCTCGGCCTTAGTCATCTCTTGTTTTATTTCATGTTGCCCTTGTTCCATTTTTTGTTGGTTTTGTTATAACCTAGTTACATTCCCTTCCATTTTGTTTGTATGGATTTTAAGCTCATTTGCTAACTCGTTTTTCAACTGCTTTTTCAAGTCATTCTTAAACTCGGATCTTAGGCTAATGAACTCTCTTTGAATATTATCAAACCTAGCATCGTTTCCATTTGCGTATTCAACAAATTCATTTGGAAGATCTTTCAACGTTTGCAAACCATTTTTGTTGTTTTGAAAAACATTATTTTGATTTTTATTTGAAACTTGATTGTTATTAGCCCCTTGATTCCCATAGTTTCCTTTGTAATTGTTTTTGAATCCAACTTGATTGTTTCGATAGTTGTTGTTAGCATTTTTATTCGGAGCAAAACCCGGTGGAGTCAATTGATTGGAGTGGGTAACTTGACCGTTTTGGTTGTAAGTTCCCGTGGCCGCGTAGGAACTTGAAGTGTTACCACCGTTGGTAATGCACTCGGAGAAATCATGACCTCCACCACAATACATACATGAAACCTCAACCGCTTTAGCCGTAGCGGGAGCACTTTGTTCTCCAACTTTGAATTCATTTAAAAGTCCTTTAAGCTTATCAAAGATTTTGTTTTCCATGTTCGCCTCAATTTGGTAAGCATCGATGGTATTTGACAAAGAAGGTGAAGCCGAAGACGAAGCCTTACGAACACTCGATGTGTTACGAGGACTATACACCTTAGATCTATTCTCAATTATCAACAACGCTTCCTCAACCGTTTTACACAAAAAATTACCACCCACGGCGGCATTTAGATAATCCCTTTCATGATCATTTAAACCATTATAAAACGTGTCAATTTGATGCAAGTCGGAAAAACCGTGATGAGGACACTCATGTAACATTTTCTTAAACCTATTCCAAGCCGTTGAAAAACTCTCATTAAATTCTTGTGAAAATTTTGAAATCTCGTTTTTCAAATGCGTAGTCTTAGAGGGCGGAAAAAATTGGTTCACAAATTTTGAAACGAGATCCTTCCACGTCAATATAGAACTGGGTGGCTCTTTCTCTAACCAAATCTTAGCGGGCCCCGCTAAGTAATACGGAAAAAACATCATCTTAATCGAATCAAAAGCAACATCCTTAAATTTGCAAGTGGCGGTAAGACGATTGAATTGGCGGATATGGTTGCGCGGGTTGTCCTTTTCATCACCACGGAATTTGTTGTTTTGGATCATCGACAACAAACCCGTTTTTACTTCAAAATTCTCCGCAAGGATAGCGGGAATTACAATAGCCTCTCCATAACCCTCAGTGGGTGCTTGAAGTAACTCCATCATAGTTCGATTCGCCATGGTTGGTTCTTCTTCTACGATAGGTTCGTCAATAGGAGACTCCTCACTAGAAAGATTAGGAGTAGGTGTTGACTCCTTTCGGTTTTTTCGTTTACGTGCACGTCTTGCTTGATTACGAGTAAGCATAAACGTCACGTACAATAATAAGTGTGAAAACACTTATCCTTTTACCACTTAATTATAATAATAACCAAGCCAAAACGTGTATTTTATGTCATAAATGTCGGAGTTATGCGTGGTTTGTGTTTTTGTTGTGATTTAGGATCAAAATGTGAAAAGGGAGGAAAACACGGGCTTTCACGGGCTTTTATCGAAGAAAAAGACAAAAGACGAAGTCAAAAGATCAAGAGTGAAAAAAGAACGGAAGTCCAAGGCCTATTATGAAGATTTATCGAAGAAAAAGTCTAAAGACGGAAGTTTAATGAAGTCGAAGAACTCAAGTATAATAAATGAAGACATTATAAGACGAGTTCAAATAATCCCGAGACAAAGTCGAAAAAGTCGAAGAATTTAGAAGACGAAAAGACGAGATAAAGGAGCAACACATGCTAACCTCCCTAATCTCCTATAAATACCCTCCTAATGACACATTAGGAGGTGTTGACTATCTTGACAAAATAGTTCTTCCACATTTTAAATTCATGTCATTTACTTAATTGTCATTTAATTTCCTTGTCTTGCACCTTTAATTTGTAAGCTCTTTAATTCTTGCTTTTACTTTTAATTGTTGAATCTTAATTTTAATCAAGTTTTTATATTAATCTCTCATTCTACCTTTCTTGTTTTTGCTTAATCTTTATGTTTATGTGCTTATTGTTATGCTTATTTGATTAATAGTTATGTTTTTATGTTTTTGATTGTGTTAGCTTATTGATTTTATAGCTTATTGTGTGCTTTTCTTAATTTTAATTAGGTGTTTTTAAAAGTTATTATATAAAAAGTTGATTTTAAATATTTTTATTATTTAGTGTTTTTAAAAGTTTTTAAATTTTGGCTTAATTAGTTTTTCTTAAAATCAATTTGGTTAAAGTTTTGGTTACATGCTTATTAGTTTTTAGCTTATTTTAGTTCTTGGCTTATTTGCAAATTTTGTGCTTATTCAGATTGTTTAAAACCCTCATATTCCGGATATAAACAAGAACTCATCATTCCGAATAGCCATCAATTTTCAAATTCCGGATACGGATTTGAAACACAATGCGGATAAGGGACTTAGTAGATATTCCGGATAAGAGGAAGATCACCAATTCCGGATAACGTATTAACCACAGATTCCGGATAAGGAGATTTGGCACATTCCGGATAATGCAACAAGTGTGATTCCGGATAAGCATTGAAACTTATTCCGGGTTGCAAGTGAAGTGAGGATTCCGAATAGTGGACAGAAGGCAATTCCGGATAACGCTCAGATCTTGATTCCGGATAAGCTTCAGCAAGTAGGTATTCCGGATAAGCAAAGTTTCTACATATTCCGGATAACTTCAAGTTTGAAGATTCAGGATAAGAGTAAGTTTAGTATTCCGGATAAGCAGCAAGAAGGTATTCCGGATAGCGACAACTATTTGCTTATTCCGGATAAGAGTAAGTGTTGGTATTCCGCATAGTGACAGTATTTTGGATTCCGACTCAGGTTTTGTTTATCCTCTGTTTTATTTTCAAGCATTTATTTTCCCGCCATTTTTCTTTAGTATTATTTTAATTGTTTTCTTTATTTTAAATTTCAAGTTTGCATTTTTATTACATTGTCAAACTTACTTTTCGTCGAGCTTTAATTCTCGTCATTTAATTAATTAATTTTGTGTCTTGATTTTTTCATAATTTACTTTAAAGTTTTTCATATTTTATTTTACAACAACGACCAAAAATATTATTTTCCACCAAAAGACAGCTGAGTCGCACTTAAACCAGTAATCAATTCGATAAGACTGATTTCAACGAACTTTTTAACTGAGTAAAATCAGTTATTAAATGGCGCCGCTGCCGGGTCTTTTCGTAAAGATTAACGGTTTTCTGTTAGCGACGCGTTGAATTTTGGGATCCGTTCACTCGTGAACGTTATTTTTCTTGCTTAAAAATTTTTAAAAATCCATACAAATTAATTTTTTTTTTCAATAATACAAAAACATTAAAAAACATATAAAAATCATTTCTTTTTCAAAGTTTTGCACCAAAAAGATTTTATTTTTATAAGTGTATATATATTCTCTATTTCTTTGGTATCTTTTCTTTTTCTTTTGCAGGTGTATGCGTACTAGATCTTCATCTTATTCAGAGCCCGAGACTCGTGAAGATTTAGATATGGCTGGTGTGCACAACAACAATAACCCACCTCACCCCAACATGAATAACAACAACAATGTTCCCCCACCCGATCTTCGAACGATGGAGGAGCTTTGTCAACCAACGATGAATGGACGCGGAGGAACGATTGCGCCGATGCAAATCACGGCTCCAGAGTTTTCGTTGAAGCATCACATGATCCAATAAGTTCAAAACACTTGTCCATTTCGCGGATTGCCGGATGATGATGCCAACAAACACCTCGACAAGTTCATTACCGTAACTTAAAGCATGAAGTTGCCCGGTGTTACTATGGATTTTCTTCGCCTTCACCTATTTCCAAACACCTTATCCCACCATGCCAAAAAATGGTTTGATCGTCTTCCGAATAATTCAATTCATACTTGGGACGAGATGACTCAACGATTTTTGTCGCGCTACCTTCCACCATCCATGGTCACGAGCCTTCGGAATCAAATTAGTGGATTTACACAGGAACCTGATGAATCACTTTTTGATGCTTGGGAACGATATAATGTTTTGATCGATCGATGTCTAAACCACAACATGCTCCCCGTCACCTTAATTGATACTTTCTATAACGGTTTAACTTTTCGTGATCGTGATACGATTAATGCAGCCGTCGGTGGCACATATATGAAAAGAAGACCCGAGGAGTGTTGAGAGCTTATCGAGAACATGACTACTCATCACAAAAATTGGGATTCATCCGCATCTTCAAGGAATAACCCGAGAGTCAATGTTTCTTCTACTTCTTCAAACCCTGATATGACCGAATTGACCCGCGCAATGGTCGAAATGAGCAAAAATATGCAACTCTTGGCTACAAATCAACAACAACAAGTTAAAGCTGCAGCACTTTCTTGTGAGATCTGCGACGGTTCTCATTCATACACTGATTGTCCTTCTACTCATGACAATCCGGAAAACGTGTATGTGGCTCATGGTAACTATTCAACGGAAAACTACCAAGCCCGACCTCAAGGTGATCGTAACCTGCTAAGTTACTGTTCTAACAACTTTCTTTCACCCGGTTTTTCTCCTCAAAACCACAACCCCAACAACTACAATAGAAGCAATCCAAACCCACCTCGAGCTTCTAATCCTATCACCCACCCGCTCAACAAGCACCACCCATTAATCAAGATGTTGAAACTTTCATGAGGACCCAAGGAGAGCTAGTTAAGAATCTACAAAGCCAAATCATCAACTTGAAAGGAGATATCACTAAGCAAGGAAATGATATTAGAACCGAGCTTCGACATGATATGCAAACCTCTTTTAGCAATCAAACAAATGATTTGAAGAATATGATGGCTAGTTTCTTTCCAAGTACTCAACCCTCTACTTCGGGCTCTCTTCCTTCTAATACCGTCACCAACCCAAGAGCGAATGTGAGTGCTATTACTACACGCAGTGGAGCAACTTTAGTAGGACCATCTATCCCTCCCCCAGTTACTCCATCTATACCTCCTCCACCACCATTTATCCCGCCTACTTCCACACCTAGTGTCACACCCCACCATGGCGGAATATGGGGCACGACGTACGGATATCATCACAACAATAGCGTGTCTATAGAGATAACTAAATGATATAAGAAATGTCATAAAATGGTGACACAAATGTCATGACAATATCTCAACAATGCAGGAGTCTAGGTAAGTAGGTAACAGTCCTACCTCTTACCCAAGACAAACAAATAACACAAACAAACAAACATATAGGTGCCAACAGTATCACTAAATAAATGAACAAACAAAGCTAAGAAGGAACATGGATCTCCTTCTATATGCAATCCTAAGGCATCCAAGTCTAGCCACTTCTATCCTCAAGCTTAACCACATTCTCACCTGAAAGAGACACTAAAACACGTCAACATAAAGTTGGTGAGAGTCATAGGTTTAGACTCTAACGTTAAATCAGTTATAAGTTGTGAATAACAACCATCAACACAATAACATATGGACAATGTGCTACAAATATGCATTAACAACTATCAATCAAGATTAATCATACCAAACCAATCCAAGGCTCCTACCTTGCCAAACAACATCATGGTACCATAGATGATCACACTATGTACCTATCCCAAGGCCACTACCTTGGCAAACCACAAGGCCACTACCTTGTCAAACCACAAGGCCACTACCTTGTCAAACCACAATAACTGAGACGGCTCATGTCCCCCGATCCAAATCATACACAATCAAAAATCACATAGCAGTTAATCACATAATGTACACACAAGTCCATCTCAAATCACAAACACATTCACAGCATCAATTTAGAAAATAACTCAACACAGTGTCTCTTCCATCCCATCTGGAAGTCAAAATCAATATTAAACATGGGACTATGAAACTCACCTGATAGCTTCTTCACAAGTCCTCGCACTAGCAACAAGCTAACAAACCAAAAACACGAAATCAATGCACGAACCTATCACTAAGATGGCTCATCAACCTATGATGGACATCTAGTCTATTCCCATATAAACACCTCATTGATAAGCTCTAACCATCCCATTAACCTTCCCTAACAAGTCCTTAACTTGATTAAGTTTAATAACTATCTCGTTCATATTTTACACAAATCAGTCCCAGTTTTTAAGTCTCAAAACTTTAAGTCAAAAGTCCACTTAAACATACCTATGGTTTCTGTAAAAGGAATATTTATACCCTTACATATGTTGGCTAACACCTCCCACTTGCCCTAACCTTAAAGCTACTGCTAAGGCCTCGATATACATATATCTACTTTTGTCATTCTATATTTCCTGATTTTAAACGTACTAAAAGTTTGTTACCATTAAGGGGTCTTACCCTAAACCACAACCTTAGCCCAAGTGCAGATACTTACTAAAATATATAAACCATCTCTCATGTTCGTTAGAAGATCCCAATGCAACCCTAAGTACCCCAAACAACCCAAAACTTAAAAAGAAAACAGGCTGACTTCAAAACTGTTTTGACCTCCGACTGTTGTAATCTGTTTTTGACCCACTTCCCGACCTCCAATTTAGTTCTCGTTTCTTGCATTGGAAATCCACTTCAATTACCTTTTCAGGGATACTTGGATCGCAAAATAAGAGTTTGTATAACTCCCAATATGATCAAAACAATGACCCAAAATTCTGCCCAGTTTTTAAAAACGGGTTTAACAAAATCAACCTCATTAATTAACCCTAATCCCTCTAATTACAAGCCCTAATTTATGTAATCATCATGTTATGATTAATATAACATTAATTTACTGTTTTTATAATAAACCCTAACCTAAATCCATCATAAGATGATTAAAGAAAACATAAAAACAATTTAATTAAAAAGGGTTATAAAGATTTACCTTTTATTTATGAAAAACCAAGATTTTTATGAAAACCCTAATTCCTCCCTTGTATATTTCGACTCCTTATTGATCTCCAGGGATTTTATGAAGTGTTTTGATAAATAAAAACCTTATATAATTAATCCTAACCAGTCCTAGCCCAAATACAAAAGCCCGGTTCCCTTTTTCCCCTTTTCCCTTTTTTTCACATAACTGACCTATACCCAATTAATTTCGTTTTTTTTTTCTTTTTATTGTTTAATATTATGTTATTAACAATACCTTAATTTACCTTAATTTATTTCAGCTCCTAAAACGTCCAAAACCTCAAAACCGTAAAACTAGTCAATTTACGCGTTTTACCGTAAAAGACGTAAAATATACACTTTTAAAAAAAATCTCAAATTTTGAAATAAACTTTATAACTAAGTCCTAAATGACTTAAAACCATCCTGAAATATATCCATATGACTAATTACCTCATCCGAGACCTCTAAATGCTAAACCGTAAATCGTAAAATACGATTTTCTATAATACATATACGTATACGTAAACACCAAAATATCACTATTTCATTTCATAGTCACCACTTGTGAGCTCATGAACATGAAATAACCGTTCCTCGATTTACTTATGAGTACTCTATACTCATAAACGATAACCACACCAACCTCGTTCACACAAAATAAACACGTAAGCACAAAAATCAAGTAGTCACACATAAAATAACCTAAAAGTAAGACCAAGTGACGAACCTCTAAACCACGGTTGTCACATCACTCCCTCCTAATAGAAATCTCGTCCCGAGATTTACTCCTTAGGATCAACACACAGACAACAAATCACACGAGGATACTTGTTCTAAATGAACTCCTCTCATTTCCACGTGAACTTCAGTTCAAGTTTCAAGATACCACATGTACAAACAAAAAATAATTAAACCCATTGCCAAACTCTTGACCTCACAGTCAATAAATCTCGCAAATGACTCTTCGATAAAACAAAGACTCTTATTAGCACAAAACCCGAATAACCGGTCATGCAAATATGCATCCTCAAACAACATTTACCAACCCCAATACATAAAATGTATCATGTATACAACTCATTTCCCCCAGGTAATTCTATGCTCATAAGCTAATGGTCTGATCTTCCCAAAGATCATAAATGGACCTACAAAACTCTACATCAACTCTTCCATTTTACGAAAACATACCACCCGTTACTATGGGTGAAACTCCCTACATAACTTTGTCACTAAATCTAGTGGTTTCCTCCTTTTCTACATAGCATCCCTTGTTGCTCTCATTCTGTCCACAAACACCATTACCACATTAATAGCCTCTTTTACCAATTCTAGTCCACATTAGGGACAACTCACGCTATCCTTTCATATAGTGCCTCAAATGACATTTATCGACTTCTAGTACGATAACTATCATTATATGAAAACTCAGCCATCGCTAACGAGTTTCCGAACTACCTCTAAATCAATCACCCATGTCCAATTACGTTCATCAACTCCCTTCAGTCCGTATCCCAAACTACTTTAAATTCTAATTTCCTTACAAAGTGACCTATGACGGTCTGTCACATATCCATTAATTCTTCCAACTTCCCAACTACGTGACTTCTCATTCCTCTTGAAATAGGTTATGAATTAGTCAGTCTATCGACTATCACCCAACTCTCATCGTACTTAATCCCCCACCGCATTATGTCTCCCTTCCACCAACTTCGTCCTTACATCGCCCTTTCTAAACTACTCCTATCCATGTAGGAAGTATAGTCTACGTCCCTTTCCTCCTTACGATTGTCCAAGCCATGCTACATAAATGTTGACGCGTTCACTGCTTTAGACAACTCAACTCGTGCAACCCACATCTTTCATCCAAACCACTCTAATACATCATCCCTATAGTTCAAGTTCATCTCAGCTTCACCTCATCCTTCTTATTCCATGTCTCATCGACCATGCTTGCCTTTCCCAGATGGTACTTGGCCTTGCAATTTTCTTTCATCAATTAACTCCACCAATCACCTTTGCCAAATGTTCAATCAAGATGATTGAATATGTGTTGGATACGTTCATGATCCGTATAGATCATTCTCCACGTCTCGTACACCAAATGCCTCTAGCATTCTAGGTAGATATAACAGTCCAGCTCCACTAACTAAGTCTATCCAGTTCTTCCAAATCTTCAGTTCCTGCAACGTATAAGCGATCGCCTTTCTTTGTCGTCCTCGTACGCGTCCAAATCCCTGCTCCACGTATCGTCATGCTTCGCGAATTCATCCAGTCCTTCCGATAATGCCAAGATCTGCTCATCATCCAATCCACCTCTTCAGCCTCCAAAATGCTTCCTCGTCCTTCTTCACTTCGCCCCTTGCTGGTTCCACGATATGCCATCATCTTTGACTACTAGTCCTGGCCAACTAAATCCTAAAACTCACACTTAAAAATCTCACGTTTCATTCCCTTTACTAACAACTCCAAAACCAACACATAATTCGCCTCATCCTCCTTCTAAGATTTGAATAGATCAAGATGTCGTCGATGCTCCCGATGACAACTCGTTTATAGACGTTCATGCACACTCGGTTCATTGACTCCATGAAAACCGCTAGTGCTTTGGCGAAGCCAAATGCATAACCGTAAACCCAAAGCGTTCATACAACATCCTTAGCAATTTCAACTATGTCCTCCTCACACCCTCTCTTAGCGGCAATACGAATAAATTCCTTGCAATTTCTAACAGCTCTTGTTTTTTATTCACTCCATCAACGATTTGCCTTGGATGACACTAACTACAACTCCTCTCACTTCTCCTACTTGCTCTATTCATGGTTCTACCTCAACGCTCCTAAACCATACAAAACCAAAACTACATCCTGAATACACCAGATACGATCGACGAGTTAAACCCACGGATAACTAACGACATTTCACGTGCACCAATTAAAACAAATCAAAAACCACGAGACTCCAAAGAAAACTCAAACCCAAAACATGTATCAATTTCCAAATGACCCATGACAACGAAAAATAATCCAAGAAACACCCAATGGCAACCAAAACATATTACGCCCCGCCACATATTATTTAAACCGTGCAAAGATCGACTTTCCAAAAGAATATATATATATATATATATATATATATATATTTTTTTTTTCCTTACCTCCCCACATCTATGTGACTCAAACCATCTACAAACAACCTTCTAGACGATCTCAAAACTCAACTCAAAGACTAGGTATCCCGTGCATCCCAAATCATAAAAAAAATAAAACTACTATTCAAACTCAACCTTGAACCCGACACTTGTACAACAATTCCGGCCAGTCCACTGACCTCCCATGACTATACATTCTGAATATTTGAAAAGTACGTTCCGAGTACATAATTTTTGGCTTTTGAATCACCCAAAAAGCTTTAAAAACGAACAAGTTATGACCAAAACAATTTTATGCTAGTTGTTTTAAAAAAACTAAAGAATAGACTTAGTGATCAATGCAATCCTTTTCAATGAAAGATATAATTGTATGTGAAATATTCATAAACTCCTTTTAACCTTGTATCAATAACTATAAATGGCATGAATCAGTTAAATCCGATTATATAAACTATGTAAGTAGAAAGAAATTTTACTTCGCTTTATTTTAATGAAAGTCTTTTAGAATTTGAAATAAATAAGTGTTGATAAAAAAAAACTTATGTTACATCTTGTTTCAAACATGACTCCAACACCTTACCCTTATTTTACCGAATACAACCAACTATCTAACTCTATAGTAGATTTCCAAGTCCCCCTTTTTCTCAACATATACCGACCAAAAGAAATGTTAGACCCAACACAAAAGATTTCATTATCTCAAAAGGAATCCCAAGTTATTTCAATAGACTTAAAACCAAGAACACCATTTTAAAACGTACACGTGAAATACGAAACTCAAAGAATACGCTACCAGACACGCTTCAAAAGATTCAAAACGTCGTTGGAAGTCCATTAAACTCCAGCACCATAAAACACGAGCAAACACAAGGTACGTTTAAGTTATAATAACTAGTGAACGACCATATACCATAACTTAACACATAGTAGTATATATACATCCGCATATATATACCTATTAAATCACCCAAAACATACTCGTTACTATACATATCAGATCAACCAATCGCGTCATACACTCGTTTTTCCATACGAGTAATCCCCATCTCACCATCTCACCATGCCACAACAAGGCACAAAACCCATTACCAAAACCAACCCATATCGTGTGACCTCATAATCACAAAACACGACTATAACTCAAAACATATAACACATTAAAAAATAGCCATATCGTAGGCAGCCGTTACATATACCCATATATTATAAATATACCAAAAATCCACATCTCATCATATACAAGCATGTACTAACCCTCTTTCATGCAATCATACTTGAGAACCCATTGAAGTTGTGGTAGTTGTATCACTATGTTGGCCACCATACTTATACAATTACCCTTTCCCCAATGCACTCCCTCCTATGATGACACTTATAAGAATCAATACAACATATAACACATAAATCTATCTACTCACATAAGCTCATAACCACATAACCAATAAGGTCCAAAACTCCATCTATAAAATAACATAATAAAACTCTTGGAATACCGAAATCCATAGTCTATCTAAACAACATAGACTAAATCCAAAACGAAAACATAATCAGATATAAGTCATGTCACCCATAAGAGTGGAAACAACTTAAAATCCTTCCTACCCATGTACTCCTAGTAACTCGAACCACCACACGATTCTTAGGGAACATGACTTAAACATCAAAAGAAAAATAACATACCTCAGGTATGTAAAATAACTCGATAAAAGATAGAATCTACCTTGTACTAAATTATGTACTATAATGTACAATTTAAGCAAAATACTACAGTGACTAGCGTGGACGATTATGGTTCAACCCGCACTAGTCACAAACCCGAAAAGAACATGTGACTAAGTATGAACATACTACGATTCAATTCATACTAGTCAAAACATCGCAATAAATAACATCCAAACACATCAATTAATATAAAATGCACACATACTCCTATGACGCCTATATGCAGGGACCCTTAAGCTATAGACTAGGCTACGCGACTAGGCAACCTAATTCTCTATAACCATTGTCTCTGATACCATTCTGTCACACCCCACCATGGCGGAATATGGGCACGACGTATGGATATCATCACAACAATAGCGTGTCTATAGAGATAACTAAATGATATAAGAAATGTCATAAAATGGTGACACAAATGTCATGACAATATCTCAACAATGCAGGAGTCTAGGTAAGTAGGTAACAGTCCTACCTCTTACCCAAGACAAACAAATAACACAAACAAACAAACATATAGGTGCCAACAGTATCACTAGATAAATGAACAAACAAAGCTAAGAAGGAACAGGGATCTCCTTCTATATGCAATCCTAAGGCATCCAAGTCTAGCCACTTCTATCCTCAAGCTTAACCACATTCTCACCTGAAAGAGACACTAAAACACGTCAACATAAAGTTGGTGAGAGTCATAGGTTTAGACTCTAACGTTAAATCAGTTATAAGCTGTGAATAACAACCATCAACACAATAACATATGGACAATGTGCTACAAATATGCATTAACAACTATCAATCAAGATTAATCATACCAAACCAATCCAAGGCTCCTACCTTGCCAAACAACATCATGGTACCATAGATGATCACACTATGTACCTATCCCAAGGCCACTACCTTGGCAAACCACAAGGCCACTACCTTGTCAAACCACAAGGCCACTACCTTGTCAAACCACAAGGCCACTACCTTGTCAAACCACAATAACTGAGACGGCTCGTGTCCCCCGATCCAAATCATACACAATCAAAAATCACATAGCAGTTAATCACATAATGTACACACAAGTCCATCTCAAATCACAAACACATTCACAGCATCAATTTAGAAAATAACTCAACACAGTGTCTCTTCCATCCCATCTGGAAGTCAAAATCAATATTAAACATGGGACTATGAAACTCACCTGATAGCTTCTTCACAAGTCCTCGCACTAGCAACAAGCTAACAAACCAAAAACACGAAATCAATGCACGAACCTATCACTAAGATGGCTCATCAACCTATGATGGACATCTAGTCTATTCCCATATAAAAACCTCATTGATAAGCTCTAACCATCCCATTAACCTTCCCTAACAAGTCCTTAACTTGATTAAGTTTAATAACTATCCCGTTCATATTTTACACAAATCAGTCCCAGTTTTTAAGTCTCAAAACTTTAAGTCAAAAGTCCACTTAAACATACCCATGGTTTCTGTAAAAGGAATATTCATACCCTTACATATGTTGGCTAACACCTCCCACTTTCCCTAAGCTTAAAGCTACTGCTAAGGCCCCGATATACATATATCTACTTTTGTCATTCTATATTTCCTGATTTTAAACGTACTAAAAGTTTGTTACCATTAAGGGGTCTTACCCTAAACCACAACCTTAGCCCAAGTGCAGATACTTACTACAATATATAAAACATCTCTCATGTTCGTTAGAAGATCCCAATGCAACCCTAAGTACCCCAAACAACCCAAAACTTAAAAAGAAAACAGGCTGACTTCAAAACTGTTTTGACCTCCGACTGTTGTAACCTGTTTTTGACCCACTTCCCGACCTCCAATTTAGTTCTCGTTTCTTGCATTGGAAATCCACTTCAGTTACCTTTTCAGGGATACTTGGATCACAAAATAAGAGTTTGTATAACTCCCAATATGATCAAAACAATGACCCAAAATTCTGCCCAGTTTTTAAAAATGGGTTTAACAAAATCAACCTCATTAATTAACCCTAATCCCTCTAATTACAAGCCCTAATTTATGTAATCATCATGTTATGATTAATATAACATTAATTTACTGTTTTTATAATAAACCCTAACCTAAATCCATCATAAGATGATTAAAGAAAACATAAAAACAATTTAATTAAAAAGAGTTATAAAGATTTACCTTTTATTTATGAAAAACCAAGATTTTTATGAAAACCCTAATTCCTCCCTTGTATATTTCGACTCCTTATTGATCTCCAGGGATTTTATGAAGTGTTTTGATAAATAAAAACCTTATATAATTAATCCTAACCAGTCCTAGCCCAAATACAAAAGCCCGGTTCCCTTTTTCCCCTTTTTCCCTTTTTTTTCACATAACTGACCTATACCCAATTAATTTCGTTTTTTTTCTTTTTATTGTTTAATATTATGTTATTAACAATACCTTAATTTACCTTAATTTATTTCAGCTCCTAAAACGTCCAAAACCTCAAAACCGTAAAACTAGTCAATTTACGCGTTTTACCGTAAAAGACGTAAAATATACACTTTTAAAAAAAATCTCAAATTTTGAAATAAACTTTATAACTAAGTCCTAAATGACTTAAAACCATCCTGAAAAATATCCATATGACTAATTACCTCATCCGAGACCTTTAAATGCTAAACCGTAAATCGTAAAATACGATTTTCTATAATACATATACGTATACGTAAACACCAAAATATCACTATTTCATTTCATAGTCACCACTTGTGAGCTCATGAACATGAAATAACCGTTCCTCGATTTACTTATGAGTACTCTATACTCATAAACGATAACCACACCAACCTCGTTCACACAAAATAAACACGTAAGCACAAAAATCAAGTAGTCACACATAAAATAACCTAAAAGTAAGACCAAGTGACGAACCTCAAAACCACGGTTGTCACACCTAGTATTAGTTCTCCATTACCGTCTCCACCTCTTAATGAAGAAGTACCCAAGAAACACCCTTCACCAACCCCACCTTCCACCTTTAAACCTTCAACATCTCAACCTTTACCTGCTACACCTACACCACCTAAACCCAATATCCCTTATCCTTCTCGCTTAGACAAGTGCCAATTGCTCACCAAGGATGATATTCAAGTGTCAAACTTTTTGAAGAAAATTTCGGGAGTGACCATCACCTTTAGCCTTGTTGAAGCTCTAGCCCAAATGCCTAAATTTGTTAAGATGTTTAAGTAATTGCTTAATAAGAAGGAGAAGATGGCCGAGTTTGTTAATACTCGATTGAATGAGAATTGTTCTGCAATCCTTCTTAAAGAACTTCTGGAAAAACTTGGAGATCCCGGTCGTTTTGTGTTACCATGTACTTTTCACCAAACCAAAGAATTTATTGCCTTAGCTGATCTCGGGGCAAGTATAAATCTGATGCCTTTAAGTGTTTGGAAAACGCTATCATTACCCGACCTTACTCCAACAAAGATGACTCTTGAGCTAGCAAATCGAACTCTCGCTTACCCCGTTGGTATTTCTGAAGATGTATTTATTAAAGTTGGTACCTTCACTTTTCCGGTCGACTTTGTTGTTGTTGATTATGAAATGGACCCTCGTATTCCATTAATACTTCGTCGGCCATTTTTGAGAACCGGAAACGCTTTACTTGATGTTGCTGAAGATGAACTTATTCTAAGGGTCGAGAATGATACACAAGTATTTAAAACAGGGAAGATCACAACCAAACCCAATGGAAGAGAATCAGCGAATATGATTAATGTGCTTGATGATTTTGTCATCTACAACAATCCTCTTTCGATTCTTTCTACGATAATCCACTTTTCCAAGATAATGTGGATGATTCTCTCTCCAATTTTGATCCTCTACCAATTCATGAGTCTCCACCAATTTATGATGACTATGACGATGATTCTAGTTCTAACATGGATGATTCTGATGATTTTTCTTCTGAGTATAAAGACATGCCAACTTATGATGACTTTGATGATGTCGATACTCTTTCGAGTGATTCTTCACATGATGACCCTGTTCCTACTTTTGATGAAGATCCTGCACCAACAGTGCTTGATCCTACTTTGGATGAATACTCATTTGAGGAAGATTTTGGTATTTTTTTCAACACTTACTTCCCAAACGAGAGTGATTCTCCTCCTTTGGACTTTGATGATGCTCTTTATCCTCCTTTGGATATGAAGAAAACCGTTTCAAAGGAGAAGAAGCCGGAAGACACCTATATCCGCAGTACCTATGTCTTGACACCTCTCTATCCACCTTCTGAGGATGAGACTGTGAGATTTATGAGCGGATCCTCTTCAAATTATACTAAGCCTGAGTGTTATTTTCACCTAAAGGAAAAGGTGTTCGATCCCGGTATTGAAATTTTTAAGCCATCTCAGTATCCATCTGATGAAATAAAAGGAAAGACTTTTGGAAACCATGAAGATATGCTTGTGCTGCATCATACTATCTACCACCGTGCTCAATCTTTGCTTAAGGGAACCTTGCCTACTCTTCTTTGGCTTGCCTTGTTCGCCTTAAGCTTGTGCTATTTGATGGACAAAAATCATGTATTTGATCCCGGTGGATATGTTTCAAGCTTCTTCCTATGCTAATCAAGTTCGAGTCAGGCTCACGACTCGGTTAACAAAAACAAGCGCTTCTCGGGAGGCAACCCGCAGTATCTATCATTTTTCTTTGTTTTTATAATAAGTGTAGGGGGGACCCTAGTATGTGTTTGTTGTTTTCTTTCTTATCATGTGAAGGGATTCGAGCTTTCAAAGATCCATTCTTGATGACTTTTGACGACCCGTGATCCCGTGTACCCGTCTTCCCGGTTCTATCCTAATCTCTTTTGATTCTCTATTTTATATTCTTTAATATTAAAATAGGAATCACTTTAGTTGTCTCTTCCTTAGCAAGATTTAAACAAAGTGGACAATGTCCTAAGTGTAGGGGAGGTTACTTCCACATGCTTAAACATTGAGGACAATGTTTATATTAAGTGTAGGGGTGTTGTTCCCATTCAATCCATAACACAAGATTTAGAGAGAGAGATAAATAGTAGAAAAGTAGAAAGAGAAAGTAGAGAGAGAAGTGGAAGGTTTACACTAAAACTAGGTGTTTTATGAAATGAACCAACACCCTCTTCCACACATGGAAGAGGGTTTATATACCAACGAACCAATGGGCTTTCCATGGGCCGTGGGTTTGTGACTTGGGCCGGGCTTGGCTTAGTCTTGGGCTTACGCCCCTAACTTAGACAATATTAGCTTAAAGTCCAAGCCCGGTTTTCCCGACTAACCTATTACAATACAAGACCTTTTAACGACTAAGATGACCTATTACATTCTTGTTCGGCTATATAAAATATAGGGCTAACAATCTCCCCCAATGTATCGGTCATCTTAAAAAGCTTAAAAAGCATAAGATGATTGAGTGAATACATTCTTGTAGAGGAGATCTTCCTGCTTTGGTCTTGTATCTTGGTCTTGATCTTGTTTGTAACAGCTTTTGTTCCTTCATGCTTTCGTGATCTTTATCTTAAGCCTTTGTCATTTGACTTTGAGTGCTTGAGATCTTCATCTGTACTCCTTGTGACTAAGATAACCTATTACATTCTTACATTCTTAGGTATCTTGATTATCGCCATCTTGTGCTCTTGTGACTTCTGAATCGACATCGGTTAGTACACAGCTACGCCACCTTCTTGATATGCAGCAACATATATAGACACGGATAAAATGGCTTTGAACATTTCATCCTAACTCGGTAGCGTTTTACCTCTGGTCGGTGAAGACCTTTTAGACGGTATTAGATACCGTACCTGTGATCGGGTAGATTCGATTAAGAATCTCCTTGACAGGGTTTCCCGGCAGTAGTAGCCAGTTCTCTTTACTCGACCGTCTCAAAGCAGACTGCGAACGTAAAGAGTGAATCATAAGGATAAATTATCCGTCTGAGAATCGTCAATTCAGATTTCCTGGAACAAGTTTGATTCTAAAAGAATCGCACCATTGTTGCTTTCCAGTTTGTCATAAGCTTGATTCATAGAGAATCTTGCGAGTTACCTACCGCAGTGCTGTTTGATGTTGACACTGGAAGGATTTCCATTCGTCACTGTGAACACTAATGAGTGTCACTCTGAAAGTTCTGGCAAGATCACATGGATTTTGCGAAGAAACCTGGAATCAAGTTTGAATCAATTAAGAATCAAAACTTAGTTGCTTTCCAGTTCTCACAAGTTTGATTCGTGTAGAATCGCACAAGTTACCTACCATGAGCTTGTTTAATGCTGGCTCAAGCAGGATTTCCATCTTCATTGTGAATCGTATCACTCAGATGTTCTGGCAATATCACAAGGATTATGCGTAGGACTCGATTGTGTCCTAATGAGATGATAAATTGATCTCGTTTGGCCCTAGACTCAATAAGTGCATTTTGGTAATCGGAGGCTGGAGCAGACTGCCACCTTTTCAATATTAACTGACTCGGAGTGAGAAAGTCAATAGATACGTATTGATCTCCGTGACAATGAGACAAGTTTCTTTTGAGAGAAACTCGAATGGCTGGGAAGGGTTGTGCATTGCATCACTGGGTCCATGATGACTTGTCTTCAATAGATGTATTGACCCGGTTTCTGCCTAAGTTGCATAGAATATTCAACTCCTTCAATGCTTACCAATACGTCATCATTAGCACCTTGTTGTGATTGTTCCAGTGCTAACTTAAGTACTTGGTCCGCATTCAGCTTCATTCCACTCCATCTTTCCCAAGGACAACTATTTCTAGCTATGGAATGTCCTTGGGTAGATCCCTTCGGTTCTGGTTGGATCATAGGACTTAGTTTCCTATCCTAAACCACTTGTTGACTCCATCGTTCCATCGTGGATAGTAGGTTGTTTTGGGTAAAGATCGTAACCATAAAACCATTGAAAACCATTCAAAGTGTTTGATAAAAATCAAAACTTTTAACACTTTGAAAGTTTTATATTTCCAAAAAGCTCCCCCTACACACATGCATCGATAAACGAAATAGTTTGGCATGTGAAGGAAAGAGTTGCACTTGAGTCTTTAAGATCACATGTTGCGATATATTACATTTTAATCACATTTTCTCCCCCTATCTCTAATATAAAATTTTAATATTAGAGATACCAATAGATTAAAATATGACAATTTCCGAAAAATCGACGGGAGAGAAACATGTGTGCACGCATGAATCATGGAACATTTTTAGCCGGGACGCTCCCCCTCAACAATATATTTGTGTCTTGAAACAAAATTTGACAAAATTTTAGAAAAACGACACCACAAAATATGTTGAGGTACGGAGTTGAGTTGCCTTTACCGATAATATATATGACAGATTTAATCACATTTTCGGAATGTGTTGGATACATAAAATATGACAATTTTAGAAATGTACCCAACAACATTAAAAGGCTTGATTTTAAAACGCTCCCCCTCAAAAAATGATCAAAATAACATATGACATTTTGAGATAATAACCTATTATGAGGAAGGGAGTGTTGAACACACAATTTTGGAGATTTAGAAAAACCTTTTGAGAAAGTCTTGAAATTGTGTTCAACGGTTTTAAAATAATCAGGATAGAAGACTTCTCTTCTATTGATTAGGGAAAGCGCACTGAAACGTACACTCCCCTTTCGGGTTCGTTTTTCATGAGCTCAAAACTTTGATTGTTTTGTGACTAGCTCATGACCGAGAAAAATAAATTTCCCGTTGTGAAGGATAAGTTATCATCCGTGATAAACTTTCCTTAAGTTGAAGTTCGAGTCTATGCTGACATTTACTTAGAAATCGTTTTTCATGAACTTAAAAACTTTGAATGTTTTTATGAGAAGCTCATGACCGAGAAATATGAATTTCTCGTTGAGAAGGATAAGTTATCGTCCGAGATAAACTTTCCTTAGTTGAGGTCCGAGTCCTAAGCTGTGATGCGCTTAGAAGTCATTGTGAGAGAATATCAAGCAGCTTCATTTGCCAAAACCTCCAAGTCTTCTGGAGTCATATACTTCATACCAAGACGGCCAACGAGATACGCAAACCTATCTTTCGATAGAGCTTTTGTAAACAAGTCTGCCAGCTGGTACTCAGTTCTGACAAAGTATAATTCCACGATGCCGCGTTCCACTTGTTCCTTGATGAAGTGATATCTGACATCGATGTGCTTGGTGCGGGAGTGCTGAACCGGATTGCAAGATATGGCTATGACCGACTTTGAGTCACAATACATAGGTATTTTATCAAAGTGGAAGCCATAATCCGTGAGTTGAGTTCTCATCTAGAGGAATTGAGCACAACACGCGGATAGAGCCACATATTCTGCTTCAGCTGATGAGAGCGAAGTGCAATCCTGCTTCTTTGACAACCAGCTGACAAGCTTGTCTTCCCCTAGAAATTGTAAGCTACCAGAAGTGCTTTTACGATATCAAGACAACCTGCGTGATCAGAATCTGAAAAAGCCGTTAGATGAAAACCGGTTTCCCTCGGATACCAGAGTCCCATGTGAATGGTATTCTTAAGGTACCAAAAGATCCGTTTAACCTCTTTGAGGTGCTTTTGAGTAGGTCTGGCTTGATATCGTGCACAATAGCATGTGGCATGATGAATATCAGGCCTGCTGGCTGTAAGGTACATAAGTGACCCGATCATACTGCGATATCGCGTTTGATCTACGGGATATGAGTACAAGTCAGCGTCTAGGGATGTGGTCGACAATGGTGTACCAACGCGAGCACATGAGGTCATACCATGCTTTTTAAGTATCTCTTGAGCATACTTAGCTTGGTTAATGAAGATACCACGTGGGGATTGATGAATCTGGAGGCCTAAGAAGAATTTTAGCTCCCCCATCATTGACATTTCAAATCTGCTGTGCATTAATTTTTCAAAACGTTTTGAAAGTTTTGGGTTCGTAGAACCAAACATAATGTCATCAACATAAACTTGCACCAGCATTATGTCATCCCCATATTTATTAGTAAAGAGAGTAGGATCAATAGAACCTTTGGAGAATCCTTTGGACACCAAGAAGTTTGAAAGTTCTTCGTACCATGCCCTGGGAGCTTGTTTAAGTCCATATACAGCCTTCTTAAGACGATAGACTTTGTCAGGATGATGAGGATCGATGAATCCTTCCGGTTGATTCACATACACTTCGTCCTTCAAATGACCGTTGAGAAAAGCAGTTTTAACGTCCATCTGAAAAACCGTGAAGCCCTTATGTGCAGCATAAGCAAGGAATATCCTGACTGCTTCCAAACGAGCGACTGGAGCGAATGATTCATCGTAGTCTATGCCTTCTTGTTGACGGTATCCCTTAACCACAAGACGAGATTTGTTTTTTATGATGGTTTGTTCTTCGTCCAGTTTGTTTTTCCAGATCCATTTGAAATCTAAAATTGACATTCCATAGGGTCGGTCAACAAGTTCCCAAACATTTAGGCGTTCAAACTGATGAATTTCGTATTGCATTGATTCAATCCAGGCATGATCAGTCATGGCTTGTTTGATGTTTGTAGGTACAGTTGAACTCACGGTGAGTGCATACATACACACATCGCCATCGGTTTCGAGTTGTCTGCGTGTTCGAACCGGTTGCGAAGGATTTCCAATGACTTGCTCCAATGTATGATCACGTGTCCAATGGTGAGTGGATGGATATGGTTGGTAGAATGTATGCATGTTGGACGGATCAACATGTTGAGTAGAAGACTCTCCGACTTCGTGTACCGGTGTACCGAAGGGATTGATAAATTCTTCATCGTCAGGTTGTGCATCGACTGCTTGATTGTTGTTTCCTCCTTCAGCATTGACGGTTGGTGATGTTGGTTGTATGACAGTTTCTTGAGTTTGTTGAGTATCCACTGGAATTGTCTCTTGAGCAACGGTTGCTGAAGTAGATGAAGTTGTGTCTTGTTGACTTTGTGCGTGTGCATCAGCAGGATTGACAGCGGAAGGCTTTGACACAACTTTATTGTTTCCATAGTAATATTCATCAAATATTGGATCATATAAATCAACCAACTCATTCATTTGTGTCGTATCCGTCGAGTCTGCTGTAGGAGTATTTTCTTGACATTCTTGCACGGGACGTACACTGTTGTGTGTAGGTGCCATTTCTGGACATTGAGGTGCGAGACTTGAGCTGTTGTGATCAAGTACCATTTGTGGCAATTCGTCAAAGTTCACATGAATTGTTTCGACAATAATCTTTGTTCTCTTGTTATAAACTCGATATCCTTTCGACAATGTAGCATACCCCACAAAAATACATGCATCACCTTTTTCTTTCATCTTATCGAGATTCACACCGTCTTTAAGGATGTAGCATAAAGATCCATATACGTGAAAGAATTTGACAGTAGGTTTCCTGCCATTGATGATGTGGTAAGGTGTCTTTTCATGTCTAGGGATGACGAGAGAACGATTCTGAGTATAACAGGCAGTTACAATTGCTTCAGCCCAGAAGAATAGCGGTAATTTTGAAGCAGAAAGCATTGTTCGAGCAGCCTCAACCAAAGTACGGTTCCGTCTTTCGACAACGCCGTTTTGTTCAGGAGTTCGAGCAATAGACGTTTGATGTTCGATACCTTCTTCTTGAAAGTAAGATTGCAAGTTCTTGTTCAAAAATTCAGTACCCCTATCCGTTCTTACAGTTAAGACTTGAGCTTGAAGATTGCGTTGTATCATCTTGAGAACGTTTTTGAGAGCCTCTGGTGTTTCATCTTTGGACCTTAAGAAGAAAGTCCATGTGTATCTAGAGTAATCATCAACAATCACGAGAATATACTTTTTCCCGTTAATACTCTCTACACGCATGGGACCACATAAATCCATGTGTAGAAGTTCCAATCGTCCTTTTGAGCTTGGGGTAGTCTTTGATTTGAAAGACTTGCGTTTTGCTTTCCCCAACTCACAAGAAGAACAAAGATGGTCTTTGACGAATTTTAACTTAGGAAGACCGGTCACAATATTATTCTTAGAAAGCAAGTTGATGGTGTCAAAGTTGAGATGTGACAATCGTTGATGCCATAACCATGCTTGAGATGATGAAGCTTTAGCCATTAAGAAAATTGGATTTGTTGAAGATGTGTCTTGAAGAGTTACTGTGTAGAGGTCAGAACCACGAGAACCTGTAAGAAGGTCATTCCCATCGTAGTCTCTAACATAGCAAGTAGATTTTTGAAAAGCCACTTCCAAATCCGCATCACAAAATTGACCAACCGAGAATAAATTGTGATTCAGTCCCTCGACGTAATAAACCCGTTTGATAGTGAGATTTCCTTGAACCAAGTCTCCATATCCGAGTATCGGTGCAAATTGATCATTTCCAAACCGTACCGTACCCAGAAACTTCTCCACGAAGTTAATGAGAAGCTTGAGATTGCCCGTCATGTGCTTTGTGCACCCGGAGTCCATTATGAATAGGATGATTTCGACGAGCTGCAGAAGAATTAGAAGACAATGTAGCATTTGACAAATGGGAGCCCTTGATAGAAACGGGTTCCAAAATAGTAGTGGACCTAGATTCTAAAGGCAAGCTAACATTCATAGACCCAATTAGAATGGGGGTTGTCTTAGGTACCCATTTGTATCCGGGTGGTGTGAATCTTGAATACCCCCGTGTACATGTCCTAATCATGTTCTCATAAAGCTTCTTTAACCTGCTTTGTTTACGTAGAGTAGTGGATTCTAACGCACTTAGTTTCTTAAGTGGTTGCTCAGTGGATTGGTTCAAAGTTCTTGTGGGTTCACTAGTACTTGTGGGCATAGGAATAGTCTTCCTAGTTCGAGTATTCACGCCATTATAATTAAGAGCACAAGCATCGTGATTGAAAGTACGAACACATTTGCCACATTCAATACAAACAAATTCAACATTCGAGGTCTTTGCATTTAAACTGTCATTACATGCAGTTACAGACGTTTTATTCTTAGAAAACTTAAAATTCCTACGGTGGTCTTCTACTTCCAACTTCTTTCCTTGACTATTGTTAGGCATGACCTTATCTTGCATTCTATTGCTCTTAAGCTGTGGTCCGCTAACGCTAGTAGTGGGGATTACTCCTGTAGAAGAAGACACACGTTGATTAGTTTTCCTAATATTCTCAGGTAACCGCGATGTTCCAGTTTGAGTGGGCTTAGTGTTCATCTTATACATTCCTGGTGCTATCACATTTGTACTCTTATCATTTCCTATCTTAGGCAAAGTCTATGGGGATTGTCCTAATATAGATGATTTAGGGCATTTAACCGCATTCGGTTGACGAACGGCGGATGGTTTACCCAAAACAGACTTTCCTTTGATTTTCTCAATGAGTTTTTGTAACTCACTTATGGCTATGTCCCTTTCTTTTAGCTGAGCTTTCAAATCATTTATTTCGAAATCTTTTTCATTTAGTAGACGAAACGAAGAAGCTGAGATTTCTTGACACTTTTTATGATTATGAGATTTTTCACCTTTTTGTAAAACAAGTTCAAGAGAAATGGAGTGTTTCTCAAGTTGAGAAAAACTTTTCGAAAGTTTGTTATATGACTGAATTTGTTTCGAAAGCTCTACTTCAAGATTGCGACATTTCTCGTCCGATTCTGACACTAGACATGCTACATGACAATATTGATCAAGATCGGTATACACACCAAGTATAGCATTCATATGGTCAGCATAAAAGTATTCCTTAGAAAGTCGATCAATTTCGTTAGAAAGTTGGTGTTCCTTTGTCTTTAATTTAATTTGAAGAAAATCAACTTCATCTTCAAGAGATTTGACATAGCTTAAATCAGTTAACATTTCCTTAGTGAGAGCATTATAAAACATTTCCACATTTTTTGAAAGATCATCAATGGTTGGAACAATGCATTGTTGAATGACGACTTCTACTTGTGGGTTAGGTTTAATATTCCAAATGGTATCCCTAGAAACTTTTTCATAGTCGACGACACCTTTGTACAAATTTAAAACCCTTTATTTTATAAACTCAAATTGCTGAACACTTTTGCTTTTCTCATCCCATTTACGTTTTTCATCCAAAATTCGCTTTTCTAACAAAATTGATTGCTTTTTGAAACTCCTTTTTAAAGAAAATTTCTTTTGGGGTTCATCAGTTGGTGGTGGAACACTATTGTACATCTTTTGTTCTTTGGAAAGTTCTTTTTGAGAACAAACTTAATATAATTATCAGAATCAGAAAGGTTTATTAAATCACTTAAGTTTGATCGACTTTCTTCTTGTTGACGAATGATTTAGTCGCAGTCAGGGGAAAGCATAAGAGCAAGATTATCAACATAACAACCGATATCATAAAGAGCAGGCTTGGTACTTTGAGCTTTCTTGAGATATTCAGGCTTGACCCGTTTTGTAAACAATGTTGTTTAACGTGTCGACTCTCTTTTCCAAAGCAAGAATTTTTTCAATATCCTTGTCTTCACGAGTTTTATAAAGCTCAGTTTGTTCTTTGTTAACCGACTCTAATTCAGTAATTTGGAGTTTATGTAGCAGCAGTTGCTCTTCAAGTTCTGATATCTTCTGTTTTGACATATGAATTTCGTGTGTTACTTCAGAACAATATTGTTCGTTGAGCACCTTACGTTCATATACCAAACCATTAGCTATTGCAACCCGTCGATCAGCTTCTTTTACATAATCGCAATCTTTAAGCCTGTCTATCTCCTCGGCTAAGGATGTGTTTGCTTGCTTCAAACGTTTATTAGCCTCTTTGTTTTCCTCAATTTCATGTTTTAAAGAATCAATAATAGACGCAAGCAAATCACGGTCCTCATCCGAGTCAGTATCCTGAACAGCTTTTCCGTCATCATTACACATATGTTGTGAATCCGTAGAGATATTGCTATCCTCCGTGTCCATTACATATGTGTCATTGATGCTTTTAGGTTGCTCAGGATGCCGTCGTTCATTAGCAAACACATTATAGTTATCATGTGATGGTACCTTTTCAAGTGGCTCAGAATCATAGATGGGTCCAGAAGTATCATCAGTCTCTGGGATCACTTCTTGAATCTTTGCCATGTACACATAATGTGCCTCTAACTCTTGATCATCGGCTTCATCATCAGTGTCATCACGGCAGTCAACTTCATCTGCTGTGAGTGGAATTCCTGCTTCTTCTTTCTTGCACAGCAACATCTTTTCCTTGTGATATCCCGAATCCTTAACCCGTTTTGGCTTCTTACATTCCCTAGCGATGTGCCCAAATCCCTTGCAGTTGAAGCATTGAATCCCAGTCTTCTGCACCACCGGAGTGCCTACAGTATCTCTAGCCCCAACTTGATTCAGCATCCTCTGATTATCATACCTAGCATCACGATCATACCTAGGTGCATGATCAACTTCCTTATATCAAGCATTGGATGATGATCTGAGGTTGTTGTTGGTAGGTTTGTAGATCTTCTTATAAGTTGTGGTGAGTAAAGACATGAGTTCTTCAATCTTCTTGTCCCTTGAAGTTTGTTCATCATCACTGTCTCCATCTGACTCGGTGTCATACTTTGGAGGTGGAGTGGGGACAATTGCTTTTGCTTTGTGTTTAGCAGCAGCTAGAGGTTTGGTGGATGAGCTTGATGACTTCGAGGAATGATTAGGTGGTTGTTGACGAGGAATGGGTTTTGTTGAAGTAGCAGCCACAAAAGCAATAGAATTAGCAGACCGTTCTGCCTTTTCAGCCCTTAGTTCATTCACTTCATTCTGATGTTGTTTCAAGATATCATAAAGTTTGTGATAGGAGATGATCTTGATATCTTCCCTTTGTTTAACCAAAGTCACAAACCTTTGCCATTCCGGTTTGAGTTGAAGTAGAAACTGAACATTGGCATGATGGTTGGAGATGGTGCACTGATTTCTGACAAGCTCATTCATCATTTTATAGAATCTCGAGTAATATGAGTCAATGGATTCACCATCTTCAGATGTGAATTTTCCAAACTCCCAAAGTAGATTAGTCTCGAGATCTTGAACATTGATCGACTCACCTTGCTTCAATCGATGAATTGCATTCCACATTTCCATAGCATTAGGACATGCATCAACTGTGGAATAGATGTCGTTATCAATTCCAGTGAGTATGAAGTTTACAGCATCAGCTTCAGCTTGGAGGAGTTTCTTTTTCTCAGCAGAACATGTGTCAAAATCCTCTATAGTTCGTATAGTTAATGAAGTACCATCCTCTGCCTGTGTTGTAATTGGTCTGAATTCAAAAACTGGAGGTGGATTCTCAAGGCAGTGACGAAGAGCAGTTCGGTTTTCTTTTCCATCGAGAAATCTGAGAAAACGAGATCTCCATTGAACGTAGCAACCGACAGTGAGCACAGGTGGGTTACCGTTGCCACCTTGTTCCAAACAAATTTGATTAGCAGTTGCAATGTTGATGTTGTTGTTAGACATGGTGAATACTTGTGAATGAATTGCAGATCTTAGTGGATTTTTTGTGATGATGTGTGGTTAAAATTGAAATTCCGAAAATTCAAAATTTTTTTCTCAGTCCGACAATAAATTCCTCAGTCTGACAAAACGGTAAGCCGAAAAATTTTGTATCGCCAAATTTTGAATTCGTGTAAACTACGTTCCGAAACTAGTCTAGATAGTGGCTAAGTCTAAAAATTACTCAAACAAAATATCCATCGGAATGTCCATCGGAATACATGTCGGAATGTCCAGATCGGAATGTCAAATCGGAATGCTCAGATCGGAATGTTCAGATCGCAATGTGCCGTCGGAATGTTTAGATCGGAATGCCAGATCGGAATGTCAAATCGGAATGCTCAGATCAGAATGTTCAGATCGCAATGTGCCGTCGGAATGTTCAGATCGAAATATGGCTGAAACAAATTTGGCAGAGTAACGACTCAAAGATCCCTTAAACCCGTCGGAATCCCAGATCGCAATGTACGATCGGAATATCCAGATCGGAATAAGGTATCGCAATGAGTGATCGCAAAGTAGAATCCTTAGATTATTGCGATCAAATCCCACACAGTTGTACTTTCCGATGGTGAAACCAGCTTGAATTTCGGAATGAAGAAAAACAAGAAATTTTGCAACTTTTGATCCAAAAGATTTGTGTTTTAGCCAAAACCAAGATACCCAAATCACTAATACTAGTATGTAGATGATTTGTATCAAGAAAAGACCATAAAAACACAAAAAGAAATTTTGGACGTGAGATATAGATCAAAAATAGCCACGAAAAATCAAGAACACACCACACGAATCTTCAATCACCTATCCACTATAGGCTCTGATACCAAATGTTGTTCCCATTCAATCCATAACACAAGATTTAGAGAGAGAAATAGTAGAAAAGTAGAAAGAGAAAGTAGAGAGAGAAGTGGAAGGTTTACACTAAAACTAGGTGTTTTATGAAATGAACCAACACCCTCTTCCACACTTGGAAGAGGGTTTATATACCCACGAACCAATGGGCTTTCCATGGGCCGTGGGTTTGTGACTTGGGCCGGGCTTGACTTAGTCTTGGGCTTACGCCCCTAACTTAGACAATATTAGCTTAATGTCCAAGCCCGATTTTCCCGACTAACCTATTACAATACAAGACCTTTTAACGACTAAGATGACCTATTACATTATTGTTCGGCTAATAAAATATAGGGCTAACAAGGGGGGAATTCTATCAAAGTTAAGTGGGCTTTTCCTTGTATTTGTCCTCATTTTAAGCGGAAAATTGATTTTTCGACATTTTTCAAATTTTTGATCTATTTTGGCCTATTAGTATTTACCTTTGTTATAGTTATTTTCTTTCTTTGTTAGAATAAATTTTAATAAAGTGGTTTTAATTTTTAAACGTTGTGAATCTTTTGACTCAACCCGAGTTTACTTCTCTAAGTTTACTCTAGCTAGTAACCTTAACGTGTTTAAGTCAAGTTTTGCTAGGCTTTTATATAGGTAACTTTAAAACGCGAAAGTCTTAACTCTTACGGGTTAAGAACAAGAACTTTTCGCAAGTTCCTATAATTGATCCTAGAAAGTCGTTTATCAAGGGAACTTTAAAATGCGAATTCTAAACTTGAAAAAGTCTAAGAAGTTGCAAGATCCTATTGATGACATGAAAACCCGAAACTTTGATTTAATAGGCTAAGCATCCACGAGTCTCATTCCTTGAGATTTTAAATTTTGGAGAACGAGAGATGATAGAGTCAATTATAAGTTTGGTATTCTTTCATAAATTTATATGAGTTGATTATGAGCTTTTTCTCCCATCGCTTGTTAATAAATTTAATTGCAATAAATAAGGTCGTACGATTTGAAAAGTTACTTAGCTTCTAGCACAAGATCGTTTAAAAGTTGCTCGTTATTGATTAGAGTTCATAGCCAAGGCATAACTTATTGAAGTGGGATGCCAAGATTGGCGAGTCCGAAAAGGCCCCAACAAGGCATGAGGGCTACATTTTTTTGCTAAAGATCCCAAGTGATGTGAAGAATCATTTATCAAAAATCAATATGAAGGATCGAGACACACGACGAAAAGCAAATACTCCCGTAAAGATCATGGAGAAGTCTATCCAAAAAGGCCCTAACTAGGTATGAGGATAAATAGATACAAGTCCGAAAAGAAGGCGGATCGTTGTATATCAAATCCCAAATAAAGATTGGAGAAAAATGAGGAAGTCGTGGTCCAAGTATGAAGAATCTCTCAAAAAGTTCAAGTGAAGAAATTCCTATTATGAAGAGAAAACCATTATTTCATGAACGTCTCTCAAGATTTGAAGTATGAAGTCACTGCCAAATATCGGTCCGAGAAAGGTCTCAAATCGTGAAGCGAGTTATGCCAAGATATGAACTTTATGAGGTCCCGAGAAGCAGTTTTAAAAGATTTTGTCCTTTATCTAACTATTGATTAAATCGTCCTACTTGATTTTCAGCCTAAATAACTATCGAAATAAGTCAACAATGCATCCTCGTGATCATTCAAGACAAAAATAAAATATAAGAGATACACCTAGGAATAAGGGAGTCTAAGTAAATAATTGGCCCACATGAGTTTGTGATAGTTTGCTAACTTATAATAACAATGATCTCGTTTTTAAGCTTGGTATGGGGAACGTGAAACTTGAGGGTGATAATCATTCATGACATTCCAAAACCCGAAGGTAAGTCTTTGATTTCTTTATTTGTTTTCTTCCTTTAAATATTTTGTAATTTTCTATCTCTTTAATAAAGGCCAAGATGGATTGATTATGATGAAAAATGTAAAACTTGCTTTGTAATTAATGCATTGCATGAGGACATTGCAATGGTCAAGTGTAGGGGATTTAATAAGTGTGAAAACACTTATCCTTTTACCACTTAATTATAATAATAACCAAGCCAAAACGTGTATTTTAAGTCATAAATGTTGGAATTATGTGTGGTTTGTGTTTTTGTTGTGATTTAGGATCAAAATGTGAAAAGGGAGGAAAACACGGGCTTTCGCGGGCTTTTATCGAAGAAAAAGACAAAAGACGAAGTCAAAAGATCAAAAGTGCAAAAAGAACAGAAGTCCAAGGCCTATTCTGAAGATTTATCGAAGAAAAAGTCTAAAGACGGAAGTTTAATGAAGTCGAAGAACTCAAGTCTAATAAATGAAGACATTATAAGACGAGTTCAAATAATCCCGAGACAAAGTCGAAAAAGTCGAAGAATTTAGAAGACGAAAAGACGAGAGAAAGGAGCAACACATGCTAACCTCCCTAATCTCCTATAAATACCCTCCTAATGACACATTAGGAGGTGTTGACTATCTTGACAACATAGTTATTCCACATTTTAAATTCATGTCATTTACTTAATTATCATTTAATTTTCTTGTCTTGCACCTTTAATTTGTAAGCTCTTTAATTCTTGCTTTTACTTTTAATTGTTGAATCTTAATTTTAATCAAGTTTTTATATTAATCTCTCATTCTACCTTTCTTGTTTTTTCTTAATCTTTATGTTTATGTGCTTATTGTTATGCTTATTTGATTAATAGTTATGTTTTTATGTTTTTGATTGTGTTAGCTTATTGATTTTATAGCTTATTGTGTGCTTTTCTTAATTTTAATTAGGTGTTTTTAAAAGTTATTATATAAAAAGTTGATTTTAAATATTTTTATTAGTTAGTGTTTTTAAATATTTTTTAATTTTGGCTTACTTAGTTTTTCTTAAAATCAATTTGGTTAAGGTTTTGGTTATACGCTTATTAGTTTTTAGCTTATTTTAGTTCTTGGCTTATTTGTAAATTTTGTGCTTATTCGGATTGTTTAAAACCCTCATTTTCCGGATATAAACAAGAACTCATCATTCCGAATAGCCATCAAGTTTCAAATTCCGGATAAGGATTCGGAACACATTGCGGATAAGGGACTTAGTGATATTCCGGATAAGAGGAATATCACCAATTCCGGATAACGTATTAACCACAGATTCCGGATAAGGAGATTTGGCACATTCCGGATAAAGCAACAAGTGTGATTCCGGATAAGCATTGAAACTTATTCAGGATTGCAAGTGAAGTGAGGATTCTGGATAGTGGACAGAAGGCGATTCCGGATAACGCTCAGATCTTGATTCCGGATAAGCTTCAGCAAGTAGGTATTCCGGATAAGCAAAGTTTCTACATATTCCAGATAACTTCAAGTTTGAAGATTCAGGATAAGAGTAAGTTTAGTATTCCGAATAAGCAGCAAGAAGGTATTCCGGATATTGACAACTATCTGGTTATTCCGGATAAGAGTAAGTGTTGGTATTCCAAATAGTGACAGTATTTTGGATTCCGACTCAGGTTTTGTTTATCCTCTGTTTTATTTTCAAGCATTTATTTTTCCCGCCATTTTTCTTAAGTGTTATTTTAATTGTTTTTCTTTATTTTTATTTCAAGTTTGCATTTTTATTACATTGTCAAACTTACTTTTCGTCGAGCTTTAATTCTTGTCATTTAATTAATTTACTTTTAAAAGTTTTAATTTTGCACCATTTACTTTTTAATCAGTTTTAGCTTTAATTAACTGTCATTTACTTTAAAGTTTTGCATTTTACTTTAAACAACGACAAATCATTTTCTTTTTCACCAAAAGACGACTGAGTCACATTAATAACCAGTAATCAATTCGATTAGACACCGAGAACGAATAGACCGATTTCAAATAACTTAATTTTTATACGCACAAAAAAAACATGTATTATACAACGTGGGGATGAGCAAAGAAATTCTTTTTGGTGTTTTTAATTTTTCCAATTTTTTGTGGTTTTTGATTGTTTTTACTTTTTTTTGGATTTTGTGAATGTATTAGGTAGACAAAAATCTACAAACCTCCTCCTTAATCAAATCTCTTGATTAAAGAAGCCTCAAGGAATGAAAACGATCACGTGAAGTGAACGCCTTCGATGACTTTAGAACGTTTGTGGACCACCAAAACGTTCAAGAGGGTTTAATCAATTGAAACCAAGAAAATATATATGATACTTAGATAATACTTTGGTTAGCAAACCCTCGATTAGCCCTTTTTATCTAAACACGCACAAGCAAGCGGGGAAACGAGGCGGCGCGAAGCACTTAAACCCGCCTTATACCCACCTTATAGTTTGTGTTTTTCAAAATTAATCTTCACGAAAGTATTTATCTATTTTGCCTTTTCTTTCTTGTTTGAGATTCGAATACAATGATTGAGTAATGACCTCCCAATCAAGGTTGTGTTTTCACACTTTTAGAGTACTTGTGAATTTATCGTTCTACGTATACAATATAGTAATAGTACTCACAAAAAACGAAAACCGATAATACGTATTAGTATAGTGCTACTAATACAATTAACTATTATGGCTATATAAAAACAATAATTGTTCACATCAAAACACAACACGCCTCCCCGGCAGCGGCGCCAAAATGATGTTGTGATTTTACTATCCTTTAGGAAAAGAGAGCAAAAGTGGTAAGTATTAAGTGTCGGTTTAGGAAAACCAAGCACTAATGACCCAAAGTGGGGATCGTTCTCAAGGAGGCAAGTGTGTTGTGTTAAGAAGTGATTAAAAGTTTGTGATTGTATTGATGAGAAATGAAAAAAAGAAAAGAGATTAGAAGAGAATGACGGTTACGATTATGAATTAAACTAAGACGAATAGTTGTGCACGTAAAACCGTAAAAAGTGACCAAATTAAAATTTTACCCTAAAAATTCCTAGAAAGTTGCAATAAATCCTAAAAAATGTAATTAGAGTTTACAAAAAATCAAAAATCACTCAAACCTTTTATTTAATTAAATAATAATTTTTTAATGCTAATTAAAGCCCAAAAAACTAAATTTATAACTATTTTTGAAAATTTTAAAATTAATAAAAACTATTTACAGACAATTAAAAACTCTTATACTTAAATTAATTCTAAAAAATAATCTAATGACAATAAAAATATTCTAAAAATTATAAAATTCCTAAATTAATGTATTTGAACTAAGAAAAATGAAAAACTTTGAAAAATCTAAATTTTAATTTTTAATAATAAAATAATCATAAAATATTAATAAAAATCCAAATTTATAAAAAATTCTAAAAAGTTGCAAACTAGTTTATTTTAACCTAAATAAAACTGAAATGAAGTTGAAATTACAAAATACCCTTATTGGGCCTTAAACTAGGCTAAATGACAAAATAGCCCCTTAATAGGCTTAATTTGGGCCCAATAAGAAAAAGTCAACCAAATAAACCCAAAACTTCCAGTCTGACTCAAAATTTGAGTTTAAGAACAAAACTCTGAAGGCCCAAAAGCTGAAAATGTGTTTAAGCTAGCTTATTTCAAAGCAGATTATTCTTAATGGGCTTTTTGGCCCATTAAGCTATAAGCTAAAATTTGACACACAAGATTCTTTTGAGATACTTAAGAGAGCTGTAAAAAGAAAATTGGAAAAATCACAAGAAATAAGCCTGAAATAAGCCAAGACTCTCTTCACAAAACGACAAAATAGTCGTTTTTGAGTTCTAGACCACCTCAAGTGCTGATTCAACTTTCAAAAGCTTTTAAATGACTTAATTAAGAAAAATAATCAAAAAGTTTTCAAATAAGCACAAGCAATAAGCCAGAATAAGCAAATAAGCACTTATGTAAAAGTCAACTTAATGAGTTTTCTAGTAAAAAGTCAAAGTGAAACCCTAATAAGCTCCAGATCAAATCAATGGAAAAATAAGGAAGATATATTACAAAAAATAAGTTGTTGCAAGTCTGGATAAGCCAAAATGGCTTATGAATAAGTTGTTTGATGTTTTACACTAGCAGGGGCTAGTTTTGGAGGTTGAGTAGTGGGAACTTTTCCCCCTGCTTGACCAAATTGACTTTTTGTCTTTTGTGGCTTTTTTGTGGATTCAAGTTAAGCAAAGGCACCCAAATGATCAGTTAATCATAAGGAGTCAATATAAGCAACAAAAACACAATTCCAATCAGCCAATTAATATAATTTAATCAAAACATCAACATATAAGCACCAGATATGAAGAATAAGCGGTTATGACTTAATAAGCACTTTTAGCAAGATTCAGCCAACCAAATTGCACCAAAAGCATACACAAGCTATATTTAATTCAAATGAACATAAATTAACAAGGTCATGCAATGGTTCAAGGTCTATATCAAGATTCAAGCACTCAAAAGTTTCTGATGAACAAAGAAAATGCAGTTTTGACACTTGCTGATATACTTGACCACACAACCAAATTCAAACACTTAAATCTGCTTAACAGGTTATGTTGGACATGGTTTATCACTTTTTACCCTAAATCTAAGCCTAGAACTAGGTGTGCACCAAATCACAGTACAAAATATCAACTAATCAAGATTTTATAAGCATATGATTGATTTATGTGTTCAAAAGCATACAACTTGCAGATTATCACTCTATTACACTTCTTAAACAAGAACTAGTACCATACAACAGCAAACACTTAACTAATAACACAATTACTTCAATATGCAGTTGACCCAAACACCCTTTTATATTTTTTAAATCAAGATTTTCAAATCAAAAGTTGGATTTAGGTTAGCAGATGCATACATAAGCATCAAAACATCAATGTTAAACACAAACAACAAGATTTGGAGCACAAGATCAACACATACACAAGTAGAACTCAAATATCACAAATATCTACTTTCTTGATAGATTTTGAGATTAAGGGTTCAAACCTCATGGATGTACATCCGCACCCACGTATGTTTGAGCTGATGTGCCTAGCAAAACAAGGCACAAGCTTCCTGTTAGGACCATTGTAATAGTTATATGTAATAGGTAGACTAGGAGGTATGTAGTTCCTCCTGGTCCTAGTAGTAGTAGGAGCAAGTCTTGCTCCTGGTCCTAGTCGTAGTCAAACTTTATTATTTACTTAATATTCTGTTAGGATATGCATGAGATATGTTAGGAAAGGATATGCATATCAGTTTTACACGTTTTCTTTAATGTTGTATTAGGGTTTCCTTGTAGTATAAAAGGAACCTTAGGCAGAAGGGTTAGACACACCTTCACAAAACGTAGTTCTAGTCATTATCAATATTAGAAATCCTTAGAAAGGATCAAGTCTTTATAGTTATTCTGTTCTTCTTAATTATATTTGTATTCTACATTCATATTGTGTATAGAGTCTCTTTGTGATTTGGCTTGTGATTACAGAAGTCATTCACCGGTCCTGACAGGCTGCAAGATCTACATCTAGCAAACCCAACAAATGGTATCAGAGACTGGGAGGGTCTCTATACAAGAAGAATCAAGTTTTCTTATTTCAGACATTTTTTTTATCATGTCTGCCTCATCTTCTACTCAAACAGGAGAAGACGGCACTCCTAAAATAGTGCAACCTCAGCAGATCCTGGCTACGGTCTCTAACACGAATGGTAAATTCCCTCTTCTGAAGAAGGGTGAATATGATAACTGGGCAATGAAGATGGAATGGTGGATCACCAACACTGATCAAGATCTTTGGAAGATCATTCTGAATGAGAACAGCATGAAGCTTACTGGACGAGACAAGAATGGTAATATTACTCTTCTTGACCCTAAATCTTATGAGGAAATCATAGCTATTCAGAATGAGGTAAAAGCAAAAACGATCTTGCTTCAATCTCTTCCTGAAGATCACATGGGTGACTTCTACCATTTGGATGATGCCAGAGAAATCTGGAACGGCATAAAAGCAAGGTTCGGCGGGAATGAGGAGTCAAAGAAAATGCGAAGGTCCATGCTGAGAGATGAATTCACAGAATTCAAAATCTCAGAAACTGAAGGTCTGAATCAAGGGTATGATAGGTTCCAGAAGATATTGAGCCAGTTGAATCAACTTAGGTCCAAGCCTGATGATGGTGATATTAATGCAAGGTTTCTTAAAGCCTTACCCTACTCATGGAATCAGGTGGTGATCTCTCTCAAAGCCAAAGGTGGGCTTGACTATCTCACCTTTGATGATCTGTTTCATAGGCTCAGAACCTTCGAACCCCATGTGAGAGGATTTCCTAGTGACTCTTTTCCCACTCCTGCTAATTCAGCCTTTGTGAGCTCTATGGCATCTAGTCCCATGTCATATGCAAGTAGCCCAAGCAATACTGTCTCCTCTCAGCATACTGTTCAGCATACTTCTACTCCTGATCCTGCTGCCAAGTCTGGTAGTATGGTAGAAGCTGTTCTTCATTCTTTTGTGGCTGAAGTTAATGCTGAACAACAACTTGCTTTTGATGACTTCAAACAGGTCGATAAACTTGACCTGGATGAAATGGATCTTAAATGGCAGATGGCCATGCTTACTCTTAGGGTACACAAGTTTGAGAAGAAAGCAGAAAGGAAATTTAATTACAACCCTCGGGAGCCAGCAAGATTTGATAGAAGCAAGGTGCGATGCTATAACTGCCAGCAACAGGGTCACTTTGCAAGGGAGTGCCCTAGCAAGAATGATCAGGAGAAGAGCAGGTACTCCGCTTTCAAGGTTCAGGAGATAAAAAATGACAGGAAGGCATTGGTATCTGTTGACTCTATGGTCAACTGGAATGATCATCAGGCTTCTACTCTGGAGACAGCTGAGTCCTCGAGTGACGTATTTGCAATGATTGCTGGGAATCTCTCTGATGCAGAAGAAGCAGACGAGATTGCTCTTATGGGCATCTCACCTCAGGTACAACATTGTCCTCTTGGCTGTCATGATAAATACTCAGAATTGTTGTCCCAATTTAATGAAGTAAATGATCAAAATGATAAGTATTTTTAGAGGTTCAAGCCTATAAGGCTTCATTAAACACTTTGGAACAACAAAAGAGGTGGTTACAAGATACACAACGTGCGTATGAGGATAAAATCAGGATACTAAGCATTGATTTAGAAAACACTACAAATATGCTTAAATTTACAGAAACTGAAAAAGATGCTAGTATCAAAGAAAAAGAGGAGATGCAAGCTAAATTAGATGCTACAATGCTAAGATTTGACAAATGGCAAAAGGCACCAAAAAATCTTTCAAAATTAATTGATAGTAGCATGTCTGGCAGAACTAAAAGAGGCTTAGGATTTGAAAAATATATTGATTCAGAAGATGTATTTGATTTATCTTTCTCAAGTGTCTTTGATGCCGACAAAGAGGATGAGGGCAAACCTAGCTACAATAGGTTTAAACCAGCAGCAGAAATGCATGCTGTCCCTCCTCCTCTTACTGGAACTTTTATGCCCACTTCATGGCATAATGACTCGGATGGATCACAGATGCTTGAGTCTCCAACAAGTTCTACTAATACTAATGACTTTGTCTCATGTACTTTCAGTGACAAAGCTGGTGACTCTGCATCTAATGGTTCAAGTGACGAGTCAAGACCTACAAGTTCCAAGTCGAATGAACATGCTGCTACTGGTGCTAGGAAGTGTGAAGAAAAAGTTGATGTCAAGTCAAGTGTGTCTGGTCCTTGTTTATTGAGTCCTGGGAAGAATGTTTTCTTAGAAATGTGTGTAATAAAGTATGCAGTATGAAACAATCTCATTCTAATAAAAGGTCTTTCAAAACATGTTTTGTTTGTGGCAGTGCCTTTCATTTAATTAAAGATTGTGATTATTATGACACACATGCATCTGTTAATCATGCTTTTCCTGCTCCTGGTTCACCAGGAGCTGCTTCATATGCTTCTAGAAGACTTAATCCTAGTGCTCCAACGTTTAATACTTCTAGAGTATCCTCTCCTTTCGCGTCTGCTTATTAGAGAGATAGTGGATTCCAAACAACCAGTAACTATTTTCAAAATTTTAATCCAATCTATCCACATAATTTAGACCACACGTATTTTGGTTTGGGAAATTTGGGAACTGCTGTTAAGCCCTCAGCAGGTTGTTCTTGGTCAAATAATAATACCCATATGATGCATAGGCAACCAAGGAACAACGGTGGATCTCATCAATCTTCTTGGCACTCTTCTAATGATCCACAAGGCAGGCTCAAACCTGAAAAGGTTTGGGTCCCCTTAAGACACTAACTTTTGCATTTTTTATTCTCTTGTTGTTGTAGATTACTCCATACCAGGATCCTAGTCTAGGTATTGTTGATAGTGGTTGCTCCAGGAGCATGACTGGCAATAAGAGTCTTCTCTCTAACTTTGTACCATTTCATGGTGGCAAGGTCTATTTTGGTGGGGGTGAAGGCAGAATCACTGGCAAAGGCACGATAAAGACTCCAAATCTAAATTTTGAGCAGGTCACCTATGTGGAAGCTCTTCAACACTTCAACTTGATATCGGTCTCTCAGATTTGTGACAAGAAGCAGTTTGTTCTCTTCACCGATACTGATGCACTTGTGCTTTCCAAAGACTTTCAGCTTCCGGATGACTCACAAGTTTTACTCAGAATCCCCAGAAGACACAATCTCTATAGCATCAAGTTGAATGAAGTCAACCCTACTGGTCAACTAGCATGTCTGGTTGCAAAAGCCTCAGAAGATGAAGCCACTAAATGGCACCGAAGGATGGGGCATGTGAACTTCAAGACCATTCACAAACTTGCAAATCTAAATCTGGTCTCTGGTTTACCTCCCAAGACGTTTCGAAATGATATAAATTGTATTGCCTGCAGCAAAGGCAAACAGCACAAAGCATCCTTCAAGGCCATTACTGCTCTAAGTCTTATTACTGAACCATTGCAGCTTCTTCACATGGACTTATTTGGTCCTACTTCCATCAGGAGCATTGACCACAAGCAATTCTGTTTTGTGGTAACTGATGGTTATAGCAGGTTTACGTGGGTGTTCTTCATGGCTGCCAAAAGTGAGACCTACTCAATTCTTAGAGATTTTCTTACCTTGATAGAGAATCAGTTGTCCAAGAAAGTTAAAGGTATTCGTTGCGACAATGGAACCGAGTTTAAAAATAAAGACCTCATTGCACTTTGCAATGCTAATGGCATCAAAAGAGATTATAGTACTGCTAGGACTCCTCAACAGAATGGTGTGGCATAAAGAAAGAACAGGACACTAATAGAAGCAACAAGAACTATGCTTGCAGATTCCAAGCTTCCAACCATGTTCTGGACAGAAGCTGTTAATACTGCAAGTTATGTTTTGAATAGGGTTTCTATTACCAATCCTCACAAGAAGACTCCTTATGAGCTGTTTACGGGCAAAGTTCCAAATATTGCTCATTTGAAGCCTTTTGGGTGTCCAGTCACCATTCTGAATACTAGTGACTATTTGGGGAAGTTTGATGGCAAGGCAGATGAAGGATACGTTGTGGGATATTCAGCTCATTCTCGGGCGTATCGTGTCTACAATCTTCAAGCCAAACGGATAATTGAAACTATTAATCTCAGGTATTTTGAGGAGAAGTCAAACATCCAAGGCAAAGGTCCAGAATGGTATTTTGATCTTGATTATCTTAGTGATTCGTTAGGATATTTTCGTTTCAAAACTAACCATGATGCAGGACCACAAGTGTTTGCAACTTCTAGTACTGGTGTTCCTTCTAGTCTTTCTGATTCAGATGATGAGGATGACATTTTTGTGGTTCCATCCTATTCCACCACGGTTTCTCCTACTCCTCCTAGTGATGCAACTCCATTGGATGTACAGGATTCCCAAGCAGCTCTTGACACTCTTCTCAAACAACAACAAGAAGCTACTAAAGCAGCTGCTCAAGGTAGTTTTGAGTTTCCCTTGGTTGAGCCTACTGACAAAGTTGCTCCTGGTACTCCAGCTTCTGCTCCTAGTGCTAGCTTATCACCTACTGGTACTCCGGCTAGTGAGTTTGCTTCCAATACTCGTATCTCCAGTCCTTCTGATTTGGGGAACCATGAAAAGAAGTCTTCTACCAAGCTGGATGATATTCATAAACAACCGGTAGATGGGATTTTCCAAAATGCTTCATATGATGCTGACTTTGTTGGTGATCTCAATAACTTGGCACCAGAAGTGGAGGTTTCTTCCAATCCAGTCTTGGAATCACATAAAGATCATCCTACCACTCAAATTATTGGAGATCCTGGTTCTACCGTCAAGACACGCAGAATGCAGCAGAAGGCCTCGTCTGATCATCATGCTCTTGTGGGCTATATTGAGGATCAAAAGCGTAATAATCATACGGACTTTCAACACTGTTTGTTTGCTTGTTTTCTTTCACAGGTGGAACCTAGGTCAGTTTCTCATGCTCTTGAGGATCAAAGTTGGGTGGAGGCTATGCAGGAGGAAATGCAGCAATTCTTGTTTCAGAATGTTTGGGTTCTGGTTGACTTACCAGATGGAAAGACAGCTATCAATACCAAATGGATTCTCAAAAACAAGAAGGATGCACGGGGAATTGTCGTCAGGAATAAAGCTAGGCTTGTCGCACAAGGACACACTCAAATTGAGGGCATTGACTATACTGAAGTCTTTGCGCCGGTTGCAAGGATCGAGGCCATTCGTCTGTTTTTGGCCTTTGCTTCTTATGTTGGCTTTACGGTGTTCCAGATGGATGTCAAGAGTGCATTTCTCTATGGCAAAATTGACGAGGAAGTGTATGTTACTCAACCTAAGGGGTTTGTAGATCCACTTCATCCCAAGAAAGTCTACAAGGTGGTCAAGGCTCTTTATGGGTTACATCAGGCTCCTAGAGCTTGGTATGAGCGTCTTTCAACTTTCTTGTTAAAGAACGGCTATAGAAGAGGTACTATTGACAAAA
The DNA here is from genome assembly GCA_025667525.1 of Glebionis coronaria. Lineage (NCBI taxonomy): Eukaryota > Viridiplantae > Streptophyta > Magnoliopsida > Asterales > Asteraceae > Glebionis > Glebionis coronaria. Next base: position 190,829,941 of record CM046882.1, on the reverse strand, counting down.
CACTATTTCTTCGGCGGAATTCCAAGGATATTATCCTTGTTCAGGTTTATGTGGACGACATTATCTTTGGTTCTACAAGGAAGGAGTGGTGTGATGAGTTTGAACACTTGATGAAAGGCGAATTTCAGATGAGTGCAATGGGTGAACTGTCATTCTTCCTTGGTCTTCAAGTCAAGCAACAATCGGATGGGATTTTCATCAGTCAAGATAAATATGTCCATGAGATTCTTCAGAAGTTTGACATGGATCCTCTTAGACCAGCAGCAACTCCTTATGAAGTTGCTAAAATCAAACTTAAGAATGAGCCAGACCCCCCGGATAATGTTCACATGTACAGGTCTATGATTGGCTCCCTCATGTATTTGACTGCATCACGTCCGGACATTATGTTTGCAGTAAGTGCTTGTTCTAGACCGACTCCAACGGTTTCGAACTTAAATGCAGTGAAGAAGATTTTCAAGTATATCAAGGCTCAACCTAAATTGGGTCTATGGTATCCTAGAGAATCTCCTTTTGTTCTAGAAGCCTAAAGTGATTGTGACTATGCTTGTGCTAATAATGATAGGAAGTCTACTACTGGTGGTTGTCAATTTTTGGGTCGTCGGCTTATTTCATGGCAATGTAAGAAACAGACAATCGTAGCTACTTCTTCAACAGAAGCTGAATACGTTGCTGCTGCTAGTTGTTGTGGACAAGTTTTGTGGATCCAAAATCAGATGTTGGATTATGGTTTCAATTTTATGAATACCAAAATTTTTATTGACAATCAAAGCACTATTTGCATTGTGAAGAATCCTGTATTTCATCAGCGGACGAAGCATATTGAGATTCGGCACCATTTTATACGGGATGCCAATGAGAAGAAGCTGATACAGGTTCTTAAAGTTCATACGGATGACAATGTTGCTGATTTGCTGACTAAGGCTTTTAATGGTCCTCGGTTTAACCACTTGGTGGTTCATATTGGGATGGTCAATCCTTGAGGTCTAGGATTGAGGGGAGGCAAAGCCTAAGGGGAGGCTTTGTGTACATATTAGGTCAGACTAACGTATTGCTAGTATCTAACAACATAGTTTCTTGGTTCTGATGGTGTGTGGTGCTTCTGATGGAGGATTTTGCTCTCTTCTGGTGGATATGGCCTTGCATGACTGGCTTCTGGTCCTCTTTGGTCAGCTTCTAGTTATAATTGGTTGGCTTCTGGTGGTTTAAAATCCTTCCATGTCAAGTGGTGTTTGGCTCCTGGTACTGGCCTGGCATACTGTTCATTCCTTTTGTCCTTGATTAATCACGTTTTGCTCCTGGTTTGACCATTGTGTGCTTTGACTTTTGGTCAACGCTCCCAATCCTGGTATTTACAAGTTTAAATTAAGCATGTTAATTGGGAGTTGGTTATTATGTTAAAAAGGGCAAGTGGTTACTATGCAATTATGGTTTACTTTGAAAGGGCAACCCCCCATTAATAGGGGTCAATGAACAGTTACCACTTTCTTTATATATGGTCAACATACACCCTTGACTCACTCATTACAATCAACACACACACAAAACCGCTTCTACTCTCTACACCCTAATCCCAATCCTTCTTTCATCAATTCATCAAGATCCATGGCTGCTCTTGCTTACCAACCTGCTCACAACCGTGTTTCTTATCTGGGTGACGGTCCAAATCGTGAACATTTTGCTGACATCTTGGATTTCATTGAAGCTTCTAACTTAAGGTTTGCATTTACTGTCTGTCCCACCATATATGATAGTGTGATTCGTCAATTTTGGGCGTCTGCTCAACTTGTGAATGTGGCTGGTCGTCCACGTGCACTCCATGCTACCATAGATGGACGTGCATATGTAGTGAATGAGGCTTCTATTCGCTCTTCTCTTCATCTTCAGGATGAGGGGGGTGTTGAATCAATCCCCAATTCGGAAGTATTGGCGGGGATGGCTGCTATAGGTTATGAACATGGGGGGAAGTTTAACTTCTAGAAAAATAGGTTTTCCCCCCAATGGAAGCTTCTAGTTCACTTTTTAATCCATTGTATGAGTCCCAAGTCTGGGAGTTGGGATGCTTTCCCTACTCCTTTGGCTACTGGTCTTATTTGCTTAGCCCAGGGTAGAGTGTTTAATTTTTCTCATTATCTATTTGAGGGGATGGTTAGTAATTTGTCTACTGCTGGTTCGAGAAAGAAGTTTCTTATGTAACCTAGGTTTCTTCAACAAATCCTTGTTTGTATTCCTCGTGATAGGACTGAGCATGTGCCGTCTAAACTTACAGCTAAAGTATATTACAATATGATGAATGGGTTTACTAAGGATTGGAGGCCCCTGACTGAAGCCATGTTGGGATTGGCTCAGGGTCCTATGGGTGAGGAGGAGGAGGCTCCTGAGTTTGTTGTGATAGATGATGACCCCATGGAGGAGGAGGCTCCTACTGTTGGTGCCACTCCTGTGGTAGAGGAGGAGCTAGTTGAGGAAGTGGTGGTTGAAAAACCATCTCCTACCAAGGCTGGTCCTTCCTCAGTCCCACAAAGGTCTCCATTTGTGGAGACTCCACCTCCTAGTCCTGTCCCACACTCGACTAATAAACCGTTTGATGCTAGTACTCCACAGGTTGACCCACATGTTGCTTCGGGCTCCAGTGATTCTTTCCCTGATCCAAGTTCTCTTGGTGGGCAGGCGGAGGAGCCTACTACACTGATATCTTTGCTTGATCTTATGCGTAGGTACCATGAGCGGATGGTTTGTTTGGAAGCCGATTTAAACCAACATCGGAAGCTTACAAGGGAGTTTGTTCTTCCTCTGGCTGATCGCATCAAGGCGTTGGAGACTCAACAACGTCGTCGCAAGAAGCATGTGGTCCATTCAGATTCTGAGGATGAGGGTGCGGAGAATGTTGAGGATGGCTTGACATTTTTGGCAAAGGCTCCATTTGCTGATAAAATTTATGAGGATTTGCCGGTTCCTCTAACATCCTCCAACGTTCCTTCTCCTGGTGCTATTCCCCCTTCTATGGGTGGTGATTCTGATCCTGCTGATGGTTCTCATGCTGGTCCCTCTCATGATTCGAAGGGCAAGGCCCCAATGACTGATGCTTCATCCCCATCTCGCAAGCGTACCCGTCGCCAGATTGAAGAGGAAAGGCTTGGTGAGGAGGCTGCTCGTCGGGTTCAAGCTGAGATTGATGAAGCTAATAGGGATGCTGAGGAAGAGCTTCGAGAGCGCAGGCGTGCACAAATTCAGCATGATGCCATGCATTGGAGTGATAGTGAATGGATGCAAGTGTTGACTGTTCTCACTCGGGATTATGCTCAGTTTAAAGATCTTTTGGGTGATGATGTTGATGAACACAATTGTATTCCGCGTGCTATGGTAATGATGCATAAGCACCAGTTGGCTCTTGCTGCAGAACTCAAGAAACAGAGAAGGAACAAACCTTTATCTCGGGCTGAGGAGCGCCAGCAGATGCAACGTTATGTGAAATATCAATCTGCTGCTCATTTCAATGCTCCTTGGACTTGGGCTCGGGTGCGGGCTTTGACTTTTGATGAGCTAAAGGCCCTTTATGAAAAGATGGTTAAGCGTCAGAGTCAACCTATTCCGGAAAGATTTATTTACCATCCTCGTGGTGTGACTTATTCTATGCCTGCTGATTCTACTGGTCCTTCGTCTGCACCCACTCCTGCTTCTGCTGCTAGTCCTTCTGGTTTTGTTGCTACTTCTGTTGGTCCTTCTACTACACCTTTGGTTGCTCCTATGGGTTCTACTGCTGGTCCTGCTACTACCATCTTTGCTACTACCACCACCACTCATGCTTCTACCACCACTCATGCTTCTACCACCACACCTGTTACTACCACCACCACACATGTTCCTGTAAGCACCTTTGTGGCTACCACCATGCCTACTGCTACTACATCTGATGTGCCATCTCCATCACCACTAGTTCCTAGTGGTCCATTGGGTGGACACATTCATGAGTCTACTTTTACTGCTTCCCCTGCTGCTGCTGAGGTTAAGGTAAAGGTTGAATCAACACCTTCTGCTCCCACACCTAGACGTTCCCTTCGCTAGAAACAGGCTCGTCGTATTCGCCGTGGTAAGACAGTTCCTTTTGAGAAGCGTGATCCTGAGAATTTAATTGATGCAGCTTCTGACAGCGATTCTGACTTACCCTTGGGCAATGGGAACATTACTGGTTATACGGTTGTGCGTTCTGCAACACTTCCTGGTGGCGTATCCCATCGGATTACTTTGAGTGATGGGTCTGTGCGATTGGCAACGGGTTTGCAGGGTGTGTTGTCTTGGGCTGACCGTATGGATCTTATGGCGTTGTATGGACTTGTTGATTCAAGTATGCCGTTTGACCCAATGGCTGTGTCTTCATGGCCTGGTCTGCGTATCTGGGCTGATCTCAAGATGATGTTGGATCCTCCTAATACTCCTGTTTCGGGCATATGGAAGGATCAAATGCAATGGGAGATTCTGCGCTGGAATCTATATGCTGGATGTGGAGTTCATATGTTGGAATTAGAATCGGGTCATATGGTGTTTATGCTGACGGATGTGGAGTATCCTTTGACTATTTCTTCGATGGAGGCGATGTTAGCGAGTCACTTGCAAATTTCTACTGCTCCATCTGGAAATGAGTCATCTATGGCTACGACATTGGTAGAAGGTATTCAGGCAAGGTTGCTAGCAGATAAGAAGGCTGCTTCTGGTATGTAAGGTGATTGGGTTGTACGTGTTTATACTTTGTATTTTTGTTCATTTGTTCTTATTTTCATTCTTTTCACCAATATGTACAGTGATTGGTGAACTTCATTCTTTAGAGTTAAAAAAAAAAACAAATTTCATAAAAAATATATATATATATATATACTTTTTATATAATATCTGCTTATACTTTAAACACAGTTTAGATTTTATACTTGTACATAATATCCCTTGGCTACTTCACAATGTGGTTTCTGGTTACTGCTTTGCGATTGTCCTGGTACTTGGTTTCACTTGGTGTTGAACGTGGTTCACACAACAAATGGTTCTCAACTTACCATGTCTAATCGACAAGAAAAAGTTGATTCACCTTGAGGTTACGACTCCTGGTGCGATTCTCAAATCCGTTGATGGTTGCCAGGTTACCCAAAACTGGATGGTTTTCACTTGCCATAGTCTTGGACTGAAAAGTGGCTAATCCAAGGTGGTACGGCTCTTGGTAAAGATCTTATCAAATCCGTTGATAGCTGTAATAGCTTGCTTAAAGCTATAGGATGTTCAACTCACCGATGCTTCATTGCTAAGAGTTGGCGAGTCCAGAGGGGTACGGCTTCTGGTAAAGACGCATCAAATCCGTTGACGGCTGTGATGGTTTGCCTAAAATCATCAGGGTACTCCCACTCACCATTGATTCACGTTCTAAGAGTTGGGCTGGGTTCTAGTTTCCCAGGGTGATGCTTATTCCACCAGAATGACTAGCTAGCCCAAGAGCGAGCAACTACTTGGTAAAGGCTCATCAAATCTGCTCATGTTGCTGAAAAGATTCAACACGATGCTGATTTGTTTAAAGCTTTGGAGAAGCTTCTAGTGTTTCATGTTGCGGCGGTTACTCTGATTCTTATCTTCTTGATGCTGCTATTTGTTTTGCTGATACAATCCTCGGGCTTTCTTTGCACGTCTTCCAGGAAACTTGAACTCAACAGGTCAAATTCAAGTTTAGGGGAGGATTGTTAGGACCATTGTAATAGTTATATGTAATAGGTAGACTAGGAGGTATGTAGTTCCTCCTGGTCCTAGTAGTAGTAGGAGCAAGTCCTGCTCCTGGTCCTAGTCGTAGTCAAACTTTATTATTTACTTAATATTCTGTTAGGATATGCATGAGATATGTTAGGAAAGGATATGCATATCAGTTTTACACGTTTTCTTTAATGCTGTATTAGGGTTTCCTTGTAGTATAAAAGGAACCTTAGGCAGAAGGGTTAGACACACCTTCACAAAACGTAGTTCTAGTCATTATCAATATTAGAAATCCTTAGAAAGGATCAAGTCTTTATAGTTATTCTGTTCTTCTTAATTATATTTGTATTCTACATTCATATTGTGTATAGAGTCTCTTTGTGATTTGGCTTGTGATTACAGAAGTCATTCACCGGTCCTGACAGGCTGCAAGATCTACATCTAGCAAACCCAACACTTCCAATATCAGGCTGCTAAGATAGAACAAGGTTAGCACAATAAAATGAAAAACAGAAAGGTGAAAAAATGCAAAACAAATCCGATTAATGCAACCTTGTTCCCACACTTGATTATCCTCAAGTTATAAGCCTCACAACACCTTGATAACTCTTTATCAGGGTGCTATGATCCACTTATAGCCCAAGAATTCCAAGGTTTAAACCAAGTCTTAGCAAAATATCAGAGTTTGAACTCTTGTACAATTTCTTGCACAAGGTTTGAAAACACGTTTTGAGATTCAAGTTTAGCAAACATATAACAATAACAAGTAACTAGAAAGATTGGCACTTAGGTTTTCTTCCAACATTCAAACACAATTCATTAAACATGAAGTAGGATTTACAGAATATTGAACAAAGGAAAAACCAAGAGCAAACTGCTATGAAGCAGGTTCTATGCCTTATATATGCTACAAATGACTAACTAGGAACATAAAAAACGTAAACCCTAAAGCTGTAGAAGTCCCATTTTGCCCTTGAGGATTTTGGCTTTATGCTTGATCATGTGAAATTCTTTGGCAAGTTGTAGAGCTGGCAAGCATGTGGAAGTGATCAAAGGCTCACAAGGAGCTTAAGTTTGAAGCTACAATCTTGGGCGTTGGAAGGCTGGCAAGTTTTGACTTTTAATAAGTGTGAAAACACTTATCCTTTTACCACTAATTTCCAATAATAACAAGACCAAAACGTGTGATTTATGTCGTAAAAGTCGGAATTATGCGTGGTTTGTGTTTTTATTGTGTTTTAGGACCAAAATATGAAAAAGGAAGAAAACACGGGCTTTCACGGGCTTTTATCGAAGAAAACGGGAAAAGACGAAGTCAAAAGATCAAGAGTGCAAAAAGAACGGAAGTCCAAGGCCTATTCTGAAGATTTATCGAAGAAAAAATCAAAAGACGGAAGTTTAACGAAGTCGAAGAACTTAAGTCTAATAGAAGAAGAAAAGACAAGTTCAAATCCCGAGACGACAAAGACGAAGAATTAAAGTCGAGTCGAGAAAACGTGAAGAAAGCAAGAAAGAAGATGCAACACATGCACTCCTTCCACCTTCCCTATAAATACCTTCCTAATAGTCATTAGGGGGAGAGTTAGAATTTTTAGTTAATTTTCACTTTTTAGTTTTCTCTAGTTTTAGAGAGAGAAAGTCTTAAACTTTCTCTCACTAGTTCATCTTTTTCTTTTAATCTTTCAAGATTAAACACTTTGTATTGCTTATTTTTTATCAATCAAGTTCATTTTAAGCTTTTATTTCTTAATCTCATTCTACTTTTCTTTGATTTAAGGTTGATTTTGGTGCGTATATCATAAGATCCGTGTTGTTCTAATTGATTTCGTTCTTAAAAATTTAATCTTTTGATCATTTTATAAGTTTTCATTTGATTAAGCTTTAAGACTTTTGTGCTTATTGGCTTATTTCTATGATTAGCTTATTTTTCTTATTAAAGAGCTTTATTAAAAAGTTTATGTTTTTATTGTTTGATCTAAAAAGTTGCTTAATTTCGAGTTAAATAAGTTGAGATAAGTGCTTATTTGATTCGGATTTGTGATTGATTCGGGTTGGTTTTGGTATTAGCTTATTGAACTTAGCTCATTACCTAGCTTAACCTTCTTCCACTATTCTCGGAAAGGGTATTAAAACCCCTTTCCGATTGGTTTTTCTGACCGAGCATCACCATAACCGTTTCCCACAATTTTAGGAAAGGGTTCAAACTCCCCTTTCCGATTGAGCCATTTTCCGACCAGACCCCTTCCCCATATTCCGATTGGTCAATCGGATTAGGGTTTGTGAATTCCGACTGGCATCACTAAGCATTCAGATTGGTGGCTTTGGTCATATTCCGACGGTAAGGTTTTACTAGTTCCGATTGGGATTTGTCCCGTATTCCGATTTGTAACCTTGTTGAACTTTCCGATCGGTAGCATTTTGTCCACATTCCGATTAGCACCTCATTTGTGCATTCCGATTGGCTGTCTTGATTTAGTATTCCGATTGGGTGAATTTGTAATATTCCGACGGCTAGCATTTACCAACATTCCGATCAACCGATCGGAATACATTCCGATCGGGAGGTTCTTTTGGCTTGTTTTGGTTTCTTTCGATAGCACTTTCTTATAGTACTTTTTATTTTCTGAATATTTTCCAAGTGTTAGTTTTATTTAGTGAGTTAGTACTTTTCCATTATCATCTTTAAGTTTCCATGCATTTATTTTACTTGTCATTTCAATATTAATCTTTTAACTTCCATTTACTCAATGACACTTTATTTACTTGCTAGTAGTTTAAAACAAACAAAACCAAACGATTCACTTGATTCACCAAAAGACGATTAAGTCGCACTTAAGACCGGTTTTCAATTCGAAAAGATCAGAACAACGAAATTATTTTATACCTAGCCAAAAGCGAAGTATTAAATGGCGCCGCTGCCGGCTCTTTTCGTTAAGATAAACGGTTTCTAGTGAGAGACGCATTGAATTTTGGGATCCGTTCTTTGAACGTTATTTTCATTGCTATAAAAATTTCCAAAAATTCAAAAAAAAAATAAAAAAAAAAATATAAAACTCTTCAAAAATACAAAAACATAAAAAATCTATAAAAAACCAAAAAGATTATATAGATATTCCTTGTGTATATTTTTCTTCTGCAGGTGCATGCGTACTAGATATACAAACTATTCTGAGCCCGAGAATCGTGAAGATTTAGATATGGCTGGTGTTAACAACAACAATAATCACCCACCTCAAAATAATTTGAATAACAACCACAACAACAACAACAACAACAACAACAACAATGTCCTTCTACCTGATTTACGAACCATGGAGGAATTGTGCCAACCCACCATGAACGGACGCGGAGGCCCGATTGCGCCGATGCACGTCACGGCTCAGGAGTTTTCGTTGAAGCATCACATGATACAACAAGTGCAAACGAACCCGTATCGTGGAATTCCTGATGATGATGCCAACAAACACCTCGACAAATTCATTACCATGACCCAAAGCATGAAGTGCTCCGGTGTTTCTATGGATGACCTTCGCCTTCAACTTTTTCCACACTCACTTTCTCACCATGCCGAAAAATGGTTTGACCGTCTTCCTAAGAATTCTATTCATACGTGGAATGACATGACTCAACGCTTTTTATCGCGCTACTTTCCCCCATCCATGGTCACTAGCCTTCGTAACCAAATCAGTGGATTTATGCAAGAGAATGATGAATCGCTTTTTGATGCTTAGGAACGCTACAATTATTTGATCGACCGCTGTCCTAATCACAATATGCCCCCCGTCACTCTCATTGACACTTTCTACAATGGTCTCACCTTTCGTGATCGTGACACGATCAATGCCGCCGCCGGTGGTACTTTTATGAAAAGGAGACCGGAGGAGTGCCGAGAGTTGATCGAAAACATGACTACTCACCACAAGAATTGGGATTCATCCGCATCCTCAAGATCTAACTCGAGAGTCAATGTTTCTTCTACTACCTCCAATCCTGAAATGTCTGAAATTTCTCGACAACTCGCTGAAATGAACAAGAATTTCATGGCCATGGCCACAAACCACTTTCAACAAGCTAAAGCCGTTGCTATTTCTTGTGACACATGTGGTGGCCCTCACTCTTATAATGATTGTCCTTCTACCCAAGGCAATTATTCTGAAAACATTAACGCATCATATGGTACTTATCCTACGGGAGGCTATCAAGCTCGCCCTTAAGGAGACCATGGCTTGCTAAGTTATCGTTCCAACAATTATCTTGCCCCTCCTGGTTTCCCTCCTACCAACCAAAACCAACAACAAAGCTACAACCGAAATAACCAATCCCAACCTCGTGCTCAAAATCAATATCAATCCAAAAGAAACCCATACCCAACTCAAGGAAATTCTCAAGCTCCACCTCTCAATCAACCGATGGCCGTAAACCAAGACGTCGAGACGTTCATGAAGACCAATCGTGAGATGGTGACGAATCTTCAGAGTCAATTTGTCAACTTGAAGAATGACATGGTGAAACAAGGGAGCGATATTCGAGCCGAGCTAAGGAATGATATGGCCAAACACAGCAATGATATTAATGCCAACATGCAAAACTCTTTTAATAATCAAGCTCTTCACCTTCGTGATATGATTGGTTCGCTCATCCAAAGTAATCAACCCTCTGCTTCGGGTACTCTTCCGAGTAATACCGTTGCAAATCCTAGGGGGGAGATGAAAGCAATCACCACTCGGAGTGGAAAAGGTTATATGGAACCCGAGCTTCCTACACCTCCACCCGTGATTGTGAACAAGGAAAAAGAGCAACTTTCCCCACCTCCTTCACCTTCTATCCCCATTTCCCCACCACCCGTGGTTGTGAGTGATCCTATTCCCTTAAAGCCTTCTTCTTCATCCAATATACCTTATCCTTCAAGGTTGAGGAAAGAGAAGCAAAAGAGCAAGGATGATATTCAAGTTTCAAACTTTCTAAAAATGTTTAAAGAATTGAATTTTAACATCTCCTTTGCCGAGGCTCTCGCTCACATGCCCAAATACGCTAAGATGTTTAAAGATCTTCTAAGTGATAAAGAAAAGCTTCTTGACATTGCTCAGACCCACCTTAATGAGAATTGCTCCGCAGTGCTCTTAAGGCAATTGCCCACCAAACTTGGTGATCCGGGTCGCTTCTTGATTCCTTGCAACTTCCCGGGAGTAGAGAATTGCATGGCCCTAGCCGATCTAGGTGCCAGTATAAACTTAATGCCTTTAAGTGTTTGGAAGCAATTATCTCTCCCCGAGCTAGTCCCCACCAAAATGAATTTGGAATTAGCCAACCGTACGGTTGCTTATCCAGTGGGGATAGCCGAAGATGTCTTTGTTGGCGTCGACAAATTCACCTTCCCGGCGGATTTTGTTGTCGTTGATTACGAGATGGATCCCCGTGTTCCATTAATCGTTGGACATCCCTTCTTGAGGACCGGTCGCACTCTCATTGATGTAGCCGCAGGCGAAATAATCATGAGAGTTGGTGACGATAAAATTGTCTTCAACATGGGTAAGATTTCTAAGCAACCTTATTCGTATGAGAGTGTTAATGCTATTGATGTTCTCGATGAGGCTTGTGAAGAACATTTTCATGATGCTTGCAAAAGTACTCTTTCTTCTCTACCCAATGTTGAGACCGTTGCCTCAATTGCTCCAGCATTGACTCCTTTCGGAGAAAGTGACTTGGACGATTTCGAAGCTAGTTTGGGTCCTCTCGATATTAAGTATGATAATTTGTCCACCAATTGGGATGAAGATATTCGTACTATTGAGAGACTTCTCAATGAGGACCCTTTGTCTCCTCCTGCTCCTAAAGAGGTGACTAATGATGATCCATCGTTAGTTTCACCATCTATTGAGGATCCTCCTACTCTCGAGCTTAAGGACTTACCTCCTCATCTTGAGTACGTTTTTCTGGAAGACGATGAGAAGCTACCGGTCATCATTGCAAAGGATCTGAAAGAAGACGAAAAAGCCCGACTTGTCGCTGTGTTGAAGAAGCATACACGAGCTATCGCTTGGAAAATCTCCGACATCCGTGGAATTGATCCTCACTTTTGCACACATAAAATTCTCATGGAGGACGACTTTAAGCCCACAATTCAAAGTCAACGAAGGGTGAATCCTAAAATCCATGAAGTCATCAAAAAAGAAGTTATCAAACTTCTTGATGCGGGTATGATTTACCCTATTTCGGATTCACCATGGGTTAGTCCAGTCCATTGTGTGCCTAAGAAAGGCGGAATCACCGTTGTGCCCAATGCAAACAACGAGTTAATTCCTACCCGTCTCGTTACTGGGTGGAGAGTTTGTATAGACTACCGCAAACTCAATGATGCCACGAGAAAGGATCATTTCCCTCTACCTTTTATGGACCAAATGCTTGAACGTCTAGCAGGTAATGAATATTACTGCTTACTTGATGGTTTCTCGGGTTATTTTCAAATACCCATCGATCCCCAAGATCAAGAGAAGACAACATTCACTTGTCCCTACGGCACATTTGCTTATAAAAGAATGCCATTTGGCTTATGCAATGCCCCCGGGACTTTCCAAAGGTGCATGTTAGCTATCTTCCATGACATGATTGAGCAAACCATGGAAGTCTTCATGGATGATTTCTCGGTCTTCGGGGATTCCTTCTCTTCTTGCCTTGCCAATTTGGAACGTATGCTTAAGCGGTGCGAAGACACTCGCCTTGTTCTAAATTGGGAAAAATGCCATTTTATGGTAAAAGAAGGCATTGTGCTAGGACACAAAATTTCTAAGGCCGGTCTTGAAGTCGACCGTGCTAAAGTAGATGTCATAGCCAAATTACCTCCACCTTCAACTGTGAAGGGTGTGAGAAGTTTTTTGGGTCATGCGGGCTTCTATCGTCGATTCATTCAGGATTTCTCTAAAATCGCTCGCCCGATGACCCACCTCTTGGAAAAAGATATTCCTTTTATCTTTTCTAAAGAGTGTCTCGAAGCCTTCAATCTTCTCAAGGATAAGCTAACTAAGGCACCGGTCTTGGTTACCCCTAACTGGGAGCTGCCTTTTGAATTGATGTGCGATGCTAGCGACTTTGCTATTGGTGCGGTTTTGGGCCAAAGAGTGAATAAACACTTCCAACCAATCCACTACGCTAGCAAAACAATGACAGGGGCTCAATTGCATTATACGACAACCGAAAAAGAGCTTTTAGCTGTTGTCTATGCTTTTGAGAAATTTCGCCCCTATCTTGTTTTATCCACCACCATCGTTTACACGGACCATTCCGCGTTGAAGTACTTGATGACAAAGAACGATTCTAAGCCAAGACTTCTTCGCTGGGTTTTGCTCCTTCAAGAATTCAACATCGAAATTCGTGACAAGAAGGGAGCCGAAAACCTGGCCGCGGATCATTTGAGTCGACTTGAGGATCCATATCAGGGGGATCATCCGAACAAAGAGATCAATGACTCTTTCCCCCTGGAGACTCTAATGTCTATAAATCTCAATCTTGATGGCACCCCGTGGTTTGCAGACATTGCAAACTATTTAGCGGGTGGTATTCTCATCCAAGGGTTAACATCCCAACAAAAGAAGAAGTTCTTGAATGATGTTAAGACTTACTTTTGGGATGACCCTTATCTATTCAAACAGTGTGCTGATCTGATTATTCGTCGATGTGTTGACGGACCGGCAGCTTTTGACATCCTCCAAGCTTGCCACAAAGGACCCACCGGTGGTCACTTTGGTCCCAACTACACCGCTAAGAAAGTGTTTGATTCTGGATTCTACTGGCCCACCATTTATCGTGACGCTCACGAAATGGTTAAGCATTGTGATGCTTGCCAACGTCAAGGCAAGATCACACATAAGGATGAGATGCCTCAAAATTTCATACAGGAATGTGAAATCTTTGATGTATGGGGCATCGACTTTATGGGGCCATTTCCATCCTCCAAAGGGAACAAGTACATCCTCGTCGCTGTCGACTATGTCTCTAAATGGGTTGAAGCTAAGGCTCTTCCTACGAATGATGCGAGGGTGGTTGTGAACTTTTTGAAGCAGCTTTTCGCTCGATTTGGCGTTCCTCGTGCTATCATCAGTGACCGCGGGACTCATTTTTGCAACGATCAATTTGCAAGAGTCATGGCAAAGTATGGTGTCACTCACCGTCTTTCCACCGCATATCATCCCCAAACCAATGGGCAAGCCGAAATCTCCAACCGTGGCTTGAAGAGAATTTTGGAGCGTACTGTGGGAGAGCATCGTGCCGCGTGGGCCGATAAGTTAGATGATGCTCTGTGGGCTTTCCGTACTGCTTACAAGACCCCGATCGGTTGTACACCCTATCGTCTTGTGTACGGGAAAGCCTGCCACCTACCCATCGAGCTGGAACATAAGGCGCACTGGGCCTTGAAGTGGGCTAACTTCGACATCAACAAAGCCGGTGATCATCGCAAGGTTCAACTCAACGAGCTAAATGAACTGAGGAATGAAGCTTATGAGAACTCGCTGATCTACAAGGAGAAGACGAAGATTATCCACGAAGCTAAAATCAAGAACCGAGAGTTCCACGTTGGTGATCAAGTTCTACTCTTTAACTCTCGGTTGAAGATCTTCTCTGGCAAGTTGAAGAGCCGCTGGACTGGTCCATTCACCGTCGCCAAAGTCTTTCCGTATGGGACCATTGAGCTTTCTCAGCCAAATGGGCCCAATTTCAAGGTGAATGGCCAGCGTTTGAAGCTGTACTTTGGTGAGGACATCTCTCAAGAGATGATTCCATCCCTCACCACGTTCCCCATGAACTAAAATTGGGTCGAGTCAGGCTCATGACTCGGTGAACAAAAACAAGCGCTTCTCGGGAGGCAACCCGTGTTCTATCCTTTACTGCTTTCATAATAAGTGTAGGGGGAGACCCGCATATGTTTGTTGTCTTGTTTCTTGTGCTGTGCAGGGATTAAAAGCTTCAGAGAGCATCTTGATGACTTTTGACGAACCGTGATACCGTGTTCCCATCTTCCCGGTTCTATCCTAAACTCTTGTGATTCAATATTTCATATTCTATATGTTTACATTGAATTCACTTTAGTTGTCCTTTCCTTAGCAAGATTTAAACAAAGTGCACAATGTCCTAAGTGTAGGGGAGTTTACTCCCACATGCTTAAACATTGAGGACAATGTTTATCTTAAGTGTAGGGGGGACTTCTATCGAAGTAAGTGGTCTTTTCCATGAATTTGCCTTCACTTTAACCAGAAAATTTGATTTTTCGACATTTTTCAAAATTTTTAATCTATTTTGGCCTAGTTGTATAGTTGTATTTTCCTTCGTTATGTTTCCTTTGATAGAATAAATTTGCAATAAAGTCATTTTGACTCAACCCGAGTTTACTTGCCTAAGTTTACTCTAGCTAGTATCCTTAACGTGTTTAATTCAAGTTTTGCTAGGCTTTTATATAAGGAGCTATAAAACGCGAAAGTCTTAACTCTCATGGGTTAAGAACAAGAACTTTTCGCAAGTTCCTATAATTGATCCTAGAGATTCGTTTATCAAGGGAACTTTAAAATGCGATTTCTAAACTTGAAAAAGTCTAAGAATTTGCAAGATCCTATAGGCGACTCGAAAACCCAAAACTTTGATTTAATAGGCTAAGCATCCACGAGTCTCATTCCTTGAGATTTTAAATTGTGGAGAACGAGAGATGATAGAGCCAATTATAAGTTCGGTATTCTTTCGTGAATTTATGTGAGTTAATTATGAGCCTATTCTCCCTCCGCTTGTTAATAAATTAATCTGCTAATAAATAAGGTTGTACGATTTAAAAAGTTACTTAGCTTCTAGCCCCAGATCGTTTAAAAGTTGCTCGGTAATGACGAGAGTTCATAGCCAAGGCATAACTTATGAAGCGGGGCGCGAAGATTGGCAAGTCCGAAAAGGCCCTAACAAGGCATGAGGGCTACATTTTGTTGCTAAAGATCCAAAAGTGATGTGAAGAATCATTTATCGAAAATCAATATGAAGGATCGAGACACACGACGAAAAGCAAGAACTCCCCAAAAGTCATGGAGAAGTCTATCCAAAAAGACCCTAACAAGGTATGAGGATAAATAGATCCAAGTCCTAAAAGGAGGCGGATCGTTGTATATCAAAGTCCAAAATAAAGATTGGAGAAAAATGAAGAAGTCGTGGTCCAAAGATGAAGAATCTCTCAAAAACTTCAAGTGAAGAAATTCCTATTATGAAGAGAAGACCATAATTTCAAGAACGTCTCTCGAAGATTCGAAGTATGAAGTCGCTGCCAAATATCGGCCCGAGAAAGGTCTCAAATTGCGAACCAAGTTATGCCAAGATATGAACTTTCTGATATCCCGAGAAGCAGTTTTAAAAGATTTGGTCCTTTAGCTAACTATTGATTAAATTGTTCACCTTATTTTCGGACTAAATAACTATCGAAATAAGTCAAACAATGCATCCTCGTGATCATTCAAGACAAAAATAAAATATAAGAGATACACCTAGGAATAAGGGAGTCTAAGTGAATAATTGGCCCACATGAGTTCGTGATAGTTTGCTAACTTATAATAACAATGATCTCGTTTTTAAGCTTGGTATGGGGAAGGTGAAACTTGAGAATGATAAACGTTCATGGCCGCCAAAACCCAATGTAAGTTTTTAATTTCTTTACTTATTTCTATCTTTTATGTTTAGGCCAAGGTGGGTTATTTATGATGGAAAATGTAAACCGTGCTTTAAAATTAATGCATTGCATGAGGGCATTGCAATGGTCAAGTGTAGGGGATTTAATAAGTGTGAAAACACTTATCCTTTTACCACTAATTTCCAATAATAACAAGACCAAAACGTGTGATTTATGTCGTAAAAGTCGGAATTATGCGTGGTTTGTGTTTTTATTGTGTTTTAGGACCAAAATATGAAAAAGGAAGAAAACACGGGCTTTCACGGGCTTTTATCGAAGAAAACGGGAAAAGACGAAGTCAAAAGATCAAGAGTGCAAAAAGAACGGAAGTCCAAGGCCTATTCTGATGATTTATCGAAGAAAAAGTCAAAAGACGAAAGTTTAACGAAGTCGAAGAACTTAAGTCTAATAGAAGAAGAAAAGACAAGTTCAAATCCCGAGACGACAAAGACGAAGAATTAAAGTTGAGTCGAGAAAACGTGAAGAAAGCAAGAAAGAAGATGCAACACATGCACTCCTTCCACCTTCCCTATAAATACCTTCCTAATAGTCATTAGGGGGAGAGTTAGAATTTTTAGTTAATTTTCACTTTTTAGTTTTCTCTAGTTTTAGAGAGAGAAAGTCTTAAACTTTCTCTCACTAGTTCATCTTTTTCTTTTAATCTTTCAAGATTAAACACTTTGTATTGCTTATTTTTTATCAATCAAGTTCATTTTAAGCTTTTATTTCTTAATCTCATTCTACTTTTCTTTGATTTAAGGTTGATTTTGGTGCGTATATCATAAGATCCGTGTTGTTCTAATTGATTTCGTGCTTAAAAAGTTAATCTTTTGATCATTTTATAAGTTTTCATTTGATTAAGCTTTAAGACTTTTGTGCTTATTGGCTTATTTCTATGATTAGCTTATTTTTCTTATTAAAGAGCTTTATTAAAAAGTTTATGTTTTTATTGTTTGATCTAAAAAGTTGCTTAATTTCGAGTTAAATAAGTTGAGATAAGTGCTTATTTGATTCGGATTTGTGATTGATTCGGGTTGGTTTTGGTATTAGCTTATTGAACTTAGCTCATTACCTAGCTTAACCTTCTTCCACTATTCTCGGAAAGGGTATTAAAACCCCTTTCCGATTGGTTTTTCCTACCGAGCATCACCATAACCGTTTCCCACAATTTTAGGAAAGGGTTCAAACTCCCCTTTCCGATTGAGCCATTTTCCGACCAGACCCCTTCCCCATATTCCGATTGGTCAATCGGATTAGGGTTTGTGAATTCCGACTGGCATCACTAAGCATTCAGATTGGTGGCTTTGTTCATATTCCGACGGTAAGGTTTTACTAGTTCCGATTGGGATTTGTCCCGTATTCCGATTTGTAACCTTGTTGAACTTTCCGATCGGTAGCATTTTGTCCACATTCCGATTAGCACCTCATTTGTGCATTCCGATTGGCTGTCTTGATTTAGTATTCCGATTGGGTGAATTTGTAATATTCCGACGGCTAGCATTTACCAACATTCCGATCAACCGATCGGAATACATTCCGATCGGGAGGTTCTTTTGGCTTGTTTTGGTTTCTTTCGATAGCACTTTCTTATAGTACTTTTTATTTTCTGAATATTTTCCAAGTGTTAGTTTTATTTAGTGAGTTAGTACTTTTCCATTATCATCTTTAAGTTTCCATGCATTTATTTTACTTGTCATTTCAATATTAATCTTTTAACTTCCATTTACTCAATGACACTTTATTTACTTGCTAGTAGTTTAAAACAAACAAAACCAAACCATTCACTTGATTCACCAAAAGACGATTGAGTCGCACTTAAGACCGGTTTTCAATTCGAAAAGATCGGAACAACGAAATTATTTTATACCTAGCCAAAAGCGAAGTATTAACTTTTTCTCCCAAAACCGTATACAAGGGTTTATCATGTGACCAAGGTGATGATGTGGCATGGGTTTTGGGAGTTGGGATGTGTTTAGGGACACCCTAATCTTAATTCTAGAGAAGATTAGGGTTTAATTTCAGGCCATTAGAAAAAACCTAATTTTGTTCATACGATAAACAGTGCAAGTTTTGATTTGTTTTTGGGTTTAAACAAGGTGTTAAGTGCCAAAATTAACTAATATGTTATGATTAGTTTATTAGGCTGAGTGGATTTGTGAGGTGGCAAGGAAATGAGTTGTGATTGGTTGAAATGGGTTAGTGGGATACATGGCAGAAACTGGTTAGCCTATGTATCTATTATGTCTTGGCAAAACAAACCCCTCATCTCTTATACTCCTTTCACTTGTAATTTAATAAACTAAAACCGGATCCCCTTTGTTAATGAAGTTTCTATTTTCATGCTTTTGCCCCAAATACTTTTCCAAAGTATTTTCAGGGGTATTTCTTGCCAATTCTTGATACTTGAAGGGTTGTTTTGGCATTTTCTTCCAAGATAATGTTCTTGACTTGTATGATTGACTTTTTGGAGGATTAATATTGACAAGTCTTGATTGTTGAGGGACCATTCTTTCCAATTCTTCAAAGTGGAGGGCCCTTTTTGTAAATTTGAAAAACTTTAAGGACCAAACTTGTAATTATAAATAAACAAGGGTTTAAAGTGTCAATTATTCAATATTGGAGGACCCTTCTTGTACAATCTTCATATCTTCAAGGGTTTTTCTTGTAAAATCAACACTTAGGGCTTGGTTCATTGTGCGGCTTCGTTTCCCGTGTTCGTTTTTGCATGTTTCTTGTGATCTTTTGTCATTTTCTCAATATCCGTACCTAAAATACACAAGTAACAAACACAAGCATATATTTGGCATTTTTGATGACATTTAATGCATTTATAGCCCGTTTTGGACGATGAGACTATTATAAAAGCAGTCTCATCACACGGTCACCTACTACGAATTCCATAGGTTTCCGTTTGCAATCTGCATAGCTCTTCTGTTTGTCTTGTGTAGCTTGAATTCTTTGTTTGATGAGAGTGATCTTCTCAGTAGTCTCTTGGATCAGTTCAGGTCAAGTTAGCTGAAATTCCCCCACCTCTTCCCAGCACACGGGTGATATGCACTTGCGGCCATAGAGTGCCTCAAATGGTGCTGCTTTGATGCTGGCATGGTAGCTGTTTTTGTAAGAGAATTCAACCGATGGTATATGTTCGACCCATCCTTTTCCAAAGTCGATCACACATGCCCTCAACATGTCTTCTAATGTTTGGATTGTTCGTTCACTCTGACCGTTCGTCTATGGATGATAAGCAGTACTCATGTCCAAGTTTTTTCCCAAGGCTCGTTGAAAAGATTTCCAAAAGTTTGACGTAAATCTACCATCTCGATCACAAATGATTGAGACTGTTATACCGTGTCTAGTCACAACTTTCTTGAGGTATAGTTTGGCCAACTTGTTCAGAGAGTCATTTTCTCTGATGGGCAGGAAATGAGCTGATTTTGTAAGTCGGTCGACGATTACCCAAATTGTATCGTAACCGTGAGATGAAGTAGGAAGTTTGGTAATGAAGTCCATGGTGATATTGTCCCATTTCCATTTCGGTATCTCGGGTTGGACTAACAAACCGGATAGTCTCTGATGTTCTGTCTTCACTCTGGCACAAGTCAGACATTTCTTCACGTATGTGGCAATGTCTGCCTTCATGTTTGGCCACCAATATAATTTCTTCACGTCCTGATACATCTTTTCAGATCCGAGATGTATGGAGTACTTAGAATTATGAGATTCATGCATGATCATGTTTCTCAAGTCTCCGTAACATGGTAACCAACTTCTTCCGTGTAAACATAGCGTTCTGTCTGCTCTGGGTTTTAACTTTTCCTTGCTTAGATCTGTCCTAAGCATTCCTCCTATGTCTTCCTTTCCCATGTTCTCAGGCTTCTGTGCTTGGAGTTGAGCCTCTAATATCTGCTTGGGTAGATCCAAGCTAATGGTCATAACTAGGGCTCGAACTCTCATGGGAGGATCAGTTCTCTTTCGACTTAGTGCATCTGCAACTACGTTGGCTTTACCTGGGTGGTATTTGATATCACAATCGTAGTCACTGAGCAATTCTATCCAACGACGTTGTCTCATGTTCAGCTCCTTCTGGTCTAGGATATGTTGCAAAATTTTATGGTCGGTATGTACTGTGCACTTTGTTCCATATAGGTAGTGTCTCCAAAATTTTAAGGCAAAAACTACGGATCCAAGATCTAAATCATGAGTAGAGTAATTCTGCTCGTGCTTCTTTAGTTGTCTTGAAGCATATGCAATCACTTTCTGTCTCTACATTAACACAGCTCCTAATCCTTTGTGTGAGGCATCACAGTAGACAACTAAGTCTTTGTTGCCTTCTTGTAAGGCTAGGATAGGTGCACTACACAATTTCTGTTTTATGGTTTGGAATGCGGCTTCTTCTTTTTCTCCCCAATAAAAATTCACGCCTTTCTGAGTAAGCTTTGTCATAGATTTAGCTATCTTAGAAAATCCTTCTATAAATCTCCGGTAGTAACCGACAAGACCTAAGAATTGACGAATTTCCTTTAGTGAAGTGGGTGCTGCCCAATCCTTTACGGATTCGACTTTTGCGGGATCTACCTGGATTCCTTTGTTGTCAATTACGTGACCAAGAAAATGTACTTTAGGAATCCAAAAATCACATTTGGAGAATTTGGCGTATAGCTTCTCTTCCTTAAGTAATTTCAGTACTTGGGCAAGATTTTCTCTGTGCTCTTGCTCATTCTTGGAATAGATGAGTATGTCGTCGATGAACACGATGATGAATTTATCTAGATACGGTCTGCACACTCGATTCATGAGGTCCATGAATATGGCTGGTGCGTTGGTCAATCCAAATGGCATGACCTGAAATTCGTAATGACCGTATCGAGTCCCGAAGGCTGTTTTTGGTATGTTCTCCTCTATGACTCTCAGCTGATGGTATCCAGATCTTATATAAATCTTGGAATACACACTTGATCCTTGTAGTTGATCAAATAGGTCGTCGATTCGTGGTAGCGGATAACGATTCTTTACAGTTAACTTATTCAGTTCACTGTAATCGATGCACATTCAGAAAGAACCATCTTTATTTTTAACAAAAAAGCACTGGAGCTCCCCAAGGTGAGGAACTGGGTCTGATAAAACCTTTGTCTGATAGTTCTTGAAGTTGTTCAGTGATTTCTTTCATCTCGGTCGGTGATAGTCGGTATGGTGCTTTAGCTACAGGTGAAGCTCCTGGTATCAAGTCAATTTGAAATTCCACTTGATGAGTTAGAGGTAAACCAGGTAAGTCGCCTGGGTAAACTTCGGGATAATCACGGACAGTTGGCACGTCCTTGATTTGTTTCTTCTCTGGTTCCTCCTCTTTGTCTGTCTTTGAAATATGTGCTAAAAAGACAGGGCATCCTTTTAGTATATACTTCTGGACTTTGGTGCATGAGATAACACTCAGTCTGGTGTCAGTTCTATCTGAATTTCCTTCTCCTCGGACAATTAGATTTTCCTTTCCCCACGGTATAAGGATTAGCTTTTCATCACACACAATGGTTGCGTGATATTTGGCTAACCAGTCCATACCAATAATGACGTCAAAACTACCCAAATTTACAGGTATCAAATGAATATCGAATGGATGATTTAGAAGATCTAACGTACAACCTCTTAGAATAGTGTTAGTTTTGATGATTTTACCGTCTGCTAATTCGACTCTGTAACAGTCGTCTATCTGTGAAGGAGTAATGCTTAGTAAACTATTAAACTCGGTGGATATAAAACTCCTATCGGCTCCTGTATCAAACAAAATAGTTGCATACGATTGTTCAGAAGAAACGTACTGGTAACCACATTGGAGTCAGGGTTGGTCTTGGTATCTCCTATAACATAAACTCTGGATGGTGCTCCTCCTCTGTTCTTGTTCCTAACTGCTCACTTTGGGCACTCAGGCTTGATGTGTCCGATCTCCCCGCAACCATAGCAACGAACTTCCCTACGTGCCATACTACCACTGCTAGTGTGTTGGCGGTTTCCCTGCTGTCCACTTCCGCGGAAGTTCTGACTGTTGCCATTGTTGGGCCTGTGGTTGGTACTGGAGTTGTTCCGGATGGCTGGATCATGTGTGTTGCCCTGTCCTGGCTTTCGGCATTCAGTAGTAGGGTAGTGATGGAAATTACACTTGGAACACTTTGGCTTGTTGCCTACACATGGAGGTGGTACTGAGGAAACAACACTTCAGACCTGACCCAAGTTTTGTCTCTTTGGTTGCTGGGTCTGGTGATGACTACGGTAATTCTCCTCAACTTTCCTCTTGTACTCTGACTGTCTAAGCAATTGATCACGTCCCCGTTTGTTCATCAACTCTGTGGCAAACTCTATGGCACTCTCGACCGTAGTGGGTCGGGATGCGAGTACACTGTCATGAATAAAATCAGGAAGGCCACTGTCGTACTTCTCTATCTTGTCTTTCACGTCAGGGAACATTCGAGTACACATCAAAGTCAACTCCTGAAACTTCTGATTGTAGGCGCTGATGTCATGATTTGAGCATTTGAGGTTCCACAAGTCAATCTATAGCTTCTTGATTTCACCACGAGGACAGTATTTCGCGGTAAGTCTTTCTTTCAATCCAGTCCAGGTCATCCCATAGGCTTCATCATGCCCAAGGGTAGCAACTAGCGAGTTCCACCATGTGTGAGCATGTTCTAAAAGAGTCCAGGTGGCAAATTTCACCTTGTTTTCTTCAGTACAATCACTAATGCGGAACACAGTCTCGGTCCTCTCGAACCATTGCATAAGTTCTACTACCCCTTCCTTGCCTTTGAAGTAACTAGGCTTGCATTTTAGGAATTCGGGGTAGGTACACCCTCTGGCATTTCGATCTCTGGCATTTGAGTTTTGGTTGTCGCCCTGGTTCGCGCTGGGATGTGTTTCCCTGGCGGCTAGGGCATCAGCAATGCCTTGACCAATAAGCACTCTAAGTTGTGCTTTTGAAATAGTCGCTGTGGGAGCAACGTCGGGATTCTACCGAGTGACTCTTTGTGCCATTATTCTATAATACACAAAGATGAGATTTATTAGCTGATCAATAAGATTATTATATTAAGCTGCATGGAAAATGTGTATGCATAGAATTCACAACAAATTGGATAACCTGTCAAGAGTTCATAATAATATAAATACAAGCAAACAAGTAGATAACATGCCAATTCTGGTGAATAAGAATATAATGCTAGTACAACCAATCTAAGACAAGGATACAACAATCCTGTCTAAAATAGTGGTACACATGTTTGTAGTACAACAAAAGATAACCTACCTACTAAGGTTAGGTGCTAATGATAAGGATACAACTGACATGAAATATAAGTACAAAAGACCTAAATCATGCGAGCTGAGATGCAACTCAATGCTTGTCATGATGTACAAAGATATATAGCATACACTAGTATGGCTGCCTGCAGGTGAGGATGGTCCAACTGGTGGTGTGGGTGCACGAGTATCCTGCATGCGAATTATAGCTCTCTTGGTCTCCTTGGAGAACCTCATAGTCTCAAGCAACTGAAGCTGGCGTGCAGCATCGGCACTCCGAAGAAGATCTGTCTCTGCAGTGACTCCCTGGTGACGAAGATCTGCCAGGTCGATGAAGGTACTGAAGGTCTAATCCTGTGTAAGTATGGCAGCCTGGGTCTCATACGAGTGACCCTCCAGTGAAGCTAGGCGATATCGGAGGTAAAAAACCTCATCCAAATGCCACTGTATGGTTCCGTGGGTCATACCCAAAGAACTCTAAGTGGTATGTGACTCACCAACCACAGTCCAGTAGAGAGAGTTAAATCTCTCCTGAAGTACGGCGCGACCCTGCTAGTCTGCCTGAAGGAAGGCATGGATGAGTGCGGTATCCGGTGCCTGTCAGGCTACAAGAGCGTTGACCTGTGCCTGTAGAGCGCCAAGTCTAGCCTGGCTAGCTCCCGAACCCTTTCCTATCTCGAAGGTCGAGTCAGGAGTAGAGTCACGTCTCCTCTTGCGAGGTGGCAAGGCACTGGTGGGATATGAGTGGAGTGTAGAAGGTGGTGGCAAGGGTGGTAGAACAGGTACAACCTGATCCGCCTCCCTAGGTGGAGATGCGGGTATGACAAGTAATGGTGATGGAGGAGAAATAGTAGGTGGTGATGGGGTAGGAGAATCTGATAGGATGATAACTCCATCAGACTGGTCATCTCTGGACTCGGTGTCGGATGCATGTCCGGCAAGTACCAATGTCAACGATGGTGGTGCGATGGTAGGAACCATGAGCTCCTCGAAAGTAGTCACGATGGTAAGTGTCGTCATGATATCTGAAAATAGTAGCATTTCAAAGTTGAGTAAGTATTAGCTTACACAATTTAAAAAGTTTTCAAAATGCATATGCAATGCGGTTTATGTCTCTTTAACAATGCTTGTCAAAAATATGCGTAGATACTTAAGCGATTTAATAACTCGGAGGTTATAAATCAGCGTACGGTTAGTTCACATAATATGCATGCTCTATATGCTATATGCCTAACTATAAAGGTTCCCCAAAAATAATTTTTTTAATTGATTTAAAATTTCAGTTATAGTCAAGTTTAAATTTTTATTATTTAAATTTTTTTATTTTTGATCTGGTTCTCTATAACTATGCGCCCTGATACCATTGTGTAACACCCCCATAATGGTCAAATGCAGCGGAAAAGTACGTGGGGTGTTACTTTGGTGGATCATAATAGTCATTTAAAAACATATCATATGAATTAAATTGTACATATTTAGTATCTTGTATTAAAATAGCATTTATTAATAATGTGAAAAATATCCCAGCCCGATGGTAACATGATGCTTCAATGAGGCTAGAATCTAATGCATGAACCTGTTTATTTTCCTGAGAAAACATATAAAATAAAATGTGGGGGTCAACACGAGGTTGGTGAATTCATAGGTTTAATTTAATAAATAAAAGTACTGATATGCCAAACACCACGATCATAGTAGGACAATCACAGCCAATACTATATAAGTTCCTATTGGCCTATAATAGAAGCTAGACATGATGCTCAGGCGCCATTATGGTCAAAACCGATGTTGTTTCCCTCAGTCCGACAATGAACCTGTTGCTTGGCCTAAGCGTTTCGTGATAGCAAGTCACGCAGGCCGGGTGTTGTCAATACCCGAATAGATCTATTCATAACATTTCGCGCTACACTACTAACACTGGCAGTCCACGGGAATGGGGCAAACACTAGGCAATAAGTTGTTATATGTTGATGTTACTCGTGCATGTTTAGATATCAAAAGTTAAGTATGTTTTCTCCCCCAGTTATAAATACAGTAAAGATGGGGCCATGAACTCACCTCAGTAGTAATGATGTAATGATGATGTCATTGAATAAACTGGCACAGTATGATCACGAAGTGATGAAATTACCTAAGTAATTTAGATGACTCAGTAAATGCAAAATAATAATGCATGATAAATGTAACTGCTGAAAATGCATGATCACGAATTAATAAGTTGTTACGATTTGTTTAAGTATTTACACTTAGAGTGAGCTGTATATTTTTAGTTTCTAAAAATATATTTAGATTGTCTAATAAAAGGGGTAATAAATTAAATAAATAGATTTTTATTTAATTTAATTAATTGTAAGAAAATAATATATTCTATTTGATTTTCTTAAGGATCTAAACATATTTAATAGGATTTGACTGTTTATAAAGTCTTGTAAATAAATCTTAATAATTTGTTTAATTATCAAAATGACTTAATTTAATTTATTAATAAAATAATTTATTAATACTTTTAATTAAATTAAAATTACTTGTAAGTCCTCGTAGTATAATAACTTTCAAAATAACCCTTAAAGTTTTGTTCGTTAAGTGTTTCACCTCGTTAGTCCTTGTTCGTTAACTTTATTTCCAAAACACGCCCCTAGGGCTTATAATACTTTCGTTATATGGCAGGTTTGGTCCCTAGGGTTTCCTAGTCTCGAAATAATTACAAACCGAGTTCCTAGGGCTCGGTTTAACTTTATGAATTGGAAAAACACCCCCCTCAAGTCTCGAAACACATTAAAATAGGTTTTTGGGCTCGAATTAAGTTTTGATAATGACACAACTAGTCCCTCATATCTCGAAATTATATATTAAGATTTATAGGGCTTGTATTAAGTTTCCAATGTGACACTATTAGTCCAGGTTTCTAGAGCTTGTATTAAGTTCCCAAAGTGACACTATTAGTCCCTCATATACATTTAATTGAAGGCTAGGGCTTGTAGTAAGTTTCAAATGTGACACAATTAGTCCCTATGGTTTGATTAATTCTCGATCTAAACACAAACGCACCCTATATTTTCAGAAATGGTAATTTTGGTCCTCGAACTTCATTAAAGTCACGAAAACATATACACATGTTTTATTAAGTTACATTTTTTACTCTAACTTTCACAAAGTGAAAATAAAGGCACGAAAAGATCACAAACATGGTTTTGGGCTTGGTTGGCCCAAAAGGGTCACGGTTTGGGTTTAATGGGCCTAACGGGCTAGCTTTTTGGGCTTGTCTAGTTTTATACTAATTTTATTAAGCATACTAATTTATACCCTAGTTAAGTTGGGCTTATGGGCTTATTAATTTAGGCTCCTATATGGCTTATATGTCGCGTCTTATATGAGCTTATATGGATTATTTGTTTCGGCTTAAATAAGCTTATGGCTTATTTGGATAATTTATTAGTTCTTCTAATCCCTAACATGTTCTAACAATATGGGCTTATCAAAATGCGTTTCTTATATGACTTAATATTAAGTCGAGACTAATATCTTATAGTTTGAGATTATAGATTATGATATAGCACTAAGTTATTTAACTAGAGCTTACATTAAGTTTCTATAAGCAATATTCTTACTAGTTTATCATGAACATAGTGTTTTGAAGCATACTTGCCCACGAAAACCATATAAGCCGTGAGCTTATATGTTGACGGTGGGTTGACTTAGGGTAGTTTATGTGTCCATGCAATCCTAGCTTCATTTCCTTGGCTTATATATGCATGAAAAGTAAAGAGAGGTATGAAAAGATTGAAATGGAGTCTTGGAGGGTTTATACTTACTTGTTCTTAGAAAAGATGGTGGATGATCAAGGATTAGGGCTCCTATGCGTCGGGTTCTTCCTAAACGTGACTTAGGACGTCTTTGACTTGTCTTGAATGCTATGAATCTTGTGTCGACTAGCTTTTAATGTCTTGGAACCAAGATTTGGGTGTAGTAAATGTGTATGTATGAGTTTGTTGCGTCTAGGTGCTATGTGGAGTTGATGATCCGAATTTGGAGTGAAGTAAGTGAGTAGTGAAGTCCAATGTGTTAGCTAAATATCAAGGTGAAGGTGATGGATGTGGACTAGGGTGAAGCCACGGCAAGAAAGAGAAGTAACCAAGATTTATTGTGATTTTCCTAGGTACTATGTGGTACTAGGTTATTAATGAACTTGTTTCTACATTTGGCTTTTGGGAAGCCCCTAACCGTCGCATACATGCATATCAAGGGGAAAATATAGACTTTTATAGTGTAGCAATTAAGGAAGTGATGTACATTTTAAGAGGTTTGTGTGGTGTAGGGCTTCTACACGTCTAAAGGGAAGAGTATGTGTGCTAGTTGGTTTTGTTTCTACTACTTGCATATCTTAGGATTAGATATTACCTAGTACATTCCTTAAATGCAAAAATGTACACATTGTCTTGGTTTTGAAAATGGGCCTACGGTTTTGGCTAGTTAAAAGGGTATGAGGTGACTTAAATAGTGTAAGGTTTAATTAGGGTGTGTTGTACATGTTTATAAAGTCAAATGTATATTTGAATAAAGTTCTAGGTAAGTATAGTTGTGTATGGTATAGTATTCGGCTAGAATATAAGTATAAGGTAGTTTTAGGTTCAAATTTAGTGTCTTGGTATGGTTACTAGGTGTAAAACCCGCATGCTTTTACCATGAACCGTACACATATAATCGTACGTACATGATTAAAACTTTCCTTATATAACATGTTTACGTTTCACGAATATTAAATACAAGTATTACGTACGTGTTATTACACGATAAGTATTTAATACGTATTAAGACACGATAATTATTAACAAAAATAATTATAATCATGAGCATGAAATCATGAACGTAAATAATCACAAGCATATTATGTATTTACATAATTACTATTACGACTACGTACAAGTACATATTATAACACGATCAGTTGATAATAAAGTCACGTAAAAACGAGCACGAGAACACGTAGCATTTTAGAACATGAAAAACGTTGGGTTTCCCCTTGTGGGCCCCACATACCCGCGGACACAAGGAAAAGGGAGGGCCAAGCCCACTTTTATTTTTTGCTAAATAGAAAAAAGGGAAACATAATATTCATTTACAGAGTTTTTCTAAAAAGTACAAAACCCTAGCCTCCCTTTTTCTTCCCTTTGGCCGCCGGTTTTAACACCACAAGGAGAGGGTGCTTGTTGATCTTGGTTGATTAAATTCAAGTGTGGTGTTCGTGTTATTATCATCCAATTGTTTCACGCATTGGTAATCCTATAACCTTTTCTTTTAAATTATTTTATTAGATCAAGAACATATGAAATCATGATAATTAAATAACAAGATTAAAAACATACTAGATCATCATGGGGGTAATAAACATGGTGGTTTTGGTTTGGCCGACACACACAAACCGAGAGCCGAAGCTCTCGGTGTCTCACGTGTGACCACAACCGAGACCTTCGGGTCTCGGTGTTATCTTTGTGGTTCGGCAGCAGGGTGAAACAAGGGACCCCGACGTGAGTCGGGGTGGCTTGTGGTCTTTTGGGGGTCTCGAAAAAACAAACAAGCACCACCGGCCCAAGCCGGTGGCTAAATTGACCAAGCAGGGGGAACTCAAGCCGCGACAGCGGCTAGCCGAGAACCAAGGGAACAACCGGCTTAAGCCGGTGGCAATTTTACGCAAACAGTGGCAACCGGCCAAGCCGGTTCGCCACTGTTAAGGGGGTGTTTGTTTGGTCCGGTTCAAGGTTAAACACACGGGTCCGGTTTACGACTTAATTTTACAAGCCTAATTAATTTTTACAAGTTTATTTATTTACAAGATTAATTAAAATAATTTAACATGTTATATAATTAACTTAATTAAGACATGACTTAGGTTTATTATTATTATTAATAATACGCGATTTCAACCTAAGTATTTGATCATGAAATTTAGACTAAAGTAATTAATTAATTATTAAAACATGAC
This sequence comes from Glebionis coronaria, assembly GCA_025667525.1. NCBI lineage: Eukaryota > Viridiplantae > Streptophyta > Magnoliopsida > Asterales > Asteraceae > Glebionis > Glebionis coronaria. The sequence goes on along the minus strand of CM046882.1, from coordinate 190,800,266 downwards.
ATATAATTAATTAATTTCTATGACTTAGGTTATATTAATAATAAATATTAGTACATGTTTTAACCTAAGTAGTTTATACACTTTAATTTAATTAAATCATGCTATATTTAATTAAATCTTATAACATATAGTTTATTTAATTTACATGTATTAATTAATAAACTATACTATTAATCACATGACTTAGAATATTAATCAGTAAAACTTAAGCTTATTTTATTAGCTTAATAATTCAGCTTATTTCTAAATATGGAAACTTTCTATTTTTAGAAACTTATCTATTTTAAGCAACTAATCTATTTATGGAAACTTTCTATTTTTAGAAACTTATTTATTTTAAGCAGTTAATTTATTTTTGGAAACTTTCTATTTTGGAAACTTTCTATTTTAGGAAACCTGCTACTTTTAGAAAGTTACTTATTATTACATAACAAGTATAATAATACAAGAAATACAAGTAATACTTAATCAGGATATCCAGAATACATGATAAACACAGCACAACGTTAGAATCAGTAAAACAAGACATGAACATATAAAACAAGCTAAGACATGATATAAAACCAGTTACGTACACAGTAATCAGAACACTTATACATGTATATTATTTATGTAGCATTAGTGAGATCGAAGTAGGACTCTCTTTCGTCCGTCTTCTTCGTTCACTGGACATAAGGTACGGATTCTCCATCCTTTAAGTATGGACATTCTTCCTTATTAGGATTTCCCCGTATGCAGCCAACTGTTTTCCCAGTATATGTTTTATATGTTTTGATTTGCTTATGTTTAATTAAATGCCTAAGCCATATACATGTATGACCAGTTTCACCTAGTTATGGAGGTACCATAACCATAACACTAGAGGCACCAGTGTTATGACTTCACCACGACGGAATGATAGCTCGTGGCGTCCCTTTCAGCTTTTGGCCATATTATTATATTATCATGTGGGGCGTATGTGTGCATCCTAGATTACATTTTTTAACAGATTATTCAAGTGAATGTGGTGTGTGCCTTGCATCCTTCACAAGGAGCTGATCCCTCCTACCCAAACTTGTATTAATTAGAGGCAACCCCTCGAATTGCATGATAAGGTCACCCCTCCAAGTATTCATGCACGTTGATATTTCATGACCTATATTGGCTAATGGTAAACATGTTAAACAGTTTTCATAAGATAAACATAAGGCTTTTCAAACTATAAAACTAGTTTTACTAAGTTATACCAGGTTTTCAAGGACTTAATCAATTCCGCTGCTATGTGTTGTATGTGCTTATATTATTCATGATATGTTTGTATATCCGCGCACTGAGCGTTATGATCAGAAGTTTTTCCTTTCATGTTCCCAAAACAGCAGGTATTCAAGGGCGCTCGTAGATTCTAAGTGTAGGTGCATATGGAGTGGAAGCTTACTAGCCTTCAATTCTTTATGCATTTATTCATACATTTTACTACTCATTTCCATAGACATTGTTTAGTCCTTTTCATTTACAGTACTTATGTTTGTGTGTGATGAGCTTTTACTTTGGGGTACCGATGTTTGTTTCCGGTATTTCCTTTATGGTCATGTAATGTTTAAGACATTTATCCTTGTATTCTTTGATGACACGTCATAATCACGCGTGACATTCCATTTACCAAAATGGGGTGTTACAATTATGGTATCAGAGCCAAGGCTTCGACATGTAGGCTCTCAAAACACGACCTGTGATTAGTGGGTAGTCACTATGATCTTCCTAGAACTGACAGTCGGTTTTCATGCATTCATTGCTTTCATGCATTCATATATATGTCATTGTCGCAGGTTTATGACTAAGTAATAGTTGGTACAGGACTGGCCCTATTTAGTCGCATGTGCTTTTATCGAAACTTTTAACTTTGGGACCGACCCATTGGCGTCCCCTCGCCATGTCTTTTGTTTTGAGTGAACTGACCATAGGCGTTCACTCTCGCGCATATAAAAGTTTTCATAAAACTGCATCATGCATTCATGTACTAGTTTTCCTGCATAAAATTTTTCTCATGATTTATTGGTATAAATTTTTTTCATGTATATATTTTATGTTTTGATCAGTTTAATCATGTATTTTTTATGTTATACTGTCAGATGGTTCTCACACGCGAACAGGAACAACTCAATGCAGCAGTCCAAGCTGCGATGCAAGCTATGCTTCCTCACCTGGGGAACGAAATCAGGGCTGAGGTGCAGGCTGCCAACAATCAGCAACAACACCCAGTACATCCTACTCCTCCTCCAGTAACATTGGTCACATGGCTGGAGAGATTCAATAAGCTACGTCCTCGGTCCTTCGAGAAAACGGATTGCCCCAGCGAAGCTGAAAGCTGGTTGGCTCACATTGAGAAGATCTTCGATGCAATGGGCTGTGACCCCATCTTCAAGTCGAGGTTGGCCTGTTAGAGGTTCGAAGGTGATGTGCTAGCATGGTAGAAGGCACTGAAGCAGTATGAGGGAGGTGATGATTGGGTTGCTGGTTTGACTTGGGCTCAGTTAAGGGATTTAGTGATGGGACAGTTCTTTCCCAAGGATGAGCAAGACAAGCTGAAGAGAGAGTACCATGGGATCAGACAGAGAGTTGGGGAGAACAGCAACGAGTTCATGCAGCGCTTTCTTCGTTTGGCTGGTTTTCTTGGCGCAACAGTAGGTACTGCCGAAGAGCAAGCGTACCACTTTCGGTGGGCTCTTCGTACATCGGTCGCCAACAACTTGGTATGTGCTACGTTTAACACGGTGGCACAAGTGGCCGATGCAGCAAATAAGCTGGAGATGCTGCAAGAAAGAGAAGATTTCGGGGAAGTAGAGAGACCCGAGAAGAGGTAAACATTCGGTTATTCAGCGGTGACCAAACCGTATTCTTTCAGTATATGTCAATATTTATATCTCTTTTAAAATGTATCTTCCAGGCAGAAGACTGGGGACCGGTCTCAGACGGCTACTCAACAACAGCCTACTCAGCCCAAGGGAAACAGTCAGACTCACGACCATTCTGCTACGGATAGGCATGGTGGTAATGATAATTACCGTAACAACGCTGGAAACTACAACAGCAACAAGTCCTTACACTTACTCATGATTACATGCAATAGTTCATAATTCTGACACATTAGCAATCTTCTACCAGGAATCATGGTAACGGGAGGGACCAGAACGAAAGAGGTTCACAACCTAATCGTCCAACTATCACTGGTATTACATCTTACGAATTTTTTTTCGCATTGTCCTTTGTACCTATTACCATGTCTCATGTATACTGTTCTTATCAGGCACTCAGCCAGCTAGGGCACCTGTTGGAGGGTATATTTATCCTCTTTGCACTACCTGCAACCGTAGGCACTCAGGGCCATGTCGCCGCGACAGCGACACATGCTACAAGTGTGGCCTTACTAGTCATCGCATGAAGGACTGCCGCAAGGGCGAGATGGAGGGCACATCTGGACATGCTAATACTAAGCCTCCTCCTACTAGTGGACGCGTTTACACGACTTCTCGCGATCAGGCCAACAAGTCTACAGGTACCATCACTGGAATCTTGTATATGTATGGTCAAGCTACATGTGTTCTATTTGACACAGGTGCTACTCATTCGGTCATTTCTACTGCTTATGCTAAGAATGTTAGGATATCCTCCATGCCATTAGAGAATGTACTGAACATTTCCACGCCTTTAAGAGACTCTGTACGCATAACACATGTGTACAAGAGCCTTCCCCTAGAGTTTTACGACAAGATTCATCCTGTTGACGCACTTACGCTGGACATGAATGATTTTGACATGATATTGGGCATGGACTGGCTATCCAAACATCATGCTACCATAGAATGCCATTCATATCGAGTCATCTTCGGTGATGTTAATGCACCAGAGTACATTCATAACGGGTTTGTACCCGGAAGGTCTATACAAATCATATCAACCCTGCAAGCACGTGCATTACTTTCACATGGTTGAGAGGGCTATCTAGCTACTGTTCATGACATGGATGCTGAATCTCCATCAATTTAGAATCAGCCGATAGTGTCAGAATTTCCAGATGTATTTCTAGAAGAACTTCCAGGCATACCACCTGCACGTGAAGTAGAGTTTAATATCGAGCTCATCCCAGGAGCTGAGCCGAATTCCAAGGCTCCTTATCGCATGGCTCCCATAGAGTTGAAGGAGCTGAAGCATCAATTGCAAGAACTTCTGGAACGAGGCTTCATTCGACCGGGCGCATCTCCATGGGGCGCACCGGTCTAATTTTTGAAGAAGAAGGACGGCAGTATGCGTCTTTAGATAGATTATCGCGAGCTTAACAAGATCACCATCAGGAATAGGTATCCTGTACCACGCATTGACGATTTGTTTGACCAACTCCAAGGGGCCAAACATTTCTCTAAAATTGTTCTGAGGTCGGGCTATCATCAGCTACGGGTTAAAGAGCAAGACATCGCCAAGACTGCTTTCCGTACATGCTATGTAACACCCCCAAATTTATGCAATTCAATACAGCGGAAGACTCGTTGGTGTTACGGGATAACACATTACTCACATGATAGACAACGCTTAAAAATCGCGTCGTTTATTAATAAAGCATTTCCATTCATAAATATCAGATTTACATAGGTCCCAAGTCATATTATTTCATACAATTTTACAAAGCATTTGAATGGAAATTTGTTAATTAAGTGCGGGCCATGAATTCTTGTTGTCTTCCCGAGAATTACCTTCAAGTACCTGAGACAAAACATGTTAAAAGAAAAGGGTCAGCGATAACGCCGAGTGAATTCATAGAGTTTAATAAAACCATTAATATATCATCGGTACATAATTATTACCGAAAATCATTTTATACAAATCTTTATAATAGGCCATAAAATAGCCAAAGTCATTTTATACAAATCCTTATCAAAAATCATAATATAGGTATTTGCCTTCAAAATCATTATACGAGCCAATGTCGTAAAAACATCATACAATACGTCTTATGACGTTGTATAAAGTTAAATAAAAACCGTTATATGAATATGGTTATGTAAAACCAAAACACGAACATAAAATCAATAATAAGACCCTGTATTGCTAGTCAGGCAATATATCGTAATTCAATGCATAAAGCAGTATTTTCGTTATTCTAGATTATTACAAGCCGCATGACATTGTTACCTTACTACAACAAACAACGGGTAGCTAGCCCGAAACTCATTTGCCCATCTAAATTAGCGTGTCGTCACAATAATCACGCTTGTGTAAATCTTCTCATACATAAATTCGCTTACCAATCAATATGGCACGACGGGGATCAACCGTCAAGGCGCAAACTGGGGTGATCGTCCCCAAATAGTACTGTTATATGCATAAGCGTCTACCAAATCCCGGTAGTTCACAATTCATGCTAATGGTACTTTTAGTGACATAACCTAACTTTAATAATCCATTTTATTTCATCTATCGGGTCATTTAGTCATCCATAGGGTCATACAATCATTCGGGTCCAAATCAATAAATAAACAATCGGGACAAATGGTGTCCTATTTTATCAAAACTAACATGTTATCTCCCTCGCGGGTTTATAAAACATTTTATAAAAACATTTAAAAGAGTGCAAGGCTATGAACTCACGTTGCAGTGGGAAAGCGGGTTATCGGCAATTCGGATGTACGGTACGTGCTTCAATCACAGGAAACCTAGACAAATAATACTCGTCTTAGACTCTTGTCCAATGACTTTATAAAAACCATAACTGTGTATATATATGATGATGTTATAAATATAATGATGATCAAGTGGGATTGTACATCTTTACTCATTCATTATAGTGTTTATGTGTTGGTAACATTTTTATACTAGTTTCACTAGTTTATCTTGTTTACATGTTTTAGGCCCAATAAGCCTATTACAAGCCCAATACCTTAAGTTAGTCCATTTTACACTTTCATTATCAGTATTATACTTTACATGTTGGGCCCAAGTGGGTTAAGCCCAATAAGTAAATTTATAAGTGTTTAGCCCATTTAGTTGGATTAATAGTCCAATAAGGCTAACTTAGCCCGTTAATATCCATTATGTTATATAGTTCGGGTTTTATCGGTTTTTACTTGTAATAGGTACTTATATATCAGTATATGAATTTTAAAAAGTTTACATTAAACGGGTCCGACCGTCTAAGTTTTAATTGACGAAAAACGTTAGTTTTACGGTATTAGCCGAAAAGACGTAAAAATCATGTTTATAGTTTTTATAACTTATAAAACTTACCAAACTACCATTTTTATAAAATGTCCATTTATTTATCCTTATACTTATTTATATAAATGTAATATATAAGTTAGTGGGTTTTAATTCACATTTTATACTATATTATTTGAGTGCTTATATAATAGTATTAAACTTTAATTTCACAAAATCTGATTTTTAGTTTCACATTCACCATTTTTATCATATCTTGAGTTCTATAAGGAGATAGAAGCTCATTTTTGGATTACATAAACTTCATATTATGTGCTACAAATAACTTAGTTTAAGCTACTGCTCAATCCATGTCTAAGTATCCTTAACAGTCCCTACAAAACAGACTATTCAGATTGATACACTAGTGTTGTTTTGATCATATCTCACTCATTTTGATGATTCCATTGCATGGCCAACTCTCACATGTGTATAACACCAAATACTTACTGTAAATTGATTCCACTATGCCATTTTATCAGTTTATCAATTGGTTAGTTACTGTTTTTATACAGCCAACTTTATAAGCAAGAATTTAACCTTTTTACCTATGGTTTTCCATCTTTTTAACCATGTTTATCAAATCTATCAACACCAAATCCCCACATAATATTTTTAATCATCATTCATCATCATATACATATACATAAATAAAGAAAATACAAGATTGCATAATCAAAATAACAAGAGGATAGGAAGAACAATCTCTATACCACCAAGGTTGTGTAGTTTATGATCAAGGCTTGGATTTTGATGGAAAAACTTGTGATAGATCAACACCAACTTTGAAAACCACCAATATTTGTAAACTTCTTGTAGAAATCAGCCCTTGGACATCACCAAATCACCTTCTTGGATGTTAGAATCACCTCCAATCTTCAAGGCTTCAAAGGAGCGTCATCATGTGTATGATTAACACATGATTTTATGGCTAAAATAGATCAAATAAGGGTTGTTGTTGGTGATTCTGGGACGAAAATGAGAGAGGAAGGAAGGAAGGATGAGTGGTTTTGCATGTGTAAATGAATAAATGGTTTTGTGGTTTGGTGTAGCTTACATGTTAAGCTTAGCTAACAAGTGTAACTTGTTAGTTATAACTTGACACATCATGTGTGGTGGCATACTTTGGCCATCTCATGTTAGTGGGGTGGGGCAAAACTTGTTTTGTCTCATCCCACTAATTTACGGGTATTCCTCGATTCTAGTTTCCTCGATTTGAGTTCCCTCGGGTCGTTTTACGAAAAACATTTTTATAAATTATGAATCAACGGCACAAAACGAATCTAATAAAAATTGTCTCATAAAAAACGGAGTTAAAAAACGTAAATACGTAATCCTAAGGTTTCCGGTTTAATCATAAAGGACGTTAAATTATTCACGTAAGTCCTAATCTATTCTCGTAAATTTGTGAGTTTATGAACCAACAAAATTTAAAATTCCAAAATAATATTCACGGATAGATTTATTTCCTGAAATGTCGGACTGTCACCAAAAACGTTGTATGTAAACGTGAACACGTAACGTAGAATCCTCCGGTTTAGACGTAGTCGATGCTACTTCAAGACGTAAATCCAAATTTCTTCCCAAAAATAAGTGAGTTCATAATATAACATTAAAATAATGTTTTTAAATAGTATTTGAGAATAAAATATAAATCATAAATTGACGGATTGTCACATCATTTACCCCTAAACAGGATCTTTGTCCTCAAAGTTCATCTTATCTTACTACTCGCTTCTTAATGAGTTAAAGCCATGTGGGTATTTCCTCCACATTCGGTCTTTTCTCACAAGCGTAATTCATTACAATACGCGAGTTTCATCAAACATAACTACGGGAATAATATCAGGCTTAATGTTGACTTACTTTCTCTATCCATGATTTTCACGGGTTTTTGATGAATGCAACTTTTCGCCGATCTAAACTTCATTAAGGAATAGTTAGACTTTCACTTGATAGACATTTTATCAAGTTCGATTTACAAAACATAATTCACGCAGCCCTTGAAGTCATAGGGTAGATCCAGCTTATATGCCTTTCAAACCAACTTTTATATCATCTCAATGGTCCCATACAACAGGGACTTACTTCCCATGATCTTTCAGATCATTAATTCATTTTTCCAAGGTTAAAATTTTTGGCATAACTTCGCTACCCATTCTGCACTTCAGGATCTACATTTCATATTCACATAACCTCCTGCCTACTACCGGCAATCAATAATCAAATCCTAATTTCAACAACCATTTCAGGTCTCGCGGGTCGGATACTTTGTAAGGTTAGGTTTGTCATCATAGGCAACCTTAAACCTAAAAGACATGTCCAACTCACAATGGGTGTATGTCGGGTGTCTTTCCCCCAACTCCTGCTTACAGATGCTCTAATATTTAGATCCTCACAGGATTCGATCTCGATCCTAATACGATAATTATCAACGATAATCTCTCCAAAGGAAAAACGATTATACGGTCTATTACCAAAGGTCAATTATTCAAGCAACAAACAATACTTCTAGTGTTTTGTATCATTACTTTACCTCGTCCCTTCGATTGGGGTGGTAAAAAGTAATCTCATCAAGGTTCGTTCCCAATGACTTCTGATCAAATCTCTAGAAATTTGATGCGAAGCGAGGATCTTGATAGAGATGATCGATACACGCACACTATGTTTACACAACTCCTTTAAATACAAAGAGTCAATTTCTTCATCGAGAATTTATCATTAACTGGTATGATATTAGTAGATTTGGTCGGTCTGTCGACGATGACCCAAATCGAATCAAATTCAGATGATGACCTTTGCAATAGTTAGACGTTTACTAATGTATGAGGCGATGTCTGCCTCCATAATTTTGTCATTAGTATAACTTCTTCTGATAATGATACATTAAATCAGAAACGACATGAATAGAATACTTAATCTTACGAGATTCCAACATGACTACATCTCAATATTTAAGCAACCACAAGTGGCCTTTTATACATTTAACGTCATCGGCTTCTCAATTCTAATGGTTCATATTAGCCGCGAACCCCTTTTCATTATCTATATTATCCTTTTTACAAACATCGTTTATTTTTATATTGTTCGGCAATTTATTTTGCACAGTTCATAACTAAGGAACACATCCTAATCGATTTTTTTATCCTTTTTACATAATGCGTCAATGTTTACATTCACCTTTCCTGATGAAATAATTATCATGGTCAATATTACTCAAAAATTATTTCCTCGTATTTTCTAAGTTTTAGTTTCGTCTCAACTATTATTTTTATCTGTTTTACTCAATCCGACGTCTAAAGCGTCGATAATTATTATAACTAATTAAATAATAAATATTAAATTTTTATGAAACGTAAACGTAAAAATTTTAGATTTCTTAGTTCGGCCAATTATAAAAATGTTCAATATAAATTTGAATTTAACTAACAAGATTTTTGTTGATTTATCGAAAATAATTAAAATTATTAATAAGATCCGAAAATGTTCGAGAAATGTTTGTTTATACTTTGGTCAAAATTTCTTAGTTGAAAAGCAAAAATTGTCGTTTCAATTTCAAGTCATGGTTTAAATGGTTTCCTCAATCCCTTTTAGGTTGTCTTGAGGTATACACAAACATTTACCCCTAAACAGGTGTTTTGTTAAATGTTTTGGGTATAAGGGAATAATCCCTCAAAAGTTATTTTTAATAAAACATTTGTCAAAACACATTTGCACTTTCTTTTTGGTAAAACCCAAAGTCTTAAAAGGGCTCTAATTTTTGAAGAGTCAATATATTCCATTATCTATTCATTACACGATCAAATAATATAAAGGATTAAGTCTTTAATCAATTGTTAATTATTCAAGGTACAGATTTTCACTGTTCGGCCAATTTAGGGCAGTCTATAACTAATTATTAACTCATTCTTATTCTTATAAACAAACAGGTGGTCCTTAATGATCACAAGCATGAATTAATCAATTTTCAGCCTACACACGTGATTCACCCAATTTATGAATGCTACATGTGTATTAGTCAATCCAAACGACATCACGTGAAACTCATAATGTTCATTACAAGTACCGGATGTAGTGATTGGAATAGATAATCTTTTTCGCAGACGCGAAGTTGATGATAACCATGTCGAGGATCAGATCTTTAGAACAGACGCTAGAACCTTGTAAATGATCGAACAAATCTATCATCTTGGGTAGTGGATATAGATTTTTATCATCAATTTACCTAGTTCACGGTAATCAGTAAACATAAGGAATGATAACACCATAGCTCTTCATGATGACGAGCTCGGTAGAATAAATTCTTTCCCCGAAAACTCTCTTAGTTGTACGGTAATTTCTTTAATTCAGATGGTGCTGATTTATAGTGTACATGTCACAGGTGCAGCACCAGGAATATAATCAATACCAATTCAACTTGCCTTTATGGCGGAAGTCTAGGTAATTCACCAACAAATACTTCCTAAAGTTTCAAATAACAGAAATATCTTTTAATAAATTTATATTAGGTTCTTTCTAGATTATAATATCTATGACTAATTCACAACCATTCATGGTATAATTTCAAGTCTAAATGCAGGATATGGTCATCCATCAAGAATTATTTAGGTCACTTTTGATAATCAACATCTTATCTTTTAGGGGATTTCTACTCGAGTTTCCATCAATTAAGACAATGTCGTCATGTCGTAATCAATCAATCCATTCTATTGGCACTATCAACTTTCCAGTTTTATTGCCGTCGATAAGATGTGAACTTCTCAAAAGACTAATAATAACTCATAATCCTTCACAATTCAAGGATATCTGGAGACATAACTAACCTTAAAAGAGTAAGGTCAACGCATAATCTACGCGAGAGAATTTCAAATCAGATACAGATGAAAACATTAACGAATATGAATACATCCCATGTTTTCATGATTGAATACGCACTCGAAAGCTCCTCGGATCGTTACCCAAGTCATTCAAATGAAATCAAATCAAAAGAAATGATAGGAATGTCGATACATCCAATCGGGTATCAACACTCGATAATCGGATACTTTTCCTAAGAATCTCACTACGGGAGAATTGGACAAGAAAAAATTGTCAATTGTCAAATAAGACAATTTCCACAGATGAGTAAATTCGACTCAGAAGAATAGATGCTACAGGCACATATGTAGGTGTCCCTAACACTATGTCCCTAATTTTCACTTCTTGCAGATCTCATAAAATTTAATCTTTCACAATCTTTAAAGAAAATATAGTGTTTATTAATCAGTTTTATGGTGACTACTAATCAGACTTGCATGGTCCGTTCCAAATTGTATGTAGGCGTGCAACTATATACAATTTCAAGATTAACGATGCAATACTCAATTCGTCAAAACTTTTGTCATCATGTTTAAAATATATATACTCAAGCTTAATTCAAAATTAATTTACAGAGATGTTCTTTGTTATGAAAAGAATTAAGTTTTCCAAAGTGTTTCACAAAAAACTTCATTTCGATAACAATCACTTATAAATCTCACTTTGAATAATCCTTATAGTGATGAAAATTCAATTTTTCTCAAGGGATACTGTTTTATCTTATAAAAACAATGAGTGATCTACAAAAGAGTGATGAAAAGTTGTTCACCAAGAACTAACTACAATATCATAGGAAATGAGCTTAGCCAAATAATCATGAGGTTCATGACCTAGATGGCACTCAAAAAGAATAATCCACAACGTAACTCAAATCGAGATGAGTACTTGTTCAATGGTTGCATCACTAATGCGAGCATTAGGAAGAAGCAAGAAAAGATAGATATCATCGATACATGTAGAATTTAGCAATCAAAGGTAGTCTTTCATTAATCACAAACAAGTCAAAATTGTACCGTAACACATTACGTGTCACTATGTCATACAATTCCAAGAACTCATCCTACTAACTGATGTCTCAGTTCAGTTAGGGATTATTTTTAAAAGATACCACAATGAATACTAATCTAAAAGAGTCATTAGGTGTCCCACCTGTCCCGGAAGATCCATCGGTCCCAATTCAGAAGAAGATTTCTTCAATTTATTTATTGGACACTGGGCATCCTTATCATTGGACAATGGTCTAGGAACAACCCTTAACACGAACTAACGATCATTTAAAACCTTATAATTCAATCACAGGACTCAACAACTTCCTCTTAACAATTTCTTATTCCATACAAGTTAAATTTTACTTTATTCAAGTTTCAACCAATTTTATACTCAATTCGATATCCTACCTCATTTCGCAATACTTCAACTTTATTTTTAAACCTTAAAAGGGCAATACAAGCTCGATATGAACAACACTTACTTTCCAATCCTATAGTTCCTTCATCAATAGTTATCAAATGAGTCACTAACATGAGATGACTCACACATTCAATTAGACTTCTCGGAAAGGTACTAGTGGCATGAGGCTTTTGGGTAATGGTTCCAATGACAGCCTCAAGTGCAACATTCACCCTTTCTATTTCAATTTAAGAATTGGGTGACAACGAATCAGATGACACCTTTCCAGGTGGTAATGTTTTCTCAAACTCCATTCTATAAGGAAAGATCGTCATGACATCGATATCAGTTTTAATCTCGCCAATTCTTCTTCAATATCACAATCAACTACTATCTACATTTCTACAAATATCAACCATTTTGTTGGGATCATAATTATCCGCAACTTGGTTTAGATCTAGGATAGCTAGAATTCCTATGAGAATAGCTTCGATTAATCTACTAGGGGATTTAGGGTTCCTTGTGACAATCTACGTCGTATAAATACCTCGTATAAATATCAAAATAATCATCAAACAATCATGTAATAAAATTACATTATATATATATATATAAAAAATCCAAGTTATATATATATATATATATATATATATATATATATATATATATATATATATATATATATATATATATATATATATATATATATATATATATATATATATATATATATATATATATATATATATATATATATATATATATATATATATTAAAATAACACTTCTCAGTCTGGCCTTGTCGGTAACTCGGGAATTCTTCGGCACCGTTATAGTCAAAAGATTTTTAGACATTTTGTGAAAAATGTTTATAGTTAAAAGATTTTGAATTGTTTTATTCAAAACCTTGGTTTTAAAAAATCTTTCGTTCTCTATAACGAGAGCTCTGGTACCAAACTGTAACACCCCCAAATTTATGCAATTCAATACAGCGGAAGACTCGTTGGTGTTACGGGATAGCACATTACTCACATCATAGACAACGCTTAAAAATCGCGTCGTTTATTAATAAAGCATTTCTATTCATAAATATCAGATTTACATAGGTCCCAAGTCATATTATTTCATACAATTTTACAAAGCATTTGAATGGAAATTTGTTAATTAAGTGCGGGCCATGAATTCTTGTTGTCTTCCCGAGAATTACCTTCAAGTACCTGAGACAAAACATGTTAAAAGAAAAGGGTCAGCGATAACGTCGAGTGAATTCATAGAGTTTAATAAAACCATTAATATATCATCGGTACATAATTATTACCGAAAATCATTTTATACAAATCTTTATAATAGGCCATAAAATAGCCAAAGTCATTTTATACAAATCCTTATCAAAAATCATAATATAGGCATTTGCCTTCAAAATCATTATACGAGCCAATGTCGTAAAAACGTCATAAAATACGTCTTATGACGTTGTATAAAGTTAAATAAAAACCGTTATATGAATATGGTTATGTAAAACCAAAACACGAACATAAAATCAATAATAAGACCCTGTATTGCTAGTCAGGCAATATATCGTAATTCAATGCATAAAGCAGTATTTTCGTTATTTTGGATTATTACAAGCTGCATGACATTGTTACCTTACTACAACAAACAACGGGTAGCTAACCCGAAACTCATTTGCCCGTCTAAATTAGCGTGTCGTCACAATAATCACGCTTGTGTAAATCTTCCCATACATAAATTCGCTTACCAATCAATGTGGCACGACGGGAATCAACCGTCAAGGCGCGAACTGGGGTGATCGTCCCCAAGTAGTACTTTATATGCATAAGCGTCTACCAAATCCCCGTAGTTCACAATTCATGCTAATGGGACTTTTAGTGACATAACCTAACTTTAATAATCCATTTTATTTCATCTATCGGGTCATTTAATCATCCATAGGGTCATACAATCATTCGGGTCCAAATCAATAAATAAACAATCGGGACAAATGGTGTCCTATTTTATCAAAACTAACATGTTATCTCCCTCGCGGGTTTATAAAACATTTCATAAAAACATTTAAAAGAGTGTGAGGCTATGAACAAACGTTGCAGTGGGAAAGCGGGTTATCGGCAATTCGGATGTACGGTACGTGCTTCAATAACGGAAACCTAGACAAATAATACTCGTCTTAGACTCTTGTCCAATGACTTTATAAAAACCATAACTATGTATATATATGATGATTTTATAAATATGATGATGATCAAGTGGTATTGTACATCTTTACTCATTCATTATAGTGTTTATATGTTGGTAACATTTTTATACTAGTTTCACTAGTTTATCTTGTTTACATGTTTTAGGCCCAATAAGCCTATTACAAGTCCAATACCTTAAGTTAGTCCATTTTACACTTTCATTATCAGTATTATACTTTACATGTTGGGCCCAAGTGGGTTAAGCCCAATAAGTAAATTTATAAGTGTTTAGCCCATTTAGTTGGATTAATAGTCCAATAAGGCTAACTTGTAATAGGTACTTATATATCAGTATATGACTTTTAAAAAGTTTACATTAAACGAGTCCGACCGTCTAAGTTTTAATTGACGAAAAACGTTAGTTTTACGGTATTAGCCGAAAAGACGTAAAAATCATGTTTATAGTTTTTATAACTTATAAAACTTACCAAACTACCATTTTTATAAAATGTCCATTTATTTATCCTTATACATATTATATAAATGTAATATATAAGTTAGTGGGTTTTAATTCACATTTTATACTATATTATTTGAGTGCTTATATAATAGTATTAAACTTTAATTTCACAAAATCTGATTTTTAGTTTCACTTTCACCATTTTTATCATATCTTGAGTTCTATAAGGAGATAGAAGCTCATTTTTTGATGACATAAACTTCATATTATGTGCTACAAATAACTTAGTTTAGCTACTGCTCAATCCATGTCTAAGTATTCTTAACAATCCTTACAAAACAGACTATTCAGATTGATACACTAGTTTTGTTTTGATCATATCTCACTCATTGCATGGCCAACTCTCACATGTGTATAACACCAAATACTTACTGTAAATAGATTCCACTATGCCATTTTATCAGTTTATCATTTGGTTAGTTACTGTTTTTATACAACCAACTTTATAAGCAAGAATTTAACCTTTTTACCTATGGTTTTCCATCTTTTTAACCATATTTATCAAATTATCAACACCAAATCCCCACATAATATTTTTTATCATCATTCATCATCATATACATATACATAAATAAAGAAAATACAAGATTACATAATCAAAATAACAAGAGGATAGGAAGAACAATCTCTATACCACCAAGGTTGTGTAGTTTATGATCAAGGCTTGGATTTTGATGAAAAACTTGTGATAGATCAACACCAACTTTGAAAACCACCAATATTTGTAAACTTATTGTAGAAATCAGCCCTTGGACATCACCAAATCACCTCCTTGGATGTTAGAATCACCTCCAATCTTCAAGGCTTCAAAGGAGCATCATCATGTGTATGATTAACACATGATTTTATGGCTAAAATAGATCAAATAAGGGTTGTTGTTGGTGATTTTGGGACGAAAATGAGAGAGGGAGGAAGGGAGGATGAGTGGTTTTGCATGTGTAAATGAAGAAATGGTTTCTAGGAAATGGTTTTGTGGTTTGGTGTAGCTTACATGTTAAGCTTAGCTAACAAGTGTAACTTGTTAGTTATAACTTGAAACATCATGAGATGTGGTGGCTTACTTTGGCCATCCCATGTTAATGGGGTGGGGCAAAACTTGTTTTGTCTCATCCCATTAATTTACGGGTATTCCTCGATTCTAGTTTCCTCGAATTACGTGCCCTCGGGTCGTTTTACGAAAAACGTTTTTATAAATTATGAATCAGCGGCACAAAACGAATCTAACAAAAATTATCTCATCAAAAACGGAGTTCAAAAACGTAAATACGTAATCCTAAGGTTTCCGGTTTAATCGTAAAGGACGTTAAATTATTCACGTAAGTCCTAATCTATTCTCGTAAATTTGTGAGTTTATGAACCAACAAAATTTAAAATTCCAAAATAATATTCACGGATAAATTTATTTCCTGAAATGTCGGACTGTCACCAAAAACGGTGTATGTAAACGTGAGCTCGTAACATAGAATCCTCCGGTTTAGACGTAGTCGATGCTACTTCAAGACGTAAATCCAAATTTCTTCCCAAAAATACGTGAGTTCATAATATAACATTAAAATAATGTTTTTAAATAGTATTTGATAATAAAATATAAACCATAAATTGACGGATTGTCACATGCTATGGCCACTACGAATTTGTAGTCATGCCATTTGGCCTTACCAATGCTCCAGTAGTGTTCATGGATTTGATGAACAGAATCTTCCATGAATTTCTGGACAAGTTCGTCATTGTCTTCATTGACGACATTCTGATATTCTCTAAGTCCAAGGAGGAACACGAAGACCATCTTCGTAAAATATTACAGATTCTTCGCCAGAAGCAGTTGTATGCTAAATTCTCCAAGTGTGAGTTCTTGTTAGACAAGGTGGCGTTCTTAGGTCACATTGTATCAGCAGAAGGAATCACCATGGATCCAGCAAAGGTTGAGGCTATTACCAAGTGGCCAAGACCGACATCAGCAACTGAAGTTCGCAGTTTCCTAGGCTTAGCTGGTTACTACCGTATGTTCGTGGAGAACTTTTCCCGTTTAGCACTACCATTGACCAAACTGATGCAGAAAGGGGAGAAATTCGTTTGGACTGAAGAAAGAGAGAAGAGCTTTGAAGACCTAAAGCAGAAGTTAGTATCTGCACCGATTCTTACTCTCCCATTTGGTTCAGGTGGATTTCAAATCTACAGTGATGCTGTAACACCCCCAAATTTATACAACTTAGTACAGCGGAAGACTAGTTGGTGTTACGGGATAGCACATTACTCACATCATAGACAACGCATAAAAATCGCGTCGTTTATTAATAAAGCATTTCCATTCATAAATATCAAAGTTACATCGGTCCCAAGTCATTACATTTCATACAAAGTTTTACAAAATATTTGAATGGAAAATATTGTTTAAGTGCGGGCCATGAATTCTTGTCGTCTTCCCGAGAATTACCTTCAAGTACCTGAGATAAGACACGTTAAAAGAAAAGGTCAGCGATAACGCCGAGTGAATTCATAGAGTTTGATAAAATCCATCAATATAATATCAGTATAAGATTATTACTGAAATCATTTTTTACAAATCATTTTAATAGGCCATAAAATAGCCAAAGTCATTTTATACAAATCCTTATCGAAAATCATAATATAGGCATTTGCCTTAAAAATCATTATACGAATCATTGTCGTTAAAAACACCATACAATACGTTTTGCAACGTTGTATTGATTAAATAAAAACCGTTATATGAATATGGTTATGAAAACAAAAACACGAACATAATATCAGTAGTATGACCCTGTATTGCTAGTCAGGCAATACATCGTAATTCGAAGCGTCTAATAGTATTTCGTTAGTCGGATTATTATAAGCCGCATGACATTGTTACCTTACTAAACCAACAACGGGTAGCTAACCCGATACCAATTTTGCCCATCTAAATTAGCGTGTCGTCACGAAGGTCACGCTATGGAAATCTTCTCATACATAAATTCGCTTACCAATCAATGTGGCACAACGGGGATCAACCGTCAAGGCGCGAACTGGGGTGATCGTCCCCAAATAGTACTATTAAATGCATAAGCGTCTACCATATCCCGGTAGTTCACAATTCATGCTAATGGGACTTTTAGTGACATAACCTAACTTTAATAATCCATTTTATTTCATCTATCGGGTCCTTTAATCATTTATCGGGTCATACAATCGGGTCATTCAATCATTCGGGTCCAAAATCAATAAACAAACAATCGGGACAAATGGTGTCCTATTTTATAAAAAATAACATGTTATCTCCCTCGCGGGTTTATAAAACATTTATAAAAACATTTAAAAGAGTGCGAGGCTATGAACTCACGTTGATGTGGGAAGGCGGGTTATCGGCAATTCGGACGTACGGTACGTGCTTCAATCACGGAAACCTAGACAAATAATACTCGTCTTAGACTCATGTCCAATGACTTTATAAAAATAACAATTATGTATACATATGATGATTATTTATATATGATGATCAAGTGGGTTTACATATTCTCGTTTACTCATTCTAGTGTTATATGTCGGTAACGTTTATACTAGTTTACTAGTTTTACTTATTTACACGTTTTAAGTCCTATAAGCTTATTATAAGTTCTTTAGCTTGTTTTAATCCTTGTTATACTTATTTTATCAGTATGTATACTTTCCATGTTGGGCCCAAATGGGTTAAGCCCAATAAGTTCTTTTTACAAGCTTTTATCTTATTTAGTCCAATTATTAGTCCAATATGCTTAATTAGCTTGTAAATGTCCGTATTTCTTATAGTTCGGGTTTTATCGGTTTTTACTTGTATTAGATACTTACATATCAGTATATGACTTTTATAAACTTTACATTAGACGGGTTTGGTCGTCTAAGTTTTATTTGGCGAAAAACGTTAATTTTACGGCGATAGCCGAAAAAGTCGTAAAAATCAAGTTTATAGTTTTTATTACTTATAAAACATAACAAGTTACCATTTTTATAAAATGTCCACTTATTTATCATTGTACATATTTATATAAATAAAATCCAAGAGTTAGTGGGTTTTAACTTTACATTTTATACAATATAATTTTGAGTGCTTATATAATAGTATTATACTTTATTTTCCAAAAATCTGATTTTTATCTTTACTTTCACCAAAACTGCCATATCTTGAGTTCTATATGGAGATAGAAGCTCAAATTTTTATCACATAAACTATATGATATGTGCTACATTTAACTCTTCTATAGCTACTGTTGAATCATCTTCTAAATATTTTCTAAAAATCGTCCAAAACAGTAACTTCAGATTTATACCCTAAACTTGTTTTGATCATATCTTACTCATTATTTTGATTCCATTGTATGGCCAACTCTCACATGTGTACAAGACCCATAGCTTACTGTAAATGGATTATACTTCATAATATTATCAGTCCATGACCTGTTTATTTACTGTTTTATACAGCCAACAAATTTAACCAAGATTTTAACCTTGTTTCTTATGGTTTTTCACCTTTTAAATCATGTTCATCAACACCAAATCCCCACACAATATTTTTATCATCATATAATCATCATATACATATACAATAGAAAACAAAATACATGTTTACATAATCAAAATAACAAGAAGATGAGGAGGACAATCTTTATACCACCATGATGATGTAGGTTGTGATCAAAACATGGATTTTGATGGAGAAACATGTGATGCACCAAGACCATCTTCATGATCATCAATCTTCATGTACTCATTGTGGAAAATCAGCCCCAAGACACCAAGAAAACTCCTCCATGGATGTTATAATCACCACCATTCAAGAGAGCTTCAAGAGGGCTTCAACATATGTAGAAATAACATAGGATTTCATGGTTTATTTTTGATGAAAATGGTGTTTATGGGTGAGGATGGGACGGCCAAAAATGGAGTCAAGAGAGAAAATATGTGGTTTTGCATGTTAGAAATGATTTAGCTAGTTTTAACTTAGTGGTTTTTGTTTGGTGTAAGGCTTACATTGTAAGCTAAGACAAGTGTAAGCTTATAGCTTACAACTTGACACATCATTGATGTGGTGCACTAGTTAGGCCGGTTTTGGAGTGGGGTGGGACAAGTGTCCCACTTGTCTCATCCCATTTATTTACGGGTACTCCTCGATTCTAGTTTCCTCGATTTGCGTGCCCTCGGGTCGTTTTACGAAAAACGTTTTTATAAATTATGAATCAACGTCACAAAACGAATCTAATAAAAATTGTTTCATCAAAAACGAAGTTCGAAAACGTAAATACGTAATCCTAAGGTTTCCGGTTTAGTCGTAAAGGACGTTAAAATAAAATCGTAAGTCCTAATCTTTTCTCGTAAATTTGTGAGTTTATGAACCAACACAAATTTAAAACTCCAAAATAATATTCATGGATAAATTTATTTTCTGAAATGTCGGACTGTCACCAAAGATGGTGTATGTAAACGTAAGCACGTAACGTTGAATCCTCCGGTTTAAACGTAGTCGATGCTACTTCAAGACGTAAATCCAAATTACTTCCCAAAAATAAGTGAGTTCATATGGTAACATTAAAATAATGTTTTTAAATAATATTCGAGAATAAAATATCAATCATAAATTGACGGATTGTCACAGCATTTACCCCTAAACAGGATCTTTGTCCTCAAAGATCATCTTACCTTACTACTCGCTTCTTATAGAGTTAAAGCCATGTGGGTATTTCCTCCACATTCGGTCTTTTCTCACAAGTGTAATCCATTATAATACGCGAGTTTCATCAAACATAACTACGGGAATAAGATCAGGCTAAATGTTGACTTACTTTCTCTATCCATGATGTTCACGGGTTTTTGATGAATGCAACTTTTCGCCGATCTAAGCTTTACTAAGAACAATCAGATTTTCACTTGATAGATATTCCATCAAGTTCGATTTACGAAACATAATTCACGCAGTTCTTTGAAGTCCTAGGGTAGATCCAGCTTATATGCCTTTCAATCCCAACTTTTACATCATCTCAATGGTCCCATACAACGGGGACTTATATCCCATGATTTGTCAGATCATGAATTCATTTTTCCAAGGTTAAAAATTGTGGCATAACTTCGCTACCCATTTGGCACTTCAAGATCTACATTTCACATTCACATAACCTCTTGTCTACTACCGGCTGTCAATAATCAGATCCTAATTTCAACAATCATTTCAGATCTCGCGGGTCAGGTATTTTGCAAGGATAGGTTCGCCATCATAGGAAACCTTAAACCTAAGAGACATGTCCAACTCACAATGGGTGTATGTCGGATGTCTTCATCTCAACTCCTGCTTATAGATGCTCTAATATAGATCCTAACAAAATTCGATCTCAATCCTAACAAGATGATTATCAATGATAATCTCTCCAAAGGAAAACGATTATACGGTCTATTACCAAAGGTCAATCATTCAAACATAAAACAACACTTATATTACTTTGTATCGTTACTTTACCTCGTCCCTTCGATTTGGGGTGGTATATAGTACTCTCATCAAGGTTCGTTCTCAATGATTTATGAGCAAATCTCTAGAAATTCGATGCGAAGCGAGGATCTTGATATAGATGTTTGATACAAGCACACTATGTTTACATAACTCTTTTGCATTTATCATTAACGGGAATGATATTAGCAGATTTGGTCAGTCTGTCGACGATGACCCAAATCGAATCAAATTCAGATGTTAACCTTTGAAATAGCTAGACGTTTACTAATGTATGAGGCGATGTCTGCCTTCATAATTACCATCAGTACAACTTCTTCAGACAAAGATACTTCGAGTCATAAATGACATAAATATAATACTTATACTTACAAATTCCAACATAACTAATTCTCATAATCTCCATATTTAAGTAACCACAAGTGGCCTTTAAAATATTTAACGCCATTAGCTTCTCAATTCTAATGATTCATATTAGTCACGAATCTCTTTTTATTATCTATATTATCCTTTTTACAAACATCGTTTATTTTTATATTGTTCGACAATTTATTTTTGCACCTTCATTATTAAGGAACATGTCCTAACTGGTTCTTTATCTTTTATACATAATGCGTCGGTATCTATATTCACTTCTCATGATGATATAATTATCATATCCATAATTCACTCAGATATTCTTTCTATATTATGCGTTAGTAATTACATTCACCTTTCTTCATATTTTCTAAGTTTCAGTTTTGTCTTATCTATCATTTTTATCAGTTTTTCTCAATCCGGAGTTTAAAGTGTCGATAATTATTACAATTAATTAAATAATAATTATTAAATTTTTATGAAACGTTAACGTAAAAATTTTAAATTTCTTAGTTCGACCAATTATATAAAATGTTCAAAAAAAATAATTTGAATTTAATTAACAAGATTTTTGTTGATCTATAGAAAATATTTAATAAGATTTCGTAAATGTTCGAAAAATCTTTGGTTATATTTTGGTCAAAGTTTTCTTAGTTGAAAAGCAAAAATTGTCATTTCAAATTTTAAGTAATAAGTTATATAATTTCCTCAATTCTTCTTAAGTTATCTTAAGGTATACACAAACATTTACCCCTAAACAGAAGTTTAGTTAAATGGTTTGTGTATAAGGAAATAATCCCTTTAAAAATCCTTTGTTAAAACATTTGTCAAAACATATTTCCATTTCTTTTTGGTAAAATCCAAAGTCTTAAAAGGGCTCTTAATTTTTGAAGAGTTTATATGCATACATCTTACCATTATTAATCCAACGGTCATTTTATGTAAAGGATTAAGTTTTTAATCCCTAAGCGTTAATGGTTCTAATCTTTGAAAAGTCGATATAGCTTCCATTATCTATTAATCACACGGTTAAATCATGTAAAGAATTAAGTCTTTAATCACGTGTTAATATTTAAGGTATAGGTTTTCATGGTTCAGCCAATTCAGGTCAATTTATAAATAATTATTATCTCATTCTTATTCTTATAAACAAACATATAGTTCTTAATGATCACGAGCATGAATTTATCAAATTACAGCCTACACACATGATTCACCAAATTTATGAATGCTACATGTGTATTAGTCAATCCATACAACATCACGTGAAACTCATAATGTTCATTACAAGTTCCG
Organism: Glebionis coronaria; assembly: GCA_025667525.1. Classification (NCBI taxonomy): domain Eukaryota; kingdom Viridiplantae; phylum Streptophyta; class Magnoliopsida; order Asterales; family Asteraceae; genus Glebionis; species Glebionis coronaria. The sequence goes on along the minus strand of CM046882.1, from coordinate 190,776,962 downwards.
GATGTAGTGATTGGAATAGATAATCTCTTTCGCAGATGCGAAGTTGTTGATAATCATGCCATGGATCAAATCTTTAAAACATACGCTAGAACCTTGTAAATGATCGAACAAATCTTCCATTTCGAGTTATGGACATCGTTTTCGATTGTCAATTTACTCAGTCACAGTAATCTATAAATATAAGGAAAGATAACACTATAGCTCTTCAGGATGACAAGCTTGGTATAATAAAAATCTTTCTCTGACAACTTTCTCAGTTGTACGGTAATTCCTTTAATTTAGATGGTGCTTGCGTACAGTGCACAAGCCACAAGTGCAGCACCGGAAATATAATCAATACCAATTTCTACTTGTCTTAATGGCGAAAGTCTAGGTAATTCATCAACAAATACTTACTAAAGTTTCAGATAACATAAACATCTTTTAATACATTCATATTAGGTTCTTTCTAGATTATAATATCTATGACTAATTCATAACCATTCATGGTATAATTTCAAGTCTAAATACAGGATATCGTCATCCATCAAGAATTATTTAGATCACTTTTGATAATCAACATCTTATCATTTAGGGGAATCCTACTCGAGTTCCTATCGATTAAGACAATGTCGTCATGTCATAATCAATCAATTCATTCTATTGGTACTATCAACTTTCCAGTTTCATTACCGTCGATAAGATGTGAACTTCTCAAAAGACTAATAATAATTCACAATCCTTCAGAGATTCTAGGATATCAGGAGACATAACTACTATTAAAAGAGTGATGTCAACGCATAATCTACGCGATAGAATTTCAAATCAGATACAGACGAAAACATTCAACGAATATGAGTATATCCCATGTTTTCATAATTTGAGTACGCATTCGAAAGCTCCTCGGATCGTTACCCAGGTCATTCAAATGAAATCAAATCATAAGAAATGATAAGAACGTCAATACATCTAGTCGGGTATCAACACTCGGTAATCAGATACTTTTCCTAAGAATCTCACTACGGGAGAATTGGACAAGAACGGAATATCAATTGTCAAATAAGACAATTTCCACAGATGAGTAAATTCGACTCAGAAGAATAGGTGTTACGGGCACATATGTAGATGTTTCTAACATTATGTCCCTATTTTTCACTTCTTGCAGATCTCATAATATTTAATCTTTCACAATCTTCAAAGAAAATGTAGTGTTTATTCATTAGTTTATGGTGACTACTAATCAGTCTTGCATGGTCCATTCCAAATTGTATGTAGGCGCGCAACTATATACAATTTCAAGATTAACGATGCAATACTCAGTTCGTCAAAATTTTATCATCATGTTTATAATAAAAACCTTTTCATGCTTAATTCTTAAATAAGAATCAAAATAAATTTACAAAGATCTTCCTTGTTATGAAAACCATTAAGTTTTTCCAAAGTGTTTTATAAACAACTTCATTTCGACAACAATCACCTATAAATGTCACTTTGAATAATCCTTATAGTGATGAAAATTAAATTTTCTCAAAGGATACCGTTTTAACTTTATAAAAACAATGTGTGATCTGCAAAAGAGTGATGAAGAGTTGTTCACCAAGAATTAACTACGAATTGATAGGAAATGAGCTTTAGCCAAATAATCATGAGGTTCATGACCTTGATGGCACTCAAAAAGAATAATTCACAACATAACTCAAATCGAGATGAGTACTTGTTCAATGGTTGCATCACTAATGCGGTCATTAGGATGAAGCAGTAAAAGATAGATAACATCGATACATGTAGAATTTAGCAATCAAAGGTAGTCTTTCCATTAATCACAAACAAGTCAAATTGTACGGTAACACATTACGTGTCACTATGTCATACAATTTACTAAACTCATCCTACCAACTGATATCTCAGTTAAGTTAGGGATTTTTAAAAGATACTACAATGAATACTAATCTACAAGAGTCATTAGGTGTTCCATATGTCCCGGAAGATCCATCGGTCTCAATTCAGAAGAAGATTTCTTCAATTTATTTCTTGGACACTGGGCATCCTCGTTAGTGGACAATGGCCTAGGAACAGCCCTTAACACAAACTAACAATCATTTAAAACCTTATAATTCAATCACAAAACTTAACGACTTCCTCTTAACAATCTTATATTCCATATGGGTTAAATTTTACTTTATTCAAGTTTCAACCAATTTTATACTCAATTCAATACCCTACCTTATTCTCCAATACTTTCAATCTTATTCTTCGGCCTTGTAAAGGCAATACAATCTCAATATGAATCAACACTTAATTTCCAATCCTATAACTCCTTTATCAATAATTATCAAATGAGTCATTAGTATGAAATGACTTGATCATTCAACTAGACTTCTCGGAAAGGTATTAGTGGCATGAGGCTTTTGGGTAATGGTTCCAATGACAGGCTCAAGTGCAACATTCACCCTTTCGATTTCAATTTAAGAATTGGATGACAGCGAATCAGATGACATCTTTCTAGGTGGTAACGTTTTGTCAAACTCCACTCTATAAGGAAAGATCGTCATGACATCGATATCAGATTTAATCTCGCCAATTCTTTTTCAATATCATAATCAACTAATATCTACATTTCTACGAATATCAACCATTTGTTGGGATCATAAATATACACAACTTGGTTTAGATCTAGGATAGCTAGAATTCCTACGAGAATAGCTTCGATTAATTTACTAGGGGAGTTAGGGTTTCTTGTGACAATCTACTTCGTATAAATACCTCGTATAAAAATCAAAATAATCATCAAACTATCATGTAATAAAATTACATCATATATATATATATAATCCAAGTTATATATATATTTAAAATAACACTTCTCAGTCTGGACTTGTCGGTAACTCGGGAATTCTTTGGCACCGTTATAGTCAAAAGATTTTTAGACATTTTTAGAAAAATGTTTTTAGTTAAAAGATTTTGAAATGTTTTATTCAAAACCTTGGTTTTAAAAATCTTTCGTTATCTATAACGAGAGCTCTGATACCAAACTGTAACACCCCCAAATTTATACAACTTAGTACAGCGGAAGACTAGTTGGTGTTACGGGATAGCACATTACTCACATCATAGACAACGCATAAAAATCGCGTCGTTTATTAATAAAGCATTTCCATTCATAAATATCAAAGTTACATCGGTCCCAAGTCATTACATTTCATACAAAGTTTTACAAAATATTTGAATGGAAAATATTGTTTAAGTGCGGGCCATGAATTCTTGTCGTCTTCCCGAGAATTACCTTCAAGTACCTGAGATAAGACACGTTAAAAGAAAAGGTCAGCGATAACGCCGAGTGAATTCATAGAGTTTGATAAAATCCATCAATATAATATCAGTATAAGATTATTACTGAAATCATTTTGTACAAATCATTTTAATAGGCCATAAAATAGCCAAAGTCATTTTATACAAATCCTTATCGAAAATCATAATATAGGCATTTGCCTTAAAAATCATTATACGAATCATTGTCGTTAAAAACACCATACAATACGTTTTGCAACGTTGTATAGATTAAATAAAAACCGTTATATGAATATGGTTATGAAAACCAAAACACGAACTTAATATCAGTAGTATGACCCTATATTGCTAGTCAGGCAATACATCGTAATTCGAAGCGTCTAATAGTATTTCGTTAGTCGGATTATTATAAGCCGCATGACATTGTTACCTTACTAAACCAACAACGGGTAGCTAACCCGATACCAATTTTGCCCATCTAAAGTAGCGTGTCGTCACGAAGGTCACGCTATGGAAATCTTCTCATACATAAATTCGCTTACCAATCAATGTGGCACGACGGGGATCAACCGTCAAGGCGCGAACTGGGGTGATCGTCCCCAAATAGTACTATTAAATGCATAAGCGTCTACCAAATCCCGGTAGTTCACAATTCATGCTAATGGGACTTTTAGTGACATAACCTAACTTTAATAATCCATTTTATTTCATCTATCGGGTCCTTTAATCATTTATCGGGTCATACAATCGGATCATTCAATCATTCGGGTCCAAAATCAATAAACAAACAATTGGGACAAATGGTGTCCTATTTTATAAAAACTAACATGTTATCTCCCTCGCGGGTTTATAAAACATTTATAAAAACATTTAAAAGTGTGCGAGGCTATGAACTCACGTTGATGTGGGAAGGCGGGTTATCGGCAATTCGGACGTACGGTACGTGCTTCAATCACGGAAACCTAGAAAATAATACTCGTCTTAGACTCATGTCCAATGACTTTATAAAAATAACAATTATGTATACATATGATGATTATTTATATATGATGATCAAGTGGGTTTACATATTCTCGTTTACTCATTCTAGTGTTATATGTCGGTAACGTTTATACTAGTTTACTAGTTTTACTTATTTACACGTTTTAAGTCCTATAAGCTTATTATAAGTTCTTTAGCTTGTTTTAATCCTTGTTATACTTATTTTATCAGTATGTACACTTTCCATGTTGGTCCCAAATGGGTTAAGCACAATAAGTTCTTTTTACAAGCTTTTATCTTATTTAGTCCAATTATTAGTCCAATATGCTTAATTAGCTCGTAAATGTCCGTATTTCTTATAGTTCGGGTTTTATCGGTTTTTACTTGTATTAGATACTTACATATCAGTATATGACTTTTATAAACTTTACATTAGACGGGTTTGGTCGTCTAAGTTTTATTTGGCTAAAAACGTTAATTTTACGGCGATAGCCGAAAAAGTCGTAAAAATCAAGTTTATAGTTTTTATTACTTATAAAACATAACAAGTTACCATTTTTATAAAATGTCCACTTATTTATCATTGTACATATTTATATAAATAAAATCCAAGAGTTAGTGGGTTTTAACTTTACATTTTATACAATATAATTTTGAGTGCTTATATAATAGTATTATACTTTATTTTCCAAAAATCTGATTTTTATCTTTACTTTCACCAAAACTGCCATATCTTGAGTTCTATATGGAGATAGAAGCTCAAATTTTTATCACATAAACTATATGATATGTGCTACATTTAACTCTACTATAGCTACTGTTGAGTCATCTTCTAAATATTTTCTAAAAATCGTCCAAAACAGTAACTTCAGATTTATACCCTAAACTTGTTTTGATCATATCTTACTCATTATTTTGATTCTATTGTATGGCCAACTCTCACATGTGTACAAGACCCATAGCTTACTGTAAATGGATTCTACTTCATCATATTATCAGTCCATGACCTGTTTATTTACTGTTTTATACAGCCAACAAATTTAACCGAGATTTTAACCTTGTTTCTTATGGTTTTTCACCTTTTAAATCATGTTCATCAACACCAAATCCCCACACAATATTTTTATCATCATATAATCATCATATACATATTCAATAGGAAATAAAATACATGTTTACATAATCAAAATAACAAGAAGATGAGGAGGACAATCTTTATACCACCATGATGATGTAGGTTGTGATCAAAACATGGATTTTGATGGAGAAACATGTGATGCACCAAGACCATCTTCATGATCATCAATCTTCATGTACTCCTTGTGGAAAATCAGCCCCAAGACACCAAGAAAACTCCTCCATGGATGTTATAATCACCACCATTCAAGAGAGCTTCAAGATGGCTTCAACATATGTATAAATAACATAGGATTTCATGGTTGATTTTTGATGAAAATGGTGTTTATGGGTGAGGATGGGACGGCAAAAAAGGAGTCAAGAGAGAAAATATGTGGTTTTGCATGTTAGAAATGATTTAGCTAGTTTTAGCTTAGTGGTTTTTGTTTGGTGTAAGGCTTACATTGTAAGCTAAGACAAGTGTAAGCTTATAGCTTACAACTTGACACATCATTGATGTGGTGCACTAGTTAGGCCGGTTTTGGAGTGGGGTGGGACAAGTGTCCCACTTGTCTCATCCCATTTATTTACGGGTACTCCTCGATTTGCGTGCTGATGAGACTGCAATTATACATAGTCTCATCGTCCAAATCGCGCTTAAAACGCTTAAAATATCATTAAAATACCCAAAAATATGCTTGTGTTTGTTCATTGTGTATTTTAGGTGCGGATATCGTGAAATCAACAAAAGATCATAAAAATCAAGCAATAACGAACACGGGAAACGAAACTGCACAAAGAACCGGGCCCGAGCAATAAATTTCCAAAATTACCCTTGAAGTTTGAAGAAATTACAAGTTTAGTCCTCCAAGTTTGAAGATTTGTCAACTTTGTTCCTTGAAGATTCATTTTGTACAAAAATGGCCTTTAATCTTTTAAGAAGATACAATTTCAACCCTTGAAGATATTACATTTTGCAAATGAGGCCCTTGCTTAAAGATTGAAGAAGTTTGTGCCATAAATGACAAATCCTTGAAAGACTTAACAAAAGGAAAGTCAAATTTCTGCCAAAGATTTTATATGAAGACATTTTGGAAAATGAAGGGCTGTTTCTGCCAAACCATTAAACCACTCCCACCAATCATGTTTTGCCACCTCACCAACCCACCCATTAACTTGAAACTTACCCATCTTTACACCCAAACCCAAGCCCGCACTTAAAACCTATGGTCCATTACCATAATTAATATAAAAAAAATTAATTAACAAGTTTTTTTTAGAGGGAAGTGCAAAAATCATCCCTGTGGTATGTCGAAAAATCGAATTACATCCTTCGTTAACTTTTTGGACAACAGCCATCCCTCCGTTAGTGCGCGGGGCAAAATACATCCCTCATGGACTAACGGTGCAAATGTTTTCTCGTTAAAAATTAATAAAATCTAAAATAGAGGGTATTCTTGTCTTTTTCCTTTCCCAGGGATGTATTTTGAACCTTATCATAAATAGTTTCAAAAAAAAAAATATTTTTGAAAAAAAAAATTTATTTTCGAAAAAAAAAAATTATTTTCGAAAAAAAGTTTTATTTTCTAAAAAAAAATTATTTTCGAAAAAAAAAAATTATTTTCGAAAATAAATTATTTTCGAAAAAAAAAATTTATTTTCGAAAAAAAAAATTATTTTCGAAAAAAAAATTATTTTCTAAAAAAAATTTATTTTCGAAAAAAAAATTATTTTCGAAAAAAAAATTATTTTCGAAAATAAAGTTTTTTTAGAAAATAAATTGTTTTTTTGAAAATAATTTTTTTTCGAAAATAATTTTTTTTTTTCGAAAATATTTTTTTTTTTCGAAAATAATTTTTTTTTAGAAAATAATTTTTTTTTTCGAAAATAAATTTTTTTTTCGAAAATAAATTTTTTTTTTCGAAAATAATTTTTTTTTTCGAAAATAATTTTTTTTTTCGAAAATAATTTTTTTAGAAAATATAACTTTTCTTTCCGAAAATATTTTTTTTTTCGAAAATAATTTTTTTTTAGAAAATAAAACATTTTTTTTTGAAAATAAATTTTTTTTTTCAAAAATAATTTTTTTTTTGAAACTATTTATGATACGGTTCAAAATACATCCCTGTGAAAGGAAAAAGACAAGAATACCCTCTATTTTAGATTTTGTTAATTTTTAACGAGAAAACATTTGCACCGTTAGTCCATGAGGGATGTATTGTGCCCTGCGCACTAACGGAGGGATGGCTGTTGTCCAAAAAGTTAACGAAGGATTTTTCGACATACCACAGGGATGATTTTTGCACTTCCCTCTTTTTTTTATATTAACTAAAGGAACGGGTAACAAGTCCTGTGCACCCTTATCCCCAAATCACAAACTTAAGAACCCTAATCACCAAATCCAGAAAATTACTTCGAATTGGGTTACAGTATCGTCCAAATACACGATTCATGGTCCATTCATTCCTTTTTCGCGCCCAAAATGTGCTCAACACTCACGTAGGACCCTCCCCACATGACCCCTGCAACAAGAATCCAAAAGAGTACAGTGAATCAACGACCCTCGTGGTTTTCTTCATCCCAAAGATATCACCAACGGATTGGATTCGCTTCTCACAGCTGGCAACAAAAGGGACAGTGACATGATGCCTCAAGGACTCAAATTCAAACCTGGAATCAAAGCATATTCGAAAGGAATCAACAAGGGCAGTTTTGGACTTTCTAGCATTAGGGTTTAGCAGTTTTCCTTTTTCTAGAATTTTCTTGTAAAGCCTATAAAAGGCAGGTAGTTTTAGCAGTAAGGTTTGTTCCAATTTTTCTCTTAAAAAATTTGTAATCCGAATTTTAGATGAATGAAAATTGTGTTCCATTTTAATTGTCTTTTAAATTCGTGTACTTCACTTTTATGCTAGTTGTATTTTCAATTTTATCAAAAAGTTTTTTTTGTTCAAAGGAATTTGTTAAAGAATTTTTTGAGAACCAATATTGAGTAAATATATTCAAAGAATGACTGACAATCATTTTTTGGCTATCTTCATTGAATGTTGTTAAGATTTCATGTTGGTTACCTTTTAAATTATTTGCAAAGTTTATTCCAAGATTTTTCCAAGTTTAAATTTTCAAATGTTTGTTATTTTTTTTTTATTTTTTTTTGGTCGAATAAGCTAACTTATTGAACAATAAGCCACCTTATTGTGACCCTTAATACCTCACCTTTCTGTGTTTTGTTTGGCTGTTTCATTTTCAGGTTCACAAGAAGGAGATAGTAGGTACTTGCTTTAGTAGATCTGTTGATTGATCACAAGCACAAGCTCGTGATGTTTTAGTTGATACGCCAAGAAGACCAAGTGTAGATCTTTGTTGATAAAAAAAAAAGATAAAAATGGTGGTATTTGTAGCAAGCGTAGGCAGGGTGAAACACCCTTGACTCAATATAAGTTTTCTTACCATTTTTTTTTCTTTTTATTTTTCATCAAATATTTTGCTTAGTTGTGAATGTGCTTATGACTGCCTATCACATTTATTTAAGAATTCCTTCTTGCTTATTTTCTGTCTCACTTGCCTTTCATACCATTTATTTTCATGCTTATGGTTTTATTTCATCACTTTGATAAATTTCATGTTTCTGAGTTTGAACCGGTATTTGGAATAGGCTGGATAGCTGACGTAGGTATTAGTCTAGGTCGTAGTCTTATTGCATCAACTTTAGCAGCTTAGAATTAGTTGGTTTTTAGCTTTATGTTATGTATTATAGTTTACGAAAAATATTGCATTTGGCTTATGTTTTCTGTCTTGTTGAATCAGTAGGGTAGTAATTCTTGGTTTTTTTTGTTATGTGATGTTTATTTCTGAGTGTTTCTACTTGTTTACATGTTTTGGATGTTAGTTAATAGTTGGACTTAGGAATCGATCACTTTTAGGTGTAAACTGAGTAATACTTGGTCACAATTGACCAAGTAGTGTTCATCTTTGCACCAGCAGCCCCAATTACGTTGTTTTGAGGATTTAGTGTGTAGAATATAGGATTTTAGTAGTTCATGAGTAGGTCTTGATCTGTTTTGCAGTAAGTTTGAGGGCTTAATTTCATACGTTTATTTGGTTAAAATCAGTAGAAGTAAAAAAAAAAGTAGATTTATCTTAATATTGCCCTTTTGCCACTGTCGGATTTTTTAGATCACAAGATCTATTCTTATTTGTTAATTTTACTTGCTTTGGTGGTTTAGATACTTGTTAAGTGATGTCCTTAAGTTTTACTTTGGTTGCATATGATAGAAATCACATTAGGCACATAACAGTTAGCTAGCATAGGCGAGTTTTTCGGCGAAAACGTGTTCTTGCTTGCAGAATATTAGAGGAAGTAATCTTAGGATTTAGGACTTGAATTTTTAGAATCTCATAGTTTAGGTATTAATGATTAATTGTTTGAGGTAAATTTTATGTTAGTCAGCTTTTTAGGAGCTTATTTATAAGCTAGCAGTTCATTTCTTTGCCTCTAGTTTAAGTAGTGTAAACTGTCCATTGTTCCTAGTTTAATCCTTCTTTTTTTTAATTTTTGTTTGGCTGTTGATTTGTGTTGGCTGTGATTGTAATTTGTGTTGTTTTATAAATAAATAATCCCAATAAGCCAACTGCTTATTGGCTGGATTATTGAAAACCAAAAAAAAAATAAAAAAAATATAATAATTCACATTAAGAGACAGCAGCAAGAATTGAACCTCTACCCTGAACACACAAACAGACGCATCACTCTCACCTCCAGACCAGCTAATCTGTTGGCTCTTTTTGTTAATATATCTTTTTATTTTCTTTATATACTTTGTTTTACTTCCTGCATGCTTATAACAAAAGAGAAAAAAAAAAGGCAACAGCAGGGTTTGAACTCGTGACCTGTGCTCTCCCCACCAGACGCAAGCAGACAACAATCACCATCTGTGCTCTTAGCACATTTTGTTTATAGTTTTTGTCATCTTTCATTAATACTTTGTCTTACTTCGTGTAACCTGATAATAAAAGAAAAAAAAGTAACAAAAGTGACAAGAGAGGGGCTAGAACCCACGACCTGCTGCTCAGCAGCACAGCACTCTAACCATCTGATCTCCTTATCTTTTTGTGTTAATAGTTTCTTTTATTTTTCTTTTATCCCTTTATGTTGTTTCGTATTAGTTTAAGCAATCAACCCTTTAAGCTTGTTTTGAGCTTATTTGGGATTTTCTTTTCGGCTTATCATTTTTACTAGACGTAGACTAGCATTTTATACTTTTTGTATTTTTTTGGTATTTTTATAGACTTATTTAATATTTTTAATCATTTAATTAGTTTAAAATAGTATTAAATTCATAATAAATAATCTAAAAGTAAAAAAATATAGTTCTTTTTTTAAAAACATTTCTTATGTCGTTTAGGACGTAGGAAAAATAACTTTGATTTAGTAAAGTTTAAATTTCATAATTTTCTTTTTATTATTTCATTTTCTAGGATTATTTTAGTTATAAATTTGAGAAAAGTCATAAAAAAATAGTTAAATTAAGTTTTTATTTTCAAAAAATATTTTTTTTAGTTTTTAAATAACACACTTTAGGTTTACAAATAAAAAAGTTTAAATTTTGTCTTTTTCTTAGTTAGTTTTATTTTTAGATTTTTTATTTAACTTTAAAAATTAATATAAATTAATTAAATAGTTTTCAAAAATTTTGGTTTGCGTACTTTTCTTAGTTATAATTTTTAGAACATTTTAGTGATTTTTAATTATTTTTTAGGTGGAATTTTTCGTTGGGTCGCGTTTTTACGTTCGTACGTTCGCGCGTTTCCGACCGTTTTTAGCGTATTTCGTCTACATTTTCTTTTCTTTCTTTCTTTCCAAAACGTAATCACTCGAATTAATAACGTCTAATAAGTATGGCTAAACACACCTCCCCGGCAGCGGCGCCATTTTGATTGTGGTAAAATACGACCTTTAGGAAAAGGAGGTAAAATAGTGGTGAGCGTAGTGTCGATTTAGGAAAACCGAGCACCTAAGACCAAGCAAGTTCGTTTCCCAAGGAGGCAAGTGCGTTGTGTGTTGAATTGATTTTTTTTTTTTTTTTTTTTTTTTTTTGTTTGAGATTATATTGATTGAAAAAGAAATAAGAAAGGAAAGAATTGACGGTTACGAAAACTAATTAAACTATGACGAAAAAGGCGTAAACGTAAAACCGTAAAACGACGAAAATTAAAATTTTAACCTAAAAATTCCTAAAAAATTCCTAAAAATCCCAAATAATATTCTAAGAGTTTACAAAAAATCCAAACTTGCTAAAACCTTTTAATTAATTAAATAATGACTTTTTAATGCTAATTAAAGCCCTAAAAATCACTTTTAATTATTAAAAAGCCCTAAACAAGATTTTATAATTTGTAAACCTCAAAAATGACCTAATTAAGCTAAAAACTATTTTTAAAAATTTTAAAACCAAATTAAACTATTTTTAAACACTTAAAAACTATTAAAATGTATTAAATCTTAAATTAATTCTAAAAATTAATTGAAAAGCCTAAAAATTATTCTACAAATGGGAAAAGTCCTAATTAATGCTATAGAATCTAGGAAAAATGAAAAAGAAATTAAAATAAAACTTTTTATTTTATTGAATAAAATAATATTAAAATATTCTAAAAAATTAAAAGTCCTAAAATAAATTCTAAAAAATTCTCAAAAATCCTAAATAATCTAACTAAGAAGAAAATGTAAATTAAAGTTTCTAAAACCTCTTAATGAATTTTATATTAATTTTCAAAGTTTAATAAAAAACCTAAAATCAAATAAAATCAAAAATTAAAGTTTTTGAAAACTTTTTCACATGTAAACCTCAAAAATAAGAATAGAGACCTAAAAACTATTTTTTTGTATTTTTTTACTATTGTTCACTAATTTTTAAAGACTTTCTAAATTTAAAAATGAAAATAATCCTAGAAATTAATTAAATAAAAGGAAAAATAATGTTTTTGAACAGAAAAATCCTAAAACCTATTTAACACCTAGGAAAAATGAAAAGACACCAAAAAGCTTAATCAATAAGCTGAAATAAGCTAAATAAGTCACGGCTTATTTAACAAAGCTTAAACCAATTAGTCCCTAAATACAATTTGAAACCAAACTGATTAGTCAAAGTCCCCAGGGCGCAGTTGGTTGAGGTGTTGGTGTTGTGAACGGGTGGTCACGGGTTCGAGTCCTGGCACCCTTTTTACTTTTTTTTATGTTGCGCCGCAACGCTTTTAGCTTGCGCCGCAATTAGTGGAACGGGAGTACCCAGACCTGTGGCTTTCTTCTTTTGCGCCGCAATGCGTGTGGCTTGCGCCGCAACAAGTGAAACGAGAGCACCAAAATCTACAGCTCCTTCAGTTGCGCCGCAATGCTTGTATCTTGCGGCGCAGTTATATCTCTTTTTTGCTTTTAAACTCTTTACAACCCAACACTTGACTCTTAAAGCTTATAATCCAATTACACTTTCCTTTTTTACACAGATTTAAAGCCAATATAAGGAGAAAAACGTGACAGCTAAGTTATGAACTCAAGCAGTTTTCTGCTTTGTTGTACTTTGCTTTTTGAATCACCAAGAGGAACTTGGTGTGTGTTTTGGTGGTGTATTCTTGGTACACAGGCACCCTTGTGCTCTTTCTGAGCACAAGGAGTCAAGCAAGTACGAAATAAAGCACCTAGCACAAAAGAGACTCACAATCCAAGCATACAAAGCAACATGCAAGTTTCTGAGACAAAATTAAGGTCTGGTGGTTCTTATTAGCTACTAAGATGCACACTAGTGTGATTCAAACCCTGAGATTATGCACACATAACAACCCAATAGTATACTAGCAATAACAAGCCTTAACTCCTACCATTATTCACAGATTATCAAGATTTAATCATCAAAATATTCATGAAAAATGGACAGAAAAGACTTATGCAGATTTTAAGACACCCTTTTTCTTTTAAAACTCACCAATTAACTTTCAACTTGTTCCAATCTAACTTACTACTTACTAACAACTAATCTAAACCTGAATCAAGTACCCTAACACCTTTTAGCAACACAAATTAATGATACTCCCCTGCTAAAACGTATTGCCAAACACCCTTATAAAATTTTGAAAAAACGTTTTAACTCATCAAAAACTTGAAACACTTATCAAAACTGGTTCTAATATCCTTAAATATGCATAACATGTAGAAAGAACACAAATCCAACACATCAAACTCACTTTAGCACAGAATATATCAAAAATCAAACAACTTGCTTTTTTGAACTTTCAAAGATAAAAGGATTTTTACCTTAAGGTTTCACATCCAAAACCTTGGTGGTTGAAAAACCACTTCCAAACCAATCCGGATTGGTGCAGAACTCAGATCAACAAACAATTCAAACCTGCAAGTTAGAAAAACAAAAAAAACACAAGTATTTTTTTTTTCTTCTTAAAAACTTAAAAACTTAACACCAAAGCTTTAAAACTTGAACTTAAAGTAAATTAAAAACTGGAATTTAAATGGTACTCAGAAAATTTTTAAAAACAAAATACTTTTTCATTCCATGAAAAACATTACAAGTTTTTTTTATAAAAACTGAGACAAGGCAAAAATGCTAAACCTAATGCCTTTATATAGGCTTACAAGAACTCTCTAGAAAGTAAAAACCCTAGTTCTAAACTCCCCAATCTGCCCTTGAAGGATCTTTGGATATTCTGTTGAAGATGCCAATTTTTGAAAGATGTTCTTGGCTTGTTCTTGGTTCCCATGTGATGTGTAAGAGTGCTTTTTGATCTTGGCCGTCTATCAAAACGTTGGGAGCACGAAAATGCCTTAGGGGTGTTGATTTGGTCTTCCCTCCTGGCATTCTTTGGATTTTAGTAGCAGGGGAGGGGTGGGGGAAGGACCACAAGCCACGTGGCATCCTTGTGAGAGGTGGGTTTGAATGAGACAAGAAGGAATCAGCATTCTGCACACTTTGGGGGATTAACCCCTTGATTTGGGTGTTTAATCAAATTAGGGTTTATAGGTTAAGTGGTGATGAACAGGTAAGTTTAAATCCATTTGGGTGGGTTTTGTTTTTAAAAAACGTGTTTACCACCTCTTTTGTTAAATAAACAAGTTTAATTTTTAATAAGGGTTCAAAAGGGTTTGTGATAGGGTCAAGAATGGTTATGGACTGGTTGAGTTGGCCTGGTGGACTGCAGGGATGACGTGTCAGCATGCCAGTGGTGTAGGGAGGTTAGTTGTCTGGTCATGAATGGCCCCTCAACTCCTTGCATTTCTTCAACTTGTAATAAAACAGCCAAATCTCCTTTTCCTTTGTTTTTTCAACTTTCAACACTTGTCATTTTTGGCACAATGATTTTGTAATATTGAAACAAGGACCATATTTGACAATTCTTCATTTTCCAAGGACTGAATTTGCCAAATTTTCAATCTTCAAGGCTTTGACTTGTTGGTTGACTTCTTGGAGGACCATATTTGACAATTTAGATTTGATGAGGGACTAAATTTGCCAATTCTTCAAAGTTGAAGGTCCTTTTTGTAATTTTGACAAACTTTAGGGACCAAACTTGTAATTATGAAGATACAAGGGTATAAAGTGTCAATTCTTCAAACTTGGAGGACCAATCTTCAATATTCTTCAAATCTTCAAGGGTTTTCTTTGGAAAATTCTTCACTAGGGCTTGGTTCATCGTGCGGCTTCGTTTCCCGTGTTCGTTTTTGCGTGATTCTTGTGATCTTTTGTCATTTCCTCAATATCCGTACCTAAATTACACAAGCAACAAACACAAGCACATATTTGGGTATTTTGATGATATTTAATGCATTTTAAGTCCAAAAAGAACGATGAGACCATGTATAAAAGCCGTCTCATCACTCCCCCATACTAAACCATTGCCGTGCCCTCACGCAATGCTAGAATAAAGTATCGTAGCATCTCCAAAATTCATTTTATTCACTTTATTGAAATGATAAACTAGCCATACTACTACTATTACTACTACTTGTGTTATAGACATAATGTATGATTTTCATCGCAAAATGGGACGTTTAGGTTCATAGGATAAGAACACGTGAATGCTTCGTTAGAAATAATTTCATCGTCCTCGATTTTCACTTCAATTCCATGCTAAGCGTGTAACGAGATCATTGTCATTATAAGTTAGTAATGCTAACACTACTCATATGCCCTAATCACGTACTTATTCTCCCATTATTCCTAAGTTGTATCTCTTATATTTTATGATGTCTTGAATGTTTCACGAGGATACATTGTTTGACTTATGCGATAATAGAGATTTAGGTCTAAAAATAGAGTCCTAACGGTGTAACTAAGACCATCAAATCAATAACCCCTCCTAATAGACAACGATGTTAAAAAATTAAGTTGACAAGAAGAATCGATAAACACGGTTTTATAACGGTTTTGAACATGAGACTTATTACCAAGACTTTTATATGCCCCCTAACGGAAGGGCCTTATTATCTTTGGTTTACCTCCATCTTTTATTCAACTTTGCCATGAAGCTTTTATTATGACTTCGGTCTTGCCTTGCCTTTTATTATCCGCCTCATCGGTGGTTTTATTAGCCAAAGACGTATATCCTCACGCTAAAGCGAATTTTGGATCTTTAAAGCTTCGAAGATTAAGGCTTGATTCACTTTCAATTTTGCATAGATTTTAGGCCTTGTGGGGCTTCAAATTGTTTGCTTGATTTAGGTGAGCACTTGAAATCTTATTATTGGGTGAAGCTTTCGATTATTCGGGTGCCAATACTTCAAAACCGTGACGCTGGCGATATCTTAATGTCTTCCCAATTTAATTACACGGAAGCTACTAGAAAAGACTAGAAACCCAACAATCCTAACTAAACCGCTAAGTCAATATTTATTAAGCAAAAAATATTTACATGCGAAGGGAGAATAAGCAAACAACGAGAACACATGAGTTTTTGAAAGAATACGAGTACTCTACGTTTAGCATAGTAACTTATAATTAACCCTATCATTTCTCGTCCTCATTTAAGAGACTTAGCCTAATGTGTAGTTAAGGAATCAAAGCTAAGTGCTCAACACGCACGGTCGAGTCAAAAATTACTCTTATTCTCGCCATCGGAAAATCTACATTCGTGTCTTCAAACACTTATAAAACATGAGAAAAATTTAAAATTTTGGCCATTTTTAGCCTTATTTTGCAAGAAAACGATAAACAAAACGATAAACTTTGGAAAGCGTGAAGGTTTGGCAAGGCAAGTATCTATTCACCCCCCCATACTAAAGTTAAACATTGTCCTCAATGTTTCGAGTCTAGGGGTGCAAACACCCCCATACTAGAGACGTAGTCGAATGCCTAATCTAGCATGGAAAGGGTGTAACCAATAAATTAATAGCCGTTTATTGAATTTTAATCACTCATAATAAATAACGTTTATAATATTTTTGGCTTAAACACCATACCTCCTCGAGAACGAACTCGATTGTCGTCTTTACGTTTTTCCTAAAACGTATTGATTAATACTTACCGCGACTTTAGTGTTTGCTTGCTTTTTCCTAAAGGTAAGTAAAACGACTAAAAATACTACAATCAAAATGGCGCCGCTGCCGGGGAGGTGTGTTTAGCCATACTTATTTATCGTGTTTATTTGAGTGTTTACGTTTTTATCGTAAATACTTCTTTTTATTTTTCTATACTATTAGCCATACAAATAAATAGTGTTAAATAGAACTCTATTAACACAAAATCGTTTTCTCGTTTTCTTGTGCATAATATATTGTATTTACGTAGAACAACTAATACACAATAATTATCCAAATACGCGAGAAATCGCACCTCAATAGTTGAGCGTTCCGGTCACTATTGTTGTATCGAATTCAAACGAAAGTCAAAGGCAAAATAGATAAATACTCTTAATTGGTTTAATCTCGATAAATACAAACTATAAGGTGGGTATAAGGCGGTTGTATTTCACGACCTAAGGAAAAAAGGCTCTTAAGTGCTTCGCGCCGCCTCGTTTTCTCCGCTCGCTTGTGCGTATTTTGAAAGTGACGATTAATTAGGGGTTTGCCACATCAAGTATTATTAATCTATTTTTGTGAGTTTTAATTATTGAACCTCGAAACGTTTTGGCGTTCCGCCAACGTTTCAAAGTCGACGAGGGTTTTTACTTCACGTAATTACCTTCATTCTTCTTGGATTCATTAATCGAGACCTTTGATTAGTGGATAGTTTTTGTAGATTAATTTCTACGTAATACACCAAAATTCCAAAAAAATTAAAAAACCAAAAACACAAAAAGATTCTTCAATTTTTCCCTCTATTTTCATAATTCTTTTTCTCAACCCCTCTAAATTTTAATTCTTCATGGATTTTCATTGCCTAGGTTGTGGGAGACGAAAGTATGGTTCCGTGACTTGTCCATGGTGTGTATGCGAAAGGTGCGGAGATCATATCGACTATGTAGATTTTAGATCTTGTCCCTCATGTAATCCGACCAATTGTTTGTATACTTCTAATGAAGAACGTCCCCTCCATTGCCTATACTGTGGAAGCCCTTCCCATTGGCACTTTAAGTGTCTAATTCAATACCCAAATGGTCACAATCACGAGCCTAATCCGAATTTTGTTGACCAATCTTCGCAATACTCACCGTCATGTGAGTATTGTGGAGATGAACCTCACTATGGGTACGATTGTCAACCGATGAACCAAAATACGTATTTCGACAATCAATTTTCCGGTTTTGACGAATCACACGACATGGGTTACAATTACGACAATGGGGGTGGTTATCCATACGACGAACCGGATTTTTCTCAAAATCCGTGTTGCGACAATTGTGGGGGGCCTCACGATACTTTTTCTTGCCAACCAATGGATTATGATGAGCCCAATTCATACGATAATTCCGTTTTTGATAATTTTGAGGCCCCACCATACAATCTCGATCCTCAAAATTCCCATGAGCCCGATCCATGTTACGATTCCAATTTTGACCAATCATCTCCACAACATATTTTCGATGATGATCTCGGTTCTAGCCGCATCGACGAGTGTTGTAGTCGCATCGACGAAAGTTCTAATCGTTTCAGTGAACGACTTGATATGCTCTTTCAACTAATTATGGAAAGAAATAATAACCCAATTGTTGAAGAGGTTGAAAAGAGCATCGAAAATGAGGAAATGAGGGTGTCAACGAACGAGGTTTTTGAAAATGTTTTTGAAAATAAACAACAAGAAAAACTCGTAGCACGTGTTGGAACGATGAATGTTAAACCTTTGGAACCTAATTTTTCTAATGAAGTTAAAATTATCAAAGATTTTCGACATCAAAATACACAAGATTTTGACGAAGATAGTCCGTTAAGTGATTTTGAAAAAGAAGAAATTGATAAGGTTTTAAGGAGAATCATTGACCCCTCGATTTTTGAAGAGTATCAAAATTTAATTCCGGAGGGACGCGTTAATACTATTTCTACGTCTTTTGAGAACCCGCATTCGATCCCTCCGAAGGACCAATTTGAAACCATCAAGGCTACAACGTCAAGTGACGAGCCTTTTACTCCTAATCCCACACCGTGTGAGATTATGGATTTATCATGTGAGAAGTTCGCCGATGGCCTTGCTCACATTGATACGTTTTTCGACGCCGATGTCGAAACTACTAAGGCAAAATCTTCAAATGAAGAGCCTTTTACTCCTATACCCACTACGGAAACCGATGCCTCTCTAAGTATGGGGGAGACGAATCTTAGCACTAATCCTAGTGTCGAGATCCCTATTCCAATCCAAAGTGAGCCTACGGTTTTCTCCGAAGATGAGGTAAGTGATTTTGCTCTCGATGAATTTTTCCACGAAGATTCTAACGAGGCAAATCACAATAGTGAGTGTGAATCGATTTCTTGTGAAGATGTCTCTCCCATTGACACTTCGGGGAGAGAATCAACGACTTTTTCGAACCCGCTTTTCAATGACGATGATTTTTCCGCTAGTGATGACGAGTCACTAATCGACGAGGATGTTCAAAATACCGATTTTAAAATCTTTTCGAACCCTTTATTCGAATTTGATGACGCGTTCATTTTTGGTGACGTAAATCCTCTCTTTGATGAGACGTTCGAGGACATCGAGAGTGAGGATTCTAAGGATTCTAAACTCGATGAGCCGGATTTGCTAGTCACCCTCCCGACGTCTCATACGGTTGAGACTTCTTTTTCTACTCATGACGTTTCCATTCTCGAGGGGTTCACCGATGGACCGCCTCTCGATGAGAATGAGGATTTTAATGAGGCTTTTGCCTTCGAACCAGGGGGAAATTTTGAAAATCCTATTTTTGGTGATTCTCTTTCAATTTCACCTTCGTTTCAAAGTATACCAACCCACCCCCTCGGTTATGACGAGTTTACCTACGTCGTAAGGAGTTTTCTTCCTTACAAGACGTATCCTCCGGCTTTGCGTGTTTTATTTTCAACAAAATGTGAGGATACGATCTTCGATCCCGGTATAAAGGCTTTGCCTTTATTCACGGTTGCTTTTGGGCCTTGATTACATGTAAGTCCCACCAAAAATGACCATACCATGATTATCCCTAAATGATCACATTTATGGGGATTCGAGTCGAGCTTTTGACTCGGTTATCAAAAACAAGGTGCCTCGTGGGGGATTCTCATGCTTATCCATGTACATATTATTGCTTTTTAGTTAACCTAATGTGAGGGGATTTGTGCCCTTCCAATCTTTGTCTCGTGGTTATTTGTGATTGTGTAATCTAGGTCCTTATCATCACGATGAAGCATCTCGTGTTCGTTTTACTCGAGCTTCATTCGTTGCTTTGAAGAATTTCTCGATATCCACATGATATATCTTTTGATGTTCTAACCTTAGGTTTTTAGCACACTTCATAAACGGCTATTAATTTATTGGTTACACCCTTTCCATGCTAGATTAGGCATTCGACTACGTCTCTAGTATGGGGGTGTTTGCACCCCTAGACTCGAAACATTGAGGACAATGTTTAATTTTAGTATGGGGGGGTGAGTAGATACTTCACCTTGCTTACGTCAACACGCAATCCAAAATTCATCGTTTTGTTATCATTTTGTTGCAAATAAGGCTAAAAATGGCCAAATTTTAAAAATTTTCTTGTTTTTCATAAGTGTTTAAGACACGAATGTAGGTTTTCCGATGGTGAGAATAAGAGTAATTTTTGACTCGACCGTGCGTGTTGAGCACTTAGCTTCGATTCCTTAACTTTTTAGGCTAAGTCTCTTAAATGAGGACGAGAAATGATAGAGTTATTTATAAGTCTCGTAATCGTCACGATCTCATGTGTAGTAATTATTAGCTTATTCTCCCAACGCTTTTGTATAATAAATTGTTAATAAATATTGATTTAGCGGTTTAGTCACTATTGTTGGTTTCTAATTTGTTTTAGTAGCTTCCATGTAATTAAATTGGGAAAACATTAAGGCATCGTCAGCGTCACGGTTTTGAAGTATTGGCACCCGAATAATCGAAAGCTTCACCTAATAATAAGATTTCAAGTGCTTACCTAAATTAAGCAAAAATTTGAAGCTCACAAGGCCTAAAATCTATGCCCAAATTGAAAGTGAATCAAGCCTTAATCTTCGAAGCTTTAAAGATCCAAAATTCGCTTTAGCGTGAGGATATACGTCTTTGGCTAATAAAACCACCGATGAGGCGGATAATAAAAAGCAAGGCAAGACCGAAGTCATAATAAAAGCTTCATGGCGAAGTTGAATAAAAGATGGAGGTAAACCATGATAATAAAACCACCGATAATGAGGCGGATAATAAAATTCATGGTAATAAGTCTCATGTTCAAAACCGTTATAAAACCGTGTTTATCGATTCTTCTTGTTGACTTAATTTTTTGACATCGTTGTCTATTAGGATGAATTATTAATTTAATGATTTTGGTTACACCGTTAAGTTTCTATTTTTAGACTTAATCTCTATTCACGCATAAGTCAATGATGTATCCTCGTGATCATTAAGACAGAAATAAAATATAAGAGATACCAAGTAGGAATAAGGGAGTTTAGGTTCGTAATTAACACTCATGAGATGTGATCGTGTTGCTAACTTATGATAACAATGATCTCGTTACACGCTTAGCATGGAATCGAGTGAAAATCGAGGATGACGAACTTATCTCTATGAGGCATTCACGTGTTCTTATTCTTTGATCCTAAAAGTCACTTAATCGTGATGAAAACAATACATTATGTCTAAAACACGTGTAGTAGTTTATTTAAGTTTATGTCTTCAATAAATGTCATCATAAAATGAATTTTGGAGGTGCTAAGATACTTAATTCTAGCATTGCGTGGGGACACGGCAATGGTTTAGTATGGGGGAGTGATGAGACTGCAATTATACATAGTCTCATCGTCCAAATCGGGCTTAAAACGCTTAAAATATCGTCAAAATACCCAAATATATGCTTGTGTTTGTTCATTGTGTATTTTAGGTACGGATATCGTGAAATTAACAAAATATCACAAGAATCAAGCAAGAACGAACACGGGAAATGAAGCCGCACAAAGAACCAGACCCGAGCAATGAATTTCTAATGAAGTCCTTGAAGTTTGAAGATTTGTCAAGTTTGGTCCCTCAACTTTTGAAGAATTGTCACTTTATACCCATCATCTATCATTATTTTCATTGGGGTCCCTAAAGTTTGAACAATGTACAAGAATAACCCTTGGAGAATACCAATATTGCATCAATTGTCCTTTAATCCTTGTTTGAAAAATATAAGGGACTGATTTTGTATATTGCACAAAGATACATCAAAGGGAATTGGTTATATTATGGAGGAAACTACTTATGTACACTTTTACAAAAGCAGGGGACCAAACCTGCCAATTTCATAACCCATACCCTGATTTTACCCAACATATACCCATTTAACCCCATGTCCCCAATCATATTTCGCCACATCACCATATCCAAACCCAATCCTATACCCAACCCAACAAAACCATTTACCCAATACCCGGTTTAATATTACTTAACATTTAAACTATCTTATTTAATTATTAGAACCGGGTAACAAATTCTTAACCCCTTCCCCAAATCAAACTCCACAGTCCTATACCCTCCCAACTATAAACCCTAAGATTGATTTACCCATTAAATCTTGGGGGTTTTAGCTAAATCACTCCAGAATCGTGATTCAACATATCACCATCACATTCCCAATCTCAAAATACTCTCCAGCTCACTAAATAACCCCATCCAATGGTCCCCTGCACCTCCAAACAAAAGATTGCTCAGAAAATCAACGATGGATAGGGTTTTCGTGTTGCCAAAGAAATTTCCAACGGATTAGATTCATTCAACACTGCTGGAATCACATGGGCTTTAACAAACAGCCAAATCCATCCTTGGGACAAGAATTCAAAGTGGCATATAAGCATCTTCAAACGAATATCCAAGGGCAGAAAAGGAATTGTTTAAGCATTAGGGTTTGTGTTTTTCCTTCTTCTAGATTGTTCTTAGGAGTGCTATAAAAACACTAGTCGGGTTGTGACTGTGTTTTTTGTTCCAATTTTTCTTTTTCAATTTCTTTTGTAATATGATACATTTAAATGAAATAGAAATCTTGAGTTCCATTTAAAATTCTTGTTATTTAAATTATTGTCTTATTAATATTTGTCATTTAAAGTTCAGTTTATTCAAAAAAATCAAAATCTTGTTTTTTTTGAAGATCCGCTGTTGCATAAGCCCTGTTATAAGCTTATTTGACGAATAAGTTTAAAACTTGGTCTTTGTTCTAGTGTTTAAATTCTATTCATTTACTTTTTCTTGCATATTATTTTTCAAAAAGTTTCATTTTTCCAAGTAATTCTATTTTAAACAGTCTTGTTTAAAGCCATTATTGTAGCAAGAAGCTTGAACCTAGCTTAACTGACAATTAAGCTAAGTTTACAGCTTTTTGGTACTCTATCTTTGTGTCTGTTCTACTTTTCTTGTTAATATTTCAGGGCTACACAAGAACCAAGACTTGGTCCTGTTGGTTGATGTTTTCTGGAGGTGGTAAAAAAATGAGACAAGGTGTTCTTATAAGCTGGTAAATGGTGATTAAATTGTAAAATAAAGGAGGTGGGCTTATAGCAAGCTTATTCGGCTCGGAGTGTGAGTCGACTCAATGCTCTTGGAAGCCTTTGGTTAGTTGTGGTTAATATTTTGAAGAAATTCCTTAAAGTTCTCTTGGTGATTATTGGGTGAATAAGCTGAAATTAAGCTGCGGTAGCTTATGGTGTTGTTTAAGCTGTGGAGAAGTTGAGTTGAGGTGCTCACATAGTGCTAGTTCAGAGTAAAGCTCTAGGACCCTTTGTAAGTAACTTCCTCCTTATTGTATAGCTTACCATTCTTTAAACTGCTTATTGCTATATTTTGTGGCTTATTTGCTTGTTATTTGTTTCATTTGCTACCTTTAGTACTAATTTAGTCTTGTGTTGATTTACTTATAGTGCTTTTCATGTTATATGCTTAACCATTGCTCAACTTTCATTTTCCGCTTGTTTAGTCAGTGTTTGGAAGAAGTTAGTTTCGTGCCTTAGGATTAGGATCTAAGTGTAAATTTGTTCGTAACATATTAGAGAGATTAGAGTAAGTCATTTTCAGCTTTTGTTGAACCTTATTTCATCAAAAATCAAAAAGTCCTTTGTACTTCACTTTTTTGCAAATGTTACATCAGTAGGTATAAGATTTTACTCATTCCTTGTTTTTTTTTAAGTTTCTTTGCTGAGTGCGTTCCATTGATTTTTGATAACAACAGATCTCTGATAGTTTGTGGTATTAGTCTTGCTTTAGGCTTCAAATTAAGAGCTTCATTTTGTCACTTTTGGACATTTTTTTTAGCATTAATACATCAGCAGTCATTGCTGGGTGGATGTGAGGTTTTAAATGTTAAGATTCAGAGAACAAGTAGTCCTAGGATAGTACTTGATCTGATTTTCAAAAGATTTGAGGTTAGTAGCTTTTTAGTGCCTTAATTTTGAGCCAAAAGTTCATAATTTTGCCTATAAGTATCCTGTTACTGTTCATCAGCTACCACTACTTTGTGTTGCCTTTATTTTCTACTTGATTATGCATTCTGAGATGTTTTGTGTGTTTTTCATTATTTTTATGCCACACATAAGCCAATTGCTTAAGTGTGACTAGTGCTTATGACCAATAAGTTCAAAAAAAAAGCCAAAGATATAATCTTGTTTTCTAAATTTTGAAACTGTGTAGGTATCTTAGGTCCGATTAGGTGTTTGATTTTGTTTGTTTATGGGATAGAATTACTTGTACAAGTGTTTTATCAAATTTTCTTTCTAGTTGCTTACGTAGAGTCCCATTTTGGAGTCAAAAAGTGATTATCATATAGTATTTTTGGCAAAAAAAAATTCATCAATTCCATCTGCCCAGATTGTAGATTTATCGATAGGATTTGAGAATCAAAATCTTAGATTCACACAAGAGTAAGAGGTTTGCTATTGATTTCTGTAAACCACCCACTGCGTACAAATCTGTGGCGCGTTTTGATTAGTATAAAGGTTTTTGTTGTGTTGGTACTGAGGGGCGTGTTTATTAACTGTTAACGCAAAAAAAAGGGTAGACAGAAAACAGTAGGTTCCCGCTGTGTGAATTTCAGTTTAATATGTGGCGTTGATTTTTGTTAACATCAGTGAGTTTGTATTTTGGGAGTCATGTTTTTGTGATCTATGAAAACCAAGAAATTGAACCAAAAAGAAGCAAGAGTGCAACCTACTGTTGTTGTGGCTTGAATTGGAAATATCTGGGCTGTTTTAGTGTTTGTGGTAGTGTAGTCGACTGCAAATCCCAACAACAAACCAAATAGTAAGCTGTTGGTTAACACCAACAGCAGCCAAACCAAAAATATATAATCTGAAAAAAGAGGGCAGCAAGATTTGAACTCATGACCTCTGTGCCCTCCCCACCAGACGAAGCAACACACTTCCTCGCCATCTGATCTATTGGAAAGTTTTGTTTATAATTGTTTTCATTTACTTTTCACACTTTGTTTAATTTTATGTAATCAGCTGATAATAATAGAGAGTAAAAAAATGACAGAAAGTGTACGCAGATGGGTTTCGAACCCTTGACCTCAGCAGCCAAACAAACACAGCAACCCACCTCTTAACCATCTCTTCTCACTACTGTTTTTGTTAGCATTTTCTTTTGTTTTTTTATATATACACTTTTCTTCTTCTTTTTTTTGTGTTTTTATATATATAATAGTAATAGCTTATTCGTAGCTTTTCGAGCTTATCGGATAAGCTGATTAGTCCAGATTATTTTCCTAGGATATAGATGGCTTAATATTCTTTCTATAATTTTTTGAGATTTTTCGAAATTAATTTTTTTTTTAAACATTTAAATAGTTTTTCATTTTATTTAATTCATAAAAAAAAAAATTTATTTAAAAGTAAAAAAAAAAAAAAAAAAAAAAAAAATATATATATATATATATATATATTCTTTTTTTTATTGTTGTTGATTTTATTATTTAGGACTTAGGAAAATTATTTTTACTTTGTAGGGTTAAAATTTGTTATTTTGATTTAAATGTCGCGTTTTTACTTTCGTAATTATTTTCGTGTGCTTTTGTTATTTTGATATTTTTTTTTTCTTTTTTTTACCCTTTTTGTTTTTAAATTAGTTTTTATTATTATTATTTTTTTAGTTTAATAAAGCTTATTTTTAGTTAAGTTTTCAATTTTTTTTTAATTTTGTCGAATTTTACGTTACGTTTTTACGTAACGCGTTTTACGTCGTAGGACCGTTTTTTAGCGTAATCCGTTTCCGTTTCCGTTTTCTTCTTTTCAAAAGCGTAATAATCACTCATAATAAATAACGTTTATAATATTTTTGGCTTAAACACCATACCTCCTCGAGAACGAACTCGATTGTCGTCTTTACGTTTTTCCTAAAACGTATTGATTAATACTTACCGCGACTTTAGTGTTTGCTTGCTTTTTCCTAAAGGTAAGTAAAACGACTAAAAATACTACAATCACGTGCCCTCGAGTTGTTTTACGAAAAACGTTTTTATAAATTGTGAATCAACGTCACAAAACGAATCTAATAAAAATTGTTTCATCAAAAACGGAGTTCGAAAACGTAAATACGTAATCCTAAGGTTTCCGGTTTAGTCGTAAAGGACGTTAAAATAAAATCGTAAGTCCTAATCTTTTCTCGTAAATTTGTGAGTTTATGAACCAACACAAATTTAAAACTCCAAAATAATATTCATGGATAAATTTATTTTCTGAAATGTCGGACTGTCACCAAAGATGGTGTATGTAAACGTAAGCACGTAACGTTGAATCCTCCGGTTTAAACGTAGTCGATGCTACTTCAAGACGTAAATCCAAATTACTTCCCAAAAATAAGTGAGTTCATATGGTAACATTAAAATAATGTTTTTAAATAATATTCGAGAATAAAATATCAATCATAAATTGACGGATTGTCACAGATGCTTCGGGGAAGGGACTTGGCTTTGTTCTCATGCAACACGGGAAAGTGATCGCGTACGTTTCACGGCAGCTTAAGCTTTATGAGGAAAATTACCATACGCATGACTTGGAACTTATAGCAGTCGTGTTTGCATTGAAAATATGGAGGCACTACTTGTATGGAGAATCATGTGACATCTTCACGGACCACAAGAGCTTGAAGTACATCTTCACTCAACGTGAATTGAACATGAGACAGAGGAGATGGTTAGAGCTGTTGAAGGATGACATTAATCTGCAGTATCATCCCGGCAAGGCGAATGTAGTGGCAGATGCACTTAGCAGGAAGCCCGGAATGATAAACGACATTAAAATTGAGGAGGAAATTATAAGAGACTTAGAGCGACTAGACATTGAGATCATGGTACGTGGACAACACGGTTACTGGGCTAATCTTATAGTGGAACCTGAGTTACTCTCTAGGATCAAGGAAGCTCAGAAGGATGATGGTGAAATCTGGGCAATAATTTAGAACATAGAGAAGCAGACAGAATTTCGAGTAGACACAGACGGTATCTTATGGTAGGGCACGAGACTTTGTGTTCCTGATGATCAAGAACTCCGGGAAGCATTGTTAGCTGAGGCTCATAGCTCCCCATTCTCTATTCATCATGG
Organism: Glebionis coronaria; assembly: GCA_025667525.1. Classification (NCBI taxonomy): domain Eukaryota; kingdom Viridiplantae; phylum Streptophyta; class Magnoliopsida; order Asterales; family Asteraceae; genus Glebionis; species Glebionis coronaria. The sequence continues at coordinate 190,749,424 of CM046882.1, read as the reverse complement.
TTCGACCACGATGTACCATGACATCAAGCAATACTTTTGGTGGAGTGGTATGAAACAGGATGTTGCGACTTATGTCTCCAAATGTCTTACCTTCCAGCAGGTTAAGATCGAGCATCAACGATCTGGCGGTCTTCTACAACCGTTAGATATTCCGGAATGGAAGTGGGACAAGATCACCATGGATTTTGTTACCGATCTTCCGCAGACAAAGAGGAGGCATGATGCGATTTGGGTTATCGTTGATCGACTTACTAAGTCAGCTAATTTCTTACCGATCCGCAACGAAGATCTGGTCAGTAAACTCGCCGATACTTACAAGAAGGAGATCATGAGACTTCATGGTGCTCCGTCCAGCATCGTCTCAGACAGAGATCCTCGTTTCACTTCGCGATTTTGGAGGAGTCTACAGAAAGCTTGGGGTACAAAACTTAAGTTTAGCACGGCTTTTCATCCTCAAACAGACGGGCAATCAAAGCGAACGATTCAGACATTAGAAGACATGTTGAGGTCATGTGCGTTGGAATGGACGGGAGATTAGGACAATTACATCTGTCTGGTGGAGTTTGCATACAACAACAGTTGGCACGCAAGTATTAAGTGTGCTCCATTCGAAATGTTGTATGGCAGAAAGTGTCGCGCCCCAATCTGCTGGGATCAGGTTGGTGAGCGAACACTTGAAGGACCAGAAATGATAGAGTTCACCAACAAGAAGGTCGCAGTAGCTAAGCAGAAATTGCAAGAAGCACGGTCACGTTAGAAGAGTTATGCCGACAAGCATCGTAGGGACTTACATTTTAACTTAGGAGATCACGTCTTCCTTAAGGTATCGGAGGCACGTGGTGTTAGACGTTTTGGAATCAAAGGGAAGCCCAGTCCTTGATTCATCGGACCGTTTGATGTCAGTGAGCGGGTCAGTGAAGTATCTTATCGTTTAGCGTTACCTCTGCAGCTTTCTCATGTTCACGATATTTTCCATGTGTCCTTACTCAGAGGGTACAAGTATCATCCCCTTCACATGGTTCAGTATCCACTGGAACAGATTCGTGAAGACCTTACCTTCATAGAAGAACCCGAACGAGTTCTTGACAGACAAGAACGAGTCATGAGGAGGAAGACGATTCCATTCGTCAAAATCCTTTGGAGGGATCATACCGAGTGGGAAGACACTTAGGAAACAGAGGAGTCTATCCGGGCTTCTTACCCTCATTTCATATTTTGAATACGGGTATGTTCCTCTTTTCCAATTTACGTTATCTATAATTCGGGGACGAATTATTCCTTTTAAGGGGGAGAGTTGTAAAACCCGCATGCTTTTACCATGAACAGTACACATATAATCGTACGTACATGATTAAAACTTTCCTTATATAACATGTTTACGTTTCACGAATATTAAATACAAGTATTACGTGCGTGTTATTACACGATAAGTATTCAATACGTATTAAGACACGATAATTATTATCAACAATAATTATAATCACGAACTTGAAATCATGAACGTAAATAATCACGAGCGTATTATTATGTATTTACGTAATTACTATTACGACTACGTACAAGTACATATTATAACACGATCAATTAATAATAAAGTCACGTAAAAATGAGCACGAGAACACGTAACATTTTAGAACACAAAAAACGTTGGGTTTCCCCTTGTGGGCCCCACATACCCGCGGACACAAGGCAAAGGAAGGGCCAAGCCCACTTTTATTTTTTGCTAAATAGAAAAAAGGGAAACATAATATTCATTTATAGAGTTTTTCTAAAAAGTGCAAAACCCTAGCCTCCCTTTTTCTTCCCTTTGGCCGCCGGTTTTAACACCACAAGGAGAGGGTGTTTGTTGATCTTGGTTGATTAAATTCAAGTGTGGTGTTCGTGTTATTATCATCCAATTATTTCACGCATTGGTAATCCTATAACCTTTTCTTTTTAATTATTTTATAAGATCAAGAACACATGAAATCATGATAATTAAATAACAAGATTAAAAACATGATAGATAATCATGGGGGGTAATAAACATGGTGGTTTTGGGTGGTTTTGGTTCGGCCGACACACACAAACCGAGAGCCGAAGCTCTCGGTGTCTCACGTATGACCACAGCTGAGACCTTCGGGTCTCGGTGTTGTCTTTGTGGTTCGGCAGCAGGGTGAAACAAGGGACCCCGACGTGAGTCGGGGTGGCCTTGTGGTCTATTGGGGGTCTTGGAAAAAACAAACAAGCACCACCGGCCCAAGCCGGTGGCTAAATTGACCAAGCAGGGGGAACTCAAGCCGCAGCAACGGCTAGCCGAGAACCAAGGGAACCACCGGCTTAAGCCGGTGGCAATTTTACAAAAACAGTGGCAACCGGCCAAGCCGGTTCGCCACTGTTAAGGGGGTGTTTGTTTGGTCCGGTTCAAGGTTAAACACACGGGTCCGGTTCACGACTTAATTTTACAAGCCTAATTAATTTCTACAAGTTTATTTATTTACAAGATTAATTAAATTAATTTAACATGTTATATAATTAATTTAATTAAGACATGACTTAGGTTTATTATTATTATTAATAATACACGATTTTAACCTAAGTATTTAATCATGAAATTTAGACTAAAGTAATTAATTAATTATTAAAACATGACATATAATTAATTAATTCCATGACTTAGGTTATATTAATAATAAATATTAATACATGTTTTAACCTAAGTAGTTTATACACTTTAATTTAATTAAATCATGCTATATTTAATTAAATCTTATAACATATAGTTTATTTAATTTATATGTATTAATTAATAAACTATGCTATTAATCACATGACTTAGAATTAATCAGTAAAACTTAAGCTTATTTTATTAGCTTAATAATCCAGCTTATTTCTAAATATGGAAACTTTCTATTTTTAGAAACTTATCTATTTTAAGCAGCTAATCTATTTATAGAACTTTCTATTTTTAGAAACTTATCTATTTTAAGCCGTTAATCTATTTTTGGAAACTTTCTATTTTTGGAAACTTTCTATTTTAGAAAACCTGCTATTTTTAGAAAGTTACTTATTATTACACAACAAGTATAATAATACAAGAAATACAAGTAATATTTTATCAGAATATCAAGAATACATGATAAACACAGCATAACGTTTGAATCAGTAAAACAAGACATGAACATATAAAACAAGCTAAGACATGATATAAAACCAATTACGTAGACAGTAATCAGAACACTTATACACGTATATTATTTATGTAGCATTAGTGAGATCGAAGTAGGACTCTCTTTCGTTCGTCTTCTTCATTCACTGGACATAAGGTACGGATTCTCCGTCCTTTCAGTATGGACATTCTTCCTTATTAGGATTTCCCCGTATGCAGCCAACTGTTTTCCCAGCATATGATTTATATGTTTTGATTTGCTTATTTTTAATTAAATTCCTAAGCCATATACATGCATGACCAGTTTCACCTAGTTATGGAGGTACCATAACCATAACACTGGAGGCACCAGTGTTATGACTTCACCACGGCGGAGTGATAGCTCGTGGCGTCCCTTTCAGCTTTTGGCCATATTATTATACTATCATGTGGGAAGTATTGGTGCATCCTAGATTACATGTTTTAACAGATTATTCAGGTGAATGTGGTGTGTGTCTTGCATCCTTCACAAGGAGTTGATCCCTCCTATCCAAACTTGTATTAATTAGAGGCAACCCCTATATTGGCTAATGGTAAACATGTTAAACAGTTTTCATAAGATAAACATAAGGCTTTTAAAACTATAAAACCAGTTTTACTAAGTTATACCAGGTTTTCCAGGACTTAATCAATTCCGCTGCTATGTGTTGTATGTGCTTATATTATTCATGCTATGCTTGTATATCCGCGCACTGAGCGTTATGCTCAGCCGTTTTTCCTTTCATGTTCCCAAAACGGCAGGTACTCAAGGGCGCTCGTAGATTCTAAGCGTAGGTGCATATGGAGTGGAAGCTTACTAGCCTTCATTACTTTATGCATCTATTCATACATTTTGCGACTCATTTCCATGGATATTGTTTAGTCCTTTTTATTTACAGTACTTATGTTTGTGTGTGATGAGCTTTTACTTTGGGGTACCGATGTTTGTTTCCGGTATTTCCTTTATGGTCATGTAATGTTTAAGACATTTATCCTTGTATGATTTGATGACACGCCATAATCACGCGTGACATTCCATTTACCAAAATGGGGTGTTACACTAGGAGTCTAGGTATAACATAGTAGAAGTAGGTTCAAGTCCTAAGTCATTTTGGTTAAGTTTTAGGATCCTTGGTGAAAGTATAGTCATAATTAAATAAATGTATAATTTACTTTATTTAAAAAGTATGACACTAGTGAAAGTGTGTTAAAGTGGATAGTTGTAATGTTCAATAATAAAAAGCAGTTGATGTCATATCGTAGTATTGTTTTTGAGGTGAGGAAAAAAAATATATAAACATATTTTGAAGCTTAAAATAGTTCCTTGACAAGTGTTATTAATTGTGATCATGTGTTTAGATTTTTATAAATCAAATTGACCAATGCTTATCATCAAGTGTTTCAGGTGACTTAACAGTCCCAATATATGATTGTTTAAAGCCTTGTATGCTCATATGATGTAGTCATACAATTGTCCTTATGATTAAATACTCATAATCATAATAAAATGTCATGTGATCAAATGTTTCCATGTTCTAATGATTTAAGGGCCCGTTTGTTTGAGGTTTTTAGTCCATGGGATAAGTCCTAAAGTCAAGAAGTGTTGTTTGGTTAATTTTCATATCATTAAAAATTAGAACTTAATCACAAAAATCAGAGAACTATAAAACCCCACCCAAAATGTCTGATTACACTTTGGGATGTACTGACACCACCCCACTTGGCAACAATATTTTCTCGCCCTCATATTTTTTATCTCCCGTCAATATATTTTCCTCTAATAAACTGATTTGACTTATTATGTATACGTTTGACCATGATATTGCATTAATTGGAAAGTTAAAGTATACAGTACTTATGACAAACCAAACAATAAATTTAAGTTACAAAAAGTAACTCATAAACCACCCGCCTTTAAGCCTTAACCACAAAGTAAAACCCAGATAGAAAACAAACGGACCCTAAATGATGTATGCTCATGTATGATGCATATGATTGCTCAAGAGATTTCATGCAAAGGTGGTAATATATATAGATATCATGAGATGACGTGTACAATGATGTCATAGTCAAAACCTAAAATTTATAAGTTTTACACCCAATTGGAAACAAACTATGTGTGATGAATATAAATCTCACATTGACAATCACACTTGGGTACTTGTTCCTCGCCCACAAAATGTCAATATTGTTCGCTTCATGTGGTTATACAAACAAAAATATAATGCAGGCACATCATCCTTGCATGTGTTTGAATCTTCAGATGTAGTGGAATCAGTTAATATGACTTTGAGAGGAGATGTGGGAGGTGGTGACATATCATCATGATTGTTTTGATCCTCATCATCTTCTACCAGCTCATCATCTGTGAGAATTTCATCACCTGGCATTGACTCTGGTTCAGAGAAGTCTTCAATGAGATCCATGATGTCATCCTCTTGCTCTTGTACTGCTACATTTGGGATGGGCTTCTCTAGAGAGGTTATCCATGTGTCTTCTTCAGATGCAAGTATGGCCTCAATTTCCTTAGAGTTATCAGCAATAGATCGAACAACCAAAGTAGATGATTGTATATTCTGCAATTTGTTTTTGTTAGTAATAGGTGAATTAAAAGAAGGAGAATGGTCGCCAGTACATTGTCTCAGAGAGGCCGAGGATGATTATTCAGCCTCCCCAAAGGATAAATCCTTGGGATTCTTTTTAAGTGTGAATTAAGATATGGTTAGGATCGTCATTCGCTGCCCTTAGGAAGACTGAGGATGATTATTCAGCCCCCCCAAAAGGATAAATCCTTTGAGACTCTTTTGTTTGTGAATTGGATAAAGTTAATGATCGCCTATTACGCTGCCCCTAGGAAAGCTGAGGGTGATTATTCAGCCCCCCAAAGGATAAATCCTTTAGGACTATTTTAGTTGTGAAATTGATATTGGTTATGATCGCCTGTTACGATGCCCCTAGAAAAGATGAGGGTGATTATTCAGCTCCCCCTAAAAGTATAAAACTTTTGGGACTCTTTTTGATGAGGGAATTGTTAGCCTCAAAATATTGAGTCAAATAATAATGATCGGTCATAGGTTTATTATGTATCGTTTATTAGAACGTTGTAATAGGTAGTATAATAGTCGTGACAATACGGGCTTAATGGCTAGCTTAAAAGGCCTCTTTCAAGGTACTAAGCATTTATTCAAGCCCGGCCCAAACAATATAGTCCATAGAAAGCCCACATGTTGGCGGACTATATAAAGCCCTTCCTAGCATGTTAGGAAGGGTTAGCCATTTCATTTTCTTAATCTAATCCTCCCTAAGTTTCACACACTTCTCTCTACTTTCTCTCTCTAAAATTCATCTCTTTTCCATCTTATATCTTTAATCCATCATCATATAATATGGGACAAAAATTGGTATCAATCGCCACGGGGTAGATTGGTGATTGTTTTTGTTGTGTTCGTGAGTTTTTGATCTTCAAACCTCATGTCCCAAATTTTTTTGTTGTTTTTTTCGTGCTCTAAATCCTCATAGAAATCTCCTACATAGTTGTGGTAGGGATTTGGGATAGTTGTTTTGGTAAAAAAAAACGAAAATTTTAGGTCATTTGGCTTGATTTTGGCATAAAATCTCAAAAAACATCAATTATTGCGGAATACTTCTACTTATTGCAGAATATTTCAGTGAGAATTTTCGTAATAACTAGGGTTTAAACAGGTTATTGTGAAATCCCTCTCTTTGGGTTATTGCGGAAAGTTCAAAAGATATTGCGAAATCCCTCTCTTCGAGTTATTCGGAAAGTTCAATAGGTATTGTGAATTTCTTCATCTGTGGATATTGCGAAATCCCTTCATCTTGATTATTGCGAAAAGTTTCCTGATTATTGCGAAGTCTTGATTATTGTGAAGTCTTGATTATTGCGAAGTCTTCACGAGGTTATTGCGAGATCTTGTTAGTTGAATTATTGCGAGATCTTTTCCGCAATTTTACAAATATTCCGAGATTTTCAAAAAACATGATTTAGAAAATTTTTAAGTGTGTTATTTGGTCTTGGAATTTTTGGTTTCCTAAGAAGACATTATTAGGGGATTTCAACTACTTTTCTCTACAACATCAATCACTACAACATCTACTTAAGATCCATATTCATTTCAACATTCAGAGATTATCAAGATGGATTCTACTACAGAGTATCGTGTGACGAACAACAACATCATGGTGGCGGGTAACAAAGAGAGACAACCAATGCTCGTGACTGGTCGATATGCTCAATGGCAATCATGTTTTATTCGATAGCTTGATACAAGAACAAATGGTGATCTTCTCCGACGTTGCATCAAAGTAGGGCCCTATACTCTCACTACAATCACCATTCCTGCAACTCCAACAACCGACATGACGACAGGTGCCGATGAGCAGACAATTAAGGAAACATATGAGAATACTTCGAAAGAGAACCGTGCTTGGATTGATGCAGAGAAGGAAGCAATCTATCTGATTCTAAGTGGGATTGGGGATGATATTTACTCAACGGTTGATGTATGCTCTACTGCAAAATAAATGTGGTTTTCCATTGAACGCCTGCAACAAGGAGAATCACTAAAATAACAACATGTTAAAACCAACTTGTTTTGTAACTTTGGTAAGTTTACTTCATTGGATGGGGAATCAATTGATTCATATTATTCAAGATTCTATAAGATGATGAATGACATGACAAGAAACAACTTGGAAGTCTCCACCATGCAATTCAATGTGCAATTTCTACAGCAACTTCAACTAGAGTGGACACGATTTGTAACTTTGGTGAAACAACATAATAAGTTAGACGAGGTCAATTATCACACGGTCTTTGACATTTTGAAACAATTTCAGAATGAGGCAAATTAACTTCGAGCTGAACGGGTAGCAAAGAGTGCTAATCCACTTGCTTTGGTGTCTACCACTCTGTAGAAACTAGAAGGAGGGGTTTAATAGTTTCTAGTTAATTTTCAAAACATTTCGGTAAAACCCACTGAACGCGGTTTGTTAAACATACCCACGGTTCGTTATCGCTAAAGACGCGTGTCCATTTAAGGAACCGCCGACAAAGGACTTAGCCTTTTGTTACATGTTAAACTTTGACAATCCTTTGTATCCAATTCTCGATCAAGCTTGACTAGATATGAGATGTGTTTGATTGAAAGATAAATACAACAAGTAAGATAACACACAAACACATCAAATCAAGAGTACATCAAGCAATAGTCTAAACACTAAGCACACATGTACTAAGCATAATATTTTTCGCAACTAAGATGTTTAGACTAAGTGATGTATACTTGACCATAATCTAAATATGAAGCACACACGTACTAAGCCTTAACTTTTACGTAACTTAGATGTTTAGATTATGAGATGCACAGAACACACAACAACATATAAATGCATCAATAAGAGTAAAGACATAAATGTAAAGGAAAGTACCGACACGATGATTTATAGTGGTTCGGTAACGAAGCTCCTCTTCGCCCTACTCCACTCCTCGAGTACACCTTACTCGAGAGTTACTTCACTAGTCAACTAACTCCTTAAGGTAGAGAAACCATACACAACGTCGCTTATCCAATTTCCGACTCTAAGCTAAAAGTCGAGTCCTAATCTTAGGTAGGACCAATCTACACAACGTCGCCTACTTCACCATTTTCCGACACAAGGCTATATGTCGAGTCCTAATCTTAGGTAGGACCAATCTACACCCATCTACACCGATCTTCACACTAGTTATGTTTTATGGCCCAACATAACAAACCTTATGTTTTATGGCCTAACACATACACATATAGATCTAAGCACACAACACTTAGATCTATGACTCTAACACTATATCCAAGTATTAACAAACTTGGATCTACACAACTAACACCTAATCCAAGGATACCCATCACTTGGATCTTCTACCCTTGCAAACACATCCAAGTGAACCCAACACTTGGATCTTCTACATATACATAGTAGGAAAACAATGACTTGATCTAGAAAGAGAGATCTTCATCATGTTATGAACCCAACACTTCATGGTAATGAAAGTGTTCTTCTCTTTGTACTTGAGAGGATGAGAGGATTGAAGGAGAGTATCACATCTTAAACAAGATTAATCTAAACTAACTAATCAATGAGTTTAAAGATGTTTTTAAAGAAACTGTGCAAAAAGGGTTGAAAGAAAAGCTGATCCACTATTTATAGGGTAAGAGTGCAACGGTCAAAAACACCTGTAGTTCCTTATCAATAAGGAACCGCGGCCCGTGGTTCCTTATCAATAAGGAAACTCCTGCTTGGAGACCGTGCATTTTTGTCCTTTAGTGGGGATATGCCATATGGGATAGTTTATACCTTCAAAGGATATTCCTTTGGCATATGGAATATGCCAAATTCAAATTAAAGAATATTATTTGGAATATGCCTTAGGGAATATTCTTTGGAATATCCCAAATCAAATTTCCATTTTCTTTTTAATAAAACATTTTCTTAAAAATAAAGTTTATTGAAATCTTTTGTCACATTTGCTTAAATGTGAGTTTTAAGATAATATTAATCCTTGATCACTTAGTTAGGTTAATGACATGTTTATTCATACATTGAGTGATTCATGCCGAATGCGATCTTGGAGATGTCGAGAGAAGTATACAAATGTATTCTTGAGTGATTACGAGTACCTAACATTTTATGTAATGTATTGCGAATTATACGTTTGTCATCAACAAAACACAAAGAGATTATATCGACAAAACATCGTAATGTTTGCACTAACAATCTCCCCCTTTTTGATGATGATAAACAAGTAAACCGCAACGCATATTAAAATGTACAAGTTACTCGTTTACACTTACTTCTCCCCCTTTTGTCGAATCAAAAAAGTAGTCAACGTCTTTGAAGAAGAGAAGAATTGACGTCACGAGAGCTTGCATCCGAAAGGTAGTCTTTATTTGTAGAAGAGGAGGATCGACTTCGAGAGTACATGCATCCAAAAAGCTAATCATCCATTGTGGTTGTCGGTTGAGAAGCGAGAATCCAAACCGTAGACCCATCATCTAAAGATATTGAGCTTGCGTCATCCTAGTGAAGTCTTCAATCAACATAGGTTAACGAACTCCATGCATAATAAAATGCTTATCTTTGAGATTCCGAAATTCATTATTTGCAAGAAGTTCGATGAATGCAATTTAAGTGAGTCAACGATCGCAAATGTAATGACTAAAAATCTTGTAAATGCTCCCCCTTGATATGAGCTCCCCCTTTCTTGAGGCGCCAATGAAGCAAGGATAGTGACAATCTACAAAAAAGGGTTAGAAAAGTCTACAACAAAGTTAGTGGACAAGAGCATATATGTATAGCAATGTCACCCAAGTGGAATTAGCTTTAAACATCTTGAGTACATAGAGAGGGACTCAAGAGAAAGCTAAAACAAACTTAACTTTTAGAAGTGTCAAAAATACAACAAGTTAAGAAAAATAAGAGGGCTATTAGATAGAAAAGAGAACCCAACTTATTTTGGTGACACCAAAAAAAATATATAAAGAGGACTAAGATAGAAAAGAGATGTCCAATTTATAAGAAAAAATATTATCGAGAGAACATACTCCACTTTAATATATTGGCACGAATACCAAACTAAAGAGAGTATGACAAGGACAATAAAACAATTCCGCATAGTCGAAAAGAGAGGAGGAATGACTATGAGGAAACGCGAAAACGAGGACGATATACAAGTCGTTTGCACAAACAATGACAAGCATTGGAGAAATAAGTGCGCACACGATGCTATCAATCCAAAGACAAGTCGAATGAGAGGATCTTGACAAGATCAATTCACAATTGTTGGAATAGAGGTAGAGAAGAAACATCCATACCAATTGAAATGATAATATGTCAAAGGGTAAAAAGCATAGAATTTTTGGAATCACCCAAGAAAATTCAAAATTTAACCAAAATCCTCTCAAAAGGTTAAAAACTTAGAATTGTTGGAATCACCCAATCTAATTGTAAACTTTAACCACAATCAACTCTCAACAATTAGAAAGACAAAAAATCTCAACTCAAAGACATTTTTTACCTTAAAAATAATTGCTTTAGAAATCTCCAAAAGCTTTAAGTCGGGAATCAAGGTACAAAAATAAAGAAAAACCAAAAGCAAGGATAAATCGACGCTTAAGAAAAATACTAGATATAAGACATTATAGCCAAGGATGCTTATGAATGTCGACACCAAATAGATGATGTTTAGCATACGATAAACTACATGCTCAATGTTTCGTAGCTCTTCTCAATCATTGTGAATGTTCAAAGAACAATTACATGACGAGGAAAGGGTGAGGATCGACTTGACTTAGTTTAGAAAGGATAAAAGAGAGAGACTCAACTTAGAGAGACATGATTAAAATAAATCAAAACAGACTCAACAAAGAAGTTAAGGATAACTTCAAAAAATAATTCAAGAATACTATACCTTATTAGGTGATAGTGAAGTCTTGAAGAAAAACGAGTGAAGAAACCCAAAAGAAAATAAAAGAAGGAATCTTCAAGAAAACTCGTCAAAGATAGAGATAGACCAAAAACGAACAAAGGGACTCACTGGCCGCGGTTCATTAAATAGGTCCGCGGTTCATTATAAATAATGAGCTGCTAGGTTATTTGAGGAAACGTGAACAATGGGTGTCCAAAAACGATTTCGACTCAAAAGAAAATCACCAGGTCAAACAATTTAACATAAGTTGCTAAATGGATTCAAAGTCAATGCTTCAGATATGACTTTTAACAATTACAATTGCAAGTTAAAATTACTTGAATATTTTCAAAGAAATATTTAAGTTGTCAATCTTACTAGGAGAGGAATTAGATTTAAATCTAACATTCCTTGACAACCGAGTGAGAAAATAAAGAAGAAAAGAAAGATCAGAAGGACAAAGAGATCCAAGACCCAAATACAAATCATGTTTAAAAACATGAAAAGGAATACAAGAGAATAAAGATCATACAAAGATGTATGAGACACAAGCCTAAAACTTAAGCATACTTTTAATCTTAGTTACACTAGAATTCTAAGATTTGCTTAAATTGGATGTCTTAGCAATAAGCAATCCACATGCTTAAATGAAAGACAAGGTGGTGGCAAAATTTGGTGGAGAAGGCTTGGTGATAATCTTGTAATTCAACTCATCATAGATATAAGACATGACAAGATGTTGATATTGACAACAATGACAATATGTTCCATGATGCATGACATAATCATGTGATGGAGTAAGAACACAAAAGGGAAGTGGTGGAAAAAGAGAGTTTCCAAAATCAATATCCTTAGAAGGAGAAAAGATTTAATTTGGTGTGTTCTTTGGTGAATTTGGATCGAAAGAGATCTGAGAAAAAAATGGATAATCAAGGCTTTCATTTGTGAAAAATACATTTTGCTTTGGTGTGAAAGAGATTTCAAAATGCTTTGGGTTAAGAAGTGAAAGCACAAGATATTTTGGGAGTGACCAAAGGTTTGAAACAAGGATTCCAAAGGGTGATGGAATAATTGGGAAATTTTTGAAAACCCTTTTTTATAGGTGTCTTCCCGCGGTTCCTTTTCTCCACCGGCGGTTCCATATCGATATGGAGCTGCGTCTCTATAAAGAACCACCCACAGAGGCTATGTTTTGGAGGATAAGGGAATTTTTCCAATTGAGCAAATCCTAATGTTCTAGTCTAACTTATCATAAAGTTATGCTAAAGAGCAATAAAAACTAGAACACACAGAAAGGAAAAAACACATAGATTCAATTAGCACGTAGGAAGAAGGCTAAGAAAAACCTAATGGCTATAAAAGAGAAAGACTCCTAATGACATACAAAGTTCATCAAAGTAAACTATCATTAGTCATATTAAGGAAGAGCCATTTAGCCAATTTAGAGAATGAGTATGAGACAGTCACTAGAGGTTCTCAATTAAGGCTAAGCACGGCCGTTTTTATGAGTTATAAAATAACCCATCTTCCCACATGGAATTACTTTAACCGTTAGGTCAAATTACGATTTAGGTGCATAAATTCTCTAGTAGTCATTCTCAAGTTAGACAAAATGTAATTCCTACATTTTTCTAATAAAGTGTAGCAAGGATGAAAGTGTATGACGATACAATGCACAACCTAATGAGGGTAAAGAATGCACCATTGCATATCTTGTCAAACAAGTCTAGTTAAGGTTATTTACCTTAGTAGAACTTGAGGCCAAACACTTTGAAGTGTATAAACAACGTTTACACAAAACAAAGGAACACTCTTGATTGGTCTTTCGGAGATGACACAATTACAAAACGCATTGCAATGTAAATTACTTGAGTATTTTGGATGAAACATCCAAGTTGTCAAACTGACTCTATTCTGCAATATAAGCAATTATTAAACAAAATATGTCTAATAATTTGAACAAGTAGATTGAATATACCATCATCAACACAAGTGTGAGTTATGATCCGATGTATATTATTAATAAACCACATTTATGTCTACACTAAAAAACATGTCAATTAGATTCGATAATGATACCAATCATTGTTTGAATAATGAATTGATATTTAATCGAAATCTTTCTTGATTCCCACAAACACTTATTTAAGAGAAAATAGCTAAGATTTTCAAAGGGTGTTTCATGTTTTATAGTGAGACATTAATCTACTTGAAGTAATAACACAATGATCGAGTAAGACGACCCACATCATTAGATTTGATAAGCTCCCAAAGCTTTCAAACCTAAAAGTGTTAAAGAACATGCCAAGGTGTACAAAATGTTTATGTAACAATTGTAAACCAAGAGATGTTAATACTATATAATATGCACACATAAGTAGACAACTAAGTAACACTAATACTAATAGTAATGATCACTTAAGAATTTCCGAAGACAAAATAAAAAACAAAAAAGCATTCGTCTTTGTTTTGAGTGTTAGATACACCAAAGTATACATAGCTTGATCTTATTTGAAAGTAGTTTTCGACCCATTTCAAAATTTAATTAAGTTCAACACTTTATAAATATATCAATTTAAGAATATATATCAACAAGAGATGTCCAACTTAATATAAAAGAGTAAAACACAAATTTTACGACAAACCGAGACTCAATACTTTGGACAAAGTATAGAACTTAGAAAACATCCAAAATTTAAATTTTGAATAAAGGTTTGGAATCATTTTTAATCGAAAGTAAATTCAATTACGCTCGAAATGACAGGTGGCACGACTTCTACAGACTTACGGTTGATTTTATATGATTTTTCAAAGTTTACAAAAATTTGTGTCGGATTGACTGTGGTTCCTTATTGATAAGGAACCGCGGAGAACAATTAAAGAACCGCGGCCAGAGGACAAAAATTGGGTTTTTGACCAAATCATTTGGTAACTTTTTGGAAGGACTTAGGAGTTTAAAAAATCATCATAGACACATAGAACTCGTATTTTAGAGTTAATTATGACACAAAAGATTTGTATACTTCCAAACATGAAAAGATTTAATTCAAGCTATTATACAACATTTATTTAACACCAAAACTTGTACGAATGAAAAAACAAAACACATTTCATAAGTAATCACTCTTCATGAACAATTTGATACAAAGATCGTCTCTATTTTTAAAAACCATTTTGATTTTTAAAAACCGCAAAGATCGATCCAAGCTTTAAAGTAAAATATACTTTAAAGATCTTGAATAACCACGATGTGATACCAATTGTAGAAACTAGAAAGGGGGTTGAATAGTTTCTAGTTAATTTTCAAAACATTTCGGTAAAACCCACTGACCGCGGTTCGTTAAACATACCCGCGGTTCGTTATCGCTAAAGAACCGCATGTCCATTTAAGGAACCGCCGACAGTGGACTTAACCTTTTGTTACATTTTAAACTTTGACAATCCTTTGTATCCAATTCTCGATCAAGCTTGACTAGATATGATATGTGTTT
Source organism: Glebionis coronaria (assembly GCA_025667525.1). Classification (NCBI taxonomy): domain Eukaryota; kingdom Viridiplantae; phylum Streptophyta; class Magnoliopsida; order Asterales; family Asteraceae; genus Glebionis; species Glebionis coronaria. The sequence continues at coordinate 190,734,300 of CM046882.1, read as the reverse complement.
GATTGAAAGATAAATACAAGTAAGAGAACACACAAACACATCAAATCTAGAGTACATCAAGCAATAGTCTAAACACTAAGTACACACGTACTAAGTATAAGCTTTTCCGCAACTAAGATGTTTAGACTAAGTGATGTATACTTGACCATAATCTAAGCATGAAGCACACACATACTAAGCCTTAACTTTTATGCAACATAGATGTTTAGATTATGAGATGAACACAACACACAACAGCATATAAATGCATCAATAAGAGTAAAGACATAAATGTAAAGGAAAGTACCGACACGATGATTTATAGTGGTTCGGTCACGAAGCTCCTCTTCGCCCTACTCCACTCCTCGAGTACACCTTACTCGAGAGTTACTTCACTAGTCAACAAACTCCTTAAGGTGGAGAAACCATACACAACGTCGCTTATCCAATAGTCGACTCTAAGTTAAAAGTCGAGTCCTAATCTTAGGTAGGACCAATCTACACAATGTCGCCTACTTCCCCATTTTCCGACACAAGGCTATATGTTGACTCCTAATCTTTGGTAGGACCAATCTACACCCATCTACACCGTTCTTCACACTAGTTATGTTTTATGGCCAACATAACAAACCTTGTGTTTTATGGCCTAAACACATAAACCATATAGATCTAAGCACACAACACTTAGATCTATGACTCTAACACTATATCCAAGTATTAACAAACTTGGATCTACACAACTAACACCTAATCCAAGGATACCCATCACTTGGATCTTCTACCCTTGCAAACACATCCAAGTGAACCCAACACTTGGATCTTCTACATATACATAGTAGGAAAACAATGACTTGATCTAGAAGGAGAGATCTTCATCATGTTATGAACCCAACACTTCATGGTAATGAAAGTCTTCTTTTCTTTGCACTTGAGAGGATGAGAGGATTGAAGGAGAGAATCACATCTTAAACAAGATTAATCTAAACTAACTAATCAAGGAGTTTAAAGATGTTTTTAAAGAAACTGTGCAAAAAGGGTTGAAAGAAAAGCTGGAAATGATCCACTATTTATAGGGTAAGAGTGCAACGATCAAAAACACCCGCGGTTCCTTATCAATAAGGAACCACGGCCCATGGTTCCTTATCAATAAGGAACCTCCTGCTTGGAGACCGTGCATTTTTGTCCTTTAGTGGGGATATGCCATCTGGGGTAGTTTATACCTTCAAAGGATATTCCTTTGGCACATGGAATATGCCAAATTCAAATTAAAGAATATTCTTTGGAATATGCCTTAGGGAATATTCTTTATAATATTCCAAATTCAAATTTCCATTTTCTTTTTAATAAAACATTTTCTTAAAAATAAAGTTTATTAAAATCTTTTGTCACATTTGATTAAATGTGAGTTTTAAGAAAATATTAATCCTTGATCACTTAGTTAGGTTAATGACATGTTTATTCATACCTTGAGTGATTCATGCGAAATGCGATCTTGGAGATGTCGAGAGAAGTATACAAATATATTCTTGAGTGATTACGAGTACCTTAACATTTTATATAATGTATTGTGAATTATACGTTTGTCATCAACAAAACACAAAGAGATTATATCGACAAAACATCGTATGTTTGCACTAACACACTCAACACGTCCAAGATCATCGCTCTCGTGTTCCAAAGTCATACTCCACTCAATCATCCTCACCAAGATACTCCACTTCATTCAAGTCTTCAGCTCCCACAAGATCACGAGGAAAAGAACCAAGAGCACCATCACCATCATCTGAGCCAGCATCTGAAGAGGACAGTGATGAAGAAGAAGTTTAGAAGGATAGGGAGATGAACCAACAAATTGCTTTCATTATGAAGACCTACAAGAAAATATTCAAACCCACCAACAACAATCTTTGAACATCATCTACCACAAGGAACCGATATGTTGAGAGTCCTCCAAGGTATGACACACGTCGACGTGATGAAAGTCCTCTTAGGTACGATCGACGTAATCCAACACATGTTGAGGGTTCTGCATGGTATGATCGACAAACTGCTAAGTATGATACTCAGAGGATTGCTACTGTTGCTGGGAATAGGGAAACTGTTGGAACTCAAGTGGTTCAGCAAAGTGGGATTCAGTGGTTTAATTGCCAAGGTTATAGTCATATGGAAAAGGAATGCAGAAAGCCGAAATGGGTTAGGGACTCTGGTTATCATAAGGAAAAGATTCTGCTTGCAAGAAGATGGAAGCTGGGGTTAAATTGTCGGCTGAGGAAGGAACAATGCTTGATGACACTGATGATGAAGCCTCCGACCAAGATCTTGAAGCACATTACTCGTACATGGCAAAGGTTGAAGAGGTTCTCAAATTCATTGAAGATGACAATGGTCCTATCTTTGCTACTGAGCCAATCGATAAGGTACATACTAAAGAGGAATATAATATGTTTGGTAATATTCATGAGCATCATGAGCTACCCACAACCATTACTGACACATGTATGATGGAAACGGTTAATAGCAATACTACACCCGATTCATCTAACATGTGCAATAGTGAGTATGAGGATGATCAACATGAAAATGAGTATGGTGATGATGAGGAGCGTATTGCGCTTGCTAATTTAATTGTTTCTTTACAAAAAGATGTCAAAGAAACTAGAAAGAGTCAAAAGCAGTTAAAGAAGGCAAACGCTACACTCACTTAAAGTTTTGAAGAAAGCAAAGCGGCAGTTATAAAATCTAGTGAGCTTCTTTCAAGCTGCAGAGCTGAGCTTATTCAAAAAGACAAAGAGCTTGCAAGGTATAAAGGGGGTGTCATTACTATTGTAAAGGATGTTTTTGAAACTAAATACAACGAAACTCTTAAGCTTTTAGAACAAGAGAAACGTAATTATAACACCTCTTTAAGTACTGAACGACACAAAACGTATCTTGCTACCACAAAAGTGAATGAGCTAACTCAAAATATTGGTTTTCTTCAAGTGGATAAAACTAAACTAGTCACTGCGAAAACGGAAGCGGTTGCAAACTTGCAAAAAGATTTCAAATCTAAAAAAGCTAAAGACATTGACAAAGTCGTGGAACTTGAAGTTCAAATTGATTTTTATAAGAAAATTATTTATAAAACAAATAAATCTATTCAAACCATGAGAATATTGGCACCTCGTTCGTTTTTCAAGGGTAAAGCTTGTTTTGCTAGTCTTAAGTACCTCGAGCAAGCTAAATCTAAGAACCCGCGCCTATATCTTGAGGAGTCCCAATGGACTGACCTTGATTGTCTTCTAGTTAGGCCCGATAGTGAGTTAGGCCCGATAGTGATTAATCACTAACTTTTGAAGAAGAGAGTAGATCACCAGTAACTAAAGAGTTTGTGAAACCATATAACTATGCTTATGAAAATAATCTTTATGAAATTTTCAAACACAAAAATAGAATTCTCGTGAGCAAATATTTTTCGAATGTGCACAAATAAGAATTAAATGGAGACAAGTTTTTGCCACTGAGAAAACTAATGTTTCAAATATATTGGGTACTTGCCGCATTAAGCTTCTATAAGCAAGAGTAAGCAAGCACTTAGTATTCTTAAGAGCAACATTGAAAATTTCAAAAAGGTTGTTGATGATGACTGGAAAAAACATGAACTTTTGAAAGGCGATAAATAAATTCCTCACGATATAACTGTGCTTGTGAAAACTATTTTGATTCCGCTTGCGTAAAGAACAAAGAAAGATGCTTTGGAATTTGAAACATTAATAGAGCAAGAAATGTTTTACGATTTGAAATATGTGGAATCTCTTGAAAAAGAAATTGACGACCATCAACCTGAAAGAGACGAGTTTTCTATAGCATATGATCTACTCTTGCAAGAATGCCTCTCAAAAGATATTATGTGTGTTTATGTTACATATTGTGCTGATATTGATGAATATTCTGATGTTGCATGCAAATATCTTGATAAAGTCAAAGAGTGTGAACGTCTTGAAACTGAGCTTTCGAATAAAGTTAACCAAAAAGAGTTTTCGTTAACTCAATATTATCTTAAAAACATTGTCATACACTTGAACTTGCTTTGCAAAACAAAGTTGGCAGTTTTTCAAATGCTACACCATTGGAAGTAAATTTATTTGAGTCATGTCGATTAGTAAATGAAAAAAGTCTTGATATTGCGGATTTGAAAGCTCAATTATGAGAAAAAGATATTGCATTTGAATAGTTGAAGAAACTCATTGCTAATATGGGTGGGAAAATTGTGGAACCTAGAATTAAGAAACTTGTTGTGAGACAACCCAATGCGATAAAATGAATAAATCCTCTGTCTTGGGAAAACCATCTGTTTTTTCAAATTCTTCATTTGCAACATCTGGGTTTGCCCCCAAGACGGATGGGAAGGATAGGTTACCACATATTCGTCCCAAAACGGTTATTCAAACACAAAGCACAAATGTGAACAAACCAGGGATGTATAGATTGGCCACTAAATCCACACAAAACAAAGATAGTCAATCGCCTCAGATTTCTAGAAACACTAATAGACGTGTGTCTTTTACTACAGGAGTAGTCCCCACTGCTAGTGTTAATCGGCCTAAGATTAAGCGCACTTAACTGAATGAAAAGGTCTGGTAAAACAAGAGCCAAGGGAAGATGAAGAAAGTAGAAGACCACCCTAGGAATTTGAATGTTTCTAAGAATAAAACGTTTGTAACGCATGTAATGACGATTTGAATGATTCAACTGCTTTGAATGCTTTAATGTTAAGTTTGTTTGTGTGAAATGTGGAAAATGTGTTAATGCTGATCATTCAGTGTGTGCTATGAATAATGTCAAAGGCATAGATTCTAGAACTAAGAAGCAAGTTGCGATGCCTATTAGTGCTAGTTAACCCAAACTCAAAGTGAACCCTTCTGGTGCAACCCCTCCCCCTAAGAAAAGTAAGTCATCAGACTCCACTACTAAGAACACTAGAAGCCGAATTAGGGAGTTATATGAGTCTGCTAGCAAGTCTTGGAAATGGTGGTTTGCTAATAAATGTCCTCTAGGATGTAAATGGATGCCTAAGGTTAGGACAGAAAATGTGACTACGAGTGTCAGCATGCCTTTATGTGTTGAAACTAGGGACACTAATGATTCAGATATCACAACTAACACGGAATCCAATTTATAAAATGCTCCATCGTGTCCTAATTCTTCTGCAGGTGATCAAAATAATTCTCTTCATACTGGACTTCGGGTGCACCAAGCACATGACAGGGAATCTCAAGCTTCTAATTAACTTCGTGGAGAAGTTCCTGGGTACGGTCCGATTCGAAAAAGATCAAATTGCACCGATCCTAGGATATGGAGATTTGGTTCAGGGGAATATCACGATCAAAAGGGTATACTACGTCGAAGGGCTCAATCATAATCTTTTCTCGGTTGGTCAATTCTATGATGCAGATTTGGAGGTTGCTTTCAGAAAGAAGACATGTTTTGTTCATGATTATGATGGGAATGATTTACTCACTGGTTCACGAGGTACAGATCTTTACATAATCTCACTTCAAGACACAATTTCTACAACTCTAGTTTACTTCATGGCTAAAGCTTTAACGACTCAGGCATGGTTATTGCATCAACGTCTATCTCATCTCAATTTTGATACCATCAACTTGCTTTCCAAGAAAGATATTGTGAGAGGCCTTCCAAGCATGAAATTCATCAAAGATCATCTTTGTTCTTCTTGTGAGCTTTGTAAAGCTAAACGAAGTAGTTTCAAGACAAAGACAACACCAAGCTTTAAAGGACGGTTAGATCTTCTTCATATGTATTTGTGTGGTCCTATGCGTGTTCAAAATATCGATGGGAAGAAATACATTCTGGTTATTGTCGATGACTACTCACGGTACAAGTGGACTTTCTTCTTGAGATCCAAGGATGAAACACCCGAAGTTCTCATCAACTTCATTAAGCAGATACAACGTGGTCTTCAAGCTTAAGTAAAAGTGGTACGTACTGACAGAGGCACATAATTCTTGAATTCAACTCTAAAGAATTATTTTGAAGCCGAAGGGATTGAACACGAAACATCTATTTCTAGAACACCTGAACAAAACGGCGTTGTTAAAAGACAAAACCGTACTTTAGTTGAGGCTGCTCGAACATTATTATCCGCTTCAAAACTACCACTATTCTTTTGGGTCGAAGCCGTGTCAACCGCATGCTACACACAAAATCGTTCCTTAATTATTACAAGACACGAAAAGACACCATATCACATAATTCATGATAGAAAACCTTCACTCAAACACCTTCACGTTTTTTGATGTACTTGTTACATAATACGAGATGGTGAAAATTTGGATAAGATGAAAGAGAAAGGCGATGCATGTATTCTAGTGGGATATGCAACTCAGTCTAAGGGATATAGAGTTTACAACAATAGAATAAATTGATAGTCGAGACTATTCATATCAGATTTGATGAATTACAAGAAATAGCACTTGAACAAAACAGTTTAAGTCCCGATCCGAAACGACAAAAGACTTATGTGCACAACCGTACGGAACTCGACACTCAATACCACAACAATGAACCGTCAAGTTCAAAGTTAGTTCAAGGAAATGTTCCAAGAGCATAATGACAGTCGAAACGACAATTGAAGAGTTGTAAATGTTATATGGACCAATGTTTGATGAATATTTCACGGGGGAGAAACATGTTGTATCAAAGTCTTCCGTTGTCCCTCATGATAAGAATGATGATACCGATCATCGTCAACAAGAGGATACAACTTCATCTACTTCAACACGGGTTGCTGCAGATTTACCTCCTCAGAATATCACTTCAACAATCGATCCTACAACAACTACAACTACTGTCATTGCTCCAGAGAACACAAATCAAGTAGATAATGCATTATCTGACGATGACGATTTTTACAATCCATTCGGTACAATGGTTCATGAAACTTGAGAGTCTTCTACTCACCATGTTGATCAGTCAAATATGCATACGTTCTATCAACGACGTCCGTCAACACATAATTGGACCCAAGATCATCCTTTGGTTCAAGTAATTGGAAACCTTCACAACCTGTTCGTAAAAGACGACAATTAGAAACTGATACAACGAGTTTTTCTTTGTTGAAAAGTTCGATTCTCGGAATCCTTTCGAATTGATCTCAGTTTAAAGTGGAAGGTTTTGTTCTTGGTAACAAAAAGTGGGTTTGGTTTTCTAATCTACTAAACAGGGAAACAATCAACAATTAAAAAGTAACACTTGAATTAAATCAGGAAAATACCCTTACTGAAAAATATCCCACTCGGAAAAATAGTCCTATGCGGAATGATGCTCAATTCGGAATGTGGAGATCTATGCGGAAAAACTGATCTTATGCGGAATAAATTCACTATTCGGAAAAATGAACTCCTATTAGGAAAAATGAACTCCTATTCGGAAAAACATGTGCTATGCGGAAAAATTGTTCTATTCGGAAAAGAATGACCTATGCGGAAAATAGACCCTATGCGGAAAAATGAATTCCTATTCGGAAAAACTGCTCTATTCGGAATATATCAAATATTCCGAGTAAGGAAATGGAAGATTCTGCTATGCGGAATAAATTATTCCGAGTAAAGGAAAAGTGAAAAGACCTATTCGGAATATCCAAAATTCCGAATAAGGCCAACAGAAACTTGTCTATTCGAAAAATCAAGGACTGAAGAACATTAACAGTGCAGGCAATTCGTTTTAAAATCAAATCAAACCAAATACTCAAAAAGGGTTTTGCCAAATTAACCAATAATCATTTAAACAACATAAGCAACAAATCCCAACAAGAAAAACACTAAATCAACAACTTTTTAGAATCAAAACTCAATCAAATAAAAACTTAAGAACTTGCAATAAAAAGATGATGAAGAACAAGATGAATAGGAAGATTTGATTGAAAGATTAATGTAAAAGTTAACAATAGTAATGATTAAAACTTACAAGATTGAAGGAAAAATTAAAAATCACCAAACACCCTAATGGTGTTGGTGATGGAACGAACCAAAGAGAAAACTGGGGAAAGAAAAATAAAAGCTAACTCCCTAAAAATATGAAGGAAGAAACTATATATAGTCCTAGTGGTTTGTTGGTGAGTGGGCTTTCTCCCTTTCTTCTTGTCTTCTCGTCTTTTCAGAAAAGTTGACGTTTTCGATTCTGATTCGGGATTTGTCGTCGATTAAATTCAACTCGTCTTTTAATTTCTTCGTTAAATAGACTTGAGTTTCTTCGACATATGTAAATCTTCCATCTTTGATCCTTTTCTTCGATAAATCTTCAAATAGGCCCATTGACTTCAAATCTTTTGCATCTCTTGGACAATAGACTTCGTCTTTAGTCTTTTTCCTTGATAAAACCCATGCAATCCCATGTTTTCTTTAATATTCATCCGGTTAGCTCTGAAAACACAATAAACACAAAAACCACGCATAATTCCAAACAAATGATATTAAATACGTGTTTTGGTCTTGTTTTTAGCCAGAATTAAGTGGTAAAAGGATGGGTGTTTACACACCTATCAAATCCCCTACACTTAACCATTGTCATGCCCTCATGCAATGCTTAGTGATAAAGCAATTTTACACTTTTCTCATAATTAATCAATCAACCTTGGCCTTATTCAAATACTACTAAATAAAAATTAAAGTACTAAGAGGAATTAAAACTTTAAAATAACCGAAAGGATGGAAATAACTTGCAAAGAAATCAATGACTTACATTAGGGCTTTGGTGCTGCGAAGATTTATCACCCTCAAGTTTCACATTCCCCAAACTAAGCTTAAAAACGAGATCATTGTTATCATAAGTTAGCAATTCAAACACTTACACACATGGCTTAATTAAATGCTTAAACTCCCTTATTCCTAGGTGTATCTCTTATATTTTATTTTTGTCTTAGAATGATCATGAAGATGCATTTTTGGACTTATTTCGATAGTTTATTTAGGCTGAAAGCAAAGTGGGACGATTTGATCAATAGTTAGCTAAAGGACAAAATCTCTTAAAACTGCTTCTCGGGATATCAAAAAGTTCATATCTTGGCATAACTCGGTTCACGATTTGAGACCTTTCTCGGGCCGATATTTGGCATGTACTTCATACTTCATATCTTCGAGAGACGTTCTTGAGATAATGGTCTTCTCATCGTAATAGAGTTTCTTCACTTGGAGACTTTTGAGGGGTACTCCAACTTTGTAGACCACGACTTCATGATTATTTCTTCAATCTCTAATTGGGATTTTGAGATACAACGATCCGCCTCCTTTTCGGACTTGGATCTATTTATCCTCATACCTTGTTAGGGTCTTTTCGGATAGACTTCTCCATGATCTTTATGGGAGTTGATTGCTTTTCGTCGTGAGTCTTGATCCTTCATATTGATTTTGGGAATAATGCTTTTCACATCACTTTGGATCTTTAGCAATAAAATTGAATCCTCATGCCTTGTTAGGGCCTTTTCGGACTCGCCAATCTTCGCGCCCCGCTTCATAAGTTATACCTTGGCTATGAACTCTTATCATTACCGAGCAACTTTTAAACGATCTTGGGCTAGAAGCTAAGTAACCTTTCAAATCGTACGACCTTACTTATTGCAGATAAATTATTAGCAAGTGATGGGAGAATAGGCAAATAATTACACCAAGTGAGCTTGTGCAAGAATACCGACTTATAATTGACTCTATCATTTCTCGTCCTCCACAATTTAAAATCTCAAGTAATGAGACTCGTGGACACTTAGCCAAATAAACCAATTAAGGTCTACATGGTTAAGGATACTAGCTAGAATAAACTTGGATAAGTCTATTCGGGTTGAGTCAAAATAAACGCAACGGGCCTAATATGTCAAAGATTTCTAAACCAGCTACACCACTTTATTAATATTTTTGACTTTGTTGCGGGATATATACATATGAAAGCAACGCTAAAAATTTAAAAATTACGACTAAATGGCCCAAAGTTAATAAAAAATTTGAAAAATGTTGAAAAATAGGATTTGCCGGTTAAATGAAGGCATTTTCATGGGAAAGTCCACTTAAAACTTCGATAGAAGTCCCCCTACACTTAAGATAAACATTGTCCTCAATGTTTAAGCATGTGGGAAAAGTCTCCCCTACACTTATGACATTGTGCACGTTGGTTAACTCGAGTTAAGGAAGAGACGACTAAAGTGATCAATTTCGAATGTGAGTATGAAGACAATTGAATCACGATAGTAGAGAGATAGAACCGGATTTCGGATTACACGGGAGCACGATTCTTCAGAGATTTCCAAGATTGCAGTTATCCCTGTAATCACATCACCACACAAACACAAACGACCAAAATAGGTCCTCCCCTACACTTAGGAGGTTAAACATAAAAGGATAGATACTCGGGCTGCCTCCCGAGGAGCGCTTGTTTTTGATAACCGAGTCACGAGCCTGACTCGACCCAAAATTAGTTCATGGGGAACGTGGTGAGGGATGGAATCACCTCCTGAGAGGTGTCCTCACCAAAGTACAATTTCACTCGTTGGCCATTCACCTTAAAATTAGGTCCATTAGGTTGAGCGAGCTCGAGAGTACCACATGGAAAAATTTGGGCGATGGTGAATGGGCCGGACCAACGAGATTTGAGCTTGCCCGAAAAGATTTTCAACCGAGAGTTAAAAAGTAAGACTTTGTCTCCAACATGGAACTCTCGGTTTTTGATCTTGGAGTCGTGAATGAGCTTAGTTCTTTCCTTATAGATCAAAGAATTTTCATAAGCCTCATTCCGAAGTTCATTCAGCTCATTGAGTTGGATCTTGCGTAGGTCACCGGCTTTGTTAATATCAAAATTAGCCCACTTCAAGGCCCAATAAGCCTTGTGCTCCAAATCAATGGGGAGGTGGCACGCTTTCCCGTACACAAGACGATATGGTGTACAACCAATCGGAGTCTTGTATGCAGTACGAAAAGCCCACAAAGCATCATCAAGTTTATCAGCCCATGAGGCACGATGCTCTCCCACAGTTTTTTCCAGAATTCGCTTTAGTCCTCGGTTGGATATTTCAGCCTGGCCATTAGTTTGTGGGTGGTAGGCTGTGGAAAAACGATGATTTACACCGTACTTAGCCATAACTCTTGCGAATTGGTCATTGCAGAAATGAGTCCCACGATCACTAATAATGGCACGAGGCACACCGAATCTAGCAAATAGAGCTTTCAAAAAGTTACAAACCACCCTTGCGTCATTAGTGGGTAAAGCTTTGGCTTCAACCCATTTGGAGACGTAGTCAACGGCTACAAGGATGTATTTGTTTCCTTTAGAAGAAGGGAATGGCCCCATAAAGTCGATACCCCAAACATCAAAGATTTCACACTCTTGAATGAAATTCTGAGGCATCTCATCTTTATGTGTGATCTTGCCTTGTTTTTGGCAAACATCACATCGTTTAACCATATTGTGAGCGTCACGATATATGGAGGGCCAATAAAATCCCGAATCAAACACTTTTTTGGCGGTGTAGTTGGGACCAAAGTGACCACCAGTGGGTCCTTTGTGGCAAGCGTCAAGGATTTCCGAAGCTGCCGGTCCATCAACACATCGGCGAATAATCAAGTCGGCACATTGTTTGAATAGGTAAGGGTCGTCCCAAAAGTAAGTCTTAATGTCGGTGAAGAACTTTTTCTTTTGTTGGGACGTCAACCCTTCCTTGAGAATTCCACCCGCCAAGTAGTTTGCAAAGTCCGCAAACCACGGGGTTTCATCAGCAGTCGAGTGGATAGACATTAAGGTCTCCAAGGGAAAAGAATCATTGATTTCTTTGTTCGGATGATCCCCTTGGTAAGGATCCTCAAGTCTGCTGAGATGGTCCGCGGCTAGGTTTTCAGCTCCTTTTTTATCGTGAATTTCGATTTTAAATTCCTGGAGCAGCAAAACCCAGCGAAGAAGTCTTGGTTTGGAATCTTGCTTTGTCAACAAGTACTTCAACGCGGAATGATCGGTATACACAATTGTTGTAGAAAGGACAAGATAGGGGCGGAATTTTTCAAAAGCATAGACAACAGCTAAAAGCTCTTTTTCGGTTGTCGTATAATGCAATTGTGCCCCAGTCATTGTCTTGCTAGCGTAATGGATTGGTTGGAAGTGTTTATTCACTCTTTGTCCCAGAACCGCTCCAATAGCAAAATCACTAGCATCGCACATCAACTCAAAGGGCAGCTCCCAATTAGGGGTAACCAAGACGGGTGCCTTAGTTAGCTTATCCTTAAGCGAGTTGAAGGCTTCAAGACACTCTTTGGAGAAGATAAAAGGAGTATCTTTTTCCAAGAGGTGGGTCATCGGGCGGGCGATTTGAGAAAAATCTTTGATGAATCGACGGTAGAAGCCCGCATGACCCAGAAAACTTCTCACACCCTTCACAGTTGAAGGTGGAGGCAACTTGGCGATAACATCGACTTTAGCACGGTCTACTTCAAGACCGGCTTTGGTAATCTTATGTCCCAGCACGATGCCTTCTTTTACCATAAAATGGCATTTTTCCCAATTTAGAACAAGGCGAGTGTCTTCGCACCGCTGAAGCATACGTTCCAAATTGGCAAGGCAATAAGAGAATGAATCCCCGAAGACCGAGAAATCATCCATGAAGACTTCCATGGTTTGTTCAACCATGTCATGGAAGATAGCTAACATACACCTTTGGAAAGTCCCGGGCGCATTACATAAGCCAAAAGGCATTCTTTTGTACGCAAATGTGCCATAGGGACAAGTGAATGTTGTCTTCTCTTGATCTTGAGGATCGATGGGTATCTGGAAATAACCCGAGAAACCATCAAGAAAGCAGTAATATTCATTACCCGCTAATCGTTCAAGCATTTGGTCCATAAAAGGTAGAGGGAAATGATCCTTTCTCGTGGCATCATTGAGTTTGCGGTAGTCTATACAAACTCTCCACCCAGTCACGAGACGAGTGGAAATCAACTCGTTGTGTTCATTGGGAACAACGGTTATTCCGCCCTTCTTGGGCACACAATGGATTGGACTAACCCATGGGGAATCCGAAATAGGGTAAATCATACCCGCATCAAGAAGTTTGATAACCTCTGTTTTGATGACTTCATGTATTTTTGGATTCACCCTACGTTGGCTTTGAATTGTGGGCTTAAAGTCGTCCTCCATGAGATTTTTGTGTGTGCAGAAGTGAGGATCAATTCCACGAATGTCCGAAATCTTCCAAGCAATAGCCTTCTTATGATCCTTCAACACGGTGATAAGTCGGGCTTTTTCTTCTTCCTTCAGGTCCTTAGCAATGATGACTGGCGACTTCTTCTCTTCTTCAAGGAATACATACTCGAGATGGGGCGGCAACTCCTTAAGTTCTAAATCCGGAGATTTTTCGACGGGAGGCGTTTGCAAAGTCGGAGTATCGATAGCAATGACCGTGGGAGATGGAGGAGAAGGATTGTCTTCGTTAAGAAGGCTTTCAAAGAAATGCATGTCTTCGTCCCCATCGGTAGGAGAATCATCAGTGGCTAAAGTCACATCTCCCATGGTATCTTCAAGATTGTTCCAAAATAAATCAGTATCTCCAAATAGAGACAACGATGAATCAATGGAGGACACGGTCTCAACATTGGGAAGAGAGGTGGGAATACTTTTGCAAGCATCATTAAAGTGTTCTTCACAAGCCTCATCAAGAACGTCAATAGAATTAACACTCTCATATGAATAAGGCTGTTTAGATAACTTTCCCATGTTGAAGACTACTTTATCGTCACCCACTCTCATGATAAGCTCACCGGCTTCAACATCAATGAGAGTGCGACCAGTCCTAAGGAATGGACGACCAACAATCAGTGGTACACGGGGGTCCATCTCGTAGTCGACGACAACAAAATCAGCAGGGAAGGTGAATTTGTCGACTCCTACAATGACGTCTTCGGCTATCCCCACTGGATAAACAACCGTACGGTTAGCCAATTCCAAAGTCATTTTGGTGGGGACAAGCTCTGGGAGAGATAATTGCTTCCAAACACTTAAAGGCATGAGATTAATACTGGCACCTAGATCGGCTAGGGCCATGCAATTCTCTACTCCCGGGAAATTGCAAGGGATTAAGAAACGACCCGGATCACCAAGCTTGGTTGGCAATTTCCTTAAGAGTACTGCAGAGCAATTCTCATTAAGTTGGGTGTTGGCAATATCGAGGAGCTTTTCCTTGTCGCTCAGAAGATCTTTAAACATTTTCGCATATTTAGGCATGTGAGCGAGAGCCTCAGCGAAGGAGATATTGAAATTCAGTTGTTTAAACATTTTAAGAAAGTTAGAAACCTGAATATCGTCCTTGCTTTTGAGCTTCTCTTTCCTCAACCTAGATTGATAAGGTATATTTGAAGAAGAGGAAGGCTTTGGGAGAATAGGATCACTCACATCCTTGGGTGGAGGAGGGGTAGAAGGAAGAGGTGGAGAAATTGGGGAAGTAGAAGGATGAGGAATAGGAGCAGGCGACTCGTTCTCCTTAGTCACAATCACCGGTGGAGGTATAGGAAGCTCGGGTTCCTTGGTACCTTTACCACTTCGAGTGGTGATTGCTTTCATCTCCCCTCTTGAATTCGTAACGGTGTTACTCGGAAGAGTACCCGAAGAAGAGGGTTGATTACCTTGGAAGAAACTAGCCATCATGTTCCTCAGATCATTAGTTTGGCTATCCAACGTATTTCGCATGTCGGCTCTTAAATCGTTTCCTTGCTTGACCAAGTCTGCTTTCAGGTTGAGCACCTCTGTCTGAAGATTTCCTACTATCGCAACGTTAGTCCTCATATAAGTTTCCACTTCTTGGTGAAGAGCGGTGGGTTGGTTGGGAGGAGCATTGTATGCGGGTGGTTGATAAGCAGGTTGTTGGTAAACTTGGTTGTTACGTTGAGGTGGTTGTTGCTGCTTGTGAGGAGGTATGTATGGTTGTCGAGTCTGTTGTTGTTGTTGAGGAGGGCGATTGAGGTTTTGTTGTTGGTTTGGGTTGTTTGGGGGAAAACCAGGTGGTGAAAGATAATTGTTGGATCGGTAGCTCAGCAAATTACGATCACCTTGAGGTCTAGCTTGATAAGCAGGTTGAGTATAGGTGCCATATGCCGCATTCACATTCTCAGCAGGGTAGTCTTGGGTGGCGGTCCAAGTTGTGTAAGAGTGAGGACCACCGCATATCTCATAAGGTTGGCTGACAGCGTTAACTTGGGCGTTTTTGGCGTTGTTGCTATTGTTGTTGCTGACGGTGTGGGTGACAAGCGATTCAAGAAGCGTAGTGATTTTGTCCAATCGCTTGTCGCTGTCACTAGTGCTAGCACTAGCGACATTGGTCTGAACACTCTTGGTTTGCACACGAGATTTATTCTCAATGATGTCCCAAGCAGCATTGGAAGTCTTAGCCAATAGATTACCCCCCGAGGCACTGTTTAGTGAATCTTGGTCACTCATGCTTAAACCATTGTAAAAAGTATTAATTTGATGTACTTTGGTAAAACCATGTTGTGGGCATTTTCTCAAAAGATCTTTAAAACGATCCCAAGATTCACTGAACGACTCATCGTACTTTTGCTCAAAATTTATAATTTCATTCCGCAAAGCGGTAGTACGAGAGGGTGGGAAAAAGTAATTGATGAACTTTGTTTCCAAATCCGTCCACGAGAGAATACTCTGTGGCGGTTCCTTAGCAAGCCAATGTCGGGCTTGTCCCTCTAAAGAAAAGGGAAAAAGTTGTAACCTGATAACCTCTTGTGGAACCCCATTGAATTTGACCGTGTTGGTGAGTTGCAAGAATCTCTTTATGTGGTCGTGTGGGTCATCAATGGTACGTCCCAAGAATGGTTGAGCGGAGACCATCTGGATAAAGCCTGATTTTAGCTCAAAGTTGTTGGCGGGAATTGGAGGTATGACAATTGGATCCGTGTTGCCATCTACATGAGCTTGCAGCAATTCAATCATCGGGCGATTATCCGGAAGGGGCTCATTGTTGTTGTTATTGTTCATGTTGTTGAAAGGTGGGTTGTTGTTGTTATTATTGTTTGGAGGTGGTATGTTGTTATTGTTTTGTACACCGGACATGTCTAAGTTATCGAGAGGCTCGGGCTCTTGATAAGACGTGGATCGAGTGCGCATACACCTGCAAAAGAACGAACAAAGAAAAACAAAGCAAAAATATTTTTGGTTTTTATGTTTTTTAATTTTTTTGTATTTTTGAAAATTTTATATTTTTTAGTGTTTTTGAAAGTTTTTATGAAAAAGTAACGTTCACGGGGAACGGATCCCAAAATCCAAGTTCTCACAAAAACTTTTGATCTTAACGAGAAGAGCCGGCAGCGGCGCCATTTGATACAACGAGTTTTTCTTTGTTGAACAGTTCGATTCTCGGAATCCTCTCGAATTGATCTCAGTTTAAAGTGGAAGGTTTTGTTCTTGGTAACAAAAAGTGGGTTTGGTTTTCTAATCTACTAAACAGGGAAACAATCAACAATTAAAAAGTATCACTTGAATTAAATCAGGAAAATACCCTTACTGAAAAATATCCCACTCAGAAAAATAGTCCTATGCGGAATGATGCTCAATTCGGAATGTGGAGATCTATGCGGAAAAACTGATCTTATGCGGAATAAATTCACTATTCGGAAAAATGAACTCCTATTCGGAAAAACATATGCTATGCGGAAAAATTGTTCTATTCGGAAAAGAATGACCTATGCGGAAAATAGACCCTATGCGGAAAAATGAATTCCTATTCGGAAAAACTGTTCTATTCGGAATATATCAAATATTCCGAGTAAGGAAATGGAAGATTCTGCTATGCGGAATAAATTATTCCGAGTAAAGGAAAAGTGAAAAGACCTATTCGGAATATCCAAAATTCCGAATAAGGCCAACAGAAACTTGTCTATTCGGAAAATCAAGGACTGAAGAACAGTAACAGTGCAGGCAATTCGTTTTAAAATCAAATCAAACCAAATACTCAAAAAGGGTTTTGCCAAATTAACCAATAATCATTTAAACAACATAAGCAACAAATCCCAACAAGAAAAACACTAAATCAACAACTTTTTAGAATCAAAACTCAATCAAATAAAAACTTAAGAACTTGCAATAAAAAGATGATGAAGAACAAGATGAATAGGAAGATTTGATTGAAATATTAATGTAAAAGTTAACAATAGTAATGATTAAAACCTACAAGATTGAAGGAAAAATTAAAAATCACCAAACACCCTAATGGTGTTGGTGATGGAACGAACCAAAGAGAAAACTGGGGAAAGAAAAATAAAAGCTAACTCCCTAAAAATGTGAAGGAAGAAACTATATATAGTCCTAGTGGTTGGTTGGTGAGTGGGATTTCTCCCTTTCTTCTTGTCTTCTCGTCTTTTCAGAAAAGTTGACGTTTTCGATTCTGATTCGGGATTTGTCGTCGATTAAATTCAACTCGTCTTTTAATTTCTTCGTTAAATAGACTTGAGTTTCTTCGACATATGTAAATCTTCCATCTTTGGTCCTTTTCTTCGATAAATCTTCAAATAGGCCCATTGACTTCAAATCTTTTGCATCTCTTGGACAATAGACTTCGTCTTTAGTCTTTTTCCTTGATAAAACCCATGCAATCCCATGTTTTCTTTAATATTCATCCGGTTAGCTCTGAAAACACAATAAACACAAAAACCACGCATAATTCCAAACAAATGATATTAAATACGTGTTTTGGTCTTGTTTTTAGCCAGAATTAAGTGGTAAAAGGATGGGTGTTTACACACCTATCAGAAACCGATGGCAATTTTTGTATGTTCACACTCACCGTGAGTACAGCTGAACCAAAAAACATCAAAGAAGCCATGGCTGATCATGATTAGATTGAATCGATGCAAGATGAACTTCTTCAATTTGAAAGACTTAAAGTCTGGGAACTAGTTGACAGACCATACGATGTTACTCTGTTAAATCTTTGTTGGATCTGGAAAAACAAGATGGATGAAGAACACACAATCATCAAGAACAAAGCTAGGCTAGTGGCTAAGGGTTATGGCCAGAAAGAGGGTATTGATTTTGAAGAATCATTTGCACCAGCAGCTCGTATGAAAGAGGTCAGGATTTTCCTTGCTTATGCTGCACATAAGGGATTCATTGTTTATCAAATGGACGTAAAGACGACATTTCTTAACGGTCCCTTAAAGGAAGAAGTCTATGTCACGCAGCCGGAAGGATTCGTTAATCCACATTATCCTGAAAAGGTGTATCGTCTCCACAAAGCACTATATAAACTAAAGCAAGCTCCAAGGGCGTGGTACGATGATCTCTCGAAACTTTTGGTATCCAAAGGTTTCTCAAAAGGTTCCATTGATCTTACCTTGTTCATATACAAATATGGGGATGACATTTTGCTTGTGTAGATTTACGTTGATGACATTATTTTCGGGTCTACAAACCCAAAACTTCAAAATGGTTTGAAAAACTAATGCACAACAAATTTGAAATGTCAATGATGGGCGAACTAAAATTCTTTCTAGGAATTCAAGTTCACCAATCCCCACGTAGTCTTTATAAACCAAGCTAAGTATTGTCAAGAGATAATCAAAAAGCATGGTATGACCTCATGTGACCTAGTTAGGACACCATTATCCACAACATCCCTAGATGCTGACTTGGAGGGAAATGCTATAGATCAAACAAAATATCATTCCATGATCGGCTCCCTTATGTACTTGACAGCAAGCAGACCAGATATTCACATGCTACATGCTATTGTACACGATATCAAGCCAGACCTACTGAAAAGCACCTCAAGGAGGTTAAACGGATCTTTCGGTACCTCAAGAATACCATTCATTTAGGAATCTGGTATCTGAAGGAAACCGGTTTCTTTCTAACGGCCTATTCAGATTCTGATCATGCAGGGTGTCTTGATACTCGAAAAAGTACTTTTGGTGGTGCATAATTTCTAGGACAAGATAAGCTCGTGGGATGGTCTTCCAAGAAGCAGGATTGCACGTCACTTTCATCAGCCGAGGTGGAGTATGTGTCTCTATTTGCGTGGTGTGCTCAAGTTCTTTGGATGAGAACACAACTCACGGATTATGGCTTCCACTTTGATAAAGTACCTATGTACTGTGACTCAAAGTCGGCCATAGCCATCTCCTGCAATTTGGTACAGCATTCCCGCGAGAAGCACATTGACGTCAGATATCACTTTATAAAGGAACAAGTTGAACGCGGTATCGTTGAATTATACTTTGTTGCAACGGATTACCAATTAGCCGACTTGTTTACGAAAGCTCTGTCGAAAGATAGGTTTGAGTTCCTCGTTAGGCAAATTGGTATGAGATGTTTGACTTCAACAGAACTGGAGACTCTGACAAAGTTGCCTGCTTGATTAATTTTTCAAACATCTACTTGTAAATATCAATGAAAAAGCAAAATACAAAAATTTAAAACATATAAAAACAAAAACACAAAATTAAAAATCTTTGAAAATCCAAAAATATTCTTCTCGACATGTCTTTCAGTATCGATAATATGGACGTGCCTAGAAATGTCGCTCAATGACGACACGGGTGTGTACATAAAGTTCGAATGAAAGTTGTAAATATTTTTCCAAACATGTCATTTCTATTTCTAATAAAGGAAAATGTCTATTTTGGACAATTTTTCCAACAACGGGTATAGCAATCTACCTTGGGTTGAGCTTGTCACAAAACATTCAACGTTTTTGTGCTCAACACTATGGCTTGTAATCACTTTCATATTGCAACTCGGATTCATATTCATGGGGGAGTGTACGATTTAGTGCGCTTACCCTCAGCAAAAGAAGAGAAATCTTCTTACACTTGAGTTGATTCGTCAAGAAATTCAAAGTCTATGAACTCAAATTTATGCTTTAGAAAAACCATGTCGCCAAAGAAATGGTTTTCAAAAAGCATTGAACCTTTTTTCAAGAGTTTTTCAATGACTATTCAAAATCTTTTAAAAATTGTGTGTTCAACAACTCCTATCCTCAAAAAGCGAAATGTGGATCACATCCTTACTGTGACAATTCAATTAGATCAATTTTTGAGGGGGAGCTTTCCAAAATCAAATTTTTAATGTTGTTGGATATATTAAGTCAAGACAATTTTTTATGTATCCATTACATTGTGTGTAAGTATCATTTGGTATTATTCACATGAAAAAGCTTTGATGTTCGTGAGCACATGCTTCAACGACAATCTTTTATGTGTTCATGAACATGTAGTGTTGGAGTACAATTTTTTCAAGAGTTTTTCAATGATTATTCAAAATCTTTCAAAAATTGTGTGCTCGACACGATAGAAAATGTTCCAGTAATTCATGCAAGTATGACACATTTTTCTCCCAAAAGTTTTCAAGACTATTTTTTCGCGATATATTTTAATCAAATTTGGTATCTCTAGTATCAAACGATTTTATGTATTAGAGATATGGGAGAAAATGTGATTAAAGTTTGATCTAATATATGAAACATATATTTAAGACTCACGCACTTTAACTCTTACCCACATGTGCAAAACACTTTCGATTATCGATGCACATGTGAAGGGGGTGCATTTCCGAAACGATAAAACTATCAAGGTGTTAAATGTTTTTCAAACACCTTGTTAGACATTTGAAATGGTTTTTATGGTTACGATCTCATACCCACAACATCTTTAATTCACGACGTTATTGGTGTCAAAAGGGTGGTTAGGTATAAGTCCTATGATCCAACCAGAACCGGAGCGATCTTCCCAGGGACAATTCAATAGATTATTAGAAGTCCTTAGGAAAGATGGAGTAGAATGTGAACGTAGTTGAATGCCGACTAAGTACTGATGCTAGCACTGGAACAATCACAACAAGGTTCTAGTAATGATGTCTTGGTAAGCATTGAAGGGGTTGAAGAATGAAAAAGAAATATAAAGGGTGTAAAGAAAGAAGCCCTCCTTATAACGTAAGCAGAAACCGGGTCAACACATCATGAAGACACGCGTCATGGACCCAGTGATGTAATGCACAACCCCTTCCCAACTGAATCAGGCTTCTCTCAGAAGAAGTTTGTTTTATTGTCACGGAGATCAACACAACTTCTATTGACTTTTTCACTCCAAGATAGTTGATATTGAATAGGTTGCATCTGCTCCATCCGCCGACCACTAAAAGTGCACTAATCAAGTCTAGAGCCAAGAGATCAATCAAATCTCATTAGGACACACGGAACGACGAAGAAGAGAGTCCTACGCCATGTCCTTGCGATATTTCTAGAACACTCAGATTGATACTACCTAGTATTCACAATGATGAGTGGAAATCCTTCTAGTGTTAACATCAAACAGCACTGCGATAGGTCATGTGTAAGATTCTTTATGAATTAAACATGTGCAAAACTGAAAAGAAACAGTGGTTTGATTCTTAATCGATTCAAACTCGTTTCAGGTTTCTACGCAATATCTTTATGGTCTTGCCAGAACATTCAGAGTGATATTCATTACATTCACAGTGACGAATGGAAATCCTTCTAGCGTCAACATCAAACAGCGCTACGGTAGGTAACTTGGGATATTCTTTATGAATCAAGATTGTGTCAACTGGAAAGCAACAATGGTAAGATTCATTATGAATCAGACTTATCCCAGGAAATTTGAATTGACGACTCTAATCAAGCGGATATTTATCCAATTGATTCACTCTTTATGTTCGCAATCTTGCTTTGAGATGGTCGAGTAAAGAGAACGGCTAGTACAGCCGTGAAACCCTGTCACAGAGACTCTTAATTGAATCTACCTAATCATAGGTACGATATTTGATATCGTCTAACGGTCTTCACCGACCGGAGGTAAAACTCTACCGATTTAGGACGAATGTCAAAGTCATTCAGTCCATGTCTATGTTTTGTCTCAAGAAGGTGGCGTTAAAGTGTACTCAGCAAAGTCGAAGGTTCAAAACCACATACTCATGCCCAAAGACATATACAACAATCAAGAAAGCTAAAGACTTCTACAACTCTGATGATCAAAATCTTCCTTAACTATTAATGTAGAGGAATGATCTCTCTTCAAAGGAGATTGTTAGCAAGCTTTCAAGATGGTGCATAGTGTGAGTATGTGGATGAAGACACAAGATCGCAAGATGGCAAAGACAAGTCAAGGATGATTTGAAGATCTCTAGATTAAAAGACAAAGTCTAGACAACGACAAAGGCTCAAAGATCACAACATGAAGGAACAAGACTACTATTACACGTTCAAGACTCAGTTATGGCAAGATTAGTATCTCTACAAATCTTCAAATGACGAAGGGGAATGACCTCTCATTAGAGGAGATTTTTAACCTCAAAATATTAAGTCAAACAAGAATGATCGGTCATAGGTTTATTATGTATTGTTTATTAGAACATTGTAATAGGTAGTATAATATTCGTGACAATACGGGCTTGATGGCTAGCTTAAAAGGCCTCTTTCAAGTACTAAGCATTTATTCAAGCCCGGCCCAAACAATATAGTCAATAGAAAGTTGACATGTAGGCGGACTATAAAGACCTTCCTAGCATGTTAGGAAGGGTTAGCCATTTCATTTTCTTAAACTAATCCTCCCTAAGTTTCACACACTTCTCTCTACTTTCTCTCTCTAAAATTCATCTCTTTTCCATCTTATTTCTTTAATCCATCATCATATAATATGGGACAACAGGAACCTAGAGGCTGCGTGAGGTATATGCACTCTAGGTTGAGATATATATGTGCATATGTTGTTATTTGCCAGTGCACTGTCTATAGGGTGCAAGGTCATCGGGGTGCTTTAAAAACACAAATAAATCATTCCCTGGTGCAAGGACAGGGTGTACAGAAGTCTTAATAGAAAATTCTAAGTGCAAACACATACTTCTATGGATCGAGGATAGCCCTAACTTCACCACTCTCACCTACAGACTTTTGTGAGTAGCTGCTTGTGTACCTCTAAAAATGATAGACTGATTACCTTTGAGATATCAATGTTTTCAAGCTGGTTTCCTGTTGTCTCTGCTGGAAAGGGAGATACTAGACTCATATTGTTTTTCAGCTGTCTTCTCTGGTTCCTCAACGAGCTTGGGAACAGAGGGAGTCTTTTTGGTACCCTTCTTCTTTTTCCTAACATTTTTATCAGCTTGGGTTTGGAAAAAAGTGAGGATTGACTTATCCTTAGCATGATGGTCAGTTGTTGCTTTGGACAACTTAGACTGTTGCCAAGAGGTCAAAGACACAGACTTACCAGACACTCTAGCTGTATTCATCTTCTCAGTGGAAGGGATCAAAGACTTAGAAACAGGTGGTTGTCGTGCAACTACTTCCTTCATGTGTGCAGTCATAGGCACATCATTAGGTCCAATTGTCTTGTAGACGGCCCCTGTAAGATGGTATGTCTTCATGGCTGTAAGTTCTGAGTTGATGTAACGATCACCAAGAAGATTTTTAAAGATGAGAGATAGAAAG
This sequence comes from Glebionis coronaria, assembly GCA_025667525.1. Taxonomy (NCBI): domain Eukaryota; kingdom Viridiplantae; phylum Streptophyta; class Magnoliopsida; order Asterales; family Asteraceae; genus Glebionis; species Glebionis coronaria. The sequence continues at coordinate 190,710,848 of CM046882.1, read as the reverse complement.
CAAGTGTAGCATATGTTTTTTTTCTCTTGATCCATCCTTTGCACCTTTTAGATTTTCCACAAGGTTTGAGAATAGGATACTCCCAACATCAATGTTAACTCCCCAGACCAGCCCATATGTAATGGTTTGACTATTCAAGGACAGCTGGTCTTGTGATCCTTGTATTCCTCCTAGTGACTTGACTATATGAGAAAATAGGACTCTCCACATGTGAGAGAAATATTTAATCTTCAAAGGGGATCTGTTGACTACTTCAAAAGGGGTGAAGGCTGGGTTGGTATTAGAAACAGGGTAAAGTGTGGCACGGGCATCTTTGACAGGCTTTTTATCAACATATTTAAGGCAGTCATCTCCATGTTTGAGTCCAGCGAGTGAAGAGAAATCATTCACAATGAAAGAAAGGGGTTCTTGTTTAAAAGAGAGATGGAAAGAAATGGTTTTGTCATCAATTACTTCAGTCGAATACTAATAAGTGTGAAAACACTTATCCTTTTACCACTTAATTATAATAAAAACAAGACCATAACGTGTATTTAATGTCGTAAAGGGCGGAATTATGTGTGGTCGGTGTTTTTGTTGTGTTTTAGGACCAAAATATGAAAAAGGAAAAAAAACACGGGCTTTCACGGGCTTTTTTCAAAGAAAAAGACAAAAGACGAAGTCAAAAGATCAAGAGTGCAAAAAGAACGGAAGTCAAAGGCTTATTCTAAAGATCTATCAAAGAAAAGGACTAAAGACGGAAGTTTAACGAAGTCAAAGGACCAAGTCTAATAAACTAAGAAAATTAGAAGACGAGTTCATTTTATCATTCGACAAATCCCGAGACAAAGTCGAGAAAGGCAAATTAATTAAAAGACGAGAAGACAAAGTGAAAGATGGAAGCAACAACACCATACACTCCTCCATTATATATAGTTTATTTTCCGTCATTTGTAACAAGTTTTTCATTATTAGATAGATTAGTTTAGGAGTTGGAGTAGGTTAATTACTTTCTCTCTCTAAACTTCCTTTAATGTTTTCAAGCTTTTCAATTTTAATCTTCTAATTTGAATCTTAATCTTCATCTTAATGCAAGTTTTTTATAATCATTCTCATTCTACCTTTATTGTTTTTAAATCTATTGTTTTGTTTGATTAATCATGTAGTTTGTTTGGTCTTGTTGCTTGTTTGATTATTGATTTGCTTATTTGATTGTTCTTATGGTTTTGATGTGGTTGATCTTTTTAGCTGATTGTGTGTTTAGCTTATTTTTAATTAAATGTTTTTAATAGTTTAATCTTTTAAAAGTTGATTTTTAATATTTTGATTAATTAGTGTTTTTAAACTTTTTAATTTGTGGCTTATTTAGTTTTTCTTAAAATTGGTTTGGTTAAAGTTTTGGTTAAGTACTTATTTGGTTTTGCTTATTTTCATTTTTCTTTATCCGGATTACTTAAACCCTTATCCCGAATTACATGCAAACATTTTATTATGACTTATATTATTGTGTCTATTCCGAATTATATGTATTATTCATATCCCGAATTAGTTTGAATGCGTTATTCCGGATTAGCTCTTAAAGCCGCATTCCGGATTGTACATTGGATTTTGTTGGGAATAAATTATGGCCAGATCACTTGAGCGCTGACAAGAGTAAATCAAGCGTTGACAAGAGTAAAACAAACGCTGACAGCTCAAGCGTTGACAAGATAAAGTCAAGCTTTGATACATTGAAGACAAGCACTGATGGGAAGATATAGTCTACGCGTTTATTGTATTCTAGATTACTTCTAGTAAAGATAGGAACAACAATGTATTTTCTATATTTATCTTTACCTAGAATAGTTGATACGTAGATTATTGTACAAGGCTTCTTATGTCTATAAAAGAAGACCTTTAGGTTAATGTTTCATATAAGTTTTCATTCGTAAACTACTTTCATTGTAAGCAAGTTTGATAACATTAATCAAAGTGAAAGTTTGTTTATATCTTGTGTGTTCTTGTTTAAGTGTTAATTCCGCATAACACTTGGATTATTATAAACATATACAAAGGTTTCTCTAAGTTTATTACTTGATCTAATCTCGCATACATAAAGCTAAATCGATCTAAGTTTGTGATCAACAAGTGGTATCAGAGCTGGTTGAGGAACTTTTGATCTTAAAGAACACAAGAACCCTAAAAATCACCAAAACCCTAATTTTCTCAAAAACCCTAACAACATCATGTCAGAAATAACCTCCTCCTCCTCCCCACCTTTACCAAACATCAATATTCCCATGCTTGATGCAACCAACTTTGAATTGTGGAAATTCAACTTTGAGCAATATCTAGGGATCTTTGACTACACACTCTGGGAGATCATTGAATATGGAAACACATTCGATAAAGCCCAAAAGATTGCTGATGCTATTACTTAAAGATCAGCTGTTGCTGGATGTTCTAAAGAAGATAAGAAGGAAAAACCTGAAGATGGTAGAGCTGTGTCTGCTGAAGACATAGCAAAGAAAAGGGTTGACATGAAAACCCTAAATATTCTGAAAGTTTCTTTGGGACAAAAGAACCAGCATAAATACAGAGGTTATGATTCTGCTAAAGACCTTTGGGCAGCTCTTGAAGTTGCATATGGTGGCAATGCAGATACCAGGGAAGAAAAGAAGAAACAGCTCATGCATGATTATGTTGTTTTCAAAGCTCAACCCAATGAGAAGCTGAGTAGTGTGAGAAGCAGATTGCTTGACATTACAAGCAAATTGTCCTTCATGGGGACACAACTTGGTGATGTTGACATTAATGCTACCTTTCTTAAAAGTCTTGGTGAGGCGTGGAAGATTGAGGCAAGATCTATTCTTGCCAATAATACTTACAAAAGTTCCACGTTTGGTGACATCTACAACAAACTAAGGCTGTTGGAAGATGAAACTCTTTTAGAGCATGGAAGCAAGTCTACCAACAGTAACATGGCCTTCTTCTCTCATAGTGAAGGTCAATTCAGTCAGAAGGACTCTTACATGCATCCAGTTACTGGATCATCATGTGTCAGCGCTGGAACAAGTCCTATCAACGTCTCTTTTTCAGATGCTGACACATTCAAAAGTGACTCACCAAGAGTTAAACCTGCTGGTTTGGATTTGGATACTGTATGTGCTTATATTTCTTCTTTGCCCAATGGTTCAGTGATTACATATGAGGACCTTGAGTAGATAAGTGATGAGCATTTGGAAGAGATGGACATTAAGTGGAACATGACTCTTGCTAGTATAAGAGCAAACAGGTGGAATAGAAGGTTTAAGAAGAAAATGACCTTCGATGCAAAAGACACAGCTGGATTTGATAAATCCAAAGTTGAATGCTACAACTGTCATCGTATGGGGCACTTCATGAGGGAATGCAGATCTCCTAGAAGATCTGATGCTGGTAAACCCTCAAGTCAAATTGTTAAAGCTCAGGATCCTAAAGCCATGGTTGCAGTTCAAGGAATTGATGGTATGGGATGGGATTGGAGCTATCTGGCTAAGGATGTAGAAGAGGGTAAAGCTTTGGTTACTGAAATTGAAGAAGAAGAGCATGTTGAATATGCTCTCATGGCACACTCCTCCTCTTCATCTGATAATGAGGTATACAATGATGCTTTCTGTAGTAAAGGTTGTAGGTTAAACACTGAGAAGCTTAACAAAGAGGTGTTAATATTATTAAGTGATGTGAGTACTGAAAAGTGAAAACTGTCTAATTACCAACTAGCTCTCACTCAAACTGAGAAAACAGTTTCTGAATACAAGAAAATGGAATTTGACTTAAAAGATAAAATAAACATTTTAAAACATGAGTTAAATGCTAGTATGGATATTAGAAACATCATGGAAAGGGTTAATGGTGAGTTACAGGCTAAATTAGATGAGGCCATTAAGAATAAAGACAATGTTGGCCTTAAAATTCAAAGATTTGATAGAGCCACTCAAACCCTAGGAGACTGTGTGGGTAAACAAAGGGATCCTAAGGACATGACTGGGATTGGGATGAAAGACTACTCTGTGGTTCCACCACCAGCTGGTGACTTCTATGGTGTCCAACAAAAGGACCTATCTTGAACTGCTTTGCCAGAACTCCAAGAGGAGGAATTCATTCCTCCACCAAGAGTTGTCACCCCAGTTGAAGAGTATCATCAAAAGTTGACTGACCTGAATGAATGGAAGAAAGCTAACCCTACATTATTTGTTAAGGGTGGCTTGCTATGTGAAAGTCCTAATGAGTCAACACCCATTAAGGTTACTAACCCAATCACTGGTAAAGCTGTTGATATTGGCTCCAACACTGATAGAAAACCTAGCATTAAGTATGCAGAGATGTATAGAGATACTAGGTCATCTAAGAGCCAAGTTAGCAATGATGGAACAGGCTTCTTCTCTTCTAGACCTAGGGTTGTGTCTAGAAAAGCCTGTTACACTTGTGGTAGCTTTTCACACTTGGCATATAAGTGTGTCAAAGCTCCCAAAGTCAGCGCTGACAGGAACAAATTCAGCGCTGACAGGAACAAAGTCAACATTGTTAGGAAGTCAAACGTTGTCAGACCCAAACCTTGTGTGCAGCAAAGTCCACAAGTGATTAGACCTGCCCCATTCTTTACTAGAGGGTCTAACACTCATGGACAAAGACCATTTCAAAAGACAAATACTTGGTCTAATAGGCAATGGGTTTCTGTAGCAAACCCTAGGTTCAACGCTGACAAGGGTAATTTCAACGTTGACAAGACCAATTCCAACGCTGACAGAAACGTGACCAGACCTAAATATTTGCAACCACAGGGTAAGGGGTCTAAAGCTTCTTCAAGCTTAACATGGAGACCCAAGAAAGATCAAAACCCTAATGATAATGGGATTTCCATGACCTGCAACAGATTTAATTACATTTCAAAGGTCATTACAAAACCTATTGGGGTTAACTGGGTATTTCATCCTATTAAGGATGAAAATGAGGTTGTTATGAGAACTAAGTCTGTTCTTATTGAACAACCAAATGAATCCAAGTCTTCTAAGGCTTGGGTTCCTAAAGAAAACTAATTTGTTTTCTTTCTGTGCAGGGCATTCAAAAACAGGTCAATGATTATGGATATTGGGATAGTGGATGCTCAAGGCACATGACAGGGAAGGAAGATTACCTAACTAACTTCACTCCCATTAAGGATGGTGATAAGGTTTACTTTGGAGGCGGATATGGTACTATCACATGCAAAGGAACCCTTCTCACCAAGAATTTGCGTTTTGAAAACGTATTTTTGGTAAAAGAACTTGATTACAATCTTTTTAGTGTATCACAAGTTTGTGATAACAAAAATAAAGTTCTATTTACTGATACTGAGTGTTTGGTGTTAAGCAAGGATTATAAGATCCCTGATGAGAAATATATTGAGTATAGAACACCTAGGCATAAATACATATATAATGTGAATCTGAATGGGATTAGAATGAATAACAATATGTCTTGTTTTTATGCTAAAGCTTCAGTAGATGAGAGTAATTTGTGGCACAGGAGACTAGGGCACATAATTTTTAAGAATATAAATAGGCTTGTGAGACTGGGCTTGGTTGATGGTTTGCCTGAGAAGGCCTTCCACAATGACCACTCTTGTGTTGCATGCCTTAAAGGCAAGCAGCACAAGGTCTCATTCAAGTCCAAACAGGTGCACTCTAGTACTAGACCTCTTCATTTGCTTCACATGGACCTCTTTGGTCCAACCAATATAGAAAGTTTGAATGGTAAGTCATATTGTTTTGTTATCACAGATGACTTTTCTAGGTTTACTTGGACATTCTTTCTAGCTATGAAGAGTGACACAGCTTATATTCTAATTGATTTTATCACTCAGATTGAGAAGAAGTCCGGCAATGAAGTTAAAATGCTTAGGAGTGATAATGGTGGTGAATTTAGGAATAAGAAGCTAGATGATTTTTGTGCCAGGAAAGGAATTACTAGACAATTTAGTATTGCAAGAACCCCACAGCAAAATGGGGTTGCTGAGAGGAAAAATAGAACCCTAATTGAAGCAGCCAGAACAATGTTGGTTGATGCTCATTTTCCTATAGCCTTTTGGGCTGAGGCTGTTAATACAGCTTGTTATGTTCAGAATAGAGCATTGGTTAACAAAATTCAGAACAAAACACCTTATGAGTTACTTTGGGGAAGAAAACCTAATATTGGTTTTCTCAGACCTTTTGGTTGTCATGTAGTAGTTTTAGATACTAGTGATGCCTTAGGTAAATTTAGTGCAAAAGGTGATGAAGGTTACTTCATGGGGTATTCAGTGCAGAGCAAGGGATATAGGGTTTATCTTAAAGAGGAAAAACGTATACTTGAAAGAGTACATGTTAGGTTTTTAGAGAATAAACCTAGTGATCCTGAAAGTGGTCCTAATTGGTTGTTTGACTTGGAACCTTTATCTAGAACTTTAAATTATATGCATGTCACTAATCCAGACATTGTGAAGGTAACTTCAAATGTTGTGGAAGAACAAGTTGTTGATGTTTCAGGTACACAGGTTCATGAGAAGGTTGGATCACAAGTAGAGAAGTCATCTCCTATCCAAGAATATGTTACAATTCCCATTTGGACAGATGCTTTTGCTGCTGCTGCTGCTGGTAAAGATAATGGTGGTCTCCAAGTACCACCAGATACAAACATGCATGGTCCTTCAGGCGCTGACAAAGGCAAATCTAGCGCTGACAAGACCAATTCAGACGTTGACAACAACAGTTTAAGCGTTGTTAGCCCAAGCGCTGACAAACAAGGTTCAGGCGTTGACAACACTTCTGCACATCTTTTCTCTTCAATTTTTGAACAAGGTGAACCTTCCAATATATATGAAGAGGCTCATCCTCATGTTGATGAAAGAGAGTCTGATGAAGAAGATATTGGCAACATGGAGAATGAGGTTGAGGACACCAGACTTTTTGAAGGAGGAGTTCTCACTTCCACTATGAAGAATCACCCCACTTCTCAAATCATTGGTGATATTATGACTCCAGTTTAGACTAGAAGATCTCATCAAGGTCTTGGTGGGTTTATTGCCAATATTCACAAGAAGGTTGATACCCCTCTTGTGCAAGCATGTTTGTTTGCCTGTTTTTTGTCACAACAGGAACCCAAGAAAATATTTGATGCTCTCAAAGAACCAAGTTGGGTGGAAGCAATGCAGGATGAGCTTCACCAATTTGCAATTCAGGATGTTTGGGAGCTAGTTGATTGTCCCAGATATGTCAGACCCATAGGGACAAGATGGGTTCTAAGAAACAAGAGAGATGAAAGAGGAATTGTGGTCAGAAACAAGGCAAGATTAGTGGCTCAGGGATATACACAAGAGGAGGGGATAGACTATGAAGAAGTCTTTGCACCAGTTGCAAGGATTGAAGCTATAAGGATCTTTTTAGCCTATGCATCCTGCATGGGCTTCACTGTCTATCAAATGGATGTCAAGAGTGCCTTCCTCTATGGAACTATTGTTGAGGAGGTATATGTGATGCAACCTCCTGTTTTTGAGGATCCAGAGAATCCAGACAAAGTGTATAGAGTCAAGAAGGCTATGTATGCACTTCATCAAGCCCCTAGAGCATGGTATGGTACTTTGTCTACTTATTTAGTGGACAATGGATTCAAAAGGGGCACCATAGATCAGACACTATTTACAAAGAAGAAAGGCAAGGATGTGCTGCTTGTCCAGGTCTATGTTGATGACATCATTTTTGGGTCTACTGATCCAAAGATGAGTGAGGATTTCTCCAAGCTTATGACAGACAAATTCAAGATGAGTGCTATGGGGGAGATGAACTTCTTTCTTGGTTTACAAGTTCAGCAGAAAGAAAATGGTATCTTCATCTCCCAAGATAAATATGTGGCTGAGATCTTGAAGAAGTTTGGCTTTTCTCCACATGAAAAGAGGGCTACTACTCCTATGGATAGAGAACACCCTTGGGGAAAGATTGGAGATGGTAAAGATGTTGATGTCAGGCACTATAAGTCTATGATTAGATCATTGATGTACCTTACAGCCTCCAGACCTGATATCATGTTTGCTGTGTGTGCTTGTGCACGCCATCAAGTGACTCCCAAAGAATGTCACCTTTATGCTGTGAAGAGGATCTTTAGGTACCTAAGATGCTATCCTAGTCTTGGTTTGTGGTACCCAAAGGATTCACCATTGGAGCTGATTGCATATTCAGATAGTGACTATGGAGGTGATAAATTTGATAGGAAATCCACAACTGGTGGATGTCAGTTTCTTGGGAGCAGGTTGATATCTTGGCAATGCAAGAAACAAACAGTGGTGGCTAATTCTACAACTGAAGCTGAGTATGTGGCTGCAGCTGCTTGTTGTGGACAAGTTTTGTGGATTCCGAACCAGCTGTTGGACTATGGGTATAATTTCATGCATACCAAGATATTTGTTGACAATAACAGCATTTTATGCATCATTAAGAATCCTGTACATCATTCTAAAACTAAACACATAGAAATTAGACACCATTTTATAAGAGATTGTTTTGAAAAAGGTTTAATACAACCAGATAGGGTTGACACTGAAGAGAATGTGTTAGATTTACTAACTAAACCTTTTGATGTTGGGAGGTTTCAATACTTGGTAACAAGTATTGGAATGATCAATCTCACATAATATGTGTTTTGGAGTCTTTTTGTAAAAGTATGTACAGGATGATGCATTGTTATTGGTCTTATTGATGATTTAGATTTTCCACTATCTTTTTCTAACACTGACAAAGGTTGCTTGAACGCTTATAAGTGTTTTTGTAACGTTGTCAGCAATATAATTGTCTAACGCTGACAAAGCTTCCCTCAACGCTGTCATGTGTTATCGGGGCGTTGTTAGAAACAATGTTAGTTTTGTGGTTTTCAATCTAAATGTGCAGGTGGTGTTAGCAGTATACCATTGGATACAGAGTTGCTTATGGATCAGTGGAGAAGCATTTGGACAAGTTTTTATTTATGGATGATGGTTGGAATTTTTAATTCCTATCTTGACATAAATTTTTATGTTCATGCATAATTTTGGCAACTTATGTATCATAGTTTAAGGGAAGGTTTTAGGAACCTTTAGGATGTGTGGGTATCCATATGATACTCTTATCACAGTTCTAGATTGTGTCCACAGGTGAGTATGAGTTAGTTTTACTAAATCATGAGGCACTGTAGCATGCAAAGTTGATATACTATGCATGCTGCCAAGACATTTTTGGCCTAGAATTGGTTGTGGTCTGATGGGAGACTTGGGACTAATTTTGTTATGGAATTTACCTGGGAGTAACAAGGAATTTTATAAGGTAACTTGGTTGTTAAGAGTTTTGGTTAGCAAGGGACACTAGAGGACTGTTATGTCTATCTTGCTTAAGCGAGTGTGCATAACTGGACAGTGCTTGCCGCCCTATAATAATTATCAGCTTTTTGGTTATCTTCTCTAGGATAAATTACTTTGTTAAGGTCATTTTTCATTTTTAAACATTTTTATTTTTGGACGCTGACAAGTATTTTTCCAAGCGTTGTTGTGACCAATTTGGACGCTGACATGGCTATAGGCAAACGTTGACAAGATTATAGCCGTTGGGCGTTGATAGGTTATTTTTGACCGTTGACACTCAATGGGTCCTACCCAGTTGTTACTTTTTGACATATTTTTAGGCCGTAATTTTGGGAGTTGATAACTCTCATTTAATGCATGAGATAAACTTATTCTTTTTCAATATTTTCATGATTGTATTTTGAAAATTCTTGCCTCTTTTTGGGCCAATCACATGCATTTTCTTCTCCTATAAATTTGGCTCCTCTTTTTAAACAGGGTACCTATAATTCTTGTCTAACACAATTTTCTCTTATCAACTTCATCTTCATCAATCAATTTTAAACAGCTTTCAACAATGGCACCAAAGTATAAACCATCAGAATTGGAATTGGGGTTCAGAAGCCAACACAACATGATCGCGTATCTTGAAGCTGATGATGCTCTGTTTCCCCAATACACACAAATGGTGGCGTATTTGAACGCATCTCCTATTAGGTATGCTCTTTCTCATGCACCACTCATTCCAGTCACACATATTAAACAGTTTTGGAACAATGTCGGTTCCTCAACAGTTAATAGAGTGACTACATTAACTTCTATTGTTCATGGGAGACCTTGGGTGGTTACTGAGGCTTTGGTACGCCAAGCCTTACATCTTGATGATGCTGATGGTATAGCCACCCTTCCCATAAGTGAAATAGAACAAGGACTAAGGGCTTTGGGTTCTCCTTTTCCCGATGAAGGAACTTTAAACAAATATAATAAACAGGAGTTTCCCCCAGCCTGGAAGTACCTCATACATGTCCTCCTACAATGTTTGAGTCCTAAATGCACTGCACACAATGAGATCAATAGATCTATTGCAAGTGCTATTGTGTGCATTGCAACTGGGCAAAAATTTAATTATTCTAAAATGATTTTTGAGGACATGTGTAAAAATAAGGGGAACAAAATGACTTTAGCTTATCCCCGATTTTTACAAATGGTTTTTGATGTTCAAGGATACTGCACATGGGATCATAATGACTTTTATGAGATTCCTGTGCAAAAGAAAGCAATTTTTATGAAGATGAACTCACCCCCCCCCCCCCCCCCCATCGTGATCTACCCTTGACCCAAGCTATGCTTGCTGTCATTGCAGCAGCTCAACCCCAACCAGACCTCCAACCTCAAATTGACCCAATACCTGAACCATTACCTTCCCTGAACATATGCAAATTGACCCAGAACCCTTCAACGCTGACACGTTAAATGTTGGCGTTGATGTGCCTATTTCCAACGTTGACACACAACCTTCACAAACCCAAACACCCCTTAACCAACCCACATCCACCCAATCCACCTCATCTTCTACACCCCCTGAGTATAGGTCGATTAAACGCCAAAGGACTACTGGAGTGTTCTCCTCTGGTGGTCCTAGCCATGTATCAGAGAGAACCACCACCACAAGTGTGGGAGGTCAAATCCCCATTTTAGAAGAGGGCAGATTGGAACCAATGACCCTACTTGAATTGACGGCAGTCTGCATGAGCTTGCAAAAGCAAAATGCAGACTTGGTACAAGTTGTCAGCACACAAGGCCTTGAACTCAAGCAATTGAGGGAGAGGATTGTTGTTTTGGAGACTGCAAGTGCAAGGAGAGGGATGGAGGAATCTTCCAAAGGGGAGGAAGATCCAATGAATGTGAGTGATAAGGGCAGCCATGATGGTCAATCTTTGGATGTTGCTGAGGCCCTTACAAGTTTGAAGAAACAGACAGGTTTTGATACGTCCTTAGTCTCTCCTACAAACTTAAATTTATCATTTACAGCCATGTTGGAGGAAATTGCAAAAGGCACTGAGGCAGGAACTTTGGGCGTTGACAAGGAAAAGTTGAACGCTGACATGAGTATTTTGGGCGCTGACACAGCAAAATTGGGCGTTGACAGACTTGCACATGAGGGTGATGTATCCCAGTCATCATCCATCATCAAGGAGGTTTCTTCACAGGTATCACCATCTACCTTACCAACAATTGATCCATTACATAAGGGTAAGGGCATTATGGTGGAAGAGGTTGTTCCAAAGAATGCAGCTCAAATTGAGTTTGATAGAAGGTTGGCTGCACAAATCATGGAACAAGATAGAAAGAAGGTGAAAGAGTCACTATTTGTTCTCACTTCAGAAGAGAAAGAAGGAAGTGATGAAGCTAGCTCAGACTCAAGTGTTATGATTATAGAGCAGCCAGAAGACTTGAGTATGGTGATGAGTTGGCCAAGGAGAAATTGAGAGAGTTGAAATTGCAGGTTGACTTTGATATGCCAGAGGTGGTTCAAATGTATCATGCTTGGGAAGAAAGATGTATGGAGAATCCACACTTGACCATTTCAGATCACATATGGGGTTTGTAGATTCTCCTCAGAGTACAAAAAGATTGCCAGGTTATTTTGAAACACAAGGCAAGCAATATTCTCTCAGAGTTGAAAAGGGACAGAAGGGAGTTATACTGCATGTTGCTCAAATGTCATGGAGTAGGATGGACTTATCAGAAATTGAGGGCATTGACATTTGATGAGTTGGAATGCAAGGCTTATCCCATCTGGGTTAGAGTGCATGAAGCAAACACTCTAAGGCTTCTTTCTGATGAAAGAAAAGAAGAACTTGAAGAAGAAATGGAGCTCAAGAAGGCAATGTTTGTTCCTAGACCAGTGAAAAAGGGAGTTCCTTTTGAGTTTCCCAAAGATATGGATCCATTATATCCAAGTGAAGCTGTCATAAGAAAGAGCCTCAATCTCTCACCATTAGAAGCTTCAGATATGGTGCAAGTGTTACCACTAGATTCCAGAAACCCAATTGTGAGCTATGAAGAAGATGAATGTGGGTTTTGGAAGATTGGCAGGTATGGAAAAGAGGTGCACACTTTTACCACTCTTATATCTTTGTTTGTAAGTTGTGATAGAGAAGACTTGGTAGACCTATGGAGGTTGCTAGAGACCAAGTATGAGGCTGAAGCACCAACTTCAGCTAATGGAATAAAACTGTGGTCCACATTCAAGAGAATGTGTGGACCAAAAGATGAGGATCCTGCTATTTAAAAGGATCTTGAAGATGACCTCAGTGGTCTTCAATGGAGATTGTATTCAGCTGCTGGTGTTTACCATTTGAGTTCTACAAAGTTTGCTGAGTATCTACTTGTGGATGGTCAGTATTTCATATCCAAGGATATCTTGGAAAAGATGAAGAACACTCAGCTGGAAATTGATTATTCAAGTGACGTGGCAAAAGACTTGATCAGATTTATTTATTACCAATATGAGAAGGTTTGTAAGATTCCTCCTAGTCCTTAATGTTTATTCAGAAACTTGATCATAAGAGTGGATATCAAGTTTAGGGGAGGATTGTTGGGAATAAATTATGGCCAGATCACTTGAGCGCTGACAAGAGTAAATCAAGCGCTGACAGGAGTAAAACAAACGCTGACAGCTCAAGCGTTGACAAGATAAAGTCAAGCGTTGATACATTGAAGACAAGCACTGATGGGAAGATATACTCTACGCGTTTATTGTATTCTAGATTACTTCTAGTAAAGATAGGAACAACAATGTATTTTCTATATTTATCTTTGCCTAGAATAGTTGATACGTAGATTATTGTACAAGGTTTCTTATGTCTATAAAAGAAGACCTTTAGGTTAATGTTTCATATAAGTTTTCATTCGTAAACTACTTTCATTGTAAGCAAGTTTGATAACATTAATCAAAGTGAAAGTTTGTTTATATCTTGTGTGTTCTTGTTTAAGTGTTAATTCCGCATAACACTTGGATTATTATAAACATATACAAAGGTTTCTCTAAGTGTATTACTTGATCTAATCTCGTATACATAAAGCTAAATCGATCTAAGTTTGGGATCAACAGATTTGGATTCCGGATTAGTTCTATACTCTGCGTTCCGAATTGTATCTCGAACAACATTCCGACTTACGTTCATTTCTATATTCTGGATTACGTGCAAACTGTGGATTCTAGATTACATAGGAAATATTCATTCTGGATTACATAGGAAATACATATTCCAGATTAGGTGCTTTTCATACATTCCGATTTAATTTGATTTTGTCACATTCCGACTTAGGTTAACTTTGTGATATTCCGAACTAGGTTAAGCTTTAGTTTTCCGAATTGTTTTGATTTCCTATTTTACGAATTATAATTTGATTTAAATAAATTTCAAACTTTACATTTTCCCGCCAATTTTATTAAGTTTATTTTAAAGTGTTTTATTTTATTTTAATTTCAATTTCACTTTTAGCTAAGTTTTATAATTGCTTTACTTCTTTTAAATTATGTCATTTACTTTTCAAGTTTTCATTTTTATTTTAAAATAGATAATCAATGACATTTTCTTTTTACACCAAGAACAACAGAGTCACACTTTAAATCTGTGGTCAATTCGAATTGAGTCGAGACGATTTCACCTATTTAAAACTCAGTTATTAAAATGGCACCACTGCCGGCTCTTTTCGTGAAGATTAACGGTTCTTTGTGAGAGACGCGTTGGATTTTGGGATCCGTTCACTTTTGAACGTTATTTTTCTTGTCAAATTTTCAAAAAATCCTAAAAAATTAAAATTTTCAAAAGTTCAAAAACATTTAAAAAATTATAAAAATCATTTCTTTTTCAAAAGTTTGCATCTAAAAGTATTCCTCTTAATCCTCTATTGTGTTTAACTCTTAATGGATTCGTATGTTGATTGTGTAGGGTGTGGAAGACCATCTTCTGGTAGTCAATCTTGTCAATGGTGTTCATACGAACGGTGCGGAATGGATATCCCTAATTACGAATTTGGACATTGTTCATTTTGCAATTCGATCAATTCATACTTCACCTCTAATGACACTATCTCACCCTCTTCCATATATAATGATCTGTATCCGCAAAATGCACCGGGTTTTTCTCAATACCCGTGTTGCAACAATTGTGGGGGCCCTCACGATACTTTTTCATGTCAACCGTTGACTTATTACGAGCCTAATCCGTGCTATAATTCCGGTCTTGATCATTATGAGCCCCCACAATACTCCCTCGATCATCAACCCTCTTTTGCAGTGAGTGACGAACCACGAGCCACTATTTTGAATAAACTTCTTAAAGTTCAAGAAGAATTAGAGAGACTAAAAGCTCATTTGCAAGAGGAAAATAGACAAGAGCAAATATCGAATATGGATGCTTATACTCCTCCTCTTGTGCGTCCCTTTTATTATGATGATGACGAGGAGAGTACTATTTCTTTGCGAGATCTTATTGCTCAACATCCTTCGTCTAGTGTAATCGTACTTCCTTCTCTTGTCTTCCCGGCTATGGAGCCCGAGAATTCACCCATCCTAGGAGCTGAGGATATAATCATAATTCTCGCAAAGGAATCAGACGAATTCATAAAGTCTAGTGCCGATAACCTTGTCTCTATCCCAAGTGAATCTGAGGTGACATCCGACAGTGACGATGAGTGTGATGTGCTTTCTTGTGATGATGTCCCTCCCACCGACATTTTGGGAGATGATTCTGTGGCTTTCTCTAATCCTCTTTTTGATCTCGGTGATGATTTTACTTCTAGTGATGACGAGTCACTATCCGATGAAGACGTTCTGAAGGAAACTTTCAAGATTTATTAGAACCATTTATTTGATTTGGATGACGCCAACATCTCTAGTGAGGTGAATCCTCTCTTAGAAGAGGGGATTGAGGACATTGATAGCCCTGACTCTCTTGTTATTGATGAGCATACTTTGTTAGCCATGCCACCTCCTATCGCGGAGGTGGAGAGATTTGACTCTACTAGAAAGGTGACGCTGGTGGAAGGTATTTGTTCTTATACTTCTCATACTATGTTGCCACCCTATCCTACCGCGTGCACGCCCAAGGGGGTGATGTATCTGTTTACTCTCCCCATTTCACACCGGGAAATGAGGATGAGTGCTTTGACCCGGGAGGTGAAATTGACCATTCTATGATTGACACCTTTACGGCTTTGCCGCTTAGTGACCATCAACTGTCTCTGGGGATAAAAATTTGCTTCCTTTACCCACCCCACCTCCCATGGATCACGTTTTCACATACTTTTCGTATGTTGAGAGGACTTTTCTAACCTTCAAGACTTATCCTCCTGCCTCTCATTTATTATTTTCCTCCGAGAACGAGGACAAGATTTTTGATCCTGGTATTACATTAGAGGCTTCCCTATGGACCATTTAATTCGGGGTCGAGTTAGGTTCGTGACTCGGTTAACAAAAACAAGCGCTTCTCGGGAGTCAACCTGATGATCTATCCTTTTTTATCCGTTTTCATAATAAGTGTAGGGGAGACCCTAGTATGTGTTTGTTGTTTTCTTTCTTATGATGTGCATGGATTAGAGCTTTCAAAGTTCCACTTTTGATGACTTTTGACGACCCGTGATTCCGTGTACCCGTCTTCCCGGTTCTATCCTAAACTCTTTTGATTCATTATTTTATCATTTATGTTAAAAGGAATCACTTTAGATGTCTCTTCCTTAGAAAGATTTAAACAACGTGCACAATGTCCCAAGTGTAGGAGAGTTTACTCCCACATGTTTAAACATTGAGGACAATGTTTATAGTAAGTTTAGGGGGGGACTTCTATCGAAGTTAAGTGGGCTTTTCGATAAATTTGTCCTCATTTTAATCGGAAAATTAATTTTTCGACATTTTTCAAAAATTTTGATCTGTTTTGGCCTTGTAGTATTTTTCCTTTATTATTGTTATTTTCTTTCAAAAAAATTATTTAATAAAATGGTTTTAATAAGTTTAGATGTCTTTGATATATTAGGCCCGTCGTGAATATTTTGACTCAACCCGAGTTTACTTATCCAAGTAAACTCTAGCTAGTATCCTTAACCATATGGACCTTAATTGGTTTATTAGGCTAAGCATCCACGAGTCTCATTCTTTGAGATTTTAAATTGTGGAGAACGAGAGATGATAGAGTTAATTATAAGTTGTGTATTCTTCATGAATTTATGTGAGTTAATTATGAAATTTTTCTCCCATCGCTTGTTAATAAATAAATGCAATAAGTAAGGTCGTACGATTTGAAAATTTACTTAGCTTCTAGCCCAAGATCGTTTAAAAGTTGCTCGGGATTATTTAGAGTTCATAGCCAAGGCATAACTTATTGAAGCGGGATGTGAAGATTGGCGAGTCCAAAAAGGCCCTAACAAGGCATAAGGGCTACATTTTCTTGCTAAAGATCCAAAGTGATGTGAAGAATCATTATTCAAAAATCAATATGAAGGATCGAGACACACAACAAAAAGCAAATACTCCCCTAAAGATCATGGAGAAGTCTATTCGAAAAGACCCTAACAAGGTATGAGGATAAATAGATCCAAGTCCTAAAAGGAGGCGGATCGTTGTATATCAAAATCCCAAATAAATATTGGAGAAAAATGAAGAAGTCGTAGTCCAAGTTTGAAGAATCTCTCAAAAACTTCAAGTGAATAAATTCCTATTATGAAGAGAAGACCATTATTTCAAGAACGTCTCTCAAGAATCGAAGTATGAAGTCAATTCCAAATATCAATCCGAGAAAGGTCTCAAATCGTGAAACGAGTTATGCCAATATATGAACTTTATGAGGTTTCGAGAAGCAGTTTTAAAAGATTTTTTCCTTTAGCTAACTATTGATTAAATCGTCCTACTTTATTTTCGGCCTAAATAAACTATTGAAGTAAGTCAACAATGCATCCTCGTGATCATTCAAGACAACAATAAAATATAAGAGATACACCTAGGAATAAGGGAGACTAAGTGAATAATTGAGCACATGAGTAAGTGTTAGCTTTACTAACTTATAATAACAATGATCTCGTTTTTAAGCTTGGTATGGGGAACGTGAAACTTGAGGGTGATAAACATTCATGACACCAAAGCCCTAATGTAAGTCTTAGATTTCTCTACGCGTTTCTTCCTTCAAACATTTTGTAATTTTCTATCTTTTTAGTTTCCTTAGTGTCTAGTATTTAATAAAGGCCAAGGTGGGTTAATTATGATGGAGAATGTAAATCTTGCTTTGTAACTAATGAATTGCATAAGGGCATTGCAATGGTCAAGTGTAGGGGATTTAATAAGTGTGAAAACACTTATCCTTTTACCACTTAATTAAAATAAAAACAAGACCAAAACGTGTATTTAATATCGTAAAAGGCGGAATTATGCGTGGTTTGTGTTTTTGTTGTGTTTTTTTTAACCGTGATTTCCGACTCATTGGCCGACTAATCCACGGGGTTTGAGCTCACCGCCACACAGACTCAAACCAGGTAAAGCCCTCCCTTTTCAGGAGTTTGGCGTGGCCACTTCAAGGTTGTTTGCACCTAGTGGGAATTGAACTTGAGACCTCACACACTTCGGAGTGATAGCCACAAATCTTTTTGCCACTAGTGTTTGCACCTAGTGTTTTTGTTGTGTTTTAGGACCAAAATATGAAAAAGGAAGAAAACACGGGCTTTCACGGGCTTTTATCGAAGAAAAAGAGAAAAGACGAAGTCAAAAGATCAAGAGTGCAAAAAGAACGGAAGTCAAAGGCTTATTCTAAAGATTTATCGAAGAAAAGACTAAAGACGGAAGTTTAACGAAGTCGAATGACTAAGTCTAATAAAAGAAGAAAATTAGAAGACGAGTTCATTTTATCCTTCGACAAATCACGAGACAAACTCGATAAAGGCAAATTAATGAAAAGACGAGAAGACAAGTGAAAGATGGAAGCAACAACGCCATACATTCCTCCACTATATATAGTTTATTTTCCATCATTTATAACAAGTTTTTCATTATTAGATAGATTAGTTTAGGAGTAGGAGTAGGTTAATTACTTTCTCTCTCTAAACTTCCTTTAATATTTTCAAGCTTTTCAATTTTAATCTTGTAATTTGAATCTTAATCTTCATCTTAATGCAAGCTATTTTTACAATCATTCTCATTCTACCTTTCTTGTTTTTAAATCTATTGTTTTGTTTGATTAATCATGTAGTTTGTTTGATCTTGTTGCTTGTTTGATTATTGATTTGCCTATTTGATTGTTCTTATGGTTTTGATGTGGTTGATCTTTTTAGCTTATTGTGTTTATTGCTTATTGTGTGTTTAGCTTATTTTTAATTAAGTGTTTTTAATAGTTTAATCTTTTAAAAGTTGATTTTTAATATCTTGATTAATTGGTGTTTTTTAAGTTTTTAATTTGTGGCTTATTTAGTTTTTCTTAAAATTAGTTTGGTTAATGTTTTGG
The DNA here is from genome assembly GCA_025667525.1 of Glebionis coronaria. Taxonomy (NCBI): domain Eukaryota; kingdom Viridiplantae; phylum Streptophyta; class Magnoliopsida; order Asterales; family Asteraceae; genus Glebionis; species Glebionis coronaria. The sequence goes on along the minus strand of CM046882.1, from coordinate 190,692,035 downwards.
TTAAGTGCTTATTTGGTTTTTCTTATTTTCATTTTTATTTATCCGGATTACTTAAACCCTTATCCTGAATTACATGCAAACATTTTATTCCGAATTATATTATTGTGTCTATTACAAATTATATGCATTATTCATATCCCGAATTAGTTTGAGTGCATTATTCCGGATTAGCTCTTAAAGCCGCATTCCGGATTATACATTGGAGTTGGATTCCGGATTAGTTCTATACTCTGCATTCCGAATTGTATCTCGAACAGCATTCCGACTTATATTCATTCCCATTATTCCGGATTACGTGCAAATTGTGGATTCCGGATTACATAGGAAATATTCATTCTGGATTACATAGGAAATACATATTCCGGATTAGGTGCTTTTCATACATTCCGAATTAACTTGATTTTGTCACATTCCGACTTAGGTTAGTTTTGTGATATTCTGAACTAAGTTAAGCTTTAGTTTTCCGAATTGTTTTGATTTCCTATTTTCCGAATTATAATTTGATTTAAATAATTTTCAAACTTTACATTTTCCCGCCAATTTTCTTAAGTTTATTTTAAAGTGTTTTACTTTATTTTAATTTCAATTTCACTTTTAACTAAGTTTTATAGTTGCTTTACTTCTTTTAAATTATGTCATTTACTTTTCAAGTTTTCATTTTTATTTTAAAATAGATAATCAACGACATTTGCTTTTTACACCAAGAACAACTGAGTCACACTTTAAATCCGTGGTCAATTCTAATCGAGTCGAGACGATTTCACCTATTTAAAACTCAGTTATTAAATACCAAGATTCCCTAAGGTATTCTTGATAAAGAATGGGAGGAGATCTGGTAAATGCTTCACCTACGTCACATTTCTTCATGAAATTTACCAGATCAAGGTATGAATCATTAGGAGCTTTGAGCCATCCTATTGAGTTGTTGTAAGCCAAGATGCTTTCAATGAGTTCGAATGTAACGTTTGAGGCCTTTGGTACGGATAACTCCATTAGATAAGTTGGTGATGATAATGAAGACGATGAGAGGATTTTAGAGAGATGTTTAGAGAGAGAAATATGTGTGAAAGATAATGATAGTGTGTTGGTGAGAGGATCTCGAAATGATTTATATATTCAAAATTTGAAAACGGTTTTTTTCAATTGCGTTAAGTGCGTAGTGGGAAAAAGACAGATCAAATGTGGGACCCTTAACCTTTCAAACTATTTGTCTCCTTGTTATTCATAAAAGTAATAATTAAATATTGGGAATATTTTTATCATTTACTTTGATTGTAACTACCTAGTTACATCTAAAAAACATTTAATATTTACTCTGACTTCATTAATATCACATTACTTATCAGCCACAGGCTTGGTGATATTGAGCATACCCAGTTTAGCAACTAGCCTGTTGAACGAAGGTTCAACTAAAGGCTTAGTAAAGAGATCAGCTAGTTACAGCTCAGTGGGAACAAAATGCAGCTCAATATATCCTTTCAAGATATGACCCCTGATAAAATGATACCTGATATCAATGTGTTTGGATCGGGAGTGAAGCACAGGGTTGTTTGAGATTGAAATTGCACTTGTGTTGTCATAAAAGATTGGCACTTTGTCATAGAGAATCTCATAGTCATCTAACTTACTTTTCATCCAAAGCACTTGTGCACAACAACTTGCAGCTACAACATATTTAGCTTCAGTTGATGACATAGCCATAAAGTTCTGCTTCTTTGCACTCCAATCAACTAACTTTCCTCCAAGGATTTGACAGCTTCCAGAGGTACTTTTCTTATCAATATAACATCCTGCATAGTCTGAGTCTGAGTAGGCCTTAAGATCAAAGCCTGATACTTTTAGATGCCATAGACTTAATGAAGGCGTTCCTTTGAGGTACCTGGAAATTTTCTTGACAGCCACTAGATGGGATTCTTTTGGGTTAGCTTGGTACCTTGCAGAAAGACATGTGGAGAACTGGATATTTGGACGACTGGCTGTGAGATACATGAGTGACCCAATCATGCCTCTATACATAGTCTCATTAACAGAGACTTCTGGTTCATCAGGACCCAAGTTATTGGGTGGAAGCATGGGGCATTTCACTGATGTACAATCAGCCAAGTCATATTTTTTAAGTAAATCCTTAACATACTTTTCTTGACAGATAGAAATTCCTTTAGCACATTGTTTAATTTGAAAACCCAAAAAGTAAGTTAATTCTCCCATCATACTCATCTCATATTTCTTGGTCATTAATTTAGCAAAACGTTCACTAAAATTAATATTTATTAACCCAAAGATGATATCATCCACATAAATCTGTACAATGATAAAATCACTTTTATCCTTGAAGGTAAAATATGTTTTATCAATAGAACCCCTGACAAATTTATTATCTGTTAAAAAGTAGACAACATCTCATACCATACCCTTAGTGCTTATTTCAGCCCATACATGGCTTTGTGTAGCTTGTACACATGGTTAGGAAATTGACTGTTGTCGAATCCTTCTGGGTGTCTAACATATACTTCCTCAGCCAATTTGCCATTGAGGAAGGCACTTTTAACATCTATTTGATACGCAGTGAGATTCATATATGCAGCGTATGCAAGAAAGATTCTGATGGCTTCAAGTCTGGCTACAGGTGCAAAAGTTTCATCAAAATCTATCCCTCCAGTCTGTGTATACACCTATGCAACTAACCTTGCCTTGTTCCTTATAATATTCCCAATTTCGTCCATTTTGTTTATGTAGATCCATCTAGTGCCTGTGATGTTTTTCCCAGGTGGTTCTGGCACTAATGTACATACTTTATTTCTTTTGAACTGATTGATTTCTTCCTGCATGGCAGCTACCCAACCTTCTTCCAGAAGTGCATCAGCTACCCTTTTACATTCAATTTAGGAAAGGAAATCAACAAAAAGACATTCGTTGGATGAGGCTGATTCTGAGTCATGAACTCTCTGTCTAGTTGTGACTCCAGCATTTGGTTCCCCAATGATGTTGACAAGAAGAATGTGCTGATCTCTTGACCACTTATTTTGAGGCGCTGGAGGATCACAGACAGAGATAGGTGTGGTGGATGGTGTAACAGCTTGGATTTCACCATGTTCCTCATGTATGCTTTCTTCAAAAACAATTTTAGTGTATGTTTCATCACCAGCATCAGCAATTGGCGAAGTGTCATGGTTTGGTGAACACGCTTCATGATTGGGTATGACAGATGAATTTTCTTTAGCTATGGTGTTACACTGGCTGTTGTTTAAGTGATTTTCTTTTGTGGTAATTTCTTGGTTAGAAGGAAAATCAATGTTGTGAGTTGATAAAGGATCAAATGTAGGAACATAGGGAGTAAGTGTATCTGTGTGAGGATGAAAGTGAAATGTGGGTTTTGGTTCAAAAAATTCATCTTCTATAAATGACATGTTCTCATTGAAATTAATTTCATCTCCTTTAGTGTATGTTCTTTGTAACACGTTATCATCTTTATTATAAGTAACGTGAAAAGTTTCTTCTAGTTCCCGTCTTCTTATATTGAATACTCTAAATGCTTTAGCTGTAAGAGAATATCCCAAGAAGAAACCATCATCATCCTTTTCGTCAAACTTCCCAAGGTGGTCCCTATAGTTATAAATGAACACAAGACACCCAAAGACATGGAAGTAGCTAACACCAGGCGCTCATTTTCTAAAAACTTCATAAGAGGTTTTTCCATGTCTCTTAACAATGATTGATCTATTTTGCGTATAGCAGACGGTGTGAACAACTTCCCCCTAAAATTGCTTTGGTAGGGCTGCACCATTTAGCATTGTTCTAGCTGCCTTAATCAACGTTCTATTTCTTCTTTCAGCCACTCCATTTTGTTTAGGACTACCATCTGAAGAGAAGTTCTATGAAATTCCTTTTCATCAGAGAATGATTCAAGCGGATGGTTTTTGAATTCAGGCCCATTATCACTTCTTAAGGCTTTTACTTTTACCTCATTCATGTTTTCAACCTGTCTAATGAAAGACATGATTGCATTAGATGCTTCACTCTTTCGTTTTAGAAAGCACACCCATGTGTAACTTGAGTACTCATCTACAATGACTAGAGTGTATTTGTTGTGATTAATTGTTTGTGGTTTAACAGGTCTAAACAAATCCATGTGAAGGAGATGTAAGCACTTGTTGATTGAGAATGATTGCCTGGTTTTGAAAGATGACTTGTGATGCTTTCCTTTCACACAGGCTGAGCATGTCTTGTCTTTGGTGAAGGTAACAAGTGGTAGACCAGCAACCAAATTTTTTGTGGCTAACTTGTTTATGTTCATGAAGTTGAGATGTGATAGTCTTTTGTGCCACAGCCAATTGACACTTTCAGACGCTTTTGCCAAAAACAATTTGAGCTGTCTTCATTGACCAGCCAACTGGGCTGGTTTGGCAATTCTTTTTTATTGAAAAGGATTCAGGTGTCTGTGCGAGTCATCTTCTTCTAGGATCCGCTGGAGGACATGGCATTCTCGTTTAAATAAATAGATGTCGACCGTACTTGTGATGGTTACCAATATTCCAATATAACCACTTCACTTAGGTCTACGTTGCCACAATATTGTTCTATGGAAGCGGGTGGGCTGTTAGAAGTTTGTCCCGCTTTTTTTGTCGTAGGGGAGGGATTGACCTTTCTAACGCATATTCAGTCGTACCGGCATGGCCTCACTGATTTCTTTTCGATCGGAGCATCCAACAGCGCAACCCGGTTCTACTTGACTAAGCCCGTGCTCGTCCAAGGAGGGAGTTTGCTTTACCCAACCCCCTTTTTGATAACAAGGCAGAAAGCCCCGACCTGACATTCATTAGTTTTGGATGAAGAGTGCCCTGCCGCACCTACTCCTATAAAAAGTGAGACTTTACTAAACAAGAACCCTTCTATCTTATTAGTAAAGCGTGAACGCGCACCCCGCAATCAAACTCAAGAGCATGATGCCATATTAATAATGTACACATCTCTCCTCCTAGCTGCAACCAACGCCGCGTCATTGTTTTTGTTGAATATGGTTCCTTGAGTCTTAGTAAACAACACCTTATAGTCAACATCACATAATTAGATGATGCTTATGAGGTTATGCTTAAGACCATTCACATATGCAACCCTTGTAAATGTTATCCCGTTGCAGTTAACTGAGCCATATCACTCTGTATCGCCTGAAGAGTTATCTCTAAACACAACTTTAGGACATGGCTCCTTTGAATATCTGTGTAGGTATTGTTGAAATCCTGTCATGTGTCTAGAGCAGCCACTATCTAGATACCAGACTAATTCCTTGAGATATTTTTGCACAAATATTTAGAAACAAATTAGTTCCTATGGTGAACCCACTTTCCAGTGGGTTCCTTGAATTGCTGGCTTGAAATTCTTGTGTTCTTGTAGTACTTATGGTTGTGTGATGGACAGTCTGTTGTGTCATGGGTGTCCTTCCCACAGATGTCACATCTAAGGAAGTAGTTACAATCATCAGAGTGATGATTTGTGTACCCACAATGTTTGTAGGGTGGGAAAGGTCTGTGTACAACAGGTGGTCTTCTACTCAGTTGAGCAGCATGTGGTCTGCCTCTAACATAAGATAGAGATCTTTTGATAGCCATTTTCTCATCATGGTCAATGGTCATGTGATGAGAATTTTTACACACATTACAGTAAGGTTTGGTTAACCTTTCAATTGTGGGTTTGCCTAGGATTGACTTTGATTAAGAAGAAGAAGAGCATTCATCGAAAGGCTTAATATGTTCTTTTAAGAGTTCAACTTCTTTGATCAAATACAACAGGCGTTCCTCAGTGAAGTATTTAGTTGTTGTCACTTTGTCTGCTGAGATAGGTTTGTAAGCACTTTTCTTACCAGTTTGTTTAACAGGCACAAAGAAAGTTTTAACAGGTAGGGTCTCAACCTTAGGTTTTGTGTCAAGCTTAGCTCCTCTAGAAGAACTGCTAGGTTCAACTCCAGAGAGTTTGATAAAAGGAGGCAAAGGAGTATGATTTTCTTCCAAATATTTTGAGACATGGACATTGGGTAAGAGTGGATCAGACCCATGTATAGTCTTAGTGGATTTAAAGATAATGTCTTCGAGAGCTTTAGATTTAAGTTTCTTAGCTGCTAGAGCTCGAGACACATCAGTGGGAATCCTATCATCAATGGTGAACCTACCGCACATCCATTTTTCAATGACTTTATGTACTCAATGACTTGGTCACACATGGATTCATTTTTCTTAGTTAATTTGACAACTTCATTTTGAAGAGTTAATTTTTCAGAGTTAACATTTTTAAGATTTTCATAATCAGCCTTATATGTTAACATTTCTTGTTTCACAGAGTTATATTTATCAAGTAATTTATTTCTTTGTTCTTATACAAAATGTAGATCAACAATGATATAATCAAGCACATGTTTGAGTTCATTATTATCAGACATAGCAGGAAGTCTATGTACCTTTTTCATCGTGATGTCTACCCATTGTTCTGATCTAGCATCGTTTTTTCCTACAACTGGTTCATCCTCAGCTATTGCCATAAATGCCCTGACCCTTGTTGTATCTTTTTCATCTAAAGTTAAGGGCTCATCATTTCAATCATAAGCTTCAGCTACCAACCCTTTCTTTGTCTATTAATCACCACCCTTTTTCTTTGACAGAGCTTCTATCTTTAAATTCATTTGTTCTAACTCAGATTTTAAAGCTTTGTACTTGTTCTTGTAGTCCTTTTTCTCATGGTCAGATGAACTGGATTAATTAAATGAGTTGTACTGTTAGGATTGAATTTGTATGATTTTGTTGATGATGGATATGATGGTGATGATGATTTGGTTGAGGGACAGTCCTTTTGGAAGTGTCCAAGTTTTCCATAGGCAAAACAAGTTTCTTTTGACTTATTTGTTGATCGACTAGCTAATCCTACTGTCTCTGATCTTTTGAAGTATCTTTTTTGATTAGATAGTAGTGCTCTCATGAAATTCAGCATTAAGGTCTGTCATGAACTCTAGGCTGATTTTTGTATCTTCTTCAACATCTGAGTCGCTGTCATGATGAATTGATGTTGAAATCAAGGCTTTAGAGGTAGCTCCCTGAACTGTGAATCTTTTAGATTCAGACTTGTATATAGTATCAATTAGACCTTCCTCATAATTGTACTTTCCATACAGCGTGGCTAACGTATTATTTTTAATAGAGTTGTTAGCCCTTTGTGTATGATTCACACTCAGCCATTTTCTTGGTAGGCTGTTGACAAATGTGGCATTAACTTCGGCTTATGGAATGGTGACTTCATTCATTGCACGATTGTGAGACCCCCGTAAACAGGCAAGGAAACATGTAGGCAACATGGGGGTGCCACGTCATGGTACAAGAAACAATGAAATATAGTTAACACTATTTACGTTACATCATAAAAGATAAGAGTTTTTAAACAAAGGCTCCTAAAGTTTTATAAGTGGACAAATATATTATTTAAACATGGTTTTGTAAACAAAAAATACAGGATAAACTTCTGACAACTTTTACCAAAACCAAAGTTTAAATATAACACATAAATCTCCAAGCTGCGAAAATATCCTACGGGCTCCCATCAAGCAAAATTATGCATTTTTACCTGAGATTGAACATGTAATACGTCAACAGAAAGTTGAGTGATATTCATAGGTTTAGTAGTAAAGTTTTGGAACACAAGCATTCATTTGTAAAATAAGAAATAGGGAAAATGGTTATGTACATTAACCATATTCCGAAACTATTATTATTGTTATTTAGTTCATGAAACTGAAGCTTAACAACATGTAAGTTCCTCTAATTAGTATTTAGCCTAAATACTCAAGTATAAACAAATCCAATGCGTCAAAGTAATACGAGATGGGGATTGTCAATCCTGATGGATCCAACCACAACATTCGCGCTTAGCACAAAGTAATACGGGAAAATTAACGGTTCATGATCAAGAGAGGAAACTTAGGGGCTATGGATAATAAACGCAATAATAATAATGAAAAACTTCTGGAAATTATCAAGTTATAGAAATCATACAAGTTCTGGATAGCATACAAGTTCAAGATAGAATACAGTTTTAAATGAATGTGTTCCACCATGTAAAATCTCACCCTACATTTAAATACAATGTACAAGTAGTAAAAAGGGGCTATGAACTCACCTTAGCTACGACGTAAATCAACACGGAAATTGAGGGCTAAATAAGAACAATAAGAAATCAAAGAACTTTAAGTTATCCAAGACCTAGGATAACGGGGCGTGAAAACTTAGAAGATACAAAAATAACGTTTAGAAAACACTTTGATTACTATTAGTACATAAATCATCTTATAAACCGCAAGGCATTGCAACCTATCAACTCAATTCAATTTGACTCAAAAACTCTACTTACTCACTGTATGAACATGCTTACAAACTTTAGCAATACTCAACAAACCCTTAAGTAGCAAACACTTGTACATTTTGAGTCGAAATTTAACGTTTGACAAAGTGGTTGCACTAAATTTTCAGAAACATGCTGTAAAGATTGTATCATATCTAGAGTTCTATAATAGCTGTAAAATCAAAATTTACGGCCCTGGAAAGCTACAATTGTCACGGTTTCAAATTATTAAGAAACACTATTAAATCTATTACTAATCAACGGGAAATACAGTTTTAGTGCATACCACTCTGTTTTGACTTATTAAGCAAAAATTTCACCAAACCGTTTTGATCATCATTTTCAATCTGTTAAAGATTTTAACTTGAAACCAATTGGAAAAGTTCTACTTTAATTAGTCATAAAAACAACCACTTTGACTTTTTATACTCTGACCCCAATCATAATTTTCGCGCACATGTCGGTATTAACTAGTTTTGATAAAAAGACCATATTTTACTCATCCGGACACTTCCATAAACCATCCAACTCACCTATTGGACTACAAAACCAAGGCTAACCAAAAATCAAGAAAGTTACCGGTATTTTTTGCATAAACATTTTGTGAATGGCTATAGCAATCTGCTATAATTTCAAGCCTAATTTTGACACCAAAATTCACTTCTAACATCACCTAAACACTTGCACACCCTAAGCAATGCCTCTACAAGTACACAAGACCTATTGTGACCATAAATTCACCTTGACTTCAATAACATATAGTCAAGATATAAAACCCCTAATTCATAAACAATAAAACTTGAACAAATGAAAATCAAAGAAAAATAATAGTATTATGTATACCTTCATCAAGCACAATATCAATTCCAATGATCAAAGCTCCTATCCTCCTTGTAACATCCATAATTTTGAAAAACAAACACCCCTATAAGATGATATAATCTGATTTCAAACAAAATAGCATGATGCATGTGTGTATAATCATAAAAACATGATCAAAACCAAAAAATTAACGTATTAAAACAAGTAAAAAATTCAAAATCAAAGTATTTTAGAAAAAGTGTTTGCATGTATAATTAAACCTCAAAATCATGTAATTAGGACCAAGATACTTACAATTAAATGTTCAACTATGTGGGAAAATCAAAATGGAGATGGTGAAATGGTGGTGATGGCTGACGGTTAGAAAGGGAAGAAAGGAAAAGAGAGAAGAAAATTGTTTGGGAAAATATTACTATGTGTTTTTAAAACAAAAAATGTCTAGTAAAATTCTATTTTTTGGAAATTTACAAAATGATCCCTTGTGTTTGGGTTTAGGTAGCTGGCCACCATAAAGAGAAAAAAGAGTAGGAAGTATTCTTGGGACAAAAATGACATTTGAACGAAACTCGACTCGTTTTGCAAGCTTGAATACGTTAATACACGAAACCTTTAAAATACACTAAAGACTCGATAAATACTCATTTTTAGCTAAGGGAGGTACTAAGGAGTGAAAGTAAGGAATACGACTATAAAAATATATCATGAGGGTGTCCCAACCTGGAAAGTCAGTCCGACACTCGGAAAACGTAAAAATACAAAATTTAACACCATGCCTGTTATTGGTCTAGACTTAATACCAAGTAAAAATTAACCTTATTTTCACTTCCTAAGGTCGAAATATTTAGCCCTCGGTCCTCGTCTCGTTGATATGGGTAAACTTTTTGTAAAATACACGCGGGTGCTTTTAAATCAAAATTTTTGATTTAAATATATATGGGAAAAATAAAATGAAATTTTGATAATCCCACATAAAATATTTTCAATGATTATAAAAATAATTAAAATAAATTTAATTAAAATTCGCGAGATCTCAGGATTTACGTATGAATAATACAAGAAAAGGTAACATATTGAAAAATCGAGAAACATGAATAAAAGAATATAATTTAATTACAGGGAAAATATGAGTTCTCACACTCGACCCCCCTAAAGGAACTCTGGTCCCTTAGAGTTCCACTGGAGAAAAAAATGTACTCGTAGACTCGTAATTCGTTCAAGAAAAGATAAGGGATCATATGTATATACCATGAACGGGTGCTATTCGCATAATATGTAAAAGTTTTCAAAACTTTATTTTATCTAACTTCTTAAGAAACATAAGTAAAAGTTGGTTCTTGTAAAAATATTTGAGGTGACTACTATTGAGACTTGCATGGCTCCTTTTAAATTATGCATAGGTGATGAGGCCATGCATAATTTAGAACTAGCAATGCGATGCTCAGTTTCGTCAAACTAGTATTACATGTCATATGTTTTGAAATATGTATATAATGCCATTTGTAAAACAGAATTTAACATGATTTATGAAACTTTTCGCAAGTAAATAATTGGGTAGATGTTTAAATTAACAATTTTGATGTTACATGAATTCTTCATAAGACCAACGTTGAACAATTTGTGTAAATACATCATAAAATAATGTCAATTTATTTTATAAGGTAACAATCAGGTATTTTGTAAAGCCCAAGTAGAACCTTTTGTAAAATCATTCGTAAAAAAAGTAATAATTTAAGTTCATATGGTGACATGATGACATCTTATAAAATAGCGAGTGGGTTACACGATAATAGTAAAGAGTAGTTCATAAGACAATCGATGAAATGGTTACAAGATGATAGAATTTCAAAAAGTTTAGCCGGAATCGTCGTGAGACACGTGTTATCAACAATGATGAAAGATGTGAAAACAAGAACTTCAAACCTCGACCCAAATCAGTGGTATGTTAGAAATGGAACAAGGATAAAATAGAATGACAAATAAGTCATGTTTAGCAGAAAGGATAAAGGGATCCATATGTGTTCACATCGTAATTTATTCGACATAAATATGCTTTTAAGAAAGTAGAATATCAGTTCTCAAATGATACAACTAACTCGAAAAGTTTCTATTTTTGGAAAGTTTCTATATTAGGAAAGTTTTCGATTCTGGAAAGTTTAGGAATTTAGCAGGTTAATAGTGACGAATGTACACTTTCAAGACTCGAAGTCTAAATCAATTTGGTGTAAAGCGATGTTTTGGACAACTTTTTAATTTTAACAAGACCTGAAACCTAATGTAAAATGACAAAAATACCCCTATAAGATTCTGTGCATGTTTGACTTTTACTCTAAAAACGCAGATTTCACTTTTAAGTTTTGACCCGTTTATACTAGTTTCAGACTTGGTTACCTACGTGGTAAAGGTAAAACGTCATTTTGAACAACTTTAGTTTTACTCGAGACTTGAAATGGATAAAAAATGGACGAAAATGCCCTCGCATCAAATCTGTCAACAAAATGATATTTTAGTAATACACATAAAATAAGTTCTTAAATTTTACAATTTCAAATGAGTGTAACTTGCTCGTTTTTAAGATTTACGGGTCGAATTTTAGGTCCAAAACGAACGTCTTAACAAGTAGAAACATATTTTTATGTCTAAAGTTTATAAAAAAAATTTCTCGACATCGTTAAATTACATGAAACTTTTCTACATAAAGTATATTTTTTGACACACCTTGAAATATAATCAAACTTCATAACGACCCGAAATTTATGTACACACATGACTTGTGGATTCCATAAAGACGAAAAAGAATAGCTTGTATAATTAAGCATATAAAGAAAAACGTAGTATAAAAATGGTTTAAGAATACCAACGATAATCTAAGAAACCAAAAATGGCGCATGACATCCGCGTCTTAGATTTCAAGATGCAATGTAGGAAGGTCTCTTGGCGGCGTGATTTTCCAAAAATATAAAACATACCGAGAAAGAAATGGAACATTAACGAGTTGAAATCTCGGAGCGAGGAGGTTTAATGAAAGGGGAGGATACACGTTTATAGGAGTAAAATCGTATTCCTAACAAGCGCCGCATTATATTATAAGATATGAATTACAAGATGACGGTGGTGTTTCCAAGGTAGAAACGAACGTTGTAGTTCGAAGTCGAAACGTAGAATGGTCAATGAAATAATATTTGATCGATATACGAGTGCCGTCTAAAACGATGACGTAAAGGTCAATTAAGGTTACGAAAACCCACGATATTATTCAACACAGATTCAAGGAATGCTTCGAGACGTGTGACTCACACGATGTCCTTTAGTCTTTTCCAGGGACACACTGAGCTACACAATGGTCTATAGACTAGACATCCAATCACGAATGGTCGAAAAACAATTTGGATATCTAAATAAGGAGTTAAACATTAAAAGTAACACGCACAGTAGTAAAAATGAAAATCAGAAGTCTCATCAGACACAACACTTACTTAATCTCAAACAATGGTATCATGAGAATACACACAACCTGTAAAAGTGAGTCGAGAAAAACAGGCGGTTCAAAACAAACGAGTACATGAGGTGAGTCGTATCACGCATAAACGAAATAGCAATAGTACTCAGAAAAGTGAGTATGAAAAGTCGGCAGCATACGCGCTCTGAATACAAGTATGTAATGTCATAACAATATAAAATTATTTCAACAATATCAATTCACAAGAACAAGAATTCAAGTAATAAATTAAGGGCATTTGTAATCACAGTAATATTCAATGATAATTCATTAAGCACAAAAGATTGGGAAAGAGATAGTAATTATCGTCATTAGGGTAATGTAATATTTCAAAATGTAATAAAGAAATGAAATATTACAACGATAATCAAAAGTAAATAATAAGGATTAGAGAGTTACACGCGTATATGTCGAACAACATTGGCAGATTCTGTGTTTGACACTAAAAAACATGAAATATTTGAAATTTTGGTTATAAAACGACTCAGCTCCCTATAACCATTGCTCTGATACCAATCTGTGAGACCCCCGTAAACAGGCAAGGAAACACGTAGGCATCATGAGGGTGCCAAGTCATGGTACAAGAAATAATGAAATATAGTTAACACAAAATTGACGTAATAAAACATTTACATTACATCATAAAAGATCAGAGTTTTTAAACAAAGGTCCCAGAGTGTTTTAAGTGGATAAATCTATTATTTAAACATGGTTTTGTAATATTTAGTTACCAAAAATACAGGATAAATTTCTGACAGCTTTTACCAAAACCAAAGTTTAAATATAACACAGAAATCTCCAAGCTGCAAGTATATCCTGCGGGCTCCAATCCAAGCAAAATTTAGCCTTTTTACTTGAGATGAAACATGTAAAACGTCAACACAAAGTTGAGTGTATTCATAGGTTTAGTAATAAAGTTGTGGAACACAAGCATTCATTTATAAAACAAGAAATAGGGAAAATAGTTATGTACATTAACCATAGTACGAAACCATTATTATTGCTATTTGGTTCATGAAACCGAAGCTTAACACCATGTAAGTTCCTCTAATGAGTATTCAGCCTAAATACTCAAGTATAAACAAATGCAATGCGTCAAAGTAATACGAGACGGGGATTGTCAATCCCGATGGATCCACCCACAACATTCGCGCTTAGCACAAAGTAATACGGGAAAATTAACGGTTCATGATCAAGAGATGAAACTTAGGGGATACTAAAAGCAATAGTATTAATGAAAAACTGTTGGAAATCATCAAGTTTTGGAAAGCATACAAGTTCTGGATAGCATACAAGTTCATGATAGCATATAGTTTTAAATGAATGTGTTCCACCATGTAAAATCTCACCCTACATTTAAAAATAATGTGCAAGTAGTAAAAAGGGGCTATGAACTCACCTTAGCTACGAGGTAAATCAACACGGAACTTGAGGGTTGAGTAATAACATTAAGAAATCAAACAACTTTAGGTCATCCAATACCTATGACAACGGGGCGCGAAAACTTAGAAGATACAAAAATAATGTTTAGAAAACACTTTGATTACTATTAGTACATAAACCATCTTATAACCCGCAAGGCATTCCAACCTATCGACTCGAATCAATTTATAAAACCCCCATCTAAATGCCATGAACAGTACACTACGTAAACATACGAACCAATTAAAACTTTCCTTTTATGTCATGAACACGTGTCACGAATATTAATTTCAGAAACTACGTACATGTTAGCACACGATAATTATTAAGTACGTGGTAATACACGATAACTATTAATTATAATAATTATAATCACGAGAATATGATCATGAACATTGTAACATGAACATGTGAACTACATATTATATATTATTACACGATAAACATGTATTACGTATAATAAATATATCATGAATATTAAAACACGAACCAATACGAACATTTAATCACAAGAACGGACACTTAAAATATTTAAACACGGGCAAAGCCTGGTTTTCCCTTTGGGCTTATGAATGTTGCGGACAAGGAAGAAAGAGGGGGGCCCAAGCCCATTATTTTGGTTAACTAAAAAAAGGTAAAACACAGGATTTTTCATTCACAGAGTTTTAACAAAAAAAACTAAAATCCCTAGCTTGCCTCCTCTCTCTTGCCGCCAGCTACAAGAACACCAAGGGGTGTTTGTTTGATTTTGATTGTTGATTTTGGGGTTGATTGTGTTCGTGTTCTTAATTATTTTTAAGTCACGTGTTCGGTATCATCAAAAACCTGCACCTTTTTATTTTTATTTTTCCTTTTAATTATGTTCATGTGATTTAGAAAATAAAAACATAATTAAACATGTAGATCAAATCAAGAAAACATGAATAAGGGGGTTTTTTGGTGGGGTTTTTGTGACAACCCGTAAATTTGAACTCATTATTAATCCAAAGAATGAAATAATTGTCGCTACAATTTTTTTAATAGAAAACACTCTAAATTATAAACCGAAAGATACCTAAAAGCTAAAAAGTTATAGTATCATTGATAATACGTGCGATGGACTATTTGGAAATCTATTGGTTACACATATATTTATATGTTACGTGTTTAAATTAATTACTGTAAAGCAGAAAATAATTATTGTGTTATTTGAAGACCGTTATTAACTCTAACTGGAGGCCATCAAACTAAAATCTTATGGGTTCTATATGTTTGATGTGAAATGACGTATTTTAAGTTTTTAGGCCATATAAACATCAATTATATGTATTTTAATAGTTAACGTAAATTATCGAAATTACCGTTAATTATTAATATGAAGTTACCTAAACGTTTTCAACTCACGATTTCTTTAAAACTGTATATGACGGGCTATAAAAAGTTTATAAATCATATATTTATCACCTTTAATTTGTTTTCAATGTTTCGGATAATTTACTGAGGTAATCATATTTTATTTATCATTTAATTATAAAATAGCGTTTTTATGCCTAAACGATCACGAAAACGTCTAAATTAATTTTATCAACTTCAAAATAATAAAAGTAATTTTTAAACTTCATAATTAATCATAGGAGCATAATTAAATTATTAAATGACTAGAAATAAGCCCGTAATTAATTTTAAAAGCCCGTAAGTAATTTTAAAGGCCCGTAAACCCTAAATAAACCCACTTAATTATTCCTAAACCCAAGTTAACCCATAATTAACATTACTTGATATAAATTTCGTGGGTTTGATCCTAGGAAGTAATTAAGCCGATTGAATTAAGTTAGAAATTAGGAAATAATTAGATCTATCACTAGTTTAAGTTATTTACAAGATATCTACTTGCCTAAATTGGTTTTCCTTGTTTCTAGCCCAAATAAAACGTCCCATATCCCTCCCCTATGCCCTACCCACGTTCATAATGCAATCTACAGCTATTCCATCCCTAAAAATCCTCATAAACAATTGGTTTCTATCCAAAAGTTACTATTTCTTCATCTCTAGCAATAGTTTTTCATTCTCAGCCATGTCTCTTGATTCTCTAATCATAATTGAAGTCCTAAGGGCAGAATACAAGTTATTATATAACAAGGGCCCTAGTACCAAGCTTTATTTATAATCAAGAATCCCAAAAATCAAACAAAACCTTTGTTCCTTCTTGTTTTCTGTCGTGACCTAAGCAACACCATAAACCATCATCATCATGATTCTTACTACTACCCAAGAACACCTAAACACCTACCCTTAACACCCTCTAAACAGCCCTTGAAAATCAATCCTTGAATCTCTTTAAAAACCAAAACCGTAATCTTGTAAAACTTAGGTTTTTTAAACCCTAGCTTTGATTTTCTTGCTTTCTATTTCTCCTAGTTTCCGTGCACTCTCCAGCAGCAAGAAGCCTTAATTAGAGTTTCCTAGGTGATCACAAGGTTGAGTTTTCAGTACCAAGAGGGTTTGGGTTCTAGCTTTGGAATTATAGTGAAACTGAGACCAAATTAGGGCATCGTAGGGCGTAAACTCGATCAAACCACTAATACATTGTAAGTAGTGTAATACTTAGCCTTAAATAACTTATGATGCATGTTAAACCTCAACTTAGTGGTGCTTAAAGTTTAGAAACATTTCGTAAGTAATAAAAAAACATTAAAAAGCCTTATTCGGTAGATTAAAGCTCTTGAACGTTTCTCGAGGTAGACACCTCCTCCTGAAATTCTGTCATAAAGTAAAATACTAGACTTTATTACGAGTCCATAGCCTCTTGAATCATATAAAACGGAGTTATAACGAACCGGGAAACTTAAAATGAAAATTTAAATGAAAACAGTAAAATCTGCCAAAGGTGTAAATTATTTTAAGTCTGAAAACTGTTTGGTCGGGGGAGTCATGTTTGGACGTGATTTCGAGCGGCTTAGAGGCCGAATGGGTAAACTTTGCTCAAGGACATTATTAATATTCACCTGTCCCAGTTTCTAAAACAGTAAGCCGTTTTACTTGAAAGTTAATGAGTAGTAAGATACATGTTTTTAAAGTTTCTAAAAAACCATCCTGTCTAGTGTTAAACTGGCTGAAACTACGTTTTTGTAAGTTAATTTAGACCCATTTAGAATCCAAATCACGACTAGCTTAGGAGAACATTATCGTAGCCTACCAGGTGGGCTATCCACATAAACTTTGTTTGTGTCATAACTCTAAAGTATGCAAAAGTTACGGGCTCTCAAAGTAGGCCTGCTGATACTTTTCAAATTTTGAAAAATGTATAAATGGTCATTTTATGTAGAACGCAACTAGTAACACATATTAAGACGCCTAGTTAAATTCGGACTATAAAAACTTAATCATTAAAGATTTCACGTGAAAATGACGTTATCGTATAAAACCAAATTACGCTAAAACCGTTCTAAAAGTCGTAAGCACAATAAACTGTAAAATCTGTACATGACATTAATCATAGTCTAATAAAAGTGACACACGATAGTAGCTCTCAAAATAATAGAGAAAATGATTTTAATTGTAGAACACTAGGTTCTCGTAATTGTACTCTTTTAGGATTTAAATAAAACTTATATCGTCATAATATTATCTTCAAAACTCGAATAATTAAATTTATTTGAATTCATATCAACCTATCAATGACTTATAATGCATAAACATGAATATATAAAATGATAAAGATTGATGAAACCCTAGTTTAAAAGATAAAACCCGACACTAAATAATTAAACTAATTAATAGTCGAAAACGTTTTAAAAACTTTAGTTGTTATTATTCCAACCTAAAGCACCAACTAAGAACAGGTTTAAACATGTATTTTTTTATATATATTACACATGGTTTAAATGAGTATTATTCTTATTAGGTTACTGGTAAAATTCTACTTTGTCCTGCGACACTTTACTATCAACAAGGTGAGCTTTCTAGCCATTTCTTAAACTGTTTATTCAAATTGTGAGTTCTCTAGCCCCTATCTTAAATTATTTTATCAAGCTGTGAGTTTCTTAGCCAATTTCTAAAATTATTTATCAATTGTGAGTTACTAGCCCTTCTATCTTTAAAATTGTTTTATCATCTTTTGGGGTGAGAACATTGCTTGATTTCTAAACGCGTGAACACAAGTGAACTATTCTTTACTAGTTGATCTCCCCAAATGATAACTGCCTACGAATCATGAACCGTTAGTCACCTAGTTGGGTTACAGCAAAGTGAGCGCGAATGTTATGGATAGATCTATCGAAGTTGACACTCCTATTTACTTTGAATGGGTGCGTTCAAGTAAATACAATTTCATCTGAAGACGAAGGGTGACTGGGGTTAGTCACCTGCATGGGCACATACACGAAGTCGGTTAGACTCGTTA